>OY979725.1:6677382-7877382 GCA_963855995.1 Muricea muricata
CTGTCTAAATCAATAACGGCCACGTTTTAGAGCTTAAAAATGATTTTTTGAAGGTTAAACACAAGACCTAAAGAAAAGCTACTAAATCGAAATTTCTGATCTTACTATGTCGGATATCATGTTTGCGGCGCTCTAACTTTCGAAATGAGCGAAACAACGAGTTAAAATGGGAAACCTAAAACTTTTTTTGCAAGTGAAAAAAATGAGCTTAGAATCATCAAATTCGCGTTTTAAGCCTTCTCGAAGCTATTTGAGCGCAAAAAAACTGTCTAAATCAAGAACGGCAACGTTCTAGAGCTTAAAATGATGTTTTGAGAGCAAAACTTAGGACCGAATGGGCAGCTACTAAACCGAAATTTCTGATCTTACCATGTCGGGATATCATGTTTGCGGCGCTCTTACTATCGAAATGAGCGGAATAACGTGTTGAAATGGGAATTCTAAAACTTTCTGTGGAAGTGAAAAAATGAGCTTAGAATCATCAAAATCGCGTTTTGAGCGTTCTCGAAGCGATTTGAGCGCAAAAAGCTTCCTAAATCGATACCGGCAACGTTTCAGAGCTTAAAATGATGTTTTGAGAGCTAAACTTAAGACCTAAAGGGCAGCTACTAAACCGAAATTTCTGATCTTACCATGTCGGATATCATGTTTGTGGCGCTATAACTATGGAATTGAGCGAAACAACGTGTTGAAATGAGAAACCTAAAACTTTCTGTGCGAGTGAAAAAATGAGCTCAGAATCATCAAAACCGCGTTTTGAGCGTTCTGGAAGCGATTTAAGCGCAAAAAAACTGTCTAAATCGAAAACGGTAACGTTTTGGAGCTTAAAATGATGTTTTGAGGGCTAAACTTAAGACCTAAAGGGCAGCTACTAAACTGAAATTTCTGATCTTATAATGTCGGATATCATGTTTGTGGCGCCATAACTATCGAAATGAGCGGAACAACGTGTTTAAATGAGCAACCTAAAACTTTCTTTGAGAGTGAAAAAAAATGAGCTTAGAATCATCAAAATCGCGTTTTAAGCGTTCTCGAAGCGACTTGAGCGCAAAGAAGCTGTCTAAATCGAGAACGGCAAGGTTTTAGAGCTCAAAATTATTTTTTGAAGGTCAAACACAAGACCTAAAGGATAGCTACTCAATCGAAATTTCTGATCTTACCACGTCGGATCTCATGTTTTCGCCGCTCTAACTATCGAAATGAGCGGAACAACGTGTTGAAATGAGAAACCTAAAACTTTCTTTGCAAGTGAAAACAAATGAGTTTAGAATCATCAAAATCGCGTTTTAAGCGTTCTCGAAGCGATTTGAGCGAAAAAAACCTGCCTAAATCGATAACGGCAACGTTTCAGATCTTAAAATGATGTTTTGAGAGCTAAACTTATGACCTAAAGGGCAGCTACTAAACCAAAATTTCTGATCTTACCATGTCGGATATCATGTTTGCGGCGCCCTAACTATCAAAATGAGCGGAACAACGTGTTAAAATGGGAAACCTAAAACTTTCTGTGCAAGTGAAAAAAATGAGCTTAGAATCATCAAAATTTCGTTTTCAGCGTTCTCGAAGCGATTTGAGCGCAAAAAAACTGCCTAAATCGATAACGGCCACGTTTTAGAGCTTAAAATGATGTTTCGAAGGTTAAACACAAGACCTAAAGGACAGCTACTAAATTAAAATTTCTGATCTTACCATGTCGGGTATCATGTTTGCGGCGCTCTAACTATCGAAATGAGCGGAACAACGTGTTGAAATGGGAAACCTAAAACTTTCTGTGCAAGTGAAAAAAATGAGCTTAGAATCATCAAAATCGCGTTTTGAGCGTTCTCGAAGCGATTTGAGCGACAAAAAACTGTCTAAATCAATAACGGAAACGTTTTAGAGCTTAAAATGATTTTTTGCAGGTTAAACACAAGACCTAAAGGACAGCTACTAAATAGAAATTTCTGATTTAAACCATGTCGGATATCATGTTTGCGGCGCTCTAACTATCGAAATGAGCGGAACAACGTGTTGAAATGAGAAACCTAAAACTTTCTTTTCAAGTGAAAACAAATGAGCTTAGAATCATCAAAATCGCGTTTTGAGCGTTCTCGAAGCCATTTGAGCGCAAAAAAACTGTCTAAATCGATAACGGCAACGTTTTAGAGCTTAAAATGCTGTTTTGAAAGCTATACTTAAGACCTAAAGGGCAGCAACTAAACCGAAATTTCTGATCTTATAATGTCGGATATCATGTTTGTGGCGCTATAACTATCGAAATGAGCGGAACAACGTGTTGAAATGGGAAATTTAAAACTTTCTGTGCAAGTGAAAAAAATGAGCTTAGAATCATCAAAATTGCGTTTTCAGCGTTCTCGAAGCGATTTGAGCGCAAAAAAACTGTCTAAATCGATAACGGCAACGTTTTGGAGCTTAAAATGATGTTCTGAGGGCTAAAATTAAACCTAAAGGGCAGCTACTAAACCGAAATTTCTGATCTTACAATGTCGGATATCATGTTTGTGGCGCTATAACTATCGAAATGAGCGGAACAACGTGTTTAAATGAGAAACCTAAAACTTTCTTTGAGAGTGAAAAAAAATGAGCTTAGAATCATCAAAATTGCGTTTTAAGCGTTCTCGAAGCGACTTGAGCGCAAAAAAGCTGTCTAAATCGACAACGGCAACGTTTTAGAGCTCAAAATTATTTTTTGAAGGTTAAACACAAGACATAAAGGATAGCTACTAAATCGAAATTTTTGATCTTGCCATGTCGGATCTCATGTTTTCGGCGCTCTAACTATCGAAATGAGCGGAACAACGTGTTGAAATGAGAAACCTAAAACTTTCTTTGCAAGTGAAAACAAATGAGTTTAGAATCATCAAAATCGCGTTTTAAGCGTTGTCGAAGCGATTTGAGCGCAAAAAAGCTGCCTAAATCGATAACGGCAACGTTTCAGAGCTTAAAATGATGTTTTGAGAGCTAAACTTATGACCTAAAGAGCAGCTACTAAACCGAAATTTCTGATCTTACCATGTCGGATATCATGTTTGCGGCGCCCTAACTGTCGAAATGAGCGGAACAACGTGTTGAAATGGGAAACCTAAAACTTTCTGTGCAAGTGAAAAAAATGAGCTTAGAATCATCAAAATTGCGTTTTCAGCGTTCTCGAAGCGATTTGAGCGCAAAAAAACTGCCTAAATCGATAACGGCCACGTTTTAGAGCTTAAAATGATGTTTCGAAGGTTAAACACAAGACCTAAAGGACAGCTACTAAATCAAAATTTCTGATCTTACCATGTCGGATATCATGTTTGCGGCGCTCTAACTATCGAAATGAGCGGAACAACGTGTTGAAATGGGAAACCTAAAACTTTCTGTGCAAGTGAAAAAAATGAGCTTAGAATCATCAAAATCGCGTTTTGAGCGTTCTCGAAGCGGTTTGAGCGCAAAAAAACTGTCTAAATCGATAACGGAAACGTTTTAGAGCCTAAAATGATTTTTTGCAGGTTAAACACAAGACCTAAAGGACAGCTACTAAATAGAAATTTCTGATTTTACCATGTCGGATATCATGTTTGCGGCGCTCTAACTATCGAAATGAGCGGAACAACGTGTTGAAATGAGCAACCTAAAACTTTGTTTTCAAGTGAAAACAAATGAGCTTAGAATCATCAAAATCGCGTTTTGAGCGTTCTCGAAGCCATTTGAGCGCAAAAAACTGTCTAAATCGATAACGGCAACGTTTTAGAGCTTAAAATGATGTTTTAAAAGCTATCCTTAAGACCTAAAGGGCAGCTACTAAACCGAAATTTCTGATCTTACAATGTCGGATATCATGTTTGCGGCGCTATAACTATGGAAATCAGCGGAACAACGTGTTGAAATGGGAAACCTAAAACTTTCTTTGCAAGTGAAAAAAAATGAGCTTGGAATCATCAGAATCGCGTTTTAAGCGTTCTCGAAGCGATTTTAGCGCAAAAAAAGCCGTCTAAATCGATAACGGCAACGTTTTAGAGCTTAAAATGATGTTTTGCAGGTTAAACACAAGACCGAAAGGACAGCTACTAAACCGAAATTTCTGATCTTACAATGTCGGATATCATGTTTGCGGCGCTATAACTTTGGAAATGAGCAGAACAACGTGTTGAAATGAGAAACCTAAAACTTTCTTTGCAAGTGAAAAAAATGTGCTTGGAATTATCAGAATCGCGTTTTGAGCGTTCTCGAGGCCATTTGAGCGCAAAAAAACTGTCTAAATCGATAACGGCAACATTTTAGAGCTTAAAATGATGTTTTGAGAGCTAAATTTAAGACCTAAAGGGCAGCTACTAAACCGAAATTTCTGATCTTACCATGTCGGATATCATGTTTTCGGCGCTCTAACTATCGAAATGAGCGGAACAACGTGTTGAAATGAGCAACCTAAAACTTTCTTTTCAAGTGAAAACAAATGAGCTTAGAATCATCAAAATCGCGTTTTGAGCGCTCTCGAAGCCATTTGAGCGCAAAAAACTGTCTAAATCGATAACGGCAACGTTTTAGAGCTTAAAATGATGTTTTGAGAGCTATCCTTAAGACCTAAAGGGCAGCTACTAAACCGAAATTTCTGATCTTACAATGTCGGATATCATGTTTGCGGCGCTATAACTATGGAAATCAGCGGAACAACGTGTTGAAATGTGAAACCTAAAACTTTCTTTGCAAGTGAAAAAAATGAGCTTGGAATCATCAGAATCGCGTTTTAAGCGTTCTCGAAGCGATTTTAGCGCAAAAAAAGCCGTCTAAATCGATAACGGCAACGTTTTAGAGCTTAAAATGATGTTTTGAGAGCTAGATTTAAGACCTAAAGGGCAGCTACTAAACCGAAATTTCTGATCTTACAATGTCGGATATCATGTTTGTGGCGCTATAACTATCGAAATGAGCGGAACAACGTGTTGAAATGAGAAACCTAAAACTTTCTGTGCAAGTGAAAAAAATGAGCTTAGAATCATCAAAATCGCGTTTTGAGCGTTCTCGAAGCGATTTGAGCGCAAAAAAACTGTCTAAATCAATAATGGCAACGTTTTAGAGCTTAAAATGATGTTTTGCAGGTTAAACACAAGACCGAAAGGACAGCTACTAAATAGAAATTTCTGATTTTACCATGTCGGATATCATGTTTTCGGCGCTCTAACTATCGAAATGAGCGGAACAACGTGTTGAAATGAGAAACCTAAAACTTTCTTTTCAAGTGAAAACAAATGACCTTAGAATCATCAAAATCGCGTTTTGAGCGTTCTCGAAGCGATTTGAGCGCAAAAAAACTGTCTAAATCGATAACGGCAACGTTTTAGAGCTTAAAATCATGTTTTGAGAGCTAAACTTAAGACCTAAAGGGCAGCTACTAAACCTAAATTTCTGATCTTACAATGTCGGATATCATGTTTGCGGCGCTATAACCATGGAAATGAGCGGAACAACGTGTTGAAATGGGAAACCTAAAACTTTCTTTGCAAGTGAAAAAAATGAGCTTGGAATCATCAAAATCGCGTTTTGAGCGTTCTCGAAGCGATTTTAGCGCAAAAAAAAACTGTCTAAATCGATAACGGCAACGTTTCAGAGCTTAAAATGATGTTTCGAAGGTTAAACACAAGACCTAAAGGACAGCTACTAAATCAAAATTTCTGATCTTACCATGTCGGATATCATGTTTGCGGCGCTCTAACTATCGAAATGAGCGGAACAACGTTTTGAAATGGGAAACCTAAAACTTTCTGTGCAAGTGAAAAAAATGAGCTTAGAATCATCAAAATCGCGTTTTGAGCGTTCTCGAAGCGATTTGAGCGCAAAAAAACTGTCTAAATCGATAACGGAAACGTTTTAGAGCTTAAAATGATTTTTTTAAGGTTAAACACAAGACCTAAAGGACAGCTACTAAATAGAAATTTCTGATTTAAACCATGTCGGATATCATGTTTGCGGCGCTCTAACTATCGAAATGAGCGGAACAACGTGTTGAAATGAGAAACCTAGAACTTTCTTTGCAAGTGAAAAAAATGAGCTTAGAATCATCAAAATCGCGTTTTAAGCGTTCTCGAAGCGATTTGAGTTCAAAAAGCTGCCTAAGTCGATGACGGCAACGTTTCAGAGCTTAAAATGATGTTTTAAGAGCTAAACTTAAGACCTAAAGGGCAGCTACTAAACCGAAATTTCTGATTTACCATGTCGGATATCATGTTTGCGGCGCCCTAACTATCAAAATAACTGGAACAACGTGTTGAAATGGGAAACCTAAAACTTTCTGTGCAAGTGAAAAAAATGAGCTTAGAATCATCAAAATTGCGTTTTCAGCGTTCTCGAAGCGATTTGAGCGCAAAAAAACTGCCTATATCGATAACGGCCACGTTTTAGAGCTTAAAATGATGTTTCGAAGGTTAAACACAAGACCTAAAGGACAGCTACTAAATCAAAATTTCTGATCTTACCATGTCGGATATCATGTTTGCGGCGCTCTAACTATCGAAATGAGCGGAACAACGTGTTGAAATGGGAAACCTAAAACTTTCTCTGCAAGTGAAAAAAATGAGCTTAGAATCATCAAAATCGCGTTTTGAGCGTTCTCGAAGCGATTTGAGCGACAAAAAACTGTCTAAATCGATAACGGAAACGTTTTAGAGCTTAAAATGATTTTTTTAAGGTTAAACACAAGACCTAAAGGACAGCTACTAAATAGAAATTTCTGATTTAAACCATGTCGGATATCATGTTTGCGGCGCTCTAACTATCGAAATGAGCGGAACAACGTGTTGAAATGAGAAACCTAAACCTTTCTTTTCAAGTGAAAACAAATGAGCTTAGAATCATCAAAATCGCGTTTTGAGCGTTCTCGAAACAATTTGAGCGCAAAAAAACTGTCTAAATCGATAACGGCAACGTTTTAGAGCTTAAAATGATGTTTTGAGAGCTATACTTAAGACCTAAACGGCAGCTACTAAACCGAAATTTCTGATCTTACAATGTCGGATATCATGTTTGTGGCGGTATAACTATGGAAATGAGCAGAACAACGTGTTGAAATGGGAAACCTAAAACTTTCTTTGCAAGTGAAAAAAATGAGCTTGGAATCATCAGAATCGCGTTTTAAGCGTTCTCGAAGCGATTTTAGCGCAAAAAAACTGTCTAAATCGATAACGGAAACGTTTTAGAGCTTAAAATGATTTTTTGGAGGTTAAACACAAGACCTAAAGGACAGCTACTAAATAGAAATTTCTGATTTTACCATGTCGGATATCATGTTTGCGGCGCTCTAACTATCGAAATGAGCGGAACAACGTGTTGAAATGAGCAACCTAAAACTTTCTTTTCAAGTGAAAACAAATGAGCTTAGAATCATCAAAATCGCGTTTTGAGCGTTCTCGAAGCCATTTGAGCGCAAAAAACTGTCTAAATCGATAACGGAAACGTTTTAGAGCTTAAAATGATGTTTTGAGAGCTATCCTTAAGACCTAAAGGGCAGCTACTAAACCGAAATTTCTGATCTTACAATGTCGGATATCATGTTTGCGGCGCTATAACTATGGAAATCAGCGGAACAACGTGTTGAAATGGGAAACCTAAAACTTTCTTTGCAAGTGAAAAATATGAGCTTGGAATCATCAGAATCGCGTTTTAAGCGTTCTCGAAGCGATTTTAGCGCAAAAAAAAGCCGTCTAAATCGATAACGGCAACATTTTAGAGCTTAAAATGATGTTTTGAGAGCTAAATTTAAGACCTAAAGGGCAGCTACTAAACCGAAATTTCTGATCTTACCATGTCGGATATCATGTTTGCGGCGCTCTAACTATCGAAATGAGCGGAACAACGTGTTGAAATGAGAAACCTAGAACTTTCTTTGCAAGTGAAAAAAATGAGCTTAGAATCATCAAAATCGCGTTTTAAGCGTTCTCGAAGCTATTTGAGTGCAAAAAGCTGCCTAAGTCGATGACGGCAACGTTTCAGAGCTTAAAATGATGTTTTGAGAGCTAAACTTAAGACCTAAAGGGCAGCTACTAAACCGAAATTTCTGATCTTACCATGTCGGATATCATGTTGGCGGCGCCCTAACTATCAAAATGACCGGAACAACGTGTTGAAATGGGAAACCTAAAACTTTCTGTGCAAGTGAAAAAAAGAGCTTAGAATCATCAAAATTGCGTTTTCAGCGTTCTCGAAGCGATTTGAGCGCAAAAAAACTGCCTAAATCGATAACGGCCACGTTTTAGAGCTTAAAATGATGTTTCGAAGGTTAAACACAAGACCTAAAGGACAGCTACTAAATCAAAATTTCTGATCTTACCATGTCGGATATCATGTTTGCGGCGCTCTAACTATCGAAATGAGCGGAACAACGTGTTGAAATGGGAAACCTAAAACTTTCTGTGCAAGTGAAAAAAATGAGCTTAGAATCATCAAAATCGCGTTTTGAGCGTTCTCGAAGCGATTTGAGCGCAAAAAAACTGTCTAAATCGATAACGGAAACGTTTTAGAGCTTAAAATGATTTTTTAAGGTTAAACACAAGACCTAAAGGACAGCTACTAAATAGAAATTTCTGATTTAAACCATGTCGGATATCATGTTTGCGGCGCTCTAACTATCGAGATGAGCGGAACAACGTGTTGAAATGAGAAACCTAAAACTTTCTTTTCAAGTGAAAACAAATGAGCTTAGAATCATCAAAATCGCGTTTTGAGCGTTCTCGAAGCCATTTGAGCGCAAAAAAACTGTCTAAATCGATAACGGCAACGTTTTAGAGCTTAAAATGATGTTTTGAGAGCTATACTTAAGACCTAAACGGCAGCTACTAAACCGAAATTTCTGATCTTACAATGTCGGATATCATGTTTGCGGCGCTATAACTATGGAAATCAGCGGAACAACGTGTTGAAATGGGAAACCTAAAACTTTCTTTGCAAGTGAAAAAAATGAGCTTAAAATCATCAGAATCGCGTTTTAAGCGTTCTGGAAGCGATTTTAGCGCAAAAAAAGCCGTCTAAATCGATAACGGCAACGTTTTAGAGGTTAAAATGATGTTTTGAGAGCTAGACTTAAGACCTAAAGGGCAGCTACTAAACTGAAATTTCTGATCTTATAATGTCGAATATCATGTTTGTGGCGCTATAACTATCGAAATGAGCGGAACAACGTGTTGAAATGAGAAACCTAAAACTTTCTGTGCAAGTGAAAAAAATGAGCTTAGAATCATCAAAATCGCGTTTCCAGTGTTCTGGAAGCGATTTGAGCGAAAAAAAACTGTCTAAATCGATAACGGCAACTTTTTGGAGCTTAAAATGATGTTTTGAGGGCTAAAATTAAACCTAAAGGGCAGCTACTAAACCGAAATTTCTGATCTTACAATGTCGGATATCATGTTTGTGGCGCTATAACTATCGAAATGAGCGGAACAACGTGTTTAAATGAGAAACCTAAAACTTTCTTTGAGAGTGAAAAAAAATGAGCTTAGAATCATCAAAATTGCGTTTTAAGCGTTCTCGAAGCGACTTGAGCGCAAAAAAGCTGTCTAAATCGACAACGGCAACGTTTTAGAGCTCAAAATTATTTTTTGAAGGTTAAACACAAGACCTAAAGGATAGCTACTAAATCGAAATTTCTGATCTTGATATGTCGGATCTCATGTTTTCGGCGCTCTAACTATCGAAATGAGCGGAACAACGTGTTGAAATGAGAAACCTAAAACTTTCGTTGCAAGTGAAAACAAATGAGTTTAGAATCATCAAAATCGCGTTTTAAGCGTTGTCGAAGCGATTTGAGCGCAAAAAAGCTGCCTAAATCGATAACGGCAACGTTTCAGAGCTTAAAATGATGTTTTGAGAGCTAAACTTATGACCTAAAGGGAAGCTACTAAACCGAAATTTCTGATCTTACCATGTCGGATATCATGTTTGCGGCGCCCTAACTATCGAAATGAGCGGAACAACGTGTTGAAATGGGAAACCTAAAACTTTCTGTGCAAGTGAAAAAAATGAGCTTAGAATCATCAAAATTGCGTTTTCAGCGTTCTCGAAGCGATTTGAGCGAAAAAAACTGCCTAAATCGATAACGGCCACGTTTTAGAGCTTAAAATGATGTTTCGAAGGTTAAACACAAGACCTAAAGGACAGCTACTATATCAAAATTTCTGATCTTACCATGTCGGATATCATGTTTGCGGCGCTCTAACTATCGAAATGAGCGGAAAAACGTGTTGAAATGGGAAACCTAAAACTTTCTGTGAGAGTGAAAAAAATGAGCTTAGAATCATCAAAATTGCGTTTTCAGCGTTCTCGAAGCGATTTGAGCGCAAAAAAACTGCCTAAATCGATAACGGCCACGTTTAAGAGCTTAAAATGATGTTTCGAAGGTTAAACACAAGACCTAAAGGACAGCTACTAAATCAAAATTTCTGATCTTACCATGTCGGATATCATGTTTGCGGCGCTCTAACTATCGAAATGAGCGGAACAACGTGTTGAAATGGGAAACCTAAAACTTTCTTTGCAAGTGAAAAAAATGAGCTTGGAATCATCAGAATCGCGTTTTAAGCGTTCTCGAAGCGATTTTTGCGCAAAAAAAGCCGTCTAAATCGATAACGGCAACGTTTTAGAGGTTAAAATGAGGTTTTGAGAGCTAAACTTAAGACCTAAAGGGCAGCTACTAAACTGAAATTTCTGATCTTACAATGTCGGATATCATGTTTGTGGCGGTATAACTATGGAAATGAGCAGAACAACGTGTTGAAATGGGAAACCTAAAACTTTCTTTGCAAGTGAAAAAAATGAGCTTGGAATCATCAGAATCGCGTTTTAAGCGTTCTCGAAGCGATTTTAGCGCAAAAAAACTGTCTAAATCGATAACGGAAACGTTTTAGAGCTTAAAATGATGTTTTGAGAGCTAAATTTAAGACCTAAAGGGCAGCTACTAAACCGAAATTTCTGATCTTACCATGTCGGATATCATGTTTGCGGCGCTCTAACTATCGAAATGAGCGGAACAACGTGTTGAAATGAGAAACCTAGAACTTTCTTTGCAAGTGAAAAAAATGAGCTTAGAATCATCAAAATCGCGTTTTAAGCGTTCTCGAAGCGATTTGAGTTCAAAAAGCTGCCTAAGTCGATGACGGCAACGTTTCAGAGCTTAAAATGATGTTTTGAGAGCTAAACTTAAGACCTAAAGGGCAGCTACTAAACCGAAATTTCTGATTTACCATGTCGGATATCATGTTTGCGGCGCCCTAACTATCAAAATGACCGGAACAACGTGTTGAAATGGGAAACCTAAAACTTTCTGTGCAAGTGAAAAAAATGAGCTTAGAATCATCAAAATTGCGTTTTCAGCGTTCTCGAAGCGATTTGAGCGCAAAAAAACTGCCTATATCGATAACGGCCACGTTTTAGAGCTTAAAATGATGTTTCGAAGGTTAAACACAAGACCTAAAGGACAGCTACTAAATCAAAATTTCTGATCTTACCATGTCGGATATCATGTTTGCGGCGCTGTAACTATCGAAATGAGCGGAACAACGTGTTGAAATGGGAAATCTAAAACTTTCTCTGCAAGTGAAAAAAATGAGCTTAGAATCATCAAAATCGCGTTTTGAGCGTTCTCGAAGCGATTTGAGCGACAAAAAACTGTCTAAATCGATAACGGAAACGTTTTAGAGCTTAAAATGATTTTTTTAAGGTTAAACACAAGACCTAAAGGACAGCTACTAAATAGAAATTTCTGATTTAAACCATGTCGGATATCATGTTTGCGGCGCTCTAACTATCGAAATGAGCGGAACAACGTGTTGAAATGAGAAACCTAAAACTTTCTTTTCAAGTGAAAACAAATGAGCTTAGAATCATCAAAATCGCGTTTTGAGCGTTCTCGAAACGATTTGAGCGCAAAAAAACTGTCTAAATCGATAACGGCAACGTTTTAGAGGTTAAAATGATGTTTTGAGAGCTATACTTAAGACCTAAACGGCAGCTACTAAACCGAAATTTCTGATCTTACAATGACGGATATCATGTTTGTGGCGGTATAACTATGGAAATGAGCAGAACAACGTGTTGAAATGGGAAACCTAAAACTTTCTTTGCAAGTGAAAAAAATGAGCTTGGAATCATCAGAATCGCGTTTTAAGCGTTCTCGAAGCGATTTTAGCGCAAAAAAACTGTCTAAATCGATTACGGAAACGTTTTAGAGCTTAAAATGATTTTTTGGAGGTTAAACACAAGACCTAAAGGACAGCTACTAAATAGAAATTTCTGATTTTACCATGTCGGATATCATGTTTGCGGCGCTCTAACTATCGAAATGAGCGGAACAACGTGTTGAAATGAGCAACCTAAAACTTTCTTTTCAAGTGAAAACAAATGAGCTTAGAATCATCAAAATCGCGTTTTGAGCTTTCTCGAAGCCATTTGAGCGCAAAAAACTGTCTAAATCGATAACGGCAACGTTTTAGAGCTTAAAATGATGTTTTGAGAGCTATCCTTAAGACCTAAAGGGCAGCTACTAAACCGAAATTTCTGATCTTACAATGTCGGATATCATGTTTGCGGCGCTATAACTATGGAAATCAGCGGAACAACGTGTTGAAATGGGAAACCTACAATTTTCTTTGCAAGTGAAAAAAATGAGCTTGGAATCATCAGAATCGCGTTTTAAGCGTTCTCGAAGCGATTTTAGCGCAAAAAAAGCCGTCTAAATCGATAACGGCAACGTTTTAGAGGTTAAAATGAGGTTTTGAGAGCTAAACTTAAGACCTAAAGGGCAGCTACTAAACTGAAATTTCTGATCTTACAATGTCGGATATCATGTTTGTGGCGGTATAACTATGGAAATGAGCAGAACAACGTGTTGCAATGGGAAACCTAAAACTTTCTTTGCAAGTGAAAAAATTGAGCTTGGAATCATCAGAATCGCGTTTTAAGCGTTCTCGAAGCGATTTTAGCGCAAAAAAAAGCCGTCTAAATCGATAACGGCAACATTTTAGAGCTTAAAATGATGTTTTGAGAGCTAAATTTAAGACCTAAAGGGCAGCTACTAAACCGAAATTTCTGATCTTACCATGTCGGATATCATGTTTGCGGCGCTCTAACTATCGAAATGAGCGGAACAACGTGTTGAAATGAGAAACCTAGAACTTTCTTTGCAAGTGAAAAAAATGAGCTTAGAATCATCAAAATCGCGTTTTAAGCGTTCTCGAAGCTATTTTAGTGCAAAAAGCTGCCTAAGTCGATGACGGCAACGTTTCAGAGCTTAAAATGATGTTTTGAGAGCTAAACTTAAGACCTAAAGGGCAGCTACTAAACCGAAATTTCTGATCTTACCATGTCGGATATCATGTTTGCGGCGCCCTAACTATCAAAATGACCGGAACAACGTGTTGAAATTGGGAAACCTAAAACTTTCTGTGCAAGTGAAAAAAAAGAGCTTAGAATCATCAAAATTGCGTTTTCAGCGTTCTCGAAGCGATTTGAGCGCAAAAAAACTGCCTAAATCGATAACGGCCACGTTTTAGAGCTTAAAATGATGTTTCGAAGGTCAAACACAAGACGTAAAGGACAGCTACTAAATCAAAATTTCTGATCTTACCATGTCGGATATCATGTTTGCGGCGCTCTAACTATCGAAATGAGCGGAACAACGTGTTGAAATGGGAAACCTAAAACTTTCTTTGCAAGTGAAAAAAATGAGCTTGGAATCATCAGAATCGCGTTTTAAGCGTTCTCGAAGCGATTTTAGCGCAAAAAAAGCCGTCTAAATCGATAACGGCAACGTTTTAGAGGTTAAAATGAGGTTTTGAGAGCTAAACTTAAGACCTAAAGGGCAGCTACTAAACTGAAATTTCTGATCTTACAATGTCGGATATCATGTTTGTGGCGGTATAACTATGGAAATGAGCAGAACAACGTGTTGAAATGGGAAACCTAAAACTTTCTTTGCAAGTGAAAAAAATGAGCTTGGAATCATCAGAATCGCGTTTTAAGCGTTCTCGAAGCGATTTTAGCGCAAAAAAACTGTCTAAATCGATAACGGAAACGTTTTAGAGCTTAAAATGATTTTTTGCAGGTTAAACACCAGACCTAAAGGACAGCTACTAAATAGAAATTTCTGATCTTACCATGTCGGATATCATGTTTGCGGCGCTCTAACTATCGAAATGAGCGGAACAACGTGTTGAAATGGGAAACCTAAAACTTTCTCTGCAAGTGAAAAAAATGAGCTTAGAATCATCAAAATCGCGTTTTGAGCGTTCTCGAAGCGATTTGAGCGACAAAAAACGGTCTAAATCGATAACGGAAACGTTTTAGAGCTTAAAATGATTTTTTTAAGGTTAAACACAAGACCTAAAGGACAGCTACTAAATAGAAATTTCTGATTTAAACCATGTCGGATATCATGTTTGCGGCGCTCTAACTATCGAAATGAGCGGAACAACGTGTTGAAATGAGAAACCTAAAACTTTCTTTTCAAGTGAAAACAAATGAGCTTAGAATCATCAAAATCGCGTTTTGAGCGTTCTCGAAACAATTTGAGCGCAAAAAAACTGTCTAAATCGATAACGGCAACGTTTTAGAGCTTAAAATGATGTTTTGAGAGCTATACTTAAGACCTAAACGGCAGTTACTAAACCGAAATTTCTGATCTTACAATGTCGGATATCATGTTTGTGGCGGTATAACTATGGAAATGAGCAGAACAACGTGTTGAAATGGGAAACCTAAAACTTTCTTTGCAAGTGAAAAAAATGAGCTTGGAATCATCAGAATCGCGTTTTAAGCGTTCTCGAAGCGATTTTAGCGCAAAAAAACTGTCTAAATCGATAACGGAAACGTTTTAGAGCTTAAAATGATTTTTTGGAGGTTAAACACAAGACCTAAAGGACAGCTACTAAATAGAAATTTCTGATTTTACCATGTCGGATATCATGTTTGCGGCGCTCTAACTATCGAAATGAGCGGAACAACGTGTTGAAATGAGCAACCTAAAACTTTCTTTTCAAGTGAAAACAAATGAGCATAGAATCATCAAAATCGCGTTTTGAGCGTTCTCGAAGCCATTTGAAGGCAAAAAACTGTCTAAATCGATAACGGCAACGTTTTAGAGCTTAAAATGATGTTTTGAGAGCTATCCTTAAGACCTAAAGGGCAGCTACTAAACCGAAATTTCTGATCTTACAATGTCGGATATCATGTTTGCGGCGCTATAACTATGGAAATCAGCGGAACAACGTGTTGAAATGGGAAACCTACAACTTTCTTTGCAAGTGAAAAAAATGAGCTTGGAATCATCAGAATCGCGTTTTAAGCGTTCTCGAAGCGATTTTAGCGAAAAAAAAGCCGTCTAAATCGATAACGGCAACGTTTTAGAGGTTAAAATGAGGTTTTGAGAGCTAAACTTAAGACCTAAAGGGCAGCTACTAAACTGAAATTTCTGATCTTACAGTGTCGGATATCATGTTTGTGGCGGTATAACTATGGAAATGAGCAGAACAACGTGTTGAAATGGGAAACCTAAAACTTTCTTTGCAAGTGAAAAAATTGAGCTTGGAATCTACAGAATCGCGTTTTAAGCGTTCTCGAAGCGATTTTAGCGCAAAAAAAAGCCGTCTAAATCGATAACGGCAACATTTTAGAGCTTAAAATGATGTTTTGAGAGCAAAATTTAAGACCTAAAGGGCAGCTACTAAACCGAAATTTCTGATCTTACCATGTCGGATATCATGTTTGCGGCGCTCTAACTATCGAAATGAGCGGAACAACGTGTTGAAATGAGAAACCTAGAACTTTCTTTGCAAGTGAAAAAAATGAGCTTAGAATCATCAAAATCGCGTTTTAAGCGTTCTCGAAGCGATTTGAGTGCAAAAAGCTGCCTAAGTCGATGACGGCAACGTTTCAGAGCTTAAAATGATGTTTTGAGAGCTAAACTTAAGACCTAAAGGGCAGCTACTAAACCGAAATTTCTGATCTTACCATGTCGGATATCATGTTTGCGGCGCCCTAACTATCAAAATGAGCGGAACAACGTGTTGAAATGGGAAACCTAAAACTTTCTGTGCAAGTGAAAAAAACGAGCTTAGAATCATCAAAATTGCGTTTTCAGCGTTCTCGAAGCGATTTGAGCGAAAAAAAACTGCCTAAATCGATAACGGCCACGTTTTAGAGCTTAAAATGATGTTTCGAAGGTTAAACACAAGACCTAAAGGACAGCTACTAAATCAAAATTTCTGATCTTACCATGTCGGATATCATGTTTGCGGCGCTCTAACTATCGAAATGAGCGGAACAACGTGTTGAAATGGGAAACCTAAAACTTTCTCTGCAAGTGAAAAAAATGAGCTTAGAATCATCAAAATCGCGTTTTGAGCGTTCTCGAAGCGATTTGAGCGACAAAAAACTGTCTAAATCGATAACGGAAACGTTTTAGAGCTTAAAATGATTTTTTTAAGGTTAAACACAAGACCTAAAGGACAGCTACTAAATAGAAATTTCTGATTTAAACCATGTCGGATATCATGTTTGCGGCGCTCTAACTATCGAAATGAGCGGAACAACGTGTTGAAATGAGAAACCTAAAACTTTCTTTTCAAGTGAAAACAAATGAGCTTAGAATCATCAAAATCGCGTTTTGAGCGTTCTCGAAACAATTTGAGCGCAAAAAAACTGTCTAAATCGATAACGGCAACGTTTTAGAGCTTAAAATGATGTTTTGAGAGCTATACTTAAGACCTAAACGGCAGCTACTAAACCGAAATTTCTGATCTTACAATGTCGGATATCATGTTTGTGGCGGTATAACTATGGAAATGAGCAGAACAACGTGTTGAAATGGGAAACCTAAAACTTTCTTTGCAAGTGAAAAAAATGAGCTTGGAATCATCAGAATCGCGTTTTAAGCGTTCTCGAAGCGATTTTAGCGCAAAAAAACTGTCTAAATCGATAACGGAAACGTTTTAGAGCTTAAAATGATTTTTTGCAGGTTAAACACAAGACCTAAAGGACAGCTACTAAATAGAAATTTCTGATTTTACCATGTCGGATATCATGTTTGCGGCGCTCTAACTATCGAAATGAGCGGAACAACGTGTTGAAATGAGCAACCTAAAACTTTCTTTTCAAGTGAAAACAAATGAGCTTAGAATCATCAAAATCGCGTTTTGAGCGTTCTCGAAGCCATTTGAGCGCAAAAAACTGTCTAAATCGATAACGGCAACGTTTTAGAGCTTAAAATGATGTTTTGAGAGCTATCCTTAAGACCTAAAGGGCAGCTACTAAACCGAAATTTCTGATCTTACAATGTCGGATATCATGTTTGCGGCGCTATAACTATGGAAATCAGCGGAACAACGTGTTGAAATGGGAAACCTAAAACTTTCTTTGCAAGTGAAAAAAATGAGCTTGGAATCATCAGAATCGCGTTTTAAGCGTTCTCGAAGCGATTTTAGCGAAAAAAAAGCCGTCTAAATCGATAACGGCAACGTTTTAGAGGTTAAAATGAGGTTTTGAGAGCTAAACTTAAGACCTAAAGGGCAGCTACTAAACTGAAATTTCTGATCTTAGAATGTCGGATATCATGTTTGTGGCGGTATAACTATGGAAATGAGCAGAACAACGTGTTGAAATGGGAAACCTAAAACTTTCTTTGCAAGTGAAAAAATTGAGCTTGGAATCATCAGAATCGCGTTTTAAGCGTTCTCGAAGCGATTTTAGCGCAAAAAAAAGCCATCTAAATCGATAACGGCAACATTTTAGAGCTTAAAATGATGTTTTGAGAGCTAAACTTAAGACCTAAAGGGCAGCTACTAAACCGAAATTTCTGATCTTACCATGTCGGATATCATGTTTGCGGCGCCCTAACTATCAAAATGACCGGAACAACGTGTTGAAATGGGAAACCTAAAACTTTCTGTGCAAGTGAAAAAAATGAGCTTAGAATCATCAAAATTGCGTTTTCAGCGTTCTCGAAGCGATTTGAGCGCAAAAAAACTGCCTAAATCGATAACGGCCACGTTTTAGAGCTTAAAATGATGTTTCGAAGGTTAAACACAAGACCTAAAGGACAGCTACTAAATCAAAATTTCTGATCTTACCATGTCGGATATCATGTTTGCGGCGCTCTAACTATCGAAATGAGCGGAACAACGTGTTGAAATGGGAAACCTAAAACTTTCTCTGCAAGTGAAAAAAATGAGCTTAGAATCATCAAAATCGCGTTTTGAGCGTTCTCGAAGCGATTTGAGCGACAAAAAACTGTCTAAATCGATAACGGAAACGTTTTAGAGCTTAAAATGATTTTTTGCAGGTTAAACACAAGACCTAAAGGACAGCTACTAAATAGAAATTTCTGATTTTACCATGTCGGATATCATGTTTGCGGCGCTCTAACTATCGAAATGAGCGGAACAACGTGTTGAAATGAGCAACCTAAAACTTTCTTTTCAAGTGAAAACAAATGAGCTTAGAATCATCAAAATCGCGTTTTGAGCGTTCTCGAAGCCATTTGAGCGCAAAAAACTGTCTAAATCGATAACGGCAACGTTTTAGAGCTTAAAATGATGTTTTGAGAGCTATCCTTAAGACCTAAAGGGCAGCTACTAAACCGAAATTTCTGATCTTACAATGTCGGATATCATGTTTGCGGCGCTATAACTATGGAAATCAGCGGAACAACGTGTTGAAATGGGAAACCTAAAACTTTCTTTGCAAGTGAAAAAAATGAGCTTGGAATCATCAGAATCGCGTTTTAAGCGTTCTCGAAGCGATTTTAGCGCAAAAAAGCCGTCTAAATCGATAACGGCAACGTTTTAGAGGTTAAAATGAGGTTTTGAGAGCTAAACTTAAGACCTAAAGGGCAGCTACTAAACTGAAATTTCTGATCTTACAATGTCGGATATCATGTTTGTGGCGGTATAACTATGGAAATGAGCAGAACAACGTATTGAAATGGGAAACCTAAAACTTTCTTTGCAAGTGAAAAAATTGAGCTTGGGATCATCAGAATCGCGTTTTAAGCGTTCTCGAAGCGATTTTAGCGCAAAAAAAAGCCGTCTAAATCGATAACGGCAACATTTTAGAGCTTAAAATGATGTTTTGAGAGCTAAACTTAAGACCTAAAGGGCAGCTACTAAACCGAAATTTCTGATCTTACCATGTCGGATATCATGTTTGCGGCGCCCTAACTATCAAAATGACCGGAACAACGTGTTGAAATGGGAAACCTAAAACTTTCTGTGCAAGTGAAAAAAATGAGCTTAGAATCATCAAAATTGCGTTTTCAGCGTTCTCGAAGCGATTTGAGCGCAAAAAAACTGCCTAAATCGATAACGGCCACGTTTTAGAGCTTAAAATGATGTTTCGAAGGTTAAACACAAGACCTAAACGACAGCTACTAAATCAAAATTTCTGATCTTACCATGTCGGATATCATGTTTGCGGCGCTCTAACTATCGAAATGAGCGGAACAACGTGTTGAAATGGGAAACCTAAAACTTTCTCTGCAAGTGAAAAAAATGAGCTTAGAATCATCAAAATCGCGTTTTGAGCGTTCTCGAAGCGATTTGAGCGACAAAAAACTGTCTAAATCGATAACGGAAACGTTTTAGAGCTTAAAATGATTTTTTTAAGGTTAAACACAAGACCTAAAGGACAGCTACTAAATAGAAATTTCTGATTTAAACCATGTCGGATATCATTTTTTTGGCGCTCTAACTGTCGAAATGAGCGGAACAACGTGTTGAAATGAGAAACCTAAAACTTTCTTTTCAAGTGAAAACAAATGAGCTTAGAATCATCAAAATCGCGTTTTGAGCGTTCTCGAAGCCATTTGAGCGCAAAAAAACTGTCTAAATCGATAACGGCAACGTTTTAGAGCTTAAAATGATGTTTTGAGAGCTATACTTAAGACCTAAACGGCAGCTACTAAACCGAAATTTCTGATCTTACAATGTCGGATATCATGTTTGCGGCGCTATAACTATGGAAATCAGCGGAACAGCGTGTTGAAATGGGAAACCTAAAACTTTCTTTGCAAGGGAAAAAAATGAGCTTGGAATCATCAGAATCGCGTTTTAAGCGTTCTCGAAGCGATTTTACCGCAAAAAAAGCCGTCTAAATCCATAACGGCAACGTTTTAGAGGTTAAAATGATGTTTTGAGAGCTAGACTTAAGACCTAAAGGGCAGCTACTAAACTGAAATTTCTGATCTTATAATGTCGAATATCATGTTTGTGGCGCTATAACTATCGAAATGAGCGGAACAACGTGTTGAAATGAGAAACCTAAAACTTTCTGTGCAAGTGAAAAAATTAGCTTAGAATCATCAAAATCGCGTTTCCAGTGTTCTGGAAGCGATTTGAGCGCAAAAAACTGTCTAAATCGATAACGGCAACTTTTTGGAGCTTAAAATGATGTTTTGAGGGCTAAAATTAAACCTAAAGGGCAGCTACTAAACCGAAATTTCTGATCTTGCCATGTCGGATCTCATGTTTTCGGCGCTCTAACTATCGAAATGAGCGGAACAACGTGTTGAAATGAGAAACCTAAAACTTTCTTTGCAAGTGAAAAGAAATGAGTTTACAATCATCAAAATCGCGTTTTAAGCGTTGTCGAAGCGATTTGAGCGCAAAAAAGCTGCCTAAATCGATAACGGCAACGTTTCAGAGCTTAAAATGATGTTTTGAGAGCTAAACTTATGACCTAAAGGGCAGCTACTAAACCGAAATTTCTGATCTTACCATGTCGGATATCATGTTTGCGGCGCCCTAACTATCGAAATGAGCGGAACAACGTGTTGAAATGGGAAACCTAAAACTTTCTGTGCAAGTGAAAAAAATGAGCTTAGAATCATCAAAATTGCGTTTTCAGCGTTCTCGAAGCGATTTGAGCGCAAAAAAACTGCCTAAATCGATAACGGCCACGTTTCAGAGCTTAAAATGATGTTTCGAAGGTTAAACACAAGACCTAAAGGACAGCTACTAAATCAAAATTTCTGATCTTACCATGTCGGATATCATGTTTGCGGCGCTCTAACTATCGAAATGAGCGGAACAACGTGTTGAAATGGGAAACCTAAAACTTTCTTTTCAAGTGAAAAAAAATGAGCTTAGAATCATCAAAATCGCGTTTTGAGCGTTCTCGAAGCCATTTGAGCGCAAAAAAACTGTCTAAATCGATAACGGCAACGTTTTAGAGCTTAAAATGATGTTTTGAGAGCTAAACTGTAGACCTAAAGGGCAGCTACTAAACCGAAATTTCTGATCTTACAATGTCGGATATCATGTTTGCGGCGCTATAACTATGGAAATGAGGAGAACAACGTGTTGAAATGGGAAACCTAAAACTTTCTTTGCAAGTGAAAAAAATGAGCTTGGAATCATCAGAATCGCGTTTTAAGCGTTGTCGAAGCGATTTTAGCGCAAAAAAAAGCCGTCTTAAGCCCGTTTTCCACTTGGCGAATTTGTTCGCGCGACGCGAAGCGAAAACGAGAATTCGGCAACGTGATTGGTTAAAATTGGTTGGCGAAAAAATTCGCCGCGAACAAGTAGGAACCGTTCCTACTTTTTTTCTGTTCGCGCGAACAAATTCGCCAAGTGGAAAACGGGCTTAAATCGATAACGGCAACATTTTAGAGCTTAAAATGATGTTTTGAGAGCTAAATTTAAGACCTAAAGGGCAGCTACTAAACCGAAATTTCCGATCTTACCATGTCGGATATCATGTTTGCGGCGCTCTAACTATCGAAATGAGCGGAACAAGGTGTTGAAATGAGAAACCTAGAACTTTCTTTGCAAGTGAAAAAAATGAGCTTAGAATCATCAAAATCGCGTTTTAAGCGTTCTCGAAGCGATTTGAGTGCAAAAAGCTGCCTAAGTCAATGACGGCAACGTTTCAGAGCTTAAAATGATTTTTTGAGAGCTAAACTTAAGACCTAAAGGGCAGCTACTAAACCGAAATTTCTGATCTTACCATGTCGGATATCATGTTTGCGGCGCCCTAACTATCAAAATGACCGGAACAACGTGTTGAAATGGGAAACCTAAAACTTTCTGTGCAAGTGAAAAAAATGAGCTTAGAATCATCAAAATTGCGTTTTCAGCGTTCTCGAAGCGATTTGAGCGCAAAAAAACTGCCTAAATCGATAACGGCCACGTTTTAGAGCTTAAAATGATGTTTCGAAGGTTAAACACAAGACCTAAAGGACAGCTACTAAATCAAAATTTCTGATCTTACCATGTCGGATATCATGTTTGCGGCGCTCTAACTATCGAAATGAGCGGAACAACGTGTTGAAATGGGAAACCTAAAACTTTCTCTGCAAGTGAAAAAAATGAGCTTAGAATCATCAAAATCGCGTTTTGAGCGTTCTCGAAGCGATTTGAGCGACAAAAAACTGTCTAAATCGATAACGGAAACGTTTTAGAGCTTAAAATGATTTTTTTAAGGTTAAACACAAGACCTAAAGGACAGCTACTAAATAGAAATTTCTGATTTAAACCATGTCGGATATCATGTTTGCGGCGCTCTAACTATCGAAATGAGTGGAACAACGTGTTGAAATGAGAAACCTAAAACTTTCTTTTCAAGTGAAAACAAATGAGCTTAGAATCATCAAAATCGCGTTTTGAGCGTTCTCGAAGCCATTTGAGCGCAAAAAACTGTCTAAATCGATAACGGCAACGTTTTAGAGCTTAAAATGATGTTTTGAGAGCTATCCTTAAGACCTAAAGGGCAGCTACTAAACCGAAATTTCTGATCTTACAATGTCGGATATCATGTTTGCGGCGCTCTAACTATCGAAATGAGCGGAACAACGTGTTGAAATGGGAAACCTAAAACTTTCTCTGCAAGTGAAAAAAATGAGCTTAGAATCATCAAAATCGCGTTTTGAGCGTTCTCGAAGCGATTTGAGCGACAAAAAACTGTCTAAATCGATAACGGAAACGTTTTAGAGCTTAAAATGATTTTTTTAAGGTTAAACACAAGACCTAAAGGACAGCTACTAAATAGAAATTTCTGATTTAAACCATGTCGGATATCATTTTTTTGGCGCTCTAACTGTCGAAATGAGCGGAACAACGTGTTGAAATGAGAAACCTAAAACTTTCTTTTCAAGTGAAAACAAATGAGCTTAGAATCATCAAAATCGCGTTTTGAGCGTTCTCGAAGCCATTTGAGCGCAAAAAAACTGTCTAAATCGATAACGGCAACGTTTTAGAGCTTAAAATGATGTTTTGAGAGCTATACTTAAGACCTAAACGGCAGCTACTAAACCGAAATTTCTGATCTTACAATGTCGGATATCATGTTTGCGGCGCTATAACTATGGAAATCAGCGGAACAGCGTGTTGAAATGGGAAACCTAAAACTTTCTTTGCAAGGGAAAAAAATGAGCTTGGAATCATCAGAATCGCGTTTTAAGCGTTCTCGAAGCGATTTTACCGCAAAAAAAGCCGTCTAAATCCATAACGGCAACGTTTTAGAGGTTAAAATGATGTTTTGAGAGCTAGACTTAAGACCTAAAGGGCAGCTACTAAACTGAAATTTCTGATCTTATAATGTCGAATATCATGTTTGTGGCGCTATAACTATCGAAATGAGCGGAACAACGTGTTGAAATGAGAAACCTAAAACTTTCTGTGCAAGTGAAAAAATTAGCTTAGAATCATCAAAATCGCGTTTCCAGTGTTCTGGAAGCGATTTGAGCGCAAAAAACTGTCTAAATCGATAACGGCAACTTTTTGGAGCTTAAAATGATGTTTTGAGGGCTAAAATTAAACCTAAAGGGCAGCTACTAAACCGAAATTTCTGATCTTGCCATGTCGGATCTCATGTTTTCGGCGCTCTAACTATCGAAATGAGCGGAACAACGTGTTGAAATGAGAAACCTAAAACTTTCTTTGCAAGTGAAAAGAAATGAGTTTACAATCATCAAAATCGCGTTTTAAGCGTTGTCGAAGCGATTTGAGCGCAAAAAAGCTGCCTAAATCGATAACGGCAACGTTTCAGAGCTTAAAATGATGTTTTGAGAGCTAAACTTATGACCTAAAGGGCAGCTACTAAACCGAAATTTCTGATCTTACCATGTCGGATATCATGTTTGCGGCGCCCTAACTATCGAAATGAGCGGAACAACGTGTTGAAATGGGAAACCTAAAACTTTCTGTGCAAGTGAAAAAAATGAGCTTAGAATCATCAAAATTGCGTTTTCAGCGTTCTCGAAGCGATTTGAGCGCAAAAAAACTGCCTAAATCGATAACGGCCACGTTTCAGAGCTTAAAATGATGTTTCGAAGGTTAAACACAAGACCTAAAGGACAGCTACTAAATCAAAATTTCTGATCTTACCATGTCGGATATCATGTTTGCGGCGCTCTAACTATCGAAATGAGCGGAACAACGTGTTGAAATGGGAAACCTAAAACTTTCTTTTCAAGTGAAAAAAAATGAGCTTAGAATCATCAAAATCGCGTTTTGAGCGTTCTCGAAGCCATTTGAGCGCAAAAAAACTGTCTAAATCGATAACGGCAACGTTTTAGAGCTTAAAATGATGTTTTGAGAGCTAAACTGTAGACCTAAAGGGCAGCTACTAAACCGAAATTTCTGATCTTACAATGTCGGATATCATGTTTGCGGCGCTATAACTATGGAAATGAGGAGAACAACGTGTTGAAATGGGAAACCTAAAACTTTCTTTGCAAGTGAAAAAAATGAGCTTGGAATCATCAGAATCGCGTTTTAAGCGTTGTCGAAGCGATTTTAGCGCAAAAAAAAGCCGTCTTAAGCCCGTTTTCCACTTGGCGAATTTGTTCGCGCGACGCGAAGCGAAAACGAGAATTCGGCAACGTGATTGGTTAAAATTGGTTGGCGAAAAAATTCGCCGCGAACAAGTAGGAACCGTTCCTACTTTTTTTCTGTTCGCGCGAACAAATTCGCCAAGTGGAAAACGGGCTTAAATCGATAACGGCAACATTTTAGAGCTTAAAATGATGTTTTGAGAGCTAAATTTAAGACCTAAAGGGCAGCTACTAAACCGAAATTTCCGATCTTACCATGTCGGATATCATGTTTGCGGCGCTCTAACTATCGAAATGAGCGGAACAAGGTGTTGAAATGAGAAACCTAGAACTTTCTTTGCAAGTGAAAAAAATGAGCTTAGAATCATCAAAATCGCGTTTTAAGCGTTCTCGAAGCGATTTGAGTGCAAAAAGCTGCCTAAGTCGATGACGGCAACGTTTCAGAGCTTAAAATGATTTTTTGAGAGCTAAACTTAAGACCTAAAGGGCAGCTACTAAACCGAAATTTCTGATCTTACCATGTCGGATATCATGTTTGCGGCGCCCTAACTATCAAAATGACCGGAACAACGTGTTGAAATGGGAAACCTAAAACTTTCTGTGCAAGTGAAAAAAATGAGCTTAGAATCATCAAAATTGCGTTTTCAGCGTTCTCGAAGCGATTTGAGCGCAAAAAAACTGCCTAAATCGATAACGGCCACGTTTTAGAGCTTAAAATGATGTTTCGAAGGTTAAACACAAGACCTAAAGGACAGCTACTAAATCAAAATTTCTGATCTTACCATGTCGGATATCATGTTTGCGGCGCTCTAACTATCGAAATGAGCGGAACAACGTGTTGAAATGGGAAACCTAAAACTTTCTCTGCAAGTGAAAAAAATGAGCTTAGAATCATCAAAATCGCGTTTTGAGCGTTCTCGAAGCGATTTGAGCGACAAAAAACTGTCTAAATCGATAACGGAAACGTTTTAGAGCTTAAAATGATTTTTTTAAGGTTAAACACAAGACCTAAAGGACAGCTACTAAATAGAAATTTCTGATTTAAACCATGTCGGATATCATGTTTGCGGCGCTCTAACTATCGAAATGAGTGGAACAACGTGTTGAAATGAGAAACCTAAAACTTTCTTTTCAAGTGAAAACAAATGAGCTTAGAATCATCAAAATCGCGTTTTGAGCGTTCTCGAAGCCATTTGAGCGCAAAAAACTGTCTAAATCGATAACGGCAACGTTTTAGAGCTTAAAATGATGTTTTGAGAGCTATACTTAAGACCTAAAGGGCAGCTACTAAACCGAAATTTCTGATCTTACAATGTCGGATATCATGTTTGCGGCGCTATAACTATGGAAATCAGCGGAACAACGTGTTGAAATGGGAAACCTAAAACTTTCTTTGCAAGTGAAAAAAATGAGCTTGGAATCATCAGAATCGCGTTTTAAGCGTTCTCGAAGCGATTTTAGCGCAAAAAAAGCCGTCTAAATCGATAACGGCAACGTTTTAGAGGTTAAAATGATGTTTTGAGAGCTAGATTTAAGACCTAAAGGGCAACTACTAAACTGAAATTTCTGATCTTATAATGTCGAATATCATGTTTGTGGCGCTATAACTATCGAAATGAGCGGAACAACGTGTTGAAATGAGAAACCTAAAACTTTCTGTGCAAGTGAAAAAAATGAGCTTAATATCATCAAAATCGCGTTTCCAGTGTTCTGGAAGCGATTTGAGCGCAAAAAAACTGTCTAAATCGATAACGGCAACGTTTTGGAGCTTAAAATGATGTTTTGAGAGCTAAACTTAAGACCTAAAGGGCAGCTACTAAACCGAAATTTCTGGTCTTACAATGTCGGATATCATGTTTGCGGCGCCCTAACTATCAAAATGACCGGAACAACGTGTTGAAATGAGAAACCTAAAACATTCTTTGAGAGTGAAAAAAAATGAGCTTAGAATCATCAAAATTGCGTTTTCAGCGTTCTCGAAGCGATTTGAGCGAAAAAAACTGCCTAAATCGATAACGGCCACGTTTTAGAGCTTAAAATTATTTTTTGAAGGTTAAACACAAGACCTAAAGGATAGCTACTAAATCGAAATTTCTGATCTTGCCATGTCGGATCTCATGTTTTCGGCGCTCTAACTATCGAAATGAGCGGAACAACGTGTTGAAATGAGAAACCTAAAACTTTCTTTGCAAGTGAAAACAAATGAGTTTAGAATCATCAAAATCGCGTTTTAAGCGTTGTCGAAGCGATTTGAGCGCAAAAAAGCTGCCTAAATCGATAACGGCAACGTTTCAGAGCTTAAAATGATGTTTTGAGAGCTAAACTTATGACCTAAAGGGCAGCTACTAAACCGAAATTTCTGATCTTACAATGTCGGATATCATGTTTGCGGCGCTATAACTATGGAAATGAGCGGAATAACGTGTTTAAATGAGAAACCTAAAACTTTCTTTGCAAGTGAAAACAAATGAGCTTAGAATCATCAAAATCGCGTTTTAAGCGTTGTTGAAGCGATTTGAGCGAAAAAAAGCTGCCTAAATCGATAACGGCAACGTTTTAGACCTTAAAATGATGTTTTGAGAGCTAAACTTATGACCTAAAGGGCAGCTACTAAACCGAAATTTCTGATCTTACCATGTCGGATATCATGTTTCGGCGCTCTAACTATCGAAATGAGCGGAACAACGTGTTGAAATGGGAAACCTAAAACTTTCTGTGCAAAAGAAAAAAATGAGCTTAGAATCATCAAAATCGCGTTTTCAGCGTTCTCGAAGCGATTTGAGCGCAAAAAAGCTGCCTAAATCGATAACGGCAACGTTTCAGAGCTTAAAATTATTTTTGAGAGCTAAACTTATGACCTACAGGGAAGCTACTAAACCGCAATTTCTGATCTTACCATGTCGGATATCATGTTTCGGCGCTCTAACTATCGAAATGAGCGGAACAACGTTTTGAAATGGGAAACCTAAAACTTTTTGTGCAATTGAAAAAAATGGGCTTAGAATCATCAAAATCGCGTTTTAAGCGTTCTCGAAGCGATTTAAGCGCAAAAAAACTGTCTAAATCAATAACGGCCACGTTTTATAGCTTAAAAATGATTTTTTGAAGGTTAAACACAAGACCTAAAGGAAAGCTACTAAATCGAAATTTCTGATCTTACTATGTCGGATATCATGTTTGCGGCGCTCTAACTTTCGAAATGAGCGGAACAACGTGTTAAAATGGGAAACCTAAAACTTTTTTTGCAAGTGAAAAAAATGAGCTTAGAATCATCAAATTCGCGTTTTAAGCCTTCTCGAAGCTATTTGAGCGCAAAAAAACTGTCTAAATCAAGAACGGCAACGTTCTAGAGCTTAAAATGATGTTTTGAGAGCAAAACTTAGGACCGAATGGGCAGCTACTAAACCGAAATTTCTGATCTTACCATGTCGGATATCATGTTTGTGGCGCTATAACTATGGAATTGAGCGAAACAGCGTGTTGAAATGAGAAACCTAAAACTTTCTGTGCAAGTGAAAAAATGAGCTCAGAATCATCAAAACCGCGTTTTGAGCGTTCTGGAAGCGATTTAAGCGCAAAAAAACTGTCTAAATCAATAACGGTAACGTTTTGGAGCTTAAAATGATGTTTTGAGGGCTAAACTTAAGACCTAAAGGGCAGCTACTAAACTGAAATTTCTGATCTTATAATGTCGGATATCATGTTTGTGGCGCCATAACTATCGAAATGAGCGGAACAACGTGTTGAAATGAGAAACCTGAAACTTTCTGTGCAAGTGAAAAAAATCAGCTTAGAATCATCAAAATCGCGTTTCCAGTGTTCTGGAAGCGATTTGAGCGCAAAAAAACTGTCTAAATTGATAACGGCAACGTTTTGGAGCTTAAAATGATGTTTTGAGGGCTAAAATTAAACCTAAAGGGCAGCTACTAAACCGAAATTTCTGATCTTACAATGTCGGATATCATGTTTGTGGCGCTATAACTATCGAAATGAGCGGAACAACGTGTTTAAATGAGCAACCTAAAACTTTCTTTGAGAGTGAAAAAAAATGAGCTTAGAATCATCAAAATCGCGTTTTAAGCGTTCTCGAAGCGACTTGAGCGCAAAGAAGCTGTCTAAATCGAGAACGGCAACGTTTTAGAGCTCAAAATTATTTTTTGAAGGTCAAACACAAGACCTAAAGGATAGCTACTCAATCGAAATTTCTGATCTTACCACGTCGGATCTCATGTTTTCGGCGCTCCAACTATCGAAATGAGCGGAACAACGTGTTTAAATGAGAAACCTAAAACTTTCTTTGCAAGTGAAAACAAATGAGTTTAGAATCATCAAAATCGCGTTTTAAGCGTTCTCGAAGCGATTTGAGCGAAAAAAACCTGCCTAAATCGATAACGGCAACGTTTCAGATCTTAAAATGATGTTTTGAGAGCTAAACTTATGACCTAAAGGGCAGCTACTAAACCGAAATTTCTGATCTTACCATGTCGGATATCATGTTTGCGGCGCCCTAACTATCAAAATGAGCGGAACAACGTGTTGAAATGGGAAACCTAAAACTTTCTGTGCAAGTGAAAAAAATGAGCTTAGAATCATCAAAATTTCGTTTTCAGCGTTCTCGAAGCGATTTGAGCGCAAAAAAACTGCCTAAATCGATAACGGCCACGTTTTAGAGCTTAAAATGATGTTTCGAAGGTCAAACACAACACCTAAAGGACAGCTACTAAATTAAAATTTCTGATCTTACCATGTCGGGTATCATGTTTGCGGCGCTCTAACTATCGAAATGAGCGGAACAACGTGTTGAAATGGGAAACCTAAAACTTTCTGTGCAAGTGAAAAAAATGAGCTTAGAATCATCAAAATCGCGTTTTGAGCGTTCTCGAAGCGATTTGAGCGACAAAAAACTGTCTAAATCGATAACGGAAACGTTTTAGAGCTTAAAATGATTTTTTGCAGGTTAAACACAAGACCTAAAGGACAGCTACTAAATAGAAATTTCTGATTTAAACCATGTCGGATATCATGTTTGCGGCGCTCTAACTATCGAAATGAGCGGAACAACGTGTTGAAATGAGAACCCTAAAACTTTCTTTTCAAGTGAAAACAAATGAGCTTAGAATCATCAAAATCGCGTTTTGAGCGTTCTCGAAGCCATTTGAGCGCAAAAAAACTGTCTAAATCGATAACGGCAACGTTTTAGAGCTTAAAATGATCTTTTGAAAGCTAAACTTAAGACCTAAAGGGGAGCTACTAAACCGAAATTTCTGATCTTATAATGTCGGATATCATGTTTGTGGCGCTATAACTATCGAAATGAGCGGAACAACGTGTTGAAATGGGAAATTTAAAACTTTCTATGCAAGTGAAAAAAATGAGCTTAGAATCATCAAAATTGCGTTTTCAGCGTTCTCGAAGCGACTTGAGCGCAAAAAAGCTGTCTAAATCGACAACGGCAACGTTTTAGAGCTCAAAATTATTTTTTGAAGGTTAAACACAAGACCTAAAGGATAGCTACTAAATCGAAATTTCTGATCTTGCCATGTCGGATCTCATGTTTTCGGCGCTCTAACTATCGAAATGAGCGGAACAACGTGTTGAAATGAGAAACCTAAAACTTTCTTTGCAAGTGAAAACAAATGAGTTTAGAATCATCAAAATCGCGTTTTAAGCGTTGTCGAAGCGATTTGAGCGCAAAAAAGCTGCCTAAATCGATAACGGCAACGTTTCAGAGCTTAAAATGATGTTTTGAGAGCTAAACTTATGACCTAAAGGGCAGCTACTAAAGCGAAATTTCTGATCTTACCATGTCGGATATCATGTTTGCGGCGCCCTAACTGTCGAAATGAGCGGAACAACGTGTTGAAATGGGAAACCTAAAACTTTCTGTGCAAGTGAAAAAAATGAGCTTAGAATCATCAAAATTGCGTTTTCAGCGTTCTCGAAGCGATTTGAGCGCAAAAAAACTGCCTAAATCGATAACGGCCACGTTTTAGAGCTTAAAATGATGTTTCGAAGGTTAAACACAAGACCTAAAGGACAGCTACTAAATCAAAATTTCTGATCTTACCATGTCGGATATCATGTTTGCGGCGCTCTAACTATCGAAATGAGCGGAACAACGTGTTGAAATGGGAAACCTAAAACTTTCTGTGCAAGTGAAAAAAATGAGCTTAGAATCATCAAAATCGCGTTTTGAGCGTTCTCGAAGCGATTTGAGCGCAAAAAAACTGTCTAAATCAATAACGGCAACGTTTTAGAGCTTAAAATGATGTTTTGCAGGTTAAACACAAGACCGAAAGGACAGCTACTAAACCGAAATTTCTGATCTTACAATGTCGGATATCATGTTTGCGGCGCTATAACTATGGAAATGAGCAGAACAACGTGTTGAAATGGGAAACCTAAAACTTTCTTTGCAAGTGAAAAAAATGAGCTTGGAATCATCAGAATCGCGTTTTGAGCGTTCTCGAGGCCATTTGAGCGCAAAAAAACTGTCTAAATCGATAACGGCAACATTTTAGAGCTTAAAATGATGTTTTGAGAGCTAAATTTAAGACCTAAAGGGCAGCTACTAAACCGAAATTTCTGATCTTACCATGTCGGATATCATGTTTTCGGCGCTCTAACTATCGAAATGAGCGGAACAACGTGTTGAAATGAGCAACCTAAAACTTTCTTTTCAAGTGAAAACAAATGAGCTTAGAATCATCAAAATCGCGTTTTGAGCGCTCTCGAAGCCATTTGAGCGCAAAAAACTGTCTAAATCGATAACGGCAACGTTTTAGAGCTTAAAATCATGTTTTGAGAGCTATCCTTAAGACCTAAAGGGCAGCTACTAAACCGAAATTTCTGATCTTACAATGTCGGATATCATGTTTGCGGCGCTATAACTATGGAAATCAGCGGAACAACGTGTTGAAATGGGAAACCTAAAACTTTCTTTGCAAGTGAAAAAAATGAGCTTGGAGTCATCAGAATCGAGTTTTAAGCGTTCTCGAAGCGATTTGAGCGCAAAAAAATCCGTCTAAATCGATAACGGCTACGTTTTAGAGCTTAAAATGATGTTTTGAGAGCTAGATTTAAGACCTAAAGGGCAGCTACTAAACCGAAATTTCTGATCTTACAATGTCGGATATCATGTTTGTGGCGCTATAACTATCGAAATGAGCGGAACAACGTGTTGAAATGAGAAACCTAAAACTTTCTGTGCAAGTGAAAAAAATGAGCTTAGAATCATCAAAATCGCGTTTTGAGCGTTCTCGAAGCGATTTGAGCGCAAAAAAACTGTCTAAATCAATAATGGCAACGTTTTAGAGCTTAAAATGATGTTTTGCAGGTTAAACACAAGACCGAAAGGACAGCTACTAAATAGAAATTTCTGATTTTACCATGTCGGATATCATGTTTTCGGCGCTCTAACTATCGAAATGAGCGGAACAACGTAATGAAATGAGAAACCTAAAACTTTCTTTTCAAGTTAAAACAAATGAGCTTAGAATCATCAAAATCGCGTTTTGAGCGTTCTCGAAGCGATTTGAGCGCAAAAAAAATGTCTAAATCGATAACGGCAACGTTTTAGAGCTTAAAATGATGTTTTGAGAGCTAAACTTAAGACCTAAAGGGCAGCTACTAAACCTAAATTTCTGATCTTACAATGTCGGATATCATGTTTGCGGCGCTATAACTATGGAAATGAGCGGAACAACGTGTTGAAATGGGAAACCTAAAACTTTCTTTGCAAGTGAAAAAAATGAGCTTGGAATCATCAAAATCGCGTTTTGAGGGTTCTCGAAGCGATTTTAGCGTAAAAAAAAAACTGTCTAAATCGATAACGGCAACGTTTCAGAGCTTAAAATGATGTTTCAAAGGTTAAACACAAGACCTAAACGACAGCTACTAAATCAAAATTTCTGATCTTACCATGTCGGATATCATGTTTGCGGCGCTCTAACTATCGAAATGAGCGGAACAACGTGTTGAAATGGGAAACCTAAAACTTTCTGTGCAAGTGAAAAAAATGAGCTTAGAATCATCAAAATCGCGTTTTGAGCGTTCTCGAAGCGATTTGAGCGCAAAAAAACTGTCTAAATCGATAACGGAAACGTTTTAGAGCTTAAAATGATTTTTTTAAGGTTAAACACAAGACCTAAAGGACAGCTACTAAATAGAAATTTCTGATTTAAACCATGTCGGATATCATGTTTGCGGCGCTCTAACTATCGAGATGAGCGGAACAACGTGTTGAAATGAGAAACCTAAAACTTTCTTTTCAAGTGAAAACAAATAAGCTTAGAATCATCAAAATCGCGTTTTGAGCGTTCTCGAAGCCATTTGAGCGCAAAAAAACTGTCTAAATCGATAACGGCAACGTTTTAGAGCTTAAAATGATGTTTTGAGAGCTATACTTAAGACCTAAACGGCAGCTACTAAACCGAAATTTCTGATCTTACAATGTCGGATATCATGTTTGCGGCGCTATAACTATGGAAATAAGCGGAACAACGTGTTGAAATGGGAAACCTAAAACTTTCTTTGCAAGTGAAAAAAATGAGCTTGGAATCATCAGAATCGCGTTTTAAGCGTTCTCGAAGCGATTTTAGCGCAAAAAAAGCCGTGTAAATCGATAACGGCAACGTTTTAGAGGTTAAAATGATGTTTTGAGAGCTAGACTTAAGACCTAAAGGGCAGCTACTAAACTGAAATTTCTGATCTTATAATGTCGAATATCATGTTTGTGGCGCTATAACTATCGAAATGAGCGGAACAACGTGTTGAAATGAGAAACCTAAAACTTTCTGTGCAAGTGAAAAAAATGAGCTTAGAATCATCAAAATCGCGTTTCCAGTGTTCTGGAAGCGATTTGAGCGAAAAAAAACTGTCTAAATCAATAACGGCAACTTTTTGGAGCTTAAAATGATGTTTTGAGGGCTAAAATTAAACCTAAAGGGCAGCTACTAAACCGAAATTTCTGATCTTACAATGTCGGATATCATGTTTGTGGCGCTATAACTATCGAAATGAGCGGAAAAACGTGTTTAAATGAGAAACCTAAAACTTTCTTTGAGAGTGAAAAAAAATGAGCTTAGAATCATCAAAATTGCGTTTTAAGCGTTCTCGAAGCGACTTGAGCGCAAAAAAGCTGTCTAAATCGACAACGGCAACGTTTTAGAGCTCAAAATTATTTTTTGAAGGTTAAACACAAGACCTAAAGGATAGCTACTAAATCGAAATTTCTGATCTTGCCATGTCGGATCTCATGTTTTCGGCGCTCTAACTATCGAAATGAGCGGAACAACGTGTTGAAATGAGAAACCTAAAACTTTCTTTGCAAGTGAAAACAAATGAGTTTAGAATCATCAAAATCGCGTTTTAAGCGTTGTCGAAGCGATTTGAGCGCAAAAAAGCTGCCTAAATCGATAACGGCAACGTTTCAGAGCTTAAAATGATGTTTTGAGAGCTAAACTTATGACCTAAAGGGAAGCTACTAAACCGAAATTTCTGATCTTACCATGTCGGATATCATGTTTGCGGCGCTCTAACTATCGAAATGAGCGGAACAACGTGTTGAAATGGGAAACCTAAAACTTTCTGTGCAAGTGAAAAAAATGAGCTTAGAATCATCAAAATTGCGTTTTCAGCGTTCTCGAAGCGATTTGAGCGCAAAAAAACTGCCTAAATCGATAACGGCCACGTTTTAGAGCTTAAAATGATGTTTCGAAGGTTAAACACAAGACCTAAAGGACAGCTACTAAATCAAAATTTCTGATCTTACCATGTCGGATATCATGTTTGCGGCGCTCTAACTATCGAAATGAGCGGAACAACGTGTTGAAATGGGAAACCTAAAACTTTCTGTGCAAGTGAAAAAAATGAGCTTAGAATCATCAAAATCGCGTTTTGAGCGTTCTCGAAGCGATTTGAGGGCAAAAAAACTGTCTAAATCGATAACGGAAACGTTTTAGAGCTTAAAATGATTTTTGCAGGTTAAACACCAGACCTAAAGGACAGCTACTAAATAGAAATTTCTGATTTTACCATGTCGGATATCATGTTTGCGGCGCTCTAACTATCGAAATGAGCGGAACAACGTGTTGAAATGAGCAACCTAAAACTTTCTTTTCAAGTGAAAACAAATGAGCTTAGAATCATCAAAATCGCGTTTTGAGCGTTCTCGAAGCCATTTGAGCGCAAAAAACTGTCTAAATCGATAACGGCAACGTTTTAGAGCTTAAAATGATGTTTTGAGAGCTATCCTTAAGACCTAAAGGGCAGCTACTAAACCGAAATTTCTGATCTTACAATGTCGGATATCATGTTTGCGGCGCTATAACTATGGAAATCAGCGGAACAACGTGTTGAAATGAGAAACCTAGAACTTTCTTTGCAAGTGAAAAAAATGAGCTTAGAATCATCAAAATCGCGTTTTAAGCGTTCTCGAAGCGATTTGAGTGCAAAAAGCTGCCTAAGTCGATGACGGCAACGTTTCAGAGCTTAAAATGATGTTTTGAGAGCTAATTTTAAGACCTAAAGGGCAGCTACTAAACCGAAATTTCTGATTTACCATGTCGGATATCATGTTTGCGGCGCCCTAACTATCAAAATGACCGGAACAACGTGTTGAAATGGGAAACCTAAAACTTTCTGTGCAAGTGAAAAAAATGAGCTTAGAATCATCAAAATTGCGTTTTGAGCGTTCTCGAAGCGATTTGAGCGCAAAAAACTGCCTAAATCGATAACGGCCACGTTTTAGAGCTTAAAATGATGTTTCGAAGGTTAAACACAAGACCTAAAGGACAGCTACTAAATCAAAATTTCTGATCTCACCATGTCGGATATCATGTTTGCGGCGCTCTAACTATCGAAATGAGCGGAACAACGTGTTGAAATGGGAAACCTAAAACTTTCTCTGCAAGTGAAAAAAATGAGCTTAGAATCATCAAAATCGCGTTTTGAGCGTTCTCGAAGCGATTTGAGCGACAAAAAACTGTCTAAATCGATAACGGAAACGTTTTAGAGCTTAAAATGATTTTTTTAAGGTTAAACACAAGACCTAAAGGACAGCTACTAAATAGAAATTTCTGATTTAAACCATGTCGGATATCATGTTTGCGGCGCTCTAACTATCGAAATGAGCGGAACAACGTGTTGAAATGAGAAACCTAAAACTTTCTTTTCAAGTGAAAACAAATGAGCTTAGAATCATCAAAATCGCGTTTTGAGCGTTCTCGAAGCCATTTGAGCGCAAAAAAACTGTCTAAATCGATAACGGCAACGTTTTAGAGCTTAAAATGATGTTTTGAGAGCTATACTTAAGACCTAAACGGCAGCTACTAAACCGAAATTTCTGATCTTACAATGTCGGATATCATGTTTGTGGCGGTATAACTATGGAAATGAGCAGAACAACGTGTTGAAATAGGAAACCTAAAACTTTCTTTGCAAGTGAAAAAAATGAGCTTGGAATCATCAGAATCGCGTTTTAAGCGTTCTCGAAGCGATTTTAGCGCAAAAAAAGCCGTCTAAATCGATAACGGCAACGTTTTAGAGGTTAAAATGAGGTTTTGAGAGCTAAACTTAAGACCTAAAGGGCAGCTACTAAACTGAAATTTCTGATCTTACAATGTCGGATATCATATTTGTGGCGGTATAACTATGGAAATGAGCAGAACAACGTGTTGAAATGGGAAACCTAAAACTTTCTTTGCACGTGAAAAAATTGAGCTTGGAATCATCAGAATCGCGTTTTAAGCGTTCTCGAAGCGATTTTAGCGCAAAAAAAAGCCGTCTAAATCGATAACGGCAACATTTTAGAGCTTAAAATGATGTTTTGAGAGCTAAACTTAAGACCTAAAGGGCAGCTACTAAACCTAAATTTCTGATCTTACAATGTCGGATATCATGTTTGCGGCGCTATAACTATGGAAATGAGCGGAACAACGTGTTGAAATGGGAAACCTAAAACCTTCTTTGCAAGTGAAAAAAATGAGCTTGGAATCATCAAAATCGCGTTTTGAGCGTTCTCGAAGCGATTTTAGCGCAAAAAAAAAAACTGTCTAAATCGATAACGGCAACGTTTCAGAGCTTAAAATGATGTTTCAAAGGTTAAACACAAGACCTAAAGGACAGCTACTAAATCAAAATTTCTGATCTTACCATGTCGGATATCATGTTTGCGGCGCTCTAACTATCGAAATGAGCGGAACAACGTGTTGAAATGGGAAACCTAAAACTTTCTGTGCAAGTGAAAAAAATGAGCTTAGAATCATCAAAATCGCGTTTTGAGCGTTCTCGAAGCGATTTGAGCGCAAAAAAACTGTCTAAATCGATAACGGAAACGTTTTAGAGCTTAAAATGATTTTTTTAAGGTTAAACACAAGACCTAAAGGACAGCTACTAAATAGAAATTTCTGATTTAAACCATGTCGGATATCATGTTTGCGGCGCTCTAACTATCGAGATGAGCGGAACAACGTGTTGAAATGAGAAACCTAAAACTTTCTTTTCAAGTGAAAACAAATGAGCTTAGAATCATCAAAATCGCGTTTTGAGCGTTCTCGAAGCCATTTGAGCGCAAAAAAACTGTCTAAATCGATAACGGCAACGTTTTAGAGCTTAAAATGATGTTTTGAGAGCTATACTTAAGACCTAAACGGCAGCTACTAAACCGAAATTTCTGATCTTACAATGTCGGATATCATGTTTGCGGCGCTATAACTATGGAAATAAGCGGAACAACGTGTTGAAATGGGAAACCTAAAACTTTCTTTGCAAGTGAAAAAAATGAGCTTGGAATCATCAGAATCGCGTTTTAAGCGTTCTGGAAGCGATTTTAGCGCAAAAAAAGCCGTGTAAATCGATAACGGCAACGTTTTAGAGGTTAAAATGATGTTTTGAGAGCTAGACTTAAGACCTAAAGGGCAGCTACTAAACTGAAATTTCTGATCTTATAATGTCGAATATCATGTTTGTGGCGCTATAACTATCGAAATGAGCGGAACAACGTGTTGAAATGAGAAACCTAAAACTTTCTGTGCAAGTGAAAAAAATGAGCTTAGAATCATCAAAATCGCGTTTCCAGTGTTCTGGAAGCGATTTGAGCGAAAAAAAACTGTCTAAATCGATAACGGCAACTTTTTGGAGCTTAAAATGATGTTTTGAGGGCTAAAATTAAACCTAAAGGGCAGCTACTAAACCGAAATTTCTGATCTTACAATGTCGGATATCATGTTTGTGGCGCTATAACTATCGAAATGAGCGGAAAAACGTGTTTAAATGAGAAACCTAAAACTTTCTTTGAGAGTGAAAAAAAATGAGCTTAGAATCATCAAAATTGCGTTTTAAGCGTTCTCGAAGCGACTTGAGCGCAAAAAAGCTGTCTAAATCGACAACGGCAACGTTTTAGAGCTCAAAATTATTTTTTGAAGGTTAAACACAAGACCTAAAGGATAGCTACTAAATCGAAATTTCTGATCTTGCCATGTCGGATCTCATGTTTTCGGCGCTCTAACTATCGAAATGAGCGGAACAACGTGTTGAAATGAGAAACATAAAACTTTCTTTGCAAGTGAAAACAAATGAGTTTAGAATCATCAAAATCGCGTTTTAAGCGTTGTCGAAGCGATTTGAGCGCAAAAAAGCTGCCTAAATCGATAACGGCAACGTTTCAGAGCTTAAAATGATGTTTTGAGAGCTATACTTATGACCTAAAGGGAAGCTACTAAACCGAAATTTCTGATCTTACCATGTCGGATATCATGTTTGCGGCGCTCTAACTATCGAAATGAGCGGAACAACGTGTTGAAATGGGAAACCTAAAACTTTCTGTGCAAAAGAAAAAAATGAGCTTAGAATCATCAAAATTGCGTTTTCAGCGTTCTCGAAGTGATTTGAGCGCAAAAAAACTGCCTAAATCGATAACGGCCACGTTTTAGAGCTTAAAATGATGTTTCGAAGGTTAAACACAAGACCTAAAGGACAGCTACTAAATCAAAATTTCTGATCTTACCATGTCGGATATCATGTTTGCGGCGCTCTAACTATCGAAATGAGCGGAACAACGTGTTGAAATGGGAAACCTAAAACTTTCTGTGCAAGTGAAAAAAATGAGCTTAGAATCATCAAAATCGCGTTTTGAGCGTTCTCGAAGCGATTTGAGCGCAAAAAAACTGTCTAAATCGATAACGGAAACGTTTTAGAGCTTAAAATGATTTTTGCAGGTTAAACACCAGACCTAAAGGACAGCTACTAAATAGAAATTTCTGATTTTACCATGTCGGATATCATGTTTGCGGCGCTCTAACTATCGAAATGAGCGGAACAACGTGTTGAAATGAGCAACCTAAAACTTTCTTTTCAAGTGAAAACAAATGAGCTTAGAATCATCAAAATCGCGTTTTGAGCGTTCTCGAAGCCATTTGAGCGCAAAAAACTGTCTAAATCGATAACGGCAACGTTTTAGAGCTTAAAATGATGTTTTGAGAGCTATCCTTAAGACCTAAAGGGCAGCTACTAAACCGAAATTTCTGATCTTACAATGTCGGATATCATGTTTGCGGCGCTATAACTATGGAAATCAGCGGAACAACGTGTTGAAATGAGAAACCTAGAACTTTCTTTGCAAGTGAAAAAAATGAGCTTAGAATCATCAAAATCGCGTTTTAAGCGTTCTCGAAGCGATTTGAGTGCAAAAAGCTGCCTAAGTCGATGACGGCAACGTTTCAGAGCTTAAAATGATGTTTTGAGAGCTAAACTTAAGACCTAAAGGGCAGCTACTAAACCGAAATTTCTGATTTACCATGTCGGATATCATGTTTGCGGCGCCCTAACTATCAAAATGACCGGAACAACGTGTTGAAATGGGAAACCTAAAACTTTCTGTGCAAGTGAAAAAAATGAGCTTAGAATCATCAAAATTGCGTTTTCAGCGTTCTCGAAGCGATTTGAGCGCAAAAAACTGCCTAAATCGATAACGGCCACGTTTTAGAGCTTAAAATGATGTTTCGAAGGTTAAACACAAGACCTAAAGGACAGCTACTAAATCAAAATTTCTGATCTTACCATGTCGGATATCATGTTTGCGGCGCTCTAACTATCGAAATGAGCGGAACAACGTGTTGAAATGGGAAACCTAAAACTTTCTCTGCAAGTGAAAAAAATGAGCTTAGAATCATCAAAATCGCGTTTTGAGCGTTCTCGAAGCGATTTGAGCGACAAAAAACTGTCTAAATCGATAACGGAAACGTTTTAGAGCTTAAAATGATTTTTTTAAGGTTAAACACAAGACCTAGAGGACAGCTACTAAATAGAAATTTCTGATTTAAACCATGTCGGATATCATGTTTGCGGCGCTCTAACTATCGAAATGAGCGGAACAACGTGTTGAAATGAGAAACCTAAGACTTTCTTTTCAAGTGAAAACAAATGAGCTTAGAATCATCAAAATCGCGTTTTGAGCGTTCTCGAAGCCATTTGAGCGCAAAAAAACTGTCTAAATCGATAACGGCAACGTTTTAGAGCTTAAAATGATGTTTTGAGAGCTATACTTAAGACCTAAACGGCAGCTACTAAACCGAAATTTCTGATCTTACAATGTCGGATATCATGTTTGTGGCGGTATAACTATGGAAATGAGCAGAACAACGTGTTGAAATGGGAAACCTAAAACTTTCTTTGCAAGTGAAAAAAATGAGCTTGGAATCATCAGAATCGCGTTTTAAGCGTTCTCGAAGCGATTTTAGCGCAAAAAAAGCCGTCTAAATCGATAACGGCAACGTTTTAGAGGTTAAAATGAGGTTTTGAGAGCTAAACTTAAGACCTAAAGGGCAGCTACTAAACTGAAATTTCTGATCTTACAATGTCGGATATCATGTTTGTGGCGGTATAACTATGGAAATGAGCAGAACAACGTGTTGAAATGGGAAACCTAAAACTTTCTTTGCAAGTGAAAAAATTGAGCTTGGAATCATCAGAATCGCGTTTTAAGCGTTCTCGAAGCGATTTTAGCGCAAAAAAAAGCCGTCTAAATCGATAACGGCAACATTTTAGAGCTTAAAATGATGTTTTGAGAGCTAAATTTAAGACCTAAAGGGCAGCTACTAAACCGAAATTTCTGATCTTACCATGTCGGATATCATGTTTGCGGCGCTCTAACTATCGAAATGAGCGGAACAACGTGTTGAAATGAGAAACCTAGAACTTTCTTTGCAAGTTAAAAAAATGAGCTTAGAATCATCAAAATCGCGTCTTAAGCGTTCTCGAAGCGATTTGAGTGCAAAAAGCTGCCTAAGTCGATGACGGCAACGTTTCAGAGCTTAAAATGATGTTTTGAGAGCTAAACTTAAGACCTAAAGGGCAGCTACTAAACCGAAATTTCTGATCTTACCATGTCGGATATCATGTTTGCGGCGCCCTAACTATCAAAATGACCGGAACAACGTGTTGAAATGGGAAACCTAAAACTTACTGTGCAAGTGAAAAAAATGAGCTTAGAATCATCAAAATTGCGTTTTCAGCGTTCTCGAAGCGATTTGAGCGCAAAAAACTGCCTAAATCGATAACGGCCACGTTTTAGAGCTTAAAATGATGTTTGGAAGGTTAACAACAAGACCTAACGGACAGCTACTAAATAAAAATTTCTGATCTTACCATGTCGGATATCATGTTTGCGGCGCTCTAACTATCGAAATGAGCGGAACAACGTGTTGAAATGGGAAACCTAAAACTTTCTCTGCAAGTGAAAAAAATGAGCTTAGAATCATCAAAATCGCGTTTTGAGCGTTCTCGAAGCGATTTAAGCGACAAAAAACTGTCTAAATCGACAACGGAAACGTTTTAGAGCTTAAAATGATTTTTTTAAGGTTAAACACAAGACCTAAAGGACAGCTACTAAATAGAAATTTCTGATTTAAACCATGTCGGATATCATGTTTGCGGCGCTCTAACTATCGAAATGAGCGGAACAACGTGTTGAAATGAGAAACCTAAAACTTTCTTTTCAAGTGAAAACAATTGAGCTTAGAATCATCAAAATCGCGTTTTGAGCGTTCTCGAAGCCATTTGAGCGCAAAAAAACTGTCTAAATCGATAACGGCAACGTTTTAGAGCTTAAAATGATGTTTTGAGAGCTATACTTAAGACCTAAACGGCAGCTACTAAACCGAAATTTCTGATCTTACAATGTCGGATATCATGTTTGCGGCGCTATAACTATGGAAATCAGCGGAACAACGTGTTGAAATGGGAAACCTAAAACTTTCTTTGCAAGTGAAAAAAATGAGCTTGGAATCATCAGAATCGCGTTTTAAGCGTTTTCGAAGCGATTTTAGCGCAAAAAAAGCCGTCTAAATCGATAACGGCAACGTTTTAGAGGTTAAAATGATGTTTTGAGAGCTAGACTTAAGACCTAAAGGGCAGCTACTAAACTGAAATTTCTGATCTTATAATGTCGAATATCATGTTTGTGGCGCTATAACTATCGAAATGAGCGGAACAACGTGTTGAAATGAGAAACCTAAAACTTTCTGTGCAAGTGAAAAAAATGAGCTTAGAATCATCAAAATCGCGTTTCCAGTGTTCTGGAAGCGATTTGAGCGCAAAAAACTGTCTAAATCGATAACGGCAACTTTTTGGAGCTTAAAATGATGTTTTGAGGGCTAAAATTAAACCTAAAGGGCAGCTACTAAACCGAAATTTCTGATCTTACAATGTCGGATATCATGTTTGTGGCGCTATAACTATCGAAATGAGCGGATCAACGTGTTTAAATGAGAAACCTAAAACTTTCTTTGAGAGTGAAAAAAAATGAGCTTAGAATCATCAAAATTGCGTTTTAAGCGTTCTCGAAGCGACTTGAGCGCAAAATAGCTGTCTAAATCGAAAACGGCAATGTTTTAGAGCTCAAAATTATTTTTTGAAGGTTAAACACAAGACCTAAAGGATAGCTACTAAATCGAAATTTCTGATCTTGCCATGTCGGATCTCATGTTTTCGGCGCTCTAACTATCGAAATGAGCGGAACAACGTGTTGAAATGAGAAACCTAAAACTTTCTTTGCAAGTGAAAACAAATGAGTTTAGAATCATCAAAATCGCGTTTTAAGCGTTGTCGAAGCGATTTGAGCGCAAAAAAGCTGCCTAAATCGATAACGGCAACGTTTTAGAGCTTAAAATGATGTTTTGAGAGCTAAACTTAAGACCTAAAGGGCAGCTACTAAACCTAAATTTCTGATCTTACAATGTCGGATATCATGTTTGCGGCGCTATAACTATGGAAATGAGCGGAACAACGTGTTGAAATGGGAAACCTAAAACTTTCTTTGCAAGTGAAAAAAATGAGCTTGGAATCATCAAAATCGCGTTTTGAGGGTTCTCGAAGCGATTTTAGCGCAAAAAAAAAACTGTCTAAATCGATAACGGCAACGTTTCAGAGCTTAAAATGATGTTTCAAAGGTTAAACACAAGACCTAAACGACAGCTACTAAATCAAAATTTCTGATCTTACCATGTCGGATATCATGTTTGCGGCGCTCTAACTATCGAAATGAGCGGAACAACGTGTTGAAATGGGAAACCTAAAACTTTCTGTGCAAGTGAAAAAAATGAGCTTAGAATCATCAAAATCGCGTTTTGAGCGTTCTCGAAGCGATTTGAGCGCAAAAAAACTGTCTAAATCGATAACGGAAACGTTTTAGAGCTTAAAATGATTTTTTTAAGGTTAAACACAAGACCTAAAGGACAGCTACTAAATAGAAATTTCTGATTTAAACCATGTCGGATATCATGTTTGCGGCGCTCTAACTATCGAGATGAGCGGAACAACGTGTTGAAATGAGAAACCTAAAACTTTCTTTTCAAGTGAAAACAAATGAGCTTAGAATCATCAAAATCGCGTTTTGAGCGTTCTCGAAGCCATTTGAGCGCAAAAAAACTGTCTAAATCGATAACGACAACGTTTTAGAGCTTAAAATGATGTTTTGAGAGCTATACTTAAGACCTAAACGGCAGCTACTAAACCGAAATTTCTGATCTTACAATGTCGGATATCATGTTTGCGGCGCTATAACTATGGAAATAAGCGGAACAACGTGTTGAAATGGGAAACCTAAAACTTTCTTTGCAAGTGAAAAAAATGAGCTTGGAATCATCAGAATCGCGTTTTAAGCGTTCTGGAAGCGATTTTAGCGCAAAAAAAGCCGTGTAAATCGATAACGGCAACGTTTTAGAGGTTAAAATGATGTTTTGAGAGCTAGACTTAAGACCTAAAGGGCAGCTACTAAACTGAAATTTCTGATCTTATAATGTCGAATATCATGTTTGTGGCGCTATAACTATCGAAATGAGCGGAACAACGTGTTGAAATGAGAAACCTAAAACTTTCTGTGCAAGTGAAAAAAATGAGCTTAGAATCATCAAAATCGCGTTTCCAGTGTTCTGGAAGCGATTTGAGCGAAAAAAAACTGTCTAAATCGATAACGGCAACTTTTTGGAGCTTAAAATGATGTTTTGAGGGCTAAAATTAAACCTAAAGGGCAGCTACTAAACCGAAATTTCTGATCTTACAATGTCGGATATCATGTTTGTGGCGCTATAACTATCGAAATGAGCGGAAAAACGTGTTTAAATGAGAAACCTAAAACTTTCTTTGAGAGTGAAAAAAAATGAGCTTAGAATCATCAAAATTGCGTTTTAAGCGTTCTCGAAGCGACTTGAGCGCAAAAAAGCTGTCTAAATCGACAACGGCAACGTTTTAGAGCTCAAAATTATTTTTTGAAGGTTAAACACAAGACCTAAAGGATAGCTACTAAATCGAAATTTCTGATCTTGCCATGTCGGATCTCATGTTTTCGGCGCTCTAACTATCGAAATGAGCGGAACAACGTGTTGAAATGAGAAACCTAAAACTTTCTTTGCAAGTGAAAACAAATGAGTTTAGAATCATCAAAATCGCGTTTTAAGCGTTGTCGAAGCGATTTGAGCGCAAAAAAGCTGCCTAAATCGATAACGGCAACGTTTCAGAGCTTAAAATGATGTTTTGAGAGCTAAACTTATGACCTAAAGGGAAGCTACTAAACCGAAATTTCTGATCTTACCATGTCGGATATCATGTTTGCGGCGCTCTAACTATCGAAATGAGCGGAACAACGTGTTGAAATGGGAAACCTAAAACTTTCTGTGCAAGTGAAAAAAATGAGCTTAGAATCATCAAAATTGCGTTTTCAGCGTTCTCGAAGCGATTTGAGCGCAAAAAAACTGCCTAAATCGATAACGGCCACGTTTTAGAGCTTAAAATGATGTTTCGAAGGTTAAACACAAGACCTAAAGGACAGCTACTAAATCAAAATTTCTGATCTTACCATGTCGGATATCATGTTTGCGGCGCTCTAACTATCGAAATGAGCGGAACAACGTGTTGAAATGGGAAACCTAAAACTTTCTGTGCAAGTGAAAAAAATGAGCTTAGAATCATCAAAATCGCGTTTTGAGCGTTCTCGAAGCGATTTGAGCGCAAAAAAACTGTCTAAATCGATAACGGAAACGTTTTAGAGCTTAAAATGGTTTTTGCAGGTTAAACTTCAGACCTAAAGGACAGCTACTAAATAGAAATTTCTGATTTTACCATGTCGGATATCATGTTTGCGGCGCTCTAACTATCGAAATGAGCGGAACAACGTGTTGAAATGAGCAACCTAAAACTTTCTTTTCAAGTGAAAACAAATGAGCTTAGAATCATCAAAATCGCGTTTTGAGCGTTCTCGAAGCCATTTGAGCGCAAAAAACTGTCTAAATCGATAACGGCAACGTTTTAGAGCTTAAAATGATGTTTTGAGAGCTATCCTTAAGACCTAAAGGGCAGCTACTAAACCGAAATTTCTGATCTTACAATGTCGGATATCATGTTTGCGGCGCTATAACTATGGAAATCAGCGGAACAACGTGTTGAAATGAGAAACCTAGAACTTTCTTTGCAAGTGAAAAAAATGAGCTTAGAATCATCAAAATCGCGTTTTAAGCGTTCTCGAAGCGATTTGAGTGCAAAAAGCTGCCTAAGTCGATGACGGCAACGTTTCAGAGCTTAAAATGATGTTTTGAGAGCTAATTTTAAGACCTAAAGGGCAGCTACTAAACCGAAATTTCTGATTTACCATGTCGGATATCATGTTTGCGGCGCCCTAACTATCAAAATGACCGGAACAACGTGTTGAAATGGGAAACCTAAAACTTTCTGTGCAAGTGAAAAAAATGAGCTTAGAATCATCAAAATTGCGTTTTCAGCGTTCTCGAAGCGATTTGAGCGCAAAAAACTGCCTAAATCGATAACGGCCACGTTTTAGAGCTTAAAATGATGTTTCGAAGGTTAAACACAAGACCTAAAGGACAGCTACTAAATCAAAATTTCTGATCTTACCATGTCGGATATCATGTTTGCGGCGCTCTAACAATCGAAATGAGCGGAACAACGTGTTGAAATGGGAAACCTAAAACTTTCTCTGCAAGTGAAAAAAATGAGCTTAGAATCATCAAAATCGCGTTTTGAGCGTTCTCGAAGCGATTTGAGCGACAAAAAACTGTCTAAATCGATAACGGAAACGTTTTAGAGCTTAAAATGATTTTTTTAAGGTTAAACACAAGACCTAAAGGACAGCTACTAAATAGAAATTTCTGATTTAAACCATGTCGGATATCATGTTTGCGGCGCTCTAACTATCGAAATGAGCGGAACAACGTGTTGAAATGAGAAACCTAAAACTTTCTTTTCAAGTGAAAACAAATGAGCTTAGAATCATCAAAATCGCGTTTTGAGCGTTCTCGAAGCCATTTGAGCGCAAAAAAACTGTCTAAATCGATAACGGCAACGTTTTAGAGCTTAAAATGATGTTTTGAGAGCTATACTTAAGACCTAAACGGCAGCTACTAAACCGAAATTTCTGATCTTACAATGTCGGATATCATGTTTGTGGCGGTATAACTATGGAAATGAGCAGAACAACGTGTTGAAATGGGAAACCTAAAACTTTCTTTGCAAGTGAAAAAAATGAGCTTGGAATCATCAGAATCGCGTTTTAAGCGTTCTCGAAGCGATTTTAGCGGAAAAAAAGCCGTCTAAATCGATAACGGCAACGTTTTAGAGGTTAAAATGAGGTTTTGAGAGCTAAACTTAAGACCTAAAGGGCAGCTACTAAACTGAAATTTCTGATCTTACAATGTCGGATATCATGTTTGTGGCGGTATAACTATGGAAATGAGCAGAACAACGTGTTGAAATGGGAAACCTAAAACTTTCTTTGCACGTGAAAAAATTGAGCTTGGAATCATCAGAATCGCGTTTTAAGCGTTCTCGAAGCGATTTTAGCGCAAAAAAAAGCCGTCTAAATCGATAACGGCAACATTTTAGAGCTTAAAATGATGTTTTGAGAGCTAAACTTAAGACCTAAAGGGCAGCTACTAAACCTAAATTTCTGATCTTACAATGTCGGATATCATGTTTGCGGCGCTATAACTATGGAAATGAGCGGAACAACGTGTTGAAATGGGAAACCTAAAACCTTCTTTGCAAGTGAAAAAAATGAGCTTGGAATCATCAAAATTGCGTTTTGAGCGTTCTCGAAGCGATTTTAGCGCAAAAAAAAAAACTGTCTAAATCGATAACGGCAACGTTTCAGAGCTTAAAATGATGTTTCAAAGGTTAAACACAAGACCTAAAGGACAGCTACTAAATCAAAATTTCTGATCTTACCATGTCGGATATCATGTTTGCGGCGCTCTAACTATCGAAATGAGCGGAACAACGTGTTGAAATGGGAAACCTAAAACTTTCTGTGCAAGTGAAAAAAATGAGCTTAGAATCATCAAAATCGCGTTTTGAGCGTTCTCGAAGCGATTTGAGCGCAAAAAAACTGTCTAAATCGATAACGGAAACGTTTTAGAGCTTAAAATGATTTTTTTAAGGTTAAACACAAGACCTAAAGGACAGCTACTAAATAGAAATTTCTGATTTAAACCATGTCGGATATCATGTTTGCGGCGCTCTAACTATCGAGATGAGCGGAACAACGTGTTGAAATGAGAAACCTAAAACTTTCTTTTCAAGTGAAAACAAATGAGCTTAGAATCATCAAAATCGCGTTTTGAGCGTTCTCGAAGCCATTTGAGCGCAAAAAAACTGTCTAAATCGATAACGGCAACGTTTTAGAGCTTAAAATGATGTTTTGAGAGCTATACTTAAGACCTAAACGGCAGCTACTAAACCGAAATTTCTGATCTTACAATGTCGGATATCATGTTTGCGGCGCTATAACTATGGAAATAAGCGGAACAACGTGTTGAAATGGGAAACCTAAAACTTTCTTTGCAAGTGAAAAAAATGAGCTTGGAATCATCAGAATCGCGTTTTAAGCGTTTTGGAAGCGATTTTAGCGCAAAAAAAGCCGTGTAAATCGATAACGGCAACGTTTTAGAGGTTAAAATGATGTTTTGAGAGCTAGACTTAAGACCTAAAGGGCAGCTACTAAACTGAAATTTCTGATCTTATAATGTCGAATATCATGTTTGTGGCGCTATAACTATCGAAATGAGCGGAACAACGTGTTGAAATGAGAAACCTAAAACTTTCTGTGCAAGTGAAAAAAATGAGCTTAGAATCATCAAAATCGCGTTTCCAGTGTTCTGGAAGCGATTTGAGCGAAAAAAAACTGTCTAAATCGATAACGGCAACTTTTTGGAGCTTAAAATGATGTTTTGAGGGCTAAAATTAAACCTAAAGGGCAGCTACTAAACCGAAATTTCTGATCTTACAATGTCGGATATCATGTTTGTGGCGGTATAACTATGGAAATGAGCAGAACAACGTGTTGAAATGGGAAACCTAAAACTTTCTTTGCAAGCGAAAAAAATGAGCTTGGAATCATCAGAATCGCGTTTTAAGCGTTCTCGAAGCGATTTTAGCGCAAAAAAAGCCGTCTAAATCGATAACGGCAACGTTTTAGAGGTTAAAATGAGGTTTTGAGAGCTAAACTTAAGACCTAAAGGGCAGCTACTAAACTGAAATTTCTGATCTTACAATGTCGGATATCATGTTTGTGGCGGTATAACTATGGAAATGAGCAGAACAACGTGTTGAAATGGGAAACCTAAAACTTTCTTTGCACGTGAAAAAATTGAGCTTGGAATCATCAGAATCGCGTTTTAAGCGTTCTCGAAGCGATTTTAGCGCAAAAAAAAGCCGTCTAAATCGATAACGGCAACATTTTAGAGCTTAAAATGATGTTTTGAGAGCTAAACTTAAGACCTAAAGGGCAGCTACTAAACCTAAATTTCTGATCTTACAATGTCGGATATCATGTTTGCGGCGCTATAACTATGGAAATGAGCGGAACAACGTGTTGAAATGGGAAACCTAAAACCTTCTTTGCAAGTGAAAAAAATGAGCTTGGAATCATCAAAATCGCGTTTTGAGCGTTCTCGAAGCGATTTTAGCGCAAAAAAAAAAACTGTCTAAATCGATAACGGCAACGTTTCAGAGCTTAAAATGATGTTTCAAAGGTTAAACACAAGACCTAAAGGACAGCTACTAAATCAAAATTTCTGATCTTACCATGTCGGATATCATGTTTGCGGCGCTCTAACTATCGAAATGAGCGGAACAACGTGTTGAAATGGGAAACCTAAAACTTTCTGTGCAAGTGAAAAAAATGAGCTTAGAATCATCAAAATCGCGTTTTGAGCGTTCTCGAAGCGATTTGAGCGCAAAAAAACTGTCTAAATCGATAACGGAAACGTTTTAGAGCTTAAAATGATTTTTTTAAGGTTAAACACAAGACCTAAAGGACAGCTACTAAATAGAAATTTTTGATTTAAACCATGTCGGATATCATGTTTGCGGCGCTCTAACTATCGAGATGAGCGGAACAACGTGTTGAAATGAGAAACCTAAAACTTTCTTTTCAAGTGAAAACAAATGAGCTTAGAATCATCAAAATCACGTTTTGAGCGTTCTCGAAGCCATTTGAGCGCAAAAAAACTGTCTAAATCGATAACGGCAACGTTTTAGAGCTTAAAATGATGTTTTGAGAGCTATACTTAAGACGTAAACGGCAGCTACTAAACCGAAATTTCTGATCTTACAATGTCGGATATCATGTTTGCGGCGCTATAACTATGGAAATAAGCGGAACAACGTGTTGAAATGGGAAACCTAAAACTTTCTTTGCAAGTGAAAAAAATGAGCTTGGAATCATCAGAATCGCTTTTTAAGCGTTCTGGAAGCGATTTTAGCGCAAAAAAAGCCGTGTAAATCGATAACGGCAACGTTTTAGAGGTTAAAATGATGTTTTGAGAGCTAGACTTAAGACCTAAAGGGCAGCTACTAAACTGAAATTTCTGATCTTATAATGTCGAATATCATGTTTGTGGCGCTATAACTATCGAAATGAGCGGAACAACGTGTTGAAATGAGAAACCTAAAACTTTCTGTGCAAGTGAAAAAAATGAGCTTAGAATCATCAAAATCGCGTTTCCAGTGTTCTGGAAGCGATTTGAGCGAAAAAAAACTGTCTAAATCGATAACGGCAACTTTTTGGAGCTTAAAATGATGTTTTGAGGGCTAAAATTAAACCTAAAGGGCAGCTACTAAACCGAAATTTCTGATCTTACAATGTCGGATATCATGTTTGTGGCGCTATAACTATCGAAATGAGCGGAAAAACGTGTTTAAATGAGAAACCTAAAACTTTCTTTGAGAGTGAAAAAAAATGAGCTTAGAATCATCAAAATTGCGTTTTAAGCGTTCTCGAAGCGACTTGAGCGCAAAAAAGCTGTCTAAATCGATAACGGCAACGTTTCAGAGCTTAAAATGATGTTTTGAAAGCTATACTTATGACCTAAAGGGAAGCTACTAAACCGAAATTTCTGATCTTACCATGTCGGATATCATGTTTGCGGCGCTCTAACTATCGAAATGAGCGGAACAACGTGTTGAAATGGGAAACCTAAAACTTTCTGTGCAAGTGAAAAAAATGAGCTTAGAATCATCAAAATTGCGTTTTCAGCGTTCTCGAAGCGATTTGAGCGCAAAAAAACTGCCTAAATCGATAACGGCCACGTTTTAGAGCTTAAAATGATGTTTCGAAGGTTAAACACAAGACCTAAAGGACAGCTACTAAATCAAAATTTCTGATCTTACCATGTCGGATATCATGTTTGCGGCGCTCTAACTATCGAAATGAGCGGAACAACGTGTTGAAATGGGAAACCTAAAACTTTCTGTGCAAGTGAAAAAAATGAGCTTAGAATCATCAAAATCGCGTTTTGAGCGTTCTCGAAGCGATTTGAGCGCAAAAAAACTGTCTAAATCGATAACGGAAACGTTTTAGAGCTTAAAATGATTTTTGCAGGTTAAACACCAGACCTAAAGGACAGCTACTAAATAGAAATTTCTGATTTTACCATGTCGGATATCATGTTTGCGGCGCTCTAACTATCGAAATGAGCGGAACAACGTGTTGAAATGAGCAACCTAAAACTTTCTTTTCAAGTGAAAACAAATGAGCTTAGAATCATCAAAATCGCGTTTTGAGCGTTCTCGAAGCCATTTGAGCGCAAAAAACTGTCTAAATCGATAACGGCAACGTTTTAGAGCTTAAATTGATGTTTTGAGAGCTATCCTTAAGACCTAAAGGGCAGCTACTAAACCGAAATTTCTGATCTTACAATGTCGGATATCATGTTTGCGGCGCTATAACTATGGAAATCAGCGGAACAACGTGTTGAAATGAGAAACCTAGAACTTTCTTTGCAAGTGAAAAAAATGATTTTAGAATCATCAAAATCGCGTTTTAAGCGTTCTCGAAGCGATTTGAGTGCAAAAAGCTGCCTAAGTCGATGACGGCAACGTTTCAGAGCTTAAAATGATGTTTTGAGAGCTAAACTTAAGACCTAAAGGGCAGCTACTAAACCGAAATTTCTGATTTACCATGTCGGATATCATGTTTGCGGCGCCCTAACTATCAAAATGACCGGAACAACGTGTTGAAATGGGAAACCTAAAACTTTCTGTGCAAGTGAAAAAAATGAGCTTAGAATCATCAAAATTGCGTTTTCAGCGTTCTCGAAGCGATTTGAGCGCAAAAAACTGCCTAAATCGATAACGGCCACGTTTTAGAGCTTAAAATGATGTTTCGAAGGTTAAACACAAGACCTAAAGGACAGCTACTAAATCAAAATTTCTGATCTTACCATGTCGGATATCATGTTTGCGGCGCTCTAACTATCGAAATGAGCGGAACAACGTGTTGAAATGGGAAACCTAAAACTTTCTCTGCAAGTGAAAAAAATGAGCTTAGAATCATCAAAATCGCGTTTTGAGCGTTCTCGAAGCGATTTGAGCTACAAAAAACTGTCTAAATCGATAACGGAAACGTTTTAGAGCTTAAAATGATTTTTTTAAGGTTAAACACAAGACCTAGAGGACAGCTACTAAATAGAAATTTCTGATTTAAACCATGTCGGATATCATGTTTGCGGCGCTCTAACTATCGAAATGAGCGGAACAACGTGTTGAAATGAGAAACCTAAAACTTTCTTTTCAAGTGAAAACAAATGAGCTTAGAATCATCAAAATCGCGTTTTGAGCGTTCTCGAAGCCATTTGAGCGCAAAAAAACTGTCTAAATCGATAACGGCAACGTTTTAGAGCTTAAAATGATGTTTTGAGAGCTATACTTAAGACCTAAACGGCAGCTACTAAACCGAAATTTCTGATCTTACAATGTCGGATATCATGTTTGTGGCGGTATAACTATGGAAATGAGCAGAACAACGTGTTGAAATGGGAAACCTAAAACTTTCTTTGCAAGTGAAAAAAATGAGCTTGGAATCATCAGAATCGCGTTTTAAGCGTTCTCGAAGCGATTTTAGCGCAAAAAAAGCCGTCTAAATCGATAACGGCAACGTTTTAGAGGTTAAAATGAGGTTTTGAGAGCTAAACTTAAGACCTAAAGGGCAGCTACTAAACTGAAATTTCTGATCTTACAATGTCGGATATCATGTTTGTGGCGGTATAACTATGGAAATGAGCAGAACAACGTGTTGAAATGAGAAACCTAAAACTTTCTTTGCAAGTGAAAAAATTGAGCTTGGAATCATCAGAATCGCGTTTTAAGCGTTCTCGAAGCGATTTTAGCGCAAAAAAAAGCCGTCTAAATCGATAACGGCCACATTTTAGAGCTTAAAATGATGTTTTGAGAGCTAAATTTAAGACCTAAAGGGCAGCTACTAAACCGAAATTTCTGATCTTACCATGTCGGATATCATGTTTGTGGCGCTATAACTATCGAAATGAGCGGAACAACGTGTTGAAATGAGAAACCTAAAACTTTCTGTGCAAGTGAAAAAAATGAGCTTAGAATCATCAAAATCGCGTTTTGAGCGTTCTCGAAGCGATTTGAGCGCAAAAAAACTGTCTAAATCGATAACGGCAACGTTTTAGAGCTTAAAATGATGTTTTGAGAGCTAAACTATAGACCTAAAGGGCAGCTACTAAACCGAAATTTCTGATCTTACAATGTCGGATATCATGTTTGCGGCGCTATAACTATGGAAATGAGGAGAACAACGTGTTGAAATGGGAAACCTAAAACTTTCTTTGCAAGTGAAAAAAATGAGCTTGGAATCATCAGAATCGCGTTTTAAGCGTTCTCAAAGCGATTTTAGCGCAAAAAAAAGCCGTCTAAATCGATAACGGCAACATTTTAGAGCTTAAAATGATGTTTTGAGAGCTAAATTTCAGACCTAAAGGGCAGCTACTAAACCGAAATTTCTGATCTTACCATGTCGGATATCATGTTTGCCGCGCTCTAACTATCGAAATGAGCGGAACAACGTGTTGAAATGAGAAACCTAGAACTTTCTTTGCAAGTGAAAAAAATGAGCTTAGAATCATCAAAATCGCGTTTTAAGCGTTCTCGAAGCGATTTGAGTGCAAAAAGCTGCCTAAGTCGATGACGGCAACGTTTCAAAGCTTAAAATGATGTTTTGAGAGCTAAACTTAAGACCTAAAGGGCAGCTACTAAACCGAAATTTCTGATCTTACAATGTCGGATATCATGTTTGCGGCGCCCTAACTATCAAAATGACCGGAACAACGTGTTGAAGTGGGAAACCTAAAACTTTCTGTGCAAGTGAAAAAAATGAGCTTAGAATCATCAAAATCGCGTTTTAAGCGTTCTCGAAGCGATTTGAGTGCAAAAAGCTGCCTAAGTCGATGACGGCAACGTTTCAAAGCTTAAAATGATGTTTTGAGAGCTAAACTTAAGACCTAAAGGGCAGCTACTAAACCGAAATTTCTGATGTTACAATGTCGGATATCATGTTTGCGGCGCCCTAACTATCAAAATGACCGGAACAACGTGTTGAAGTGGGAAACCTAAAACTTTCTGTGCAAGTGAAAAAAATGAGCTTAGAATCATCAAAATTGCGTTTTCAGCGTTCTCGAAGCGATTTGAGCGCAAAAAAACTGCCTAAATCGATAACGGCCACGTTTTAGAGCTTAAAATGATGTTTCGAAGGTTAAACACAAGACCTAAAGGACAGCTACTAAATCAAAATTTCTGATCTTGCCATGTCGGATATCATGTTTTCGGCGCTCTAACTATCGAAATGAGCGGAACAACGTGTTGAAATGGGAAACCTAAAACTTTCTCTGCAAGTGAAAAAAATGAGCTTAGAATCATCAAAATCGCGTTTTGAGCGTTCTCGAAGCGATTTGAGCGACAAAAAACTGTCTAAATCGATAACGGAAACGTTTTAGAGCTTAAAATGATTTTTTTAAGGTTAAACACAAGACCTAAAGGACAGCTACTAAATAGAAATTTCTGATTTAAACCATGTCGGATATCATGTTTGCGGCGCTCTAACTATCGAAATGAGCGGAACAACGTGTTGAAATGAGAAACCTAAAACTTTCTTTTCAAGTGAAAACAAATGAGCTTAGAACCATCAAAATCGCGTTTTGAGCGTTCTCGAAGCCATTTGAGCGCAAAAAAACTGTCTAAATCGATAACGGCAACGTTTTAGAGCTTAAAATGATGTTTTGAGAGCTATACTTAAGACCTAAAGGCCAGCTACTAAACCGAAATTTCTGATCTTACAATGTCGGATATCATGTTTGCGGCGCTATAACTATGGAAATCAGCGGAACAACGTGTTGAAATGGGAAACCTAAAACTTTCTTTGCAAGTGAAAAAAATGAGCTTGGAATCATCAGAATCGCGTTTTATGCGTTCTCGAAGCGATTTTAGCGCAAAAAAGGCCGTCTAAATCGATAACGGCAACGTTTTAGGGGTTAAAATGATGTTTTGAGAGCTAGACTTAAGACCTAAAGGCAGCTACTAAACTGAAATTTCTGATCTTATAATGTCGAATATCATGTTTGTGGCGCTATAACTATCGAAATGAGCGGAACAACGTGTTGAAATGAGAAACCTAAAACTTTCTGTGCAAGTGAAAAAAATGAGCTTAGAATCATCAAAATCGCGTTTCCAGTGTTCTGGAAGCGATTTGAGCGCAAAAAAACTGTCTAAATCGATAACGGCAACGTTTTGGAGCTTAAAATGATGTTTTGAGGGCTAAAATTAAACCTAAAGGGCAGCTACTAAACCGAAATTTCTGATCTTACAATGTCGGATACCATGTTTGTGGCGCTATAACTATCGAAATGAGCGGAACAACGTGTTTAAATGAGAAACCTAAAACTTTCTTTGAGAGTGAAAAAAAATGAGCTTAGAATCATCAAAATTGCGTTTTAAGCGTTCTCGAAGCGATTTGAGCGCAAAAAAACTGTCTAAATCGATAACGGCAACGTTTTAGAGCTTAAAATGATGTTTTGAGAGCTAAACTATAGACCTAAAGGGCAGCTACTAAACCGAAATTTCTGATCTTACAATGTCGGATATCATGTGTGCGGCGCTATAACTTTGGAAATGAGGAGAACAACGTGTTGAAATGGGAAACCTAAAACTTTCTTTGCAAGTGAAAAAAATGAGCCTTGAATCATCAGAATCGCGTTTTAAGCGTTCTCGAAGCGATTTTAGCGCAAAAAAAAGCCGTCTAAATCGATAACGGCAACATTTTAGAGCTTAAAATGATGTTTTGAGAGCTAAATTTAAGACCTAAAGGGCAGCTACTAAACCGAAATTTCTGATCTTACCATGTCGGATATCATGTTTTCCGCGCTCTAACTATCGAAATGAGCGGAACAACGTGTTGAAATGAGAAACCTAGAACTTTCTTTGCAAGTGAAAAAAATGAGCTTAGAATCATCAAAATCGCGTTTTAAGCGTTCTCGAAGCGATTTGAGTGCAAAAAGCTGCCTAAGTCGATGACGGCAACGTTTCAAAGCTTAAAATGATGTTTTGAGAGCTAAACTTAAGACCTAAAGGGCAGCTACTAAACCGAAATTTCTGATCTTACAATGTCGGATATCATGTTTGCGGCGCCCTAACTATCAAAATGACCGGAACAACGTGTTGAAGTGGGAAACCTAAAACTTTCTGTGCAAGTGAAAAAAATGAGCTTAGAATCATCAAAATCGCGTTTTAAGCGTTCTTGAAGCGATTTGAGTGCAAAAAGCTGCCTAAGTCGATGACGGCAACGTTTCAAAGCTTAAAATGATGTTTTGAGAGCTAAACTTAAGACCTAAAGGGCAGCTACTAAACCGAAATTTCTGATCTTACAATGTCGGATATCATGTTTGCGGCGCCCTAACTATCAAAATGACCGGAACAACGTGTTGAAGTGGGAAACCTAAAACTTTCTGTGCAAGTGAAAAAAATGAGCTTAGAATCATCAAAATTGCGTTTTCAGCGTTCTCGAAGCGATTTGAGCGCAAAAAAACTGCCTAAATCGATAACGGCCACGTTTTAGAGCTTAAAATGATGTTTCGAAGGTTAAACACAAGACCTAAAGGACAGCTACTAAATCAAAATTTCTGATCTTACCATGTCGGATATCATGTTTTCGGCGCTCTAACTATCGAAATGAGCGGAACAACGTGTTGAAATGGGAAACCTAAAACTTTCTGTGCAAGTGAAAAAAATGAGCTTAGAATCATCAAAATCGCGTTTTAAGCGTTCTCGAAGCGATTTGAGTGCAAAAAGCTGCCTAAGTCGATGACGGCAACGTTTCAAAGCTTAAAATGATGTTTTGAGAGCTAAACTTAAGACCTAAAGGGCAGCTACTAAACCGAAATTTCTGATCTTACAATGTCGGATATCATGTTTGCGGCGCCCTAACTATCAAAATGACCGGAACAACGTGTTGAAGTGGGAAACCTAAAACTTTCTGTGCAAGTGAAAAAAATGAGCTTAGAATCATCAAAATTGCGTTTTCAGCGTTCTCGAAGCGATTTGAGCGCAAAAAAACTGCCTAAATCGATAACGGCCACGTTTTAGAGCTTAAAATGATGTTTCGAAGGTTAAACACAAGACCTAAAGGACAGCTACTAAATCAAAATTTCTGATCTTACCATGTCGGATATCATGTTTTCGGCGCTCTAACTATCGAAATGAGCGGAACAACGTGTTGAAATGGGAAACCTAAAACTTTCTCTGCAAGTGAAAAAAATGAGCTTAGAATCATCAAAATCGCGTTTTGAGCGTTCTCGAAGCGATTTGAGCGACAAAAAACTGTCTAAATCGATAACGGAAACGTTTTAGAGCTTAAAATGATTTTTTTAAGGTTAAACAGAAGACCTAAAGGACAGCTACTAAATAGAAATTTCTGATTTAAACCATGTCGGATATCATGTTTGCGGCGCTATAACTATGGAAATCAGTGGAACAACGTGTTGAAATGGGAAACCTAAAACTTTCTTTGCAAGTGAAAAAAATGAGCTTGGAATCATCAGAATCGCGTTTTATGCGTTCTCGAAGCGATTTTAGCGCAAAAAAGGCCGTCTAAATCGATAACGGCAACGTTTTAGGGGTTAAAATGATGTTTTGAGAGCTAGACTTAAGACCTAAAGGGCAGCTACTAAACTGAAATTTCTGATCTTATAATGTCGAATATCATGTTTGTGGCGCTATAACTATCGAAATGAGCGGAACAACGTGTTGAAATGAGAAACCTAAAACTTTCTGTGCAAGTGAAAAAAATGAGCTTAGAATCATCAAAATCGCGTTTCCAGTGTTCTGGAAGCGATTTGAGCGCAAAAAAACTGTCTAAATCGATAACGGCAACGTTTTGGAGCTTAAAATGATGTTTTGAGGGCTAAAATTAAACCTAAAGGGCAGCTACTAAACCGAAATTTCTGATCTTACAATGTCGGATACCATGTTTGTGGCGCTATAACTATCGAAATGAGCGGAACAACGTGTTTAAATGAGAAACCTAAAACTTTCTTTGAGAGTGAAAAAAAATGAGCTTAGAATCATCAAAATTGCGTTTTAAGCGTTCTCGAAGCGACTTGAGCGCAAAAAAGCTGTCTAAATCGACAACGGATACGTTTTAGAGCTCAAAATTATTTTTTGAAGGTTAAACACAAGACCTAAAGGATAGCTACTAAATCGAAATTTCTGATCTTGCCATGTCGGATCTCATGTTTTCGGCGCTCTAACTATCGAAATGAGCGGAACAACGTGTTGAAATGGGAAACCTAAAACTTTCTGTGCAAGTGAAAAAAATCAGCTTAGAATCATCAAAATCGCGTTTTGAGCGTTCTCGAAGCAATTTGAGCGCAAAAAAACTGTCTAAATCGATAACGGAAACGTTTTAGAGCTTAAAATGATTTTTTGCAGGTTAAACACAAGAAATAAAGGACAGATACTAAATAGAAATTTCTGATTTTACCATGTCGGATATCATGTTTGCGGCGCTCTAACTATCGAAATGAGCGGAACAACGTGTTGAAATGAGCAACCTAAAACTTTCTTTTCAAGTGAAAACAAATGAGCTTAGAATCATCAAAATCGCGTTTTGAGCGCTCTCGAAGCCATTTGAGCGCAAAAAAATGTCTAAATCGATAACGGCAACGTTTTAGAGGTTAAAATGATGTTTTGAGAGCTAGACTTAAGACCTAAAGGGCAGCTACTAAACTGAAATTTCTGATCTTACAATGTCGGATATCATGTTTGTGGCGCTATAACTATCGAAATGAGCGGAACAACGTGTTGAAATGAGAAACCTAAAACTTTCTGTGCAAGTGAAAAAAATGAGCTTAGAATCATCAAAATCGCGTTTTGAGCGTTCTCGAAGCGATTTGAGCGCAAAAAAACTGTCTAAATCGATAACGGCAACGTTTTAGAGCTTAAAATGATGTTTTGAGAGCTAAACTGTAGACCTAAAGGGCAGCTACTAAACCGAAATTTCTGATCTTACAATGTCGGATATCATGTTTGCGGCGCTATAACTATGGAAATGAGGAGAACAACGTGTTGAAATGGGAAACCTAAAACTTTCTTTGCAAGTGAAAAAAATGAGCTTGGAATCATCAGAATCGCGTTTTAAGCGTTCTCGAAGCGATTTTAGCGCAAAAAAAAGCCGTCTAAATCGATAACGGCAACATTTTAGAGCTTAAAATGATGTTTTGAGAGCTAAATTTAAGACCTAAAGGGAGGGCAGCTACTAAACCGAAATTTCTGATCTTACCATGTTGGATATCATGTTTGCGGCGCTCTAACTATCGAAATGAGCGGAACAACGTGTTGAAATGAGAAACCTAGAACTTTCTTTGCAAGTGAAAAAAATGAGCTTAGAATCATCAAAATCGCGTTTTAAGCGTTCTCGAAGCGATTTGAGTGCAAAAAGCTGCCTAAGTCGATGACGGCAACGTTTCAGAGCTTAAAATGATGTTTTGAGAGCTAAACTTAAGACCTAAAGGGCAGCTACTAAACCGAAATTTCTGATCTTAGCATGTCGGATATCATGTTTGCGGCGCCCTAACTATCAAAATGACCGGAACAACGTGTTGAAATGGGAAACCTAAAACTTTCTGTGCAAGTGAAAAAAATGAGCTTAGAATCATCAAAATTGCGTTTTCAGCGTTCTCGAAGCGATTTGAGCGCAAAAAAACTGCCTAAATCGATGACGGCCACGTTTTAGAGCTTAAAATGATGTTTCGAAGGTTAAACACAAGACCTAAAGGACAGCTACTAAATCAAAATTTCTGATCTTACCATGTCGGATATCATGTTTGCGGCGCTCTAACTATCAAAATGACCGGAACAACGTGTTGAAATGGGAAACCTAAAACTTTCTGTGCAAGTGAAAAAAATGAGCTTAGAATCATCAAAATTGCGTTTTCAGCGTTCTCGAAGCGATTTGAGCGCAAAAAAGCTGTCTAAATCGACAACGGCAACGTTTTAGAGCTCAAAATTATTTTTTGAAGGTTAAACACAAGACCTAAAGGATAGCTACTAAATCGAAATTTCTGATCTTGCCATGTCGGATCTCATGTTTTCGGCGCTCTAACTATCGAAATGAGCGGAACAACGTGTTGAAATGAGAAACCTAAAACTTTCTTTGCAAGTGAAAACAAATGAGTTTAGAATCATCAAAATCGCGTTTTAAGCGTTGTCGAAGCGATTTGAGCGCAAAAAAGCTGCCTAAATCGATAACGGCAACGTTTCAGAGCTTAAAATGATGTTTTGAGAGCTAAACTTATGACCTAAAGGGCAGCTACTAAACCGAAATTTCTGATCTTACCATGTCGGATATCATGTTTGCGGCGCCCTAACTATCGAAATGAGCGGAACAACGTGTTGAAATGGGAAACCTAAAACTTTCTGTGCAAGTGAAAAAAATGAGCTTAGAATCATCAAAATTGCGTTTTCAGCGTTCTCGAAGCGATTTGAGCGCAAAAAAACTGCCTAAATCGATAACGGCCACGTTTTAGAGCTTAAAATGATGTTTCGAAGCTTAAACACAAGACCTAAAGGACACCTACTAAATCAAAATTTCTGATCTTACCATGTCGGATATCATGTTTGCGGCGCTCTAACTATCGAAATGAGCGGAACAACGTGTTGAAATGGGAAACCTAAAACTTTCTGTGCAAGTGAAAAAAATGAGCTTAGAATCATCAAAATCGCGTTTTGAGCGTTCTCGAAGCGATTTGAGCGCAAAAAAACTGTCTAAATCGATAACGGAAACGTTTTAGAGCTTAAAATGATTTTTTGCAGGTTAAACACAAGACCTAAAGGACAGCTACTAAATAGAAATTTCTGATTTTACCATGTCGGATATCATGTTTGCGGCGCTCTAACTATCGAAATGAGCGGAACAACGTGTTGAAATGAGCAACCTAAAACTTTCTTTTCAAGTGAAAACAAATGAGCTTAGAATCATCAAAATCGCGTTTTGAGCGCTCTCGAAGCCATTTGAGCGCAAAAAACTGTCTAAATCGATAACGGCAACGTTTTAGAGCTTAAAATGATGTTTTGAGAGCTATCCTTAAGACCTAAAGGGCAGCTACTAAACCGAAATTTCTGATCTTACAATGTCGGATATCATGTTTGCGGCGCTATAACTATAGAAATCAGCGGAACAACGTGTTGAAATGGGAAACCTAAAACTTTCTTTGCAAGTGAAAAAAATGAGCTTGGAATCATCAGAATCGCGTTTTAAGCGTTCTCGAAGAGATTTTAGCGCAAAAAAAGCCGTCTAAATCGATAACGGCAACGTTTTAGAGGTTAAAATGATGTTTTGAGAGCTAGACTTAAGACCTAAAGGGCAGCTACTAAACTGAAATTTCTGATCTTACAATGTCGGATATCATGTTTGTGGCGCTATAACTATCGAAATGAGCGGAACAACGTGTTGAAATGAGAAACCTAAAACTTTCTGTGCAAGTGAAAAAAATGAGCTTAGAATCATCAAAATCGCGTTTTGAGCGTTCTCGAAGCGATTTGAGCGCAAAAAAACTGTCTAAATCGATAACGGAAACGTTTTAGAGCTTAAAATGATTTTTTGCAGGTTAAACACCAGACCTAAAGGACAGCTACTAAATAGAAATTTCTGATTTTACCATGTCGGATATCATGTTTGCGGTGCTCTAACCATCGAAATGAGCGGAACAACGTGTTGAAATGAGCAACCTAAAACTTTCTTTTCAAGTGAAAACAAATGAGCTTAGAATCATCAAAATCGCGTTTTGAGCGTTCTCGAAGCCATTTGAGCGCAAAAAACTGTCTAAATCGATAACGGCAACGTTTTAGAGCTTAAAATGATGTTTTGAGAGCTATCCTTAAGACCTAAAGGGCAGCTACTAAACCGAAATTTCTGATCTTACAATGTCGGATATCATGTTTGCGGCGCTATAACTATGGAAATCAGCGGAACAACGTGTTGAAATGGGAAACCTAAAACTTTCTTTGCAAGTGAAAAAAATGAGCTTGGAATCACCAGAATCGCGTTTTAAGCGTTCTCGAAGCGATTTTAGCGCAAAAAAAGCCGTCTAAATCGATAACGGCAACGTTTTAGAGGTTAAAATGAGGTTTTGAGAGCTAAACTTAAGACCTAAAGGGCAGCTACTAAACTGAAATTTCTGATCTTACAATGTCGGATATCATGTTTGTGGCGGTATAACTATGGAAATGAGCAGAACAACGTGTTGAAATGGGAAACCTAAAACTTTCTTTGCAAGTGAAAAAAATGAGCTTGGAACCATCAGAATCGCGTTTTAAGCGTTCTCGAAGCGATTTTAGCGCAAAAAAACTGTCTAAATCGATAACGGAAACGTTTTAGAGCTTAAAATGATTTTTTGCAGGTTAAACACAAGACCTAAAGGACAGCTACTAAATAGAAATTTCTGATTTTACCATGTCGGATATCATGTTTGCGGCGCTCTAACTATCGAAATGAGCGGAACAACGTGTTGAAATGAGCAACCTAAAACTTTCTTTTCAAGTGAAAACAAATGAGCTTAGAATCATCAAAATCGCGTTTTGAGCGTTCTCGAAGCCATTTGAGCGCAAAAAACTGTCTAAATCGATAACGGCAACGTTTTAGAGCTTAAAATGATGTTTTGAGAGCAATCCTTAAGACCTAAAGGGCAGCTACTAAACCGAAATTTCTGATCTTACAATGTCGGATATCATGTTGCGGCGCTATAACTATGGAAGTCAGCGGAACAACGTGTTGAAATGGGAAACCTAAAACTTTCTTTGCAAGTGAAAAAAATGAGCTTGGAATCATCAGAATCGCGTTTTAAGCGTTCTCGAAGCAATTTTAGCGCAAAAAAAGCCGTCTAAATCGATAACGGCAACGTTTTAGAGGTTAAAATGAGGTTTTGAGAGCTAAACTTAAGACCTAAAGGGCAGCTACTAAACTGAAATTTCTGATCTTACAATGTCGGATATCATGTTTGTGGCGGTATAACTATGGAAATGAGCAGAACAGCGTGTTGAAATGGGAAACCTAAAACTTTCTTTGCAAGTGAAAAAATTGAGCTTGGAATCATCAGAATCGCGTTTTAAGCGTTCTCGAAGCGATTTTAGCGCAAAAAAAAGCCGTCTAAATCGATAACGGCAACATTTTAGAGCTTAAAATGATGTTTTGAGAGCTAAATTTAAGACCTAAAGGGCAGCTACTAAACCGAAATTTCTGATCTTACCATGTCGGATATCATGTTTGAGGCGCTCTAACTATCGAAATGAGCGGAACAACGTGTTGAAATGAGAAACCTAGAACTTTCTTTGCAAGTGAAAAAAATGAGCTTAGAATCATCAAAATCGCGTTTTAAGCGTTCTCGAAGCGATTTGAGTGCAAAAAGCTGCCTAAGTCGATGACGGCAACGTTTCAGAGCTTAAAATGATGTTTTGAGAGCTAAACTTAAGACCTAAAGGGCAGCTACTAAACCGAAATTTCTGATCTTACCATGTCGGATATCATGTTTGCGGCGCCCTAACTATCAAAATGACCGGAACAACGTGTTGAAATGGGAAATTTAAAACTTTCTGTGCAAGTGAAAAAAATGAGCTTAGAATCATCAAAATTGCGTTTTCAGCGTTCTCGAAGCGATTTGAGCGCAAAAAAACTGCCTAAATCGATAACGGCCACGTTTTAGAGCTTAAAATGATGTTTCGAAGGTTAAACACAAGACCTAAAGGACAGCTACTAAATCAAAATTTCTGATCTTACCATGTCGGATATCATGTTTGCGGCGCTCTAACTATCGAAATGAGCGGAACAACGTGTTGAAATGGGAAACCTAAAACTTTCTCTGCAAGTGAAAAAATGAGCTTAGAATCATCAAAATCGCGTTTTGAGCGTTCTCGAAGCGATTTGAGCGACAAAAAACTGTCTAAATCGATAACGGAAACGTTTTAGAGCTTAAAATGATTTTTTTAAGGTTAAACACAAGACCTAAAGGACAGCTACTAAATAGAAATTTCTGATTTAAACCATGTCGGATATCATGTTTGCGGCGCTCTAACTATCGAAATGAGCGGAACAACGTGTTGAAAATAGAAACCTAAAACTTTCTTTTCAAGTGAAAACAAATGAGCTTAGAATCATCAAAATCGCGTTTTGAGCGTTCTCGAAGCCATTTGAGCGCAAAAAAACTGTCTAAATCGATAACGGCAACGTTTTAGAGCTTAAAATGTTGTTTTGAGAGCTATACTTAAGACCTAAAGGGCAGCTACTAAACCGAAATTTCTGATCTTACAATGTCGGATATCATGTTTGCGGCGCTATAACTATGGAAATCAGCGGAACAACGTGTTGAAATGGGAAACCTAAAACTTTCTTTGCAAGTGAAAAAAATGAGCTTGGAATCATCAGAATCGCGTTTTAAGCGTTCTCGAAGCGATTTTAGCGCAAAAAAAGCCGTCTAAATCGATAACGGCAACGTTTTAGAGGATAAAATGATGTTTTGAGAGCTATACTTAAGACCTAAAGGGCAGCTACTAAACCGAAATTTCTGATCTTACAATGTCGGATATCATGTTTGCGGCGCTATAACTATGGAAATCAGCGGAACAACGTGTTGAAATGAGAAACCTAAAACTTTCTTTGCAAGTGAAAACGAATGAGTTTAGAATCATCAAAATCGCGTTTTAAGCGTTGTCGAAGCGATTTGAGCGCAAAAAAGCTGCCTAAATCGATAACGGCAACGTTTCAGAGCTTAAAATGATGTTTTGAGAGCTAAACTTATGACCTAAAGGGCAGCTACTAAACCGAAATTTCTGATCTTACCATGTCGGATATCATGTTTGCGGCGCCCTAACTATCGAAATGAGCGGAACAACGTGTTGAAATGGGAAACCTAAAACTTTCTGTGCAAGTGAAAAAATGAGCTTAGAATCATCAAAATTGCGTTTTCAGCGTTCTCGAAGCGATTTTAGCGCAAAAAAACTGCCTAAATCGATAACGGCCACGTTTTAGAGCTTAAAATGATGTTTCGAAGGTTAAACACAAGACCTGAAGGACAGCTACTAAATCAAAATTTCTGATCTTACCATGTCGGATATCATGTTTGCGGGTCTCTAACTATCGAAATGAGCGGAACAACGTGTTGAAATGGGAAACCTAAAACTTTCTGTGCAAGTGAAAAAAATGAGCTTAGAATCATCAAAATCGCGTTTTGAGCGTTCTCGAAGCGATTTGAGCGCAAAAAAACTGTCTAAATCGATAACGGAAACGTTTTAGAGCTTAAAATGATTTTTTGCAGGTTAAACACCAGACCTAAAGGACAGCTACTAAATAGAAATTTCTGATTTTACCATGTCGGATATCATGTTTGCGGCGCTATAACTATCGAAATGAGCGGAACAACGTGTTGAAATGAGCAACCTAAAACTTTCTTTTCAAGTGAAAACAAATGAGCTTAGAATCATCAAAATCGCGTTTTGAGCGTTCTCGAAGCCATTTGAGCGCAAAAAACTGTCTAAATCGATAACGGCAACGTTTTAGAGCTTAAAATGATGTTTTGAGAGCTATCCTTAAGACCTAAAGGGCAGCTACTAAACCGAAATTTCTGATCTTACAATGTCGGATATCATGTTTGCGGCGCTATAACTATGGAAATCAGCGGAACAACGTGTTGAAATGGGAAACCTAAAACTTTCTTTGCAAGTGAAAAAAATGAGCTTGGAATCATCAGAATCGCGTTTTAAGCGTTCTCGAAGCGATTTTAGCGCAAAAAAAGCCGTCTAAATCGATAACGGCAACGTTTTAGAGGTTAAAATGAGGTTTTGAGAGCTAAACTTAAGACCTAAAGGGCAGCTACTAAACTGAAATTTCTGATCTTACAATGTCGGATATCATGTTTGTGGCGGTATAACTATGGAAATGAGCAGAGCAACGTGTTGAAATGGGAAACCTAAAACTTTCTTTGCAAGTGAAAAAATTGAGCTTGGAATCATCAGAATCGCGTTTTAAGCGTTCTGGAAGCGATTTTAGCGCAAAAAAAAAGCCGTCTAAATCGATAACGGCAACATTTTAGAGCTTAAAATGATGTTTTGAGAGGTAAATTTAAGACCTAAAGGGCAGCTACTAAACCGAAATTTCTGATCTTACCATGTCGGATATCATGTTTGCGGCGCTCTAACTATCGAAACGAGCGGAACAACGTGTTGAAATGAGAAACCTAGAACTTTCTTTGCAAGTGAAAAAAATGAGCTTAGAATCATCAAAATCGCGTTTTAAGCGTTCTCGAAGCGATTTGAGTGCAAAAAGCTGCCTAAGTCAATGACGGCAACGTTTCAGAGCTTAAAATGATGTTTTGAGAGCTAAACTTAAGACCTAAAGGGCAGCTACTAAACCGAAATTTCAGATCTTACCATGTCGGATATCATGTTTGCGGCGCCCTAACTATCAAAATGACCGGAACAACGTGTTGAAATGGGAAACCTAAAACTTTCTGTGCAAGTGAAAAAAATGAGCTTAGAATCATCAAAATCGCGTTTTGAGCGTTCTCGAAGCGATTTGAGCGACAAAAAACTGTCTAAATCGATAACGGAAACGTTTTAGAGCTTAAAATGATTTTTTTAAGGTTAAACACAAGACCTAAAGGACAGCTACTAAATAGAAATTTCTGATTTAAACCATGTCGGATATCATGTTTGCGGCGCTCTAACTATCGAAATGAGCGGAACAACGTGTTGAAATGAGAAACCTAAAACTTTCTTTTCAAGTGAAAACAAATGAGCTTAGAATCATCAAAATCGCGTTTTGAGCGTTCTCGAAGCCATTTGAGCGCAAAAAAACTGTCTAAATCGATAACGGCAACGTTTTAGAGCTTAAAATGATGTTTTGAGAGCTATACTTAAGACCTAAAGGGCAGCTACTAAACCGAAATTTCTGATCTTACAATGTCGGATATCATGTTTGCGGCGCTATAACTATGGAAATCAGCGGAACAACGTGTTGAAATGGGAAACCTAAAACTTTCTTTGCAAGTGAAAAAAATGAGCTTGGAATCATCAGAATCGCGTTTTAAGCGTTCTCGAAGCGATTTTAGCGCAAAAAAAGCCGTCTAAATCGATAACGGCAACGTTTTAGAGGATAAAATGATGTTTTGAGAGCTAGACTTAAGACCTAAAGGGCAGCTACTAAACTGAAATTTCTGATCTTATAATGTCGAATATCATGTTTGTGGCGCTATAACTATCGAAATGAGCGGAACAACGTGTTGAAATGAGAAACCTAAAACTTTCTGTGCAAGTGAAAAAAATGAGCTTAGAATCATCAAAATCGCGTTTCCAGTGTTCTGGAAGCGATTTGAGCGCAAAAAACTGTCTAAATCGATAACGGCAACTTTTTGGAGCTTAAAATGATGTTTTGAGGGCTAAATTTAAACCTAAAGGGCAGCTACTAAACCAAAATTTCTGATCTTACAATGTCGGATATCATGTTTGTGGCGCTATAACTATCGAAATGAGCGGAACAACGTGTTTAAATGAGAAACCTAAAACTTTCTTTGAGAGTGAAAAAAAATGAGCTTAGAATCATCAAAATTGCGTTTTAAGCGTTCTCGAAGCGACTTGAGCGCAAAAAAGCTGTCTAAATCGACAACGGCAACGTTTTAGAGCTCAAAAATATTTTTTGAAGGTTAAACACAAGACCTAAAGGATAGCTACTAAATCGAAATTTCTGATCTTGTTATGTCGGATCTCATGTTTTCGGCGCTCTAACTATCGAAATGAGCGGAACAACGTGTTGAAATGAGAAACCTAAAACTTTCTTTGCAAGTGAAAACAAATGAGTTTACAATCATCAAAATCGCGTTTTAAGCGTTGTCGAAGCGATTTGAGCGCAAAAAAGCTGCCTAAATCGATAACGGCAACGTTTCAGAGCTTAAAATGATGTTTTGAGAGCTAAACTTATGACCTAAAGGGCAGCTACTAAACCGAAATTTCTGATCTTACCATGTCGGATATCATGTTTGCGGCGCCCTAACTATCGAAATGAGCGGAACAACGCGTTGAAATGGGAAACCTAAAACTTTCTGTGCAAGTGAAAAAAATGAGCTTAGAATCATCAAAATTGCGTTTTCAGCGTTCTCGAAGCGATTTGAACGCAAAAAAACTGCCTAAATCGATAACGGCCACGTTTTAGAGCTTAAAATGATGTTTCGAAGGTTAAACACAAGACCTAAAGGACAGCTACTAAATCAAAATTTCTGATCTTACCATGTCGGATATCATGTTTGCGGGTCTCTAACTATCGAAATGAGCGGAACAACGTGTTGAAATGGGAAACCTAAAACTTTCTTTTCAAGTGAAAAAAAATGAGCTTAGAATCATCAAAATCGCGTTTTGAGCGTTCTCGAAGCCATTTGAGCGCAAAAAAACTGTCTAAATCGATAACGGCAACGTTTTAGAGCTTAAAATGATGTTTTGAGAGCTAAACTGTAGACCTAAAGGGCAGCTACTAAACCGAAATTTCTGATCTTACAATGTCGGATATCATGTTTGCGGCGCTATAACTATGGAAATGAGGAGAACAACGTGTTGAAATGGGAAACCTAAAACTTTCTTTGGAAGTGAAAAAAATGAGCTTGGAATCATCAGAATCGCGTTTTAAGCGTTCTCGAAGCGATTTTAGCGCAAAAAAAAGCCGTCTAAATCGATAACGGCAACATTTTAGAGCTTAAAATGATGTTTTGAGAGCTAAATTTAAGACCTAAAGGGCAGCTACTAAACCGAAATTTCTGATCTTACCATGTCGGATATCATGTTTGCGGCGCTCTTACTATCGAAATGAGCGGAACAACGTGTTGAAATGAGAAACCTACAATCTTGGACAAAATTGCTGAGACACATGAGCGATCATATGTCATTTTCGGAAGGTCACGTATCATTCTATTTGCCCCCCCCCCCCACCCCCCAATTCAATGTTGTTGATATGATATCTATGCTTCGGACATGCGGCTGTCGAAATATGTCAACATTGAACCGGGGGAGGGGGGGTTTACAACAAAAATTGTGAGTATTCAAATCAGTCGGGAAGGGCACGCGTATCTTGTCTTCAAAATTTCAATGTGTCTCAACAAGTTTTGTCCAAGATTGTCTGAAGGTCAAGACGGTCCACTTGCATGCGAAATGTTCATGAAAACTTTAGTTACCTAACAAAGACACATAGATTTGTGTTTTGACATTTAATCACCAAGGTGTTATTAATTTGTTTTGTTTGATTTAAATATCTCGTGATTTTGATTTTTACCACACTATCGATATTGCGTGGAGAACAAACATGGTGTTTAGAGGCATAATAGACGCTGAGACTAGAGCTTATGTAAAGTATTGGACTAAACACGAACAGATATAAACTGGAGAGATCATTGAAAAGACAAGTGTTTCGCGTGCTACTATTTATCGAATTAAAAAGGAAAAAGCCGGTGATAAGTCTGTGAGTGAGAAACGCAGACGTAAAGGTGGTTGACCTACCAAATTAGATGCACGAGATGAAAGACAATTTTTGCGCTGATTTAAATTCTCAGAAAAGAAGAAGGACAGTTCTCGTCAAAGCGTCTAATGGAAAAGGCAGGAATACAAGAAAGTCAAGCAAGCAATAGGACAGTTAGACGTTGCCTTAAACAACACGGTTACCATTTCTTGCAAGCCAGAAAAAAGGGATTGATGAGTTCAGTTGATCTGAAGAAAAGAGTTGCATTTGCTAAGAAAGTGAAGAAAACATATCCAACAATCTTGTGGACTGAAATGGTCGGGTTCTTTTAGATGGCGTTAGCTTCTACTATAAGAAAAGCCCAGCAAGTCAAGCGAGAGCCCCACGTGGAAGAATATGGCGTCAGAGGTCGGAGAGTTTAAAGCAAGGGTGCACTGCAAAAGGGAGCAAAGAAGGCAGTGGCGGTAAAGTACTCAAGCTTTTAGTTGCCATTACCCATGGAAAAGGCGTCACTGACTGCTACAGATACGAAAAAATGCATGGGTCTTTCTTTGCTTGATTTGTAAATAGTAGATTTAAAATACTGTTCGCAAAAGCAAGCAAGCGTGCATCGAACCTTTTTGTTCAAGATAACTGCCCAGTTCAGAATTCGAATATTGTAAAAGAAACATTGAAAGAGAATCAAATTGAGCAGTTGAAAATTCCTGCTAGGAGTCCTGATCTCAATCCAATAGAGAATTTGTTTCATCGCGTGAAAAATAAGTTAAGACTAGACGCGTTAAATGATAATATAACTTGTGAAACTTTTGACGAGTTCCCAGTACGAGTTCAAAGAACTATGCATAATTTTTCTGTAGCTGAAATTGACAAATGTATTGAGTCAATGAATCATCGTTTGGATTTAGTAATACGATCGAAAGGAGAAAGGATTAAGTAATAAACATTTTATAGAATTACAACTATATGGTGTTTAGTAAAGTCGATTAAAATTGTTTCGTGTGTTACCGCAGGCTATTTCGCACCTCCTGTCGTGTAGTATATAATGTACTGAAACACATTTTATTGAATTTAACAATTTCTAATGCTCGATATATTTTACTTCTTACATGAGGATTCAAAAAAATGGAATTACAAACATTTTGGACGATTAACCACGCGTTTTCGTTTGATTTTGACGGTTAACGGCTAAAACTCCAACTTCTATTTATAGATGAGAGGTCAATTATTGTTTTAAGACTAAGTTGGCCGTTAACCGTTAAAAATGCCAGTTAACCGTTGTATTATACCCCTAAGATTTATAACGTGAAAGGTTAATCGTTCTATAAAAAAATTCAGATGAAATAGTCCAAGTCTTACTCCAGTATTAAACTGGCAAAACAACGAGGACATTACGTAATGTCTTTCTCTAAGTCGGATGGAATTTGATGGTTAAATTGGATTAATTTCCAAAGCACACGCGTTCTCGCTCATTCTAGTTGTTTTGCCATCTATGTCTTTTATTTCTGCATCAGACAACTCACTATCACTGTTATATTGTTTTAAAAACTCCATGTCAGCCAACAAAGCTCAAACTTGTTGGTATACCATTCACAAACAATTTGCTCTTTATACATTACCTGGTAACCTTGGGCTATTTTCCTTGACAACTTATGCAATTTCCTTAACCACTGTTAATAATACTTTAATAAGTATATAAATCAAAAGTAACCTGGAATAAGTCATTTATACTGGTTTTCACGCGTGAGCTTGATTCGCATACTGGCAGACAATCTTGGACAAAATTGTTGAGACACATGAGCGATCATATGTCATTTTCGGAAGGTCACGTATCATTCTATTTGCCCCCCCCCCCACCCCCCAATTCAATGTTGTTGATATGATATCTATGCTTCGGACATGCGGCTGTCGAAATATGTCAACATTGAACCGGGGGAGGGGGGGTTTACAACAAAAATTGTGAGTATTCAAATCAGTCGGGAAGGGCACGCGTATCTTGTCTTCAAAATTTCAATGTGTCTCAACAAGTTTTGTCCAAGATTGTAGAACTTTCTTTGCAAGTGAAAAAAATGAGCTTAGAATCATCAAAATCGCGTTTTAAGCGTTCTCGAAGCGATTTGAGTGCAAAAAGCTGCCTAAGTCGATGACGGCAACGTTTCAGAGCTTAAAATGATGTTTTGAGAGCTAAACTTAAGACCTAAAGGGCAGCTACTAAACCGAAATTTCTGATCTTACCATGTCGGATATCATGTTTGCGGCGCCCTAACTATCAAAATAACCGGAACAACGTGTTGAAATGGGAAACCTAAAACTTTCTGTGCAAGTGAAAAAAATGAGCTTAGAATCATCAAAATTGCGTTTTCAGCGTTCTCGAAGCGATTTGAGCGAAAAAAAACTGCCTAAATCGATAACGGCCACGTTTTAGAGCTTAAAATGATGTTTCGAAGGTTAAACACAAGACCTAAAGGACAGCTACTAAATCAAAATTTCTGATCTTACCATGTCGGATATCATGTTTGCGGCGCTCTAACTATCGAAATGAGCGGAACAACGTGTTGAAATGGGAAACCTAAAACTTTCTCTGCAAGTGAAAAAAATGAGCTTAGAATCATCAAAATCGCGTTTTGAGCGTTCTCGAAGCGATTTGAGCGACAAAAAACTGTCTAAATCGATAACGGAAACATTTTAGAGCTTAAAATGATTTTTTTAAGGTTAAACACAAGACCTAAAGGACAGCTACTAAATAGAAATTTCTGATTTAAACCATGTCGGATATCATGTTTGCGGCGCTCTAACTATCGAAATGAGCGGAACAACGTGTTGAAATGAGAAACCTAAAACTTTCTTTTCAAGTGAAAACAAATGAGCTTAGAATCATCAAAATCGCGTTTTGAGCGTTCTCGAAGCCATTTGAGCGCAAAAAAACTGTCTAAATCGATAACGGCAACGTTTTAGAGCTTAAAATGATGTTTTGAGAGCTATACTTAAGACCTAAACGGCAGCTACTAAACCGAAATTTCTGATCTTACAATGTCGGATATCATGTTTGCGGCGCTATAACTATGGAAATCAGCGGAACAACGTGTTGAAATGGGAAACCTAAAACTTTCTTTGCAAGTGAAAAAAATGAGCTTGGAATCATCAGAATCGCGTTTTAAGCGTTCTCGAAGCGATTTTAGCGCAAAAAAGCCGTCTAAATCGATAACGGCAACGTTTTAGAGGTTAAAATGATGTTTTGAGAGCTAGACTTAAGACCTAAAGGGCAGCTACTAAACTGAAATTTCTGATCTTATAATGTCGAATATCATGTTTGTGGCGCTATAACTATCGAAATGAGCGGAACAACTTGTTGAAATGAGAAACTTAAAACTTTCCGTGCAAGTGAAAAAAATGAGCTTAGAATCATCAAAATCGCGTTTCCAGTGTTCTGGAAGCGATTTGAGCGCAAAAAACTGTCTAAATCGATAACGGCAACGTTTTGGAGCTTAAAATGATGTTTTGAGGGCTAAAATTAAACCTAAAGGGCAGCTACTAAACCGAAATTTCTGATCTTACAATGTCGGATATCATGTTTGTGGCGCTATAATTATCGAAATGAGCGGAACAACGTGTTTAAATGAGAAACCTAAAACTTTCTTTGAGAGTGAAAAAAAATGAGCTTAGAATCATCAAAATTGCGTTTTAAGCGTTCTCGAAGCGACTTGAGCGCAAAAAAGCTGTCTAAATCGACAACGGCAACGTTTTAGAGCTCAAAATTATTTTTTGAAGGTTAAACACAAGACCTAAAGGATAGCTACTAAATCGAAATTTCTGATCTTGCCATGTCGGATCTCATGTTTTCGGCGCTCTAACTATCGAAATGAGCGGAACAACGTGTTGAAATGAGAAACCTAAAACTTTCTTTGCAAGTGAAAACAAATGAGTTTAGAATCATCAAAATCGCGTTTTAAGCGTTGTCGAAGCGATTTGAGCGCAAAAAAAAGCCGTCTAAATCGATAACGGCAACATTTTAGAGCTTAAAATGATGTTTTGAGAGCTAAATTTAAGACCTAAAGGGCAGCTACTAAACCGAAATTTCTGATCTTACCATGTCGGATATCATGTTTGCGGCGCTCTTACTATCGAAATGAGCGGAACAACGTGTTGAAATGAGAAACCTAGAACTTTCTTTGCAAGTGAAAAAAATGAGCTTAGAATCATCAAAATCGCGTTTTAAGCGTTCTCGAAGCGATTTGAGTGCAAAAAGCTGCCTAAGTCGATGACGGCAACGTTTCAGAGCTTAAAATGATGTTTTGAGAGCTAAACTTAAGACCTAAAGGGCAGCTACTAAACCGAAATTTCTGATCTTACCATGTCGGATATCATGTTTGCGGCGCCCTAACTATCAAAATGACCGGAACAACGTGTTGAAATGGGAAACCTAAAACTTTCTGTGCAAGTGAAAAAAATGAGCTTAGAATCATCAAAATTGCGTTTTCAGCGTTCTCGAAGCGATTTGAGCGAAAAAAACTGCCTAAATCGATAACGGCCACGTTTTAGAGCTTAAAATGATGTTTCGAAGGTTAAACACAAGACCTAAAGGACAGCTACTAAATCAAAATTTCTGATCTTACCATGTCGGATATCATGTTTGCGGCGCTCTAACTATCGAAATGAGCGGAACAACGTGTTGAAATGGGAAACCTAAAACTTTCTCTGCAAGTGAAAAAAATGAGCTTAGAATCATCAAAATCGCGTTTTGAGCGTTCTCGAAGCGATTTCAGCGACAAAAAACTGTCTAAATCGATAACGGAAACATTTTAGAGCTTAAAATGATTTTTTTAAGGTTAAACACAAGACCTAAAGGACAGCTACTAAATAGAAATTTCTGATTTAAACCATGTCGGATATCATGTTTGCGGCGCTCTAACTATCGAAATGAGCGGAACAACGTGTTGAAATGAGAAACCTAAAACTTTCTTTTCAAGTGAAAACAAATGAGCTTAGAATCATCAAAATCGCGTTTTGAGCGTTCTCGAAGCCATTTGAGCGCAAAAAAACTGTCTAAATCGATAACGGCAACGTTTTAGAGCTTAAAATGATGTTTTGAGAGCTATACTTAAGACCTAAACGGCAGCTACTAAACCGAAATTTCTGATCTTACAATGTCGGATATCATGTTTGCGGCGCTATAACTATGGAAATCAGCGGAACAACGTGTTGAAATGGGAAACCTAAAACTTTCTTTGCAAGTGAAAAAAATGAGCTTGGAATCATCAGAATCGCGTTTTAAGCGTTCTCGAAGCGATTTTAGCGCAAAAAAGCCGTCTAAATCGATAACGGCAACGTTTTAGAGGTTAAAATGATGTTTTGAGAGCTAGACTTAAGACCTAAAGGGCAGCTACTAAACTGAAATTTCTGATCTTATAATGTCGAATATCATGTTTGTGGCGCTATAACTATCGAAATGAGCGGAACAACTTGTTGAAATGAGAAACTTAAAACTTTCCGTGCAAGTGAAAAAAATGAGCTTAGAATCATCAAAATCGCGTTTCCAGTGTTCTGGAAGCGATTTGAGCGCAAAAAACTGTCTAAATCGATAACGACAACGTTTTGGAGCTTAAAATGATGTTTTGAGGGCTAAAATTAAACCTAAAGGGCAGCTACTAAACCGAAATTTCTGATCTTACAATGTCGGATATCATGTTTGTGGCGCTTTAATTATCGAAATGAGCGGAACAACGTGTTTAAATGAGAAACCTAAAACTTTCTTTGAGAGTGAAAAAAAATGAGCTTAGAATCATCAAAATTGCGTTTTAAGCGTTCTCGAAGCGACTTGAGCGCAAAAAAGCTGTCTAAATCGACAACGGCAACGTTTTAGAGCTCAAAATTATTTTTTGAAGGTTAAACACAAGACCTAAAGGATAGCTACTAAATCGAAATTTCTGATCTTGCCATGTCGGATCTCATGTTTTCGGCGCTCTAACTATCGAAATGAGCGGAACAACGTGTTGAAATGAGAAACCTAAAACTTTCTTTGCAAGTGAAAACAAATGAGTTTAGAATCATCAAAATCGCGTTTTAAGCGTTGTCGAAGCGATTTGAGCGCAAAAAAGCTGCCTAAATCGATAACGGCAACGTTTCAGAGCTTAAAATGATGTTTTGAGAGCTAAACTTATGACCTAAAGGGCAGCTACTAAACCGAAATTTCTGATCTTACCACGTCGGATATCATGTTTGCGGCGCCCTAACTATCGAAATGAGCGGAACAACGTGTTGAAATGGGAAACCTAAAACTTTCTGTGCAACTGAAAAAAATGAGCTTAGAATCATCAAAATTGCGTTTTCAGCGTTCTCGAAGCGATTTTAGCGCAAAAAAACTGCCTAAATCGATAACGGCCACGTTTTAGAGCTTAAAATGATGTTTCGAAGGTTAAACACAAGACCTGAAGGACAGCTACTAAATCAAAATTTCTGATCTTACCATGTCGGATATCATGTTTGCGGGTCTCTAACTATCGAAATGAGCGGAACAACGTGTTGAAATGGGAAACCTAAAATTTTCTGTGCAAGTGAAAAAAATGAGCTTAGAATCATCAAAATCGCGTTTTGAGCGTTCTCGAAGCGATTTGAGCGCAAAAAAACTGTCTAAATCGATAACAGAAACGTTTTAGAGCTTAAAATGATTTTTTGCAGGTTAAACACAAGACCTAAAGGACAGCTACTAAATAGAAATTTCTGATTTTACCATGTCGGATATCATGTTTGCGGCGCTCTAACTATCGAAATGAGCGGAACAACGTGTTGAAATGGGAAACCTAAAACTTTCTGTGCAAGTGAAAAAAATGAGCTTAGAATCATCAAAATTGCGTTTTCAGCGTTCTCGAAGCGATTTTAGCGCAAAAAAACTGCCTAAATCGATAACGGCCACGTTTTAGAGCTTAAAATGATGTTTCGAAGGTTAAACACAAGACCTGAAGGACAGCTACTAAATCAAAATTTCTGATCTTACCATGTCGGATATCATGTTTGCGGGTCTCTAACTATCGAAATGAGCGGAACAACGTGTTGAAATGGGAAACCTAAAACTTTCTGTGCAAGTGAAAAAAATGAGCTTAGAATCATCAAAATCGCGTTTTGAGCGTTCTCGAAGCGATTTGAGCGCAAAAAAACTGTCTAAATCGATAACGGAAACGTTTTAGAGCTTAAAATGATTTTTTGCAGGTTAAACACAAGACCTAAAGGACAGCTACTAAATAGAAATTTCTGATTTTACCATGTCGGATATCATGTTTGCGGCGCTCTAACTATCGAAATGAGCGGAACAACGTGTTGAAATGAGCAACCTAAAACTTTCTTTTCAAGGGAAAACAAATGAGCTTAGAATCATCAAAATCGCGTTTTGAGCGTTCTCGAAGCCATTTGAGCGCAAAAAACTGTCTAAATCGATAACGGCAACGTTTTAGAGCTTAAAATGATGTTTTGAGACCTATCCTTAAGACCTAAAGGGCTGCTACTAAACCGAATTTTCTGATCTTACAATGTCGGATATCATGTTTGCGGCGCTATAACTATGGAAATCAGCGGAACAACGTGTTGAAATGGGAAACCTAAAACTTTCTTTGCAAGTGAAAAAAATGAGCTTGGAATCATCAGAATCGCGTTTTAAGCGTTCTCGAAGCGATTTTAGCGCAAAAAAGCCGTCTAAATCGATAACGGCAACGTTTTAGAGGTTAAAATGATGTTTTGAGAGCTAGACTTAAGACCTAAAGGGCAGCTACTAAACTGAAATTTCTGATCTTATAATGTCGAATATCATGTTTGTGGCGCTATAACTATCGAAATGAGCGGAACAACGTGTTGAAATGAGAAACCTAAAACTTTCCGTGCAAGTGAAAAAAATAAGCTTAGAATCATCAAAATCGCGTTTCCAGTGTTCTGGAAGCGATTTGAGCGCAAAAAACTGTCTAAATCGATAACGGCAACGTTTTGGAGCTTAAAATGATGTTTTGAGGGCTAAAATTAAACCTAAAGGGCAGCTACTAAACCGAAATTTCTGATCTTACAATGTCGGATATCATGTTTGTGGCGCTATAATTATCGAAATGAGCGGAACAACGTGTTTAAATGAGAAACCTAAAACTTTCTTTGAGAGTGAAAAAAAATGAGCTTAGAATCATCAAAATTGCGTTTTAAGCGTTCTCGAAGCGACTTGAGCGCAAAAAAGCTGTCTAAATCGACAACGGCAACGTTTTAGAGCTCAAAATTATTTTTTGAAGGTTAAACACAAGACCTAAAGGATAGCTACTAAATCGAAATTTCTGATCTTGCCATGTCGGATCTCATGTTTTCGGCGCTCTAACTATCGAAATGAGCGGAACAACGTGTTGAAATGAGAAACCTAAAACTTTCTTTGCAAGTGAAAACAAATGAGTTTAGAATCATCAAAATCGCGTTTTAAGCGTTGTCGAAGCGATTTGAGCGCAAAAAAGCTGCCTAAATCGATAACGGCAACGTTTCAGAGCTTAAAATGATGTTTTGAGAGCTAAACTTATGACCTAAAGGGCAGCTACTAAACCGAAATTTCTGATCTTACCATGTCGGATATCATGTTTGCGGCGCCCTAACTATCGAAATGAGCGGAACAACGTGTTGAAATGGGAAACCTAAAACTTTCTGTGCAAGTGAAAAAAATGAGCTTAGAATCATCAAAATTGCGTTTTCAGCGTTCTCGAAGCGATTTTAGCGCAAAAAAACTGCCTAAATCGATAACGGCCACGTTTTAGAGCTTAAAATGATGTTTCGAAGGTTAAACACAAGACCTGAAGGACAGCTACTAAATCAAAATTTCTGATCTTACCATGTCGGATATCATGTTTGCGGGTCTCTAACTATCGAAATGAGCGGAACAACGTGTTGAAATGGGAAACCTAAAACTTTCTGTGCAAGTGAAAAAAATGAGCTTAGAATCATCAAAATCGCGTTTTGAGCGTTCTCGAAGCGATTTGAGCGCAAAAAAACTGTCTAAATCGATAACGGAAACGTTTTAGAGCTTAAAATGATTCTTTGCAGGTTAAACACAAGACCTAAAGGACAGCTACTAAATAGAAATTTCTGATTTTACCATGTCGGATATCATGTTTGCGGCGCTCTAACTATCGAAATGAGCGGAACAACGTGTTGAAATGAGCAACCTAAAACTTTCTTTTCAAGGGAAAACAAATGAGCTTAGAATCATCAAAATCGCGTTTTGAGCGTTCTCGAAGCCATTTGAGCGCAAAAAACTGTCTAAATCGATAACGGCAACGTTTTAGAGCTTAAAATGATGTTTTGAGACCTATCCTTAAGACCTAAAGGGCTGCTACTAAACCGAATTTTCTGATCTTACAATGTCGGATATCATGTTTGCGGCGCTATAACTATGGAAATCAGCGGAACAACGTGTTGAAATGGGAAACCTAAAACTTTCTTTGCAAGTGAAAAAAATGAGCTTGGAATCATCAGAATCGCGTTTTAAGCGTTCTCGAAGAGATTTTAGCGCAAAAAAAGCCGTCTAAATCGATAACGGCAACGTTTTAGAGCTTAAAATGATGTTTTGAGAGCTAGACTTAAGACCTAAAGGGCAGCTACTAAACTGAAATTTCTGATTTTACAATGTCGGATATCATGTTTGCGGCGCTCTAACTATCGAAATGAGCGGAACAACGTGTTGAAATGAGAAACCTAGAACTTTCTTTGCAAGTGAAAAAAATGAGCTTAGAATCATCAAAATCGCGTTTTAAGCGTTCTCGAAGCGATTTGAGTGCAAAAAGCTGCCTAAGTCGATGACGGCAACGTTTCAGAGCTTAAAATGATGTTTTGAGAGCTAAACTTAAGACCTAAAGGGCAGCTACTAAACCGAAGTTTCTGATCTTATATGTCGGATATCATGTTTGCGGCGCCCTAACTATCAAAATGAGCGGAACATCGTGTTGAAATGGGAAACCTAAAACTTTCTGTGCAAGTGAAAAAAATGAGCTTAGAATCATCAAAATTGCGTTTTCAGCGTTCTCGAAGCGATTTGAGCGCAAAAAAACTGTCTAAATCGATAACGGCAACGGTTTGGAGCTTAAAATGATGTTTTGAGGGCTAAAATTAAACCTAGAGGGCAGCTACTAAACCGAAATTTCTGATCTTACAATGTCGGATGCCATGTTTGTGGCGCTATTACTATCGAAATGAGCGGAACAACGTGTTTAAATGAGAAACCTAAAACTTTCTTTGAGAGTGAAAAAAAATGAGCTTAGAATCATCAAAATTGCGTTTTAAGCGTTCTCGAAGCGATTTGAGCGACAAAAAACTGTCTAAATCGATAACGGAAACGTTTTAGAGCTTAAAATGATTTTTTTAAGGTTAAACACAAGACCTAAAGGACAGCTACTAAATAGAAATTTCTGATTTAAACCATGTCGGATATCATGTTTGCGGCGCTCTAACTATCGAAATGAGCGGAACAACGTGTTGAAATGAGAAACCTAAAACTTTCTTTTCAAGTGAAAACAAATGAGCTTAGAATCATCAAAATCGCGTTTTGAGCGTTCTCGAAGCCATTTGAGCGCAAAAAAACTGTCTAAATCGATAACGGCAACGTTTTAGAGCTTAAAATGATGTTTTGAGAGCTATACTTAAGACCTAAAGGGCAGCTACTAAACCGAAATTTCTGATCTTACAATGTCGGATATCATGTTTGCGGCGCTCTAACTATCGAAATGAGCGGAACAACGTGTTGAAATGGGAAACCTAAAACTTTCTGTGCAAGTGAAAAAAATGAGCTTAGAATCATCAAAATCGCGTTTTGAGCGTTCTCGAAGCGATTTGAGCGCAAAAAAACTGTCTAAATCGATAACGGAAACGTTTTAGAGCTTAAAATGATTTTTTGCAGGTTAAACACGAGACCTAAAGGATGGCTACTAAATAGAAATTTCTGATTTTACCATGTCGGATATCATGTTTGCGGCGCTCTAACTATCGAAATGAGCGGAACAACGTGTTGAAATGAGCAACCTAAAACTTTCTTTTCAAGTGAAAAAAAATGAGCTTAGAATCATCAAAATCGCGTTTTGAGCGTTCTCGAAGCCATTTGAGCGCAAAAAACTGTCTAAATCGATAACGGCAACGTTTTAGAGCTTAAAATGATGTTTTGAGAGCTATCCTTAAGACCTAAAGGGCTTCTACTAAACCGAAATTTCTGATGTTACAATGTCGGATATCATGTTTGCGGCGCTATAACTATGGAAATCAGCGGAACAACGTGTTGAAATGGGAAACCTAAAACTTTCTTTGCAAGTGAAAAAAATGAGCTTGGAATCATCAGAATCGCGTTTTAAGCGTTCTCGAAGCGATTTTAGCGCAAAAAAAGCCGTCTAAATCGATAACGGCAACGTTTTTGAGGTTAAAATGATGTTTTGAGAGCTAGACTTAAGACCTAAAGGGCAGCTACTAAACTGAAATTTCTGATCTTACAATGTCGGATATCATGTTTGTGGCGCTATAACTATCGAAATGAGCGGAACAACGTGTTGAAATGGGAAACCTAAAACTTTCTGTGCAAGTGAAAAAAATGAGCTTAGAATCATCAAAATCGCGTTTTGAGCGTTCTCGAAGCGATTTGAGCGACAAAAAACTGTCTAAATCAATAACGGCAACGTTTTAGAGCTTAAAATGATGTTTTGCAGGTTAAACACAAGACCGAAAGGACAGCTACTAAATAGAAATTTCTGATTTTACCATGTCGGATATCATGTTTTCGGCGCTCTAACTATCGAAATGAGCGGAACAACGTGTTGAAATGAGAAACCTAAAACTTTCTTTTCAAGTGAAAACAAATGAGCTTAGAATCATCAAAATCGCGTTTTGAGCGTTCTCGAAGCCATTTGAGCGCAAAAAAACTGTCTAAATCGATAACGGCAACGTTTTAGAGCTTAAAATGATGTTTTGAGAGCTAAACTATAGACCTAAAGGGCAGCTACTAAACCAAAATTTCTGATCTTACAATGTCGGATATCATGTTTGCGGCGCTATAACTATGGAAATGAGCAGAACAACGTGTTGAAATGGGAAACCTAAATTTTTCTTTGCAAGTGAAAAAAATGAGCTTGGAATCATCAGAATCGCGTTTTAAGCGTTCTCGAAGCGATTTTAGCGCAAAAAAAGCCGTCTAAATCGATAACGGCAACGTTTTAGAGGTTAAAATGATGTTTTGAGAGCTAGACTTAAGACCTAAAGGGCAGCTACTAAACTGAAATTTCTGATCTTATAATGTCGAATATCATGTTTGTGGCGCTATAACTATCGAAATGAGCGGAACAACGTGTTGAAATGAGAAACCTAAAACTTTCTTTTCAAGTGAAAACAAATGAGCTTAGAATCATCAAAATCGCGTTTTGAGCGTTCTCGAAGCCATTTGAGCGCAAAAAAACTGTCTAAATCGATAACGGCAACGTTTTAGAGCTTAAAATGATGTTTTGAGAGCTATACTTAAGACCTAAAGGGCAGCTACTAAACCGAAATTTCTGATCTTACAATGTCGGATATCATGTTTGCGGCGCTATAACTATGGAAATCAGCGGAACAACGTGTTGAAATGGGAAACCTAAAACTTTCTTTGCAAGTGAAAAAAATGAGCTTGGAATCATCAGAATCGCGTTTTAAGCGTTCTCGAAGCGATTTTAGCGCAAAAAAAGCCGTCTAAATCGATAACGGCAACGTTTTAGAGGTTAAAATGATGTTTTCAGAGCTAGACTTAAGACCTAAAGGGCAGCTACTAAACCGAAATTTCTGATCTTACCATGTCGGATATCATGTTTGCAGCGCCCTAACTATCGAAATGAGCGGAATAACGTGTTGAAATGGGAAACCTAAAACTTTCTGTGCAAGTGAAAAAAATGAGCTTAGAATCATCAAAATTGCGTTTTCAGCGTTCTCGAAGCGATTTGAGCGCAAAAAAACTGTCTAAATCGATAACGGAAACGTTTTAGAGCTTAAAATGATTTTTTGCAGGTTAAACACGAGACCTAAAGGACGGCTACTAAATAGAAATTTCTGATTTTACCATGTCGGATATCATGTTTGCGGCGCTCTAACTATCGAAATGAGCGGAACAACGTGTTGAAATGAGCAACCTAAAACTTTCTTTTCAAGTGAAAACAAATGAGCTTAGAATCATCAAAATCGCGTTTTGAGCGTTCTCGAAGCCATTTGAGCGCAAAAAACTGTCTAAATCGATAACGGCAACGTTTTAGAGCTTAAAATGATGTTTTGAGAGCTATCCTTAAGACCTAAAGGGCTTCTACTAAACCGAAATTTCTGATGTTACAATGTCGGATATCATGTTTGCGGCGCTATAACTATGGAAATCAGCGGAACAACGTGTTGAAATGGGAAACCTAAAACTTTCTTTGCAAGTGAAAAAAATGAGCTTGGAATCATCAGAATCGCGTTTTAAGCGTTCTCGAAGCGATTTTAGCGCAAAAAAAGCCGTCTAAATCGATAACGGCAACGTTTTAGAGGTTAAAATGATGTTTTGAGAGCTAGACTTAAGACCTAAAGGGCAGCTACTAAACTGAAATTTCTGATCTTACAATGTCGGATATCATGTTTGTGGCGCTATAACTATCGAAATGAGCGGAACAACGTGTTGAAATGAGAAACCTAAAACTTTCTGTGCAAGTGAAAAAAATGAGCTGAGAATCATCAAAATCGCGTTTTGAGCGTTCTCGAAGCGATTTGAGCGACAAAAAACTGTCTAAATCAATAACGGCAACGTTTTAGAGCTTAAAATGATGTTTTGCAGGTTAAACACAAGACCGAAAGGACAGCTACTAAATAGAAATTTCTGATTTTACCATGTCGGATATCATGTTTTCGGCGCTCTAACTATCGAAATGAGCGGAACAACGTGTTGAAATGAGAAACCTAAAACTTTCTTTTCAAGTGAAAACAAATGAGCTTAGAATCATCAAAATCGCGTTTTGAGCGTTCTCGAAGCCATTTGAGCGCAAAAAAACTGTCTAAATCGATAACGGCAACGTTTTAGAGCTTAAAATGATGTTTTGAGAGCTAAACTATAGACCTAAAGGGCAGCTACTAAACCAAAATTTCTGATCTTACAATGTCGGATATCATGTTTGCGGCGCTATAACTATGGAAATGAGCAGAACAACGTGTTGAAATGGGAAACCTAAATTTTTCTTTGCAAGTGAAAAAAATGAGCTTGGAATCATCAGAATCGCGTTTTAAGCGTTCTCGAAGCGATTTTAGCGCAAAAAAAGCCGTCTAAATCGATAACGGCAACGTTTTAGAGGTTAAAATGATGTTTTGAGAGCTAGACTTAAGACCTAAAGGGCAGCTACTAAACTGAAATTTCTGATCTTATAATGTCGAATATCATGTTTGTGGCGCTATAACTATCGAAATGAGCGGAACAACGTGTTGAAATGAGAAACCTAAAACTTTCTTTTCAAGTGAAAACAAATGAGCTTAGAATCATCAAAATCGCGTTTTGAGCGTTCTCGAAGCCGTTTGAGCGCAAAAAAACTGTCTAAATCGATAACGGCAACGTTTTAGAGCTTAAAATGATGTTTTGAGGGCTAAAATTAAACCTAAAGGGCAGCTACTAAACCGAAATTTCTGATCTTACAATGTCGGATATCATGTTTGTGGCGCTATAACTATCGAAATGAGCGGAACAACGTGTTTAAATGAGAAACCTAAAACTTTCTTTGAGAGTGAAAAAAAATGAGCTGAGAATCATCAAAATTGCGTTTTAAGCGTTCTCGAAGCGACTTGAGCGCAAAAAAGCTGTCTAAATCGACAACGGCAACGTTTTAGAGCTCAAAATTATTTTTTGAAGGTTAAACACAAGACCTAAAGAATAGCTACTAAATCGAAATTTCTGATCTTGCCATGTGGGATCTCATGTTTTCGGAGCCCTAACTATCGAAATGAGCGGAACAACGTGTTGAAATGAGAAACCTAAAACTTTCTTTGCAAGTGAAAACAAATGAGTTTAGAATCATCAAAATCGCGTTTTAAGCGTTCTCGAAGCGATTTGAGCGCAAAAAAGCTGCCTAAATCGATAACGGCCACGTTTTAGAGCTTAAAATGATGTTTTGAGAGCTAAACTTATGACCTAAAGGGCAGCTACTAAACCGAAATTTCTGATCTTACCATGTCGGATATCATGTTTGCGGCGCCCTAACTATCGAAATGAGCGGAACAACGTGTTGAAATGGGAAACCTAAAACTTTCTGTGCAAGTGAAAAAAATGAGCTTAGAATCATCAAAATTGCGTTTTCAGCGTTCTCGAAGCGATTTGAGCGCAAAAAGACTGCCTAAATCGATAACGGCCACGTTTTAGAGCTTAAAATGATGTTTCGAAGGTTAAACACAAGACCTAAAGGATAGCTACTAAATCGAAATTTCTGATCTTGCCATGTCGGATCTCATGTTTTCGGCGCTCTAACTATCGAAATGAGCGGAACAACGTGTTGAAATGAGAAACCTAAAACTTTCTTTGCAAGTGAAAACAAATGAGTTTAGAATCATCAAAATCGCGTTTTAAGCGTTGTCGAAGCGATTTGAGCGCAAAAAAGCTGCCTAAATCGATAACGGCAACGTTTCAGAGCTTAAAATGATGTTTTGAGAGCTAAACTTATGACCTAAAGGGCAGCTACTAAACCGAAATTTCTGATCTTACCATGTCGGATATCATGTTTGCGGCGCCCTAACTATCGAAATGAGCGGAATAACGTGTTGAAATGGGAAACCTAAAACTTTCTGTGCAAGTGAAAAAAATGAGCTTAGAATCATCAAAATTGCGTTTTCAGCGTTCTCGAAGCGATTTGAGCGAAAAAAAACTGCCTAAATCGATAACGGCCACGTTTTAGAGCTTAAAATGATGTTTCGAAGGTTAAACACAAGACCTAAAGGACAGCTACTAAATAGAAATTTCTGATCTTACCATGTCGGATATCATGTTTGCGGCGCTCTAACTATCGAAATGAGCGGAACAACGTGTTGAAATGGGAAACCTAAAACTTTCTGTGCAAGTGAAAAAAATGAGCTTAGAATCATCAAAATCGCGTTTTGAGCGTTCTCGAAGCGATTTGAGCGCAAAAAAACTGTCTAAATCGATAACGGCAACGTTTTAGAGCTCAAAATTATTTTTTGAAGGTTAAACACAAGACCTAAAGAATAGCTACTAAATCGAAATTTCTGATCTTGCCATGTGGGATCTCATGTTTTCGGAGCCCTAACTATCGAAATGAGCGGAACAACGTGTTGAAATGAGAAACCTAAAACTTTCTTTGCAAGTGAAAACAAATGAGTTTAGAATCATCAAAATCGCGTTTTAAGCGTTCTCGAAGCGATTTGAGCGCAAAAAAGCTGCCTAAATCGATAACGGCCACGTTTTAGAGCTTAAAATGATGTTTTGAGAGCTAAACTTATGACCTAAAGGGCAGCTACTAAACCGAAATTTCTGATCTTACCATGTCGGATATCATGTTTGCGGCGCCCTAACTATCGAAATGAGCGGAACAACGTGTTGAAATGGGAAACCTAAAACTTTCTGTGCAAGTGAAAAAAATGAGCTTAGAATCATCAAAATTGCGTTTTCAGCGTTCTCGAAGCGATTTGAGCGCAAAAAGACTGCCTAAATCGATAACGGCCACGTTTTAGAGCTTAAAATGATGTTTCGAAGGTTAAACACAAGACCTAAAGGATAGCTACTAAATCGAAATTTCTGATCTTGCCATGTCGGATCTCATGTTTTCGGCGCTCTAACTATCGAAATGAGCCGAACAACGTGTTGAAATGAGAAACCTAAAACTTTCTTTGCAAGTGAAAACAAATGAGTTTAGAATCATCAAAATCGCGTTTTAAGCGTTGTCGAAGCGATTTGAGCGCAAAAAAGCTGCCTAAATCGATAACGGCAACGTTTCAGAGCTTAAAATGATGTTTTGAGAGCTAAACTTATGACCTAAAGGGCAGCTACTAAACCGAAATTTCTGATCTTACCATGTCGGATATCATGTTTGCGGCGCCCTAACTATCGAAATGAGCGGAATAACGTGTTGAAATGGGAAACCTAAAACTTTCTGTGCAAGTGAAAAAAATGAGCTTAGAATCATCAAAATTGCGTTTTCAGCGTTCTCGAAGCGATTTGAGCGAAAAAAAACTGCCTAAATCGATAACGGCCACGTTTTAGAGCTTAAAATGATGTTTCGAAGGTTAAACACAAGACCTAAAGGACAGCTACTAAATAGAAATTTCTGATCTTACCATGTCGGATATCATGTTTGCGGCGCTCTAACTATCGAAATGAGCGGAACAACGTGTTGAAATGGGAAACCTAAAACTTTCTGTGCAAGTGAAAAAAATGAGCTTAGAATCATCAAAATCGCGTTTTGAGCGTTCTCGAAGCGATTTGAGCGCAAAAAAACTGTCTAAATCGATAACGGAAACGTTTTAGAGCTTAAAATGATTTTTTGCAGGTTAAACACAAGCCTTAAAGGACGGCTACTAAATAGAAATTTCTGATTTTACCATGTCGGATATCATGTTTGCGGCGCTCTAACTATCGAAATGAGCGGAACAACGTGTTGAAATGGGAAACCTAAAACTTTCTTTTCAAGTGAAAACAAATGAGCTTAGAATCATCAAAATCGCGTTTTGAGCGTTCTCGAAGCCATTTGAGCGCAAAAAACTGTCTAAATCGATAACGGCAACGTTTTAGAGCTTAAAATGATGTTTTGAGAGCTATCCTTAAGACCTAAAGGGCTTCTACTAAACCGAAATTTCTGATGTTACAATGTCGGATATCATGTTTGCGGCGCTATAACTATGGAAATCAGCGGAACAACGTGTTGAAATGGGAAACCTAAAACTTTCTTTGCAAGTGAAAAAAATGAGCTTGGAATCATCAGAATCGCGTTTTAAGCGTTCTCGAAGCGATTTTAGCGCAAAAAAAGCCGTCTAAATCGATAACGGCAACGTTTTAGAGGTTAAAATGATGTTTTGAGAGCTAGACTTAAGACCTAAAGGGCAGCTACTAAACTGAAATTTCTGATCTTACAATGTCGGATATCATGTTTGTGGCGCTGTAACTATCGAAATGAGCGGAACAACGTGTTGAAATGAGAAACCTAAAACTTTCTGTGCAAGTGAAAAAAATGAGCTTAGAATCATCAAAATCGCGTTTTGAGCGTTCTCGAAGCGATTTGAGCGACAAAAAACTGTCTAAATCAATAACGGCAACGTTTTAGAGCTTAAAATGATGTTTTGCAGGTTAAACACAAGACCGAAAGGACAGCTACTAAATAGAAATTTCTGATTTTACCATGTCGGATATCATGTTTTCGGCGCTCTAACTATCGAAATGAGCGGAACAACGTGTTGAAATGAGAAACCTAAAACTTTCTTTTCAAGTGAAAACAAATGAGCTTAGAATCATCAAAATCGCGTTTTGAGCGTTCTCGCAGCCATTTGAGCGCAAAAAAACTGTCTAAATCGATAACGGCAACGTTTTAGAGCTTAAAATGATGTTTTGAGAGCTAAACTATAGACCTAAAGGGCAGCTACTAAACCAAAATTTCTGATCTTACAATGTCGGATATCATGTTTGCGGCGCTATAACTATGGAAATGAGCAGAACAACGTGTTGAAATGGGAAACCTAAATTTTTCTTTGCAAGTGAAAAAAATGAGCTTGGAATCATCAGAATCGCGTTTTAAGCGTTCTCGAAGCGATTTTAGCGCAAAAAAAAGCCGTCTAAATCGATAACCGCAACATTTTAGAGCTTAAAATGATGTTTTGAGAGCTAAATTTAAGACCTAAAGGGCAGCTACTAAACCGAAATTTCTGATCTTACCATGTCGGATATCATGTTTGCGGCGCTCTAACTATCGAAATGAGCGGAACATCGTGTTGAAATGAGAAACCTAGAACTTTCTTTGCAAGTGAAAAAAATGAGCTTAGAATCATCAAAATCGCGTTTTAAGCGTTCTTGAAGCGATTTGAGTGCAAAAAGCTGCCTAAGTCGATGACGGCAACGTTTCAGAGCTTAAAATGATGTTTTGAGAGCTAAACTTAAGACCTAAAGGGCAGCTACTAAACCGAAATTTCTGATCTTACCATGTCGGATAGCATGTTTGCGGCGCCCTAACTATCAAAATGACCGGAACAACGTGTTGAAATGGGAAACCTAAAACTTTCTGTGCAAGTGAAAAAAATGAGCTTAGAATCATCAAAATTGCGTTTTCAGCGTTCTCGAAGCGATTTGAGCGCAAAAAAACTGCCTAAATCGATAACGGCCACGTTTTAGAGCTTAAAATGATGTTTCGAAGGTTAAACACAAGACCTAAAGGACAGCTACTAAATCAAAATTTCTGATCTTACCATGTCGGATATCATGTTTGCGGCGCTCTAACTATCGAAATGAGCGGAACAACGTGTTGAAATGGGAAACCTAAAACTTTCTCAGCAAAGTGAAAAAAATGAGCTTAGAATCATCAAAATCGCGTTTTGAGCGTTCTCGAAGCGATTTGAGCGACAAAAAACTGTCTAAATCGATAACGGAAACGTTTTAGAGCTTAAAATGATTTTTTTAAGGTTAAACACAAGACCTAAAGGACAGCTACTAAATAGAAATTTCTGATTTAAACTATGTCGGATATCATGTTTGCGGCGCTCTAACTATCGAAATGAGCGGAACAACGTGTTGAAATGAGAAACCTAAAACTTTCTTTTCAAGTGAAAACAAATGAGCTTAGAATCATCAAAATCGCGTTTTGAGCGTTCTCGAAGCCATTTGAGCGCAAAAAAACTGTCTAAATCGATAACGGCAACGTTTTAGAGCTTAAAATGATGTTTTGAGAGCTATACTTAAGACCTAAAGGGCAGCTACTAAACCGAAATTTCTGATCTTACAATGTCGGATATCATGTTTGCGGCGCTATAACTATGGAAATCAGCGGAACAACGTGTTGAAATGGGAAACCTAAAACTTTCTTTGCAAGTGAAAAAAATGAGCTTGGAATCATCAGAATCGCGTTTTAAGCGTTCTCGAAGCGATTTTAGCGCAAAAAAAGCCGTCTAAATCGATAACGGCAACGTTTTAGAGGTTAAAATGATGTTTTGAGAGCTAGACTTAAGACCTAAAGGGCAGCTACTAAACTGAAATTTCTGATCTTATAATGTCGAATATCATGTTTGTGGCGCTATAACTATCGAAATGAGCGGAACAACGTGTTGAAATGAGAAACCTAAAACTTTCTGTGCAAGTGAAAAAAATGAGCTTAGAATCATCAAAATCGCGTTTCCAGTGTTCTGGAAGCGATTTGTGCGCAAAAAAACGGTCTAAATCGATAACGGCAACGTTTTGGAGCTTAAAATGATGTTTTGAGGGCTAAAATTAAACCTAAAGGGCAGCTACTAAACCGAAATTTCTGATCTTACAATGTCGGATATCATGTTTGTGGCGCTATAACTATCGAAATGAGCGGAACAACGTGTTTAAATGAGAAACCTAAAACTTTCTTTGAGAGTGAAAAAAAATGAGCTGAGAATCATCAAAATTGCGTTTTAAGCGTTCTCGAAGCGACTTGAGCGCAAAAAAGCTGTCTAAATCGACAACGGCAACGTTTTAGAGCTCAAAATTATTTTTTGAAGGTTAAACACAAGACCTAAAGGATAGCTACTAAATCGAAATTTCTGATCTTGCCATGTCGGATCTCATGTTTTCGGCGCTCTAACTATCGAAATGAGCGGAACAACGTGTTGAAATGAGAAACCTAAAACTTTCTTTGCAAGTGAAAACAAATGAGTTTAGAATCATCAAAATCGCGTTTTAAGCGTTGTCGAAGCGATTTGAGCGCAAAAAAGCTGCCTAAATCGATAACGGCAACGTTTCAGAGCTTAAAATGATGTTTTGAGAGCTAAACTTATGACCTAAAGGGCAGCTACTAAACCGAAATTTCTGATCTTACCATGTCGGATATCATGTTTGCGGCGCCCTAACTATCGAAATGAGCAGAATAACGTGTTGAAATGGGAAACCTAAAACTTTCTGTGCAAGTGAAAAAAATGAGCTTAGAATCATCAAAATTGCGTTTTCAGCGTTCTCGAAGCGATTTGAGCGCAAAAAAACTGCCTAAATCGATAACGGCCACGTTTTAGAGCTTAAAATGATGTTTCGAAGGTTAAACACAAGACCTAAAGGACAGCTACTAAATAGAAATTTCTGATCTTACCATGTCGGATATCATGTTTGCGGCGCTCTAACTATCGAAATGAGCGGAACAACGTGTTGAAATGGGAAACCTAAAACTTTCTGTGCAAGTGAAAAAAATGAGCTTAGAATCATCAAAATCGCGTTTTGAGCGTTCTCGAAGCGATTTGAGCGCAAAAAAACTGTCTAAATCGATAACGGAAACGTTTTAGAGCTTAAAATGATTTTTTGCAGGTTAAACACAAGACCTAAAGGACGGCTACTAAATAGAAATTTCTGATTTTACCATGTCGGATATCATGTTTGCGGCGCTCTAACTATCGAAATGAGCGGAACAACGTGTTGAAATGAGCAACCTAAAACTTTCTTTTCAAGTGAAAACAAATGAGCTTAGAATCATCAAAATCGCGTTTTGAGCGTTCTCGAAGCCATTTGAGCGCAAAAAACTGTCTAAATCGATAACGGCAACGTTTTAGAGCTTAAAATGATGTTTTGAGAGCTATCCTTAAGACCTAAAGGGCTTCTACTAAACCGAAATTTCTGATGTTACAATGTCGGATATCATGTTTGCGGCGCTATAACTATGGAAATCAGCGGAACAACGTGTTGAAATGGGAAACCTAAAACTTTCTTTGCAAGTGAAAAAAATGAGCTTGGAATCATCAGAATCGCGTTTTAAGCGTTCTCGAAGCGATTTTAGCGCAAAAAAAGCCGTCTAAATCGATAACGGCAACGTTTTAGAGGTTAAAATGATGTTTTGAGAGCTAGACTTAAGACCTAAAGGGCAGCTACTAAACTGAAATTTCTGATCTTACAATGTCGGATATCATGTTTGTGGCGCTATAACTATCGAAATGAGCGGAACAACGTGTTGAAATGAGAAACCTAAAACTTTCTGTGCAAGTGAAAAAAATGAGCTTAGAATCATCAAAATCGCGTTTTGAGCGTTCTCGAAGCGATTTGAGCGACAAAAAACTGTCTAAATCAATAACGGCAACGTTTTAGAGCTTAAAATGATGTTTTGCAGGTTAAACACAAGACCGAAAGGACAGCTACTAAATAGAAATTTCTGATTTTACCATGTCGGATATCATGTTTTCGGCGCTCTAACTATCGAAATGAGCGGAACAACGTGTTGAAATGAGAAACCTAAAACTTTCTTTTCAAGTGAAAACAAATGAGCTTAGAATCATCAAAATCGCGTTTTGAGCGTTCTCGAAGCCATTTGAGCGCAAAAAAACTGTCTAAATCGATAACGGCAACGTTTTAGAGCTTAAAATGATGTTTTGAGAGCTAAACTATAGACCTAAAGGGCAGCTACTAAACCAAAATTTCTGATCTTACAATGTCGGATATCATGTTTGCGGCGCTATAACTATGGAAATGAGCAGAACAACGTGTTGAAATGGGAAACCTAAATTTTTCTTTGCAAGTGAAAAAAATGAGCTTGGAATCATCAGAATCGCGTTTTAAGCGTTCTCGAAGCGATTTTAGCGCAAAAAAAAGCCGTCTAAATCGATAACGGCAACATTTTAGAGCTTAAAATGATGTTTTGAGAGCTAAATTTAAGACCTAAAGGGCAGCTACTAAACCGAAATTTCTGATCTTACCATGTCGGATATCATGTTTGCGGCGCTCTAACTATCGAAATGAGCGGAACATCGTGTTGAAATGAGAAACCTAGAACTTTCTTTGCAAGTGAAAAAAATGAGCTTAGAATCATCAAAATCGCGTTTTAAGCGTTCTCGATGCGATTTGAGTGCAAAAAGCTGCCTAAGTCGATGACGGCAACGTTTCAGAGCTTAAAATGATGTTTTGAGAGCTAAACTTAAGACCTAAAGGGCAGCTACTAAACCGAAATTTCTGATCTTACCATGTCGGATATCATGTTTGCGGCGCCCTAACTATCAAAATGACCGGAACAACGTGTTGAAATGGGAAACCTAAAACTTTCTGTGCAAGTGAAAAAAATGAGCTTAGAATCATCAAAATTGCGTTTTCAGCGTTCTCGAAGCGATTTGAGCGCAAAAAAACTGCCTAAATCGATAACGGCCACGTTTTAGAGCTTAAAATGATGTTTTGAAGGTTAAACACAAGACCTAAAGGACAGCTACTAAATCAAAATTTCTGATCTTACCATGTCGGATATCATGTTTGCGGCGCTCTAACTATCGAAATGAGCGGAACAACGTGTTGAAATGGGAAACCTAAAACTTTCTCTGCAAGTGAAAAAAATGAGCTTAGAATCATCAAAATCGCGTTTTGAGCGTTCTCGAAGCGATTTGAGCGACAAAAAACTGTCTAAATCGATAACGGAAACGTTTTAGAGCTTAAAATGATTTTTTTAAGGTTAAACACAAGACCTAAAGGACAGCTACTAAATAGAAATTTCTGATTTAAACCATGTCGGATATCATGTTTGCGGCGCTCTAACTATCGAAATGAGCGGAACAACGTGTTGAAATGAGAAACCTAAAACTTTCTTTTCAAGTGAAAACAAATGAGCTTAGAATCATCAAAATCGCGTTTTGAGCGTTCTCGAAGCCATTTGAGCGCAAAAAAACTGTCTAAATCGATAACGGCAACGTTTTAGAGCTTAAAATGATGTTTTGAGAGCTATACTTAAGACCTAAAGGGCAGCTACTAAACCGAAATTTCTGATCTTACAATGTCGGATATCATGTTTGCGGCGCTATAACTATGGAAATCAGCGGAACAACGTGTTGAAATGGGAAACCTAAAACTTTCTTTGCAAGTGAAAAAAATGAGCTTGGAATCATCAGAATCGCGTTTTAAGCGTTCTCGAAGCGATTTTAGCGCAAAAAAAGCCGTATAAATCGATAACGGCAACGTTTTAGAGGTTAAAATGATGTTTTGAGAGCTAGACTTAAGACCTAAAGGGCAGCTACTAAACTGAAATTTCTGATCTTATAATGTCGAATATCATGTTTGTGGCGCTATAACTATCGAAATGAGCGGAACAACGTGTTGAAATGAGAAACCTAAAACTTTCTGTGCAAGTGAAAAAAATGAGCTTAGAATCATCAAAATCGCGTTTCCAGTGTTCTGGAAGCGATTTGAGCGCAAAAAAACGGTCTAAATCGATAACGGCAACGTTTTGGAGCTTAAAATGATGTTTTGAGGGCTAAAATTAAACCTAAAGGGCAGCTACTAAACCGAAATTTCTGATCTTACAATGTCGGATATCATGTTTGCGGCGCTATAACTATCGAAATGAGCGGAACAACGTGTTTAAATGAGAAACCTAAAACTTTCTTTGAGAGTGAAAAAAAATGAGCTTAGAATCATCAAAATCGCGTTTTAAGCGTTCTCGAAGCGACTTGAGCGCAAAAAAGCTGTCTAAATCGACAACGGCAACGTTTTAGAGCTCAAAATTATTTTTTGAAGGTTAAACACAAGACCTAAAGGATAGCTACTAAATCGAAATTTCTGATCTTGCCATGTCGGATCTCATGTTTTCGGCGCTCTAACTATCGAAATGAGCGGAACAACGTGTTGAAATGAGAAACCTAAAACTTTCTTTGCAAGTGAAAACAAATGAGTTTAGAATCATCAAAATCGCGTTTTAAGCGTTGTCGAAGCGATTTGAGCGCAAAAAAGCTGCCTAAATCGATAACGGCAACGTTTCAGAGCTTAAAATGATGTTTTGAGAGCTAAACTTATGACCTAAAGGGCAGCTACTAAACCGAAATTTCTGATCTTACCATGTCGGATATCATGTTTGCGGCGCCCTAACTATCGAAATGAGCGGAACAACGTGTTGAAATGGGAAACCTAAAACTTTCTGTGCAAGTGAAAAAAATGAGCTTAGAATCATCAAAATTGCGTTTTCAGCGTTCTCGAAGCGATTTGAGCGCAAAAAACTGCCTAAATCGATAACGGCCACGTTTTAGAGCTTAAAATGATGTTTCGAAGGTTAAACACAAGACCTAAAGGACAGCTACTAAATCAAAATTTCTGATCTTACCATGTCGGATATCATGTTTGCGGCGCTCTAACTATCGAAATGAGCGGAACAACGTGTTGAAATGGGAAACCTAAAAGTTTCTGTGCAAGAGAAAAAAATGAGCTTAGAATCATCAAAATCGCGTTTTGAGCGTTCTCGAAGCGATTTGAGCGCAAAAAAACTGTCTAAATCGATAACGGCAACGTTTTAGAGCTTGAAATGATGTTTTGAGAGCTAAACTTAAGACCTAAAGGGCAGCTACTAAACCGAAATTTCTGATCTTACAATGCCGGATATCATGTTTGCGGCGCTATAACTATGGAAATGAGCAGAACAACGTGGTGAAATGGGAAACCTAAAACTTTCTTTGCAAGTGAAAAAAATGAGCTTGGAATCATCAGAATCGCGTTTTCAGCGTTCTCGAAGCGATTTTAGCGCAAAAAAAAGCCGTCTAAATCGATAACGGCAACATTTTAGAGCTTAAAATGATGTTTTGAGAGCTAAATTTAAGACCTAAAGGGCAGCTACTAAACCGAAATTTCTGATCTTACCATGTCGGATATCATGTTTGCGGCGCTCTAACTATCGAAATGAGCGGAACAACGTGTTGAAATGAGAAACCTAGAACTTTCTTTGCAAGTGAAAAAAATGAGCTTAGAATCATCAAAATTGCGTTTTCAGCGTTCTCGAAGCGATTTGAGCGCAAAAAAACTGTCTAAATCGATAACGGCAACGTTTTGGAGCTTAAAATGATGTTTTGAGGGCTAAAATTAAACCTAAAGGGCAGCTACTAAACCGAAATTTCTGATCTTACAATGTCGGATATCATGTTTGTGGCGCTATAACTATCGAAATGAGCGGAACAACGTGTTTAAATGAGAAACCTAAAACTGTCTTTGAGAGTGAAAAAAAAGGAGCTTAGAATCATCAAAATTGCGTTTTAAGCGTTCTCGAAGCGACTTGACCGCAAAAAAGCTGTCTAAATCGACAACGGCAACGTTTTAGAGCTCAAAATTATTTGTTGAAGGTTAAACACAAGACCTAAAGGATAGCTACTAAATCAAAATTTCTGATCTTGCCATGTCGGATCTCATGTTTTCGGCGCTCTAACTATCGAAATGAGCGGAACAACGTGTTGAAATGAGAAACCTAAAACTTTCTTTGCAAGTGAAAACAAGTGAGTTTAGAATCATCAAAATCGCGTTTTAAGCGTTGTCGAAGCGATTTGAACGAAAAAAAGCTGCCTAAATCGATAACGGCAACGTTTCAGAGCTTAAAATGATGTTTTGAGAGCTAAACTTATGACCTAAAGAGCAGCTACTAAACCGAATATTCTGATCTTACCATGTCGGATATCATGTTTGCGGCGCTCTAACTATCGAAATGAGCGGAACAACGTGTTGAAATGAGCAACCTAAAACTTTCTTTTCAAGGGAAAACAAATGAGCTTAGAATCATCAAAATCGCGTTTTGAGCGTTCTCGAAGCCATTTGAGCGCAAAAAACTGTCTAAATCGATAACGGCAACGTTTTAGAGCTTAAAATGATGTTTTGAGACCTATCCTTAAGACCTAAAGGGCTGCTACTAAACCGAATTTTCTGATCTTACAATGTCGGATATCATGTTTGCGGCGCTATAACTATGGAAATCAGCGGAACAACGTGTTGAAATGGGAAACCTAAAACTTTCTTTGCAAGTGAAAAAAATGAGCTTGGAATCATCAGAATCGCGTTTTAAGCGTTCTCGAAGCGATTTTAGCGCAAAAAAAGCCGTCTAAATCGATAACGGCAACGTTTTAGAGGTTAAAATGATGTTTTGAGAGCTAGACTTAAGACCTAAAGGGCAGCTACTAAACTGAAATTTCTGATCTTACAATGTCGGATATCATGTTTGCGGCGCTCTAACTATCGAAATGAGCGGAACAACGTGTTGAAATGAGAAACCTAGAACTTTCTTTGCAAGTGAAAAAAATGAGCTTAGAATCATCAAAATCGCGTTTTAAGCGTTCTCGAAGCGATTTGAGTGCAAAAAGCTGCCTAAGTCGATGACGGCAACGTTTCAGAGCTTAAAATGATGTTTTGAGAGATAAACTTAAGACCTAAAGGGCAGCTACTAAACCGAAGTTTCTGATCTTACCATGTCGGATATCATGTTTGCGGCGCCCTAACTATCAAAATGAGCGGAACAACGTGTTGAAATGGGAAACCTAAAACTTTCTGTGCAAGTGAAAAAAATGAGCTTAGAATCATCAAAATTGCGTTTTCAGCGTTCTCGAAGCGATTTGAGCGCAAAAAAACTGTCTAAATCGATAACGGCAACGGTTTGGAGCTTAAAATGATGTTTTGAGGGCTAAAATTAAACCTAAAGGGCAGCTACTAAACCGAAATTTCTGATCTTACAATGTCGGATACCATGTTTGTGGCGCTATTACTATCGAAATGAGCGGAACAACGTGTTTAAATGAGAAACCTAAAACTTTCTTTGAGAGTGAAAAAAAATGAGCTTAGAATCATCAAAATCGCGTTTTAAGCGTTCTCGAAGCGATTTGAGCGACAAAAAACTGTCTAAATCGATAACGGAAACGTTTTAGAGCTTAAAATGATTTTTTTAAGGTTAAACACAAGACCTAAAGGACAGCTACTAAATAGAAATTTCTGATTTAAACCATGTCGGATATCATGTTTGCGGCGCTCTAACTATCGAAATGAGCGGAACAACGTGTTGAAATGAGAAACCTAAAACTTTCTTTTCAAGTGAAAACAAATGAGCTTAGAATCATCAAAATCGCGTTTTGAGCGTTCTCGAAGCCATTTGAGCGCAAAAAAACTGTCTAAATCGATAACGGCAACGTTTTAGAGCTTAAAATGATGTTTTGAGAGCTATACTTAAGACCTAAAGGGCAGCTACTAAACCGAAATTTCTGATCTTACAATGTCGGATATCATGTTTGCGGCGCTATAACTATGGAAATCAGCGGAACAACGTGTTGAAATGGGAAACCTAAAACTTTCTTTGCAAGTGAAAAAAATGAGCTTGGAATCATCAGAATCGCGTTTTAAGCGTTCTCGAAGCGATTTTAGCGCAAAAAAAGCCGTCTAAATCGATAACGGCAACGTTTTAGAGGTTAAAATGATGTTTTGAGAGCTAGACTTAAGACCTAAAGGGCAGCTACTAAACTGAAATTTCTGATCTTATAATGTCGAATATCATGTTTGTGGCGCTATAACTATCGAAATGAGCGGAACAACGTGTTGAAATGAGAAACCTAAAACTTTCTGTGCAAGTGAAAAAAATGAGCTTAGAATCATCAAAATCGCGTTTCCAGTGTTCTGGAAGCGATTTGAGCGCAAAAAAACGGTCTAAATCGATAACGGCAACGTTTTGGAGCTTAAAATGATGTTTTGAGGGCTAAAATTAAACCTAAAGGGCAGCTACTAAACCGAAATTTCTGATCTTACAATGTCGGATATCATGTTTGTGGCGCTATAACTAAGGAAATGAGCGGAACAACGTGTTTAAATGAGAAACCTAAAACTTTCTTTGAGAGTGAAAAAAAATGAGCTTAGAATCATCAAAATTGCGTTTTAAGCGTTCTCGAAGCGACTTGAGCGCAAAAAAGCTGTCTAAATCGACAACGGCAACGTTTTAGAGCTCAAAATTATTTTTTGAATGTTAAACACAAGACCTAAAGGATAGCTACTAAATCAAAATTTCTGATCTTGCCATGTCGGATCTCATGTTTTCGGCGCTCTAACTATCGAAATGAGCGAAACAACGTGTTGAAATGAGAAACCTAAAACTTTCTTTGCAAGTGAAAACAAATGAGTTTAGAATCATCAAAATCGCGTTTTAAGCGTTGTCGAAGCGATTTGAGCGCAAAAAAGCTGCCTAAATCGATAACGGCAACGTTTCAGAGCTTAAAATGATGTTTTGAGAGCTAAACTTATGACCTAAAGGGCAGCTACTAAACCGAAATTTCTGATCTTACCATGTCGGATATCATGTTTGCGGCGCCCTAACTATCGAAATGAGCGGAACAACGTGTTGAAATGCGAAACCTAAAACTTTCTGTGCAAGTGAAAAAAATGAGCTTAGAATCATCAAAATTGCGTTTTCAGCGTTCTCGAAGCGATTTGAGCGCAAAAAGACTGCCTAAATCGATAACGGCCACGTTTTAGAGCTTAAAATGATGTTTCGAAGGTTAAACACAAGACCTAAAGGATAGCTACTAAATCGAAATTTCTGATCTTGCCATGTCGGATCTCATGTTTTCGGCGCTGTAACTATCGAAATGAGCGGAACAACGTGTTGAAATGAGAAACCTAAAACTTTCTTTGCAAGTGAAAACAAATGAGTTTAGAATCATCAAAATCGCGTTTTAAGCGTTGTCGAAGCGATTTGAGCGCAAAAAAGCTGCCTAAATCGATAACGGCAACGTTTCAGAGCTTAAAATGATGTTTTGAGAGCTAAACTTATGACCTAAAGGGCAGCTACTAAACCGAAATTTCTGATCTTACCATGTCGGATATCATGTTTGCGGCGCTATAACTATGGAAATGAGCAGAACAACGTGGTGAAATGGGAAACCTAAAACTTTCTTTGCAAGTGAAAAAAATGAGCTTGGAATCATCAGAATCGCGTTTTCAGCGTTCTCGAAGCGATTTTAGCGCAAAAAAAAGCCGTCTAAATCGATAACGGCAACATTTTAGAGCTTAAAATGATGTTTTGAGAGCTAAATTTAAGACCTAAAGGGCAGCTACTAAACCGAAATTTCTGATCTTACCATGTCGGATATCATGTTTGCGGCGCTCTAACTATCGAAATGAGCGGAACAACGTGTTGAAATGAGAAACCTAGAACTTTCTTTGCAAGTGAAAAAAATGAGCTTAGAATCATCAAAATTGCGTTTTCAGCGTTCTCGAAGCGATTTGAGCGCAAAAAAACTGTCTAAATCGATAACGGCAACGTTTTGGAGCTTAAAATGATGTTTTGAGGGCTAAAATTAAACCTAAAGGGCAGCTACTAAACCGAAATTTCTGATCTTACAATGTCGGATATCATGTTTGTGGCGCTATAACTATCGAAATGAGCGGAACAACGTGTTTAAATGAGAAACCTAAAACTGTCTTTGAGAGTGAAAAAAAAGGAGCTTAGAATCATCAAAATTGCGTTTTAAGCGTTCTCGAAGCGACTTGACCGCAAAAAAGCTGTCTAAATCGACAACGGCAACGTTTTAGAGCTCAAAATTATTTGTTGAAGGTTAAACACAAGACCTAAAGGATAGCTACTAAATCAAAATTTCTGATCTTGCCATGTCGGATCTCATGTTTTCGGCGCTCTAACTATCGAAATGAGCGGAACAACGTGTTGAAATGAGAAACCTAAAACTTTCTTTGCAAGTGAAAACAAGTGAGTTTAGAATCATCAAAATCGCGTTTTAAGCGTTGTCGAAGCGATTTGAACGAAAAAAAGCTGCCTAAATCGATAACGGCAACGTTTCAGAGCTTAAAATGATGTTTTGAGAGCTAAACTTATGACCTAAAGAGCAGCTACTAAACCGAATATTCTGATCTTACCATGTCGGATATCATGTTTGCGGCGCTCTAACTATCGAAATGAGCGGAACAACGTGTTGAAATGAGCAACCTAAAACTTTCTTTTCAAGGGAAAACAAATGAGCTTAGAATCATCAAAATCGCGTTTTGAGCGTTCTCGAAGCCATTTGAGCGCAAAAAACTGTCTAAATCGATAACGGCAACGTTTTAGAGCTTAAAATGATGTTTTGAGACCTATCCTTAAGACCTAAAGGGCTGCTACTAAACCGAATTTTCTGATCTTACAATGTCGGATATCATGTTTGCGGCGCTATAACTATGGAAATCAGCGGAACAACGTGTTGAAATGGGAAACCTAAAACTTTCTTTGCAAGTGAAAAAAATGAGCTTGGAATCATCAGAATCGCGTTTTAAGCGTTCTCGAAGCGATTTTAGCGCAAAAAAAGCCGTCTAAATCGATAACGGCAACGTTTTAGAGGTTAAAATGATGTTTTGAGAGCTAGACTTAAGACCTAAAGGGCAGCTACTAAACTGAAATTTCTGATCTTACAATGTCGGATATCATGTTTGCGGCGCTCTAACTATCGAAATGAGCGGAACAACGTGTTGAAATGAGAAACCTAGAACTTTCTTTGCAAGTGAAAAAAATGAGCTTAGAATCATCAAAATCGCGTTTTAAGCGTTCTCGAAGCGATTTGAGTGCAAAAAGCTGCCTAAGTCGATGACGGCAACGTTTCAGAGCTTAAAATGATGTTTTGAGAGCTAAACTTAAGACCTAAAGGGCAGCTACTAAACCGAAGTTTCTGATCTTACCATGTCGGATATCATGTTTGCGGCGCCCTAACTATCAAAATGAGCGGAACAACGTGTTGAAATGGGAAACCTAAAACTTTCTGTGCAAGTGAAAAAAATGAGCTTAGAATCATCAAAATTGCGTTTTCAGCGTTCTCGAAGCGATTTGAGCGCAAAAAAACTGTCTAAATCGATAACGGCAACGGTTTGGAGCTTAAAATGATGTTTTGAGGGCTAAAATTAAACCTAAAGGGCAGCTACTAAACCGAAATTTCTGATCTTACAATGTCGGATACCATGTTTGTGGCGCTATTACTATCGAAATGAGCGGAACAACGTGTTTAAATGAGAAACCTAAAACTTTCTTTGAGAGTGAAAAAAAATGAGCTTAGAATCATCAAAATCGCGTTTTAAGCGTTCTCGAAGCGATTTGAGCGACAAAAAACTGTCTAAATCGATAACGGAAACGTTTTAGAGCTTAAAATGATTTTTTTAAGGTTAAACACAAGACCTAAAGGACAGCTACTAAATAGAAATTTCTGATTTAAACCATGTCGGATATCATGTTTGCGGCGCTCTAACTATCGAAATGAGCGGAACAACGTGTTGAAATGAGAAACCTAAAACTTTCTTTTCAAGTGAAAACAAATGAGCTTAGAATCATCAAAATCGCGTTTTGAGCGTTCTCGAAGCCATTTGAGCGCAAAAAAACTGTCTAAATCGATAACGGCAACGTTTTAGAGCTTAAAATGATGTTTTGAGAGCTATACTTAAGACCTAAAGGGCAGCTACTAAACCGAAATTTCTGATCTTACAATGTCGGATATCATGTTTGCGGCGCTATAACTATGGAAATCAGCGGAACAACGTGTTGAAATGGGAAACCTAAAACTTTCTTTGCAAGTGAAAAAAATGAGCTTGGAATCATCAGAATCGCGTTTTAAGCGTTCTCGAAGCGATTTTAGCGCAAAAAAAGCCGTCTAAATCGATAACGGCAACGTTTTAGAGGTTAAAATGATGTTTTGAGAGCTAGACTTAAGACCTAAAGGGCAGCTACTAAACTGAAATTTCTGATCTTATAATGTCGAATATCATGTTTGTGGCGCTATAACTATCGAAATGAGCGGAACAACGTGTTGAAATGAGAAACCTAAAACTTTCTGTGCAAGTGAAAAAAATGAGCTTAGAATCATCAAAATCGCGTTTCCAGTGTTCTGGAAGCGATTTGAGCGCAAAAAAACGGTCTAAATCGATAACGGCAACGTTTTGGAGCTTAAAATGATGTTTTGAGGGCTAAAATTAAACCTAAAGGGCAGCTACTAAACCGAAATTTCTGATCTTACAATGTCGGATATCATGTTTGTGGCGCTATAACTAAGGAAATGAGCGGAACAACGTGTTTAAATGAGAAACCTAAAACTTTCTTTGAGAGTGAAAAAAAATGAGCTTAGAATCATCAAAATTGCGTTTTAAGCGTTCTCGAAGCGACTTGAGCGCAAAAAAGCTGTCTAAATCGACAACGGCAACGTTTTAGAGCTCAAAATTATTTTTTGAATGTTAAACACAAGACCTAAAGGATAGCTACTAAATCAAAATTTCTGATCTTGCCATGTCGGATCTCATGTTTTCGGCGCTCTAACTATCGAAATGAGCGAAACAACGTGTTGAAATGAGAAACCTAAAACTTTCTTTGCAAGTGAAAACAAATGAGTTTAGAATCATCAAAATCGCGTTTTAAGCGTTGTCGAAGCGATTTGAGCGCAAAAAAGCTGCCTAAATCGATAACGGCAACGTTTCAGAGCTTAAAATGATGTTTTGAGAGCTAAACTTATGACCTAAAGGGCAGCTACTAAACCGAAATTTCTGATCTTACCATGTCGGATATCATGTTTGCGGCGCCCTAACTATCGAAATGAGCGGAACAACGTGTTGAAATGCGAAACCTAAAACTTTCTGTGCAAGTGAAAAAAATGAGCTTAGAATCATCAAAATTGCGTTTTCAGCGTTCTCGAAGCGATTTGAGCGCAAAAAGACTGCCTAAATCGATAACGGCCACGTTTTAGAGCTTAAAATGATGTTTCGAAGGTTAAACACAAGACCTAAAGGATAGCTACTAAATCGAAATTTCTGATCTTGCCATGTCGGATCTCATGTTTTCGGCGCTGTAACTATCGAAATGAGCGGAACAACGTGTTGAAATGAGAAACCTAAAACTTTCTTTGCAAGTGAAAACAAATGAGTTTAGAATCATCAAAATCGCGTTTTAAGCGTTGTCGAAGCGATTTGAGCGCAAAAAAGCTGCCTAAATCGATAACGGCAACGTTTCAGAGCTTAAAATGATGTTTTGAGAGCTAAACTTATGACCTAAAGGGCAGCTACTAAACCGAAATTTCTGATCTTACCATGTCGGATATCATGTTTGCGGCGCCCTAACTATCGAAATGAGCGGAATAACGTGTTGAAATGGGAAACCTAAAACTTTCTGTGCAAGTGAAAAAAATGAGCTTAGAATCATCAAAATTGCGTTTTCAGCGTTCTCGAAGCGATTTGAGCGCAAAAAAACTGCCTAAATCGATAACGGCCACGTTTTAGAGCTTAAAATGATGTTTCGAAGGTTAAACACAAGACCTAAAGGACAGCTACTAAATAGAAATTTCTGATCTTACTATGTCGGATATCATGTTTGCGGCGCTCTAACTATCGAAATGAGCGGAACAACGTGTTGAAATGGGAAACCTAAAACTTTCTGTGCAAGTGAAAAAAATGAGCTTAGAATCATCAAAATCGCGTTTTGAGCGTTCTCGAAGCGATTTGAGCGCAAAAAAACTGTCTAAATCGATAACGGAAACGTTTTAGAGCTTAAAATGATTTTTTGCAGGTTAAACACAAGACCTAAAGGACGGCTACTAAATAGAAATTTCTGATTTTACCATGTCGGATATCATGTTTGCGGCGCTCTAACTATCGAAATGAGCGGAACAACGTGTTGAAATGAGCAACCTAAAACTTTCTTTTCAAGTGAAAACAAATGAGCTTAGAATCATCAAAATCGCGTTTTGAGCGTTCTCGAAGCCATTTGAGCGCAAAAAACTGTCTAAATCGATAACGGCAACGTTTTAGAGCTTAAAATGATGTTTTGAGAGCTATCCTTAAGACCTAAAGAGCTTCTACTAAACCGAAATTTCTGATGTTACAATGTCGGATATCATGTTTGCGGCGCTATAACTATGGAAATCAGCGGAACAACGTGTTGAAATGGGAAACCTAAAACTTTCTTTGCAAGTGAAAAAAATGAGCTTGGAATCATCAGAATCGCGTTTTAAGCGTTCTCGAAGCTATTTTAGCGCAAAAAAAGCCGTCTAAATCGATAACGGACACGTTTTAGAGGTTAAAATGATGTTTTGAGAGCTAGAATTAAGACCTAAAGGGCAGCTACTAAACTGAAATTTCTGATCTTACAATGTCGGATATCATGTTTGTGGCGCTATAACTATCGAAATGAGCGGAACAACGTGTTGAAATGAGAAACCTAAAACTTTCTGTGCAAGTGAAAAAAATGAGCTTAGAATCATCAAAATCGCGTTTTGAGCGTTCTCGAAGCGATTTGAGCGACAAAAAACTGTCTAAATCAATAACGGCAACGTTTTAGAGCTTAAAATGATGTTTTGCAGGTTAAACACAAGACCGAAAGGACAGCTACTAAATAGAAATTTCTGATTTTACCATGTCGGATATCATGTTTTCGGCGCTCTAACTATCGAAATGAGCGGAGCAACGTGTTGAAATGAGAAACCTAAAACTTTCTTTTCAAGTGAAAACAAATGAGCTTAGAATCATCAAAATCGCGTTTTGAGCGTTCTCGAAGCCATTTGAGCGCAAAAAAACTGTCTAAATCGATAACGGCAACGTTTTAGAGCTTAAAATGATGTTTTGAGAGCTAAACTATAGACCTAAAGGGCAGCTACTAAACCAAAATTTCTGATCTTACAATGTCGGATATCATGTTTGCGGCGCTATAACTATGGAAATGAGCAGAACAACGTGTTGAAATGGGAAACCTAAATTTTTCTTTGCAAGTGAAAAAAATGAGCTTGGAATCATCAGAATCGCGTTTTAAGCGTTCTCGAAGCGATTTTAGCGCAAAAAAAGCCGTCTAAATCGATAACGGCAACGTTTTAGAGGTTAAAATAATGTTTTGAGAGCTAGACTTAAGACCTAAAGGGCAGCTACTAAACTGAAATTTCTGATCTTATAATGTCGAATATCATGTTTGTGGCGCTATAACTATCGAAATGAGCGGAACAACGTGTTGAAATGAGAAACCTAAAACTTTCTGTGCAAGTGAAAAAAATGAGCTTAGAATCATCAAAATCGCGTTTCCAGTGTTCTGGAAGCGATTTGAGCGCAAAAAAACGGTCTAAATCGATAACGGCAACGTTTTGGAGCTTAAAATGATGTTTTGAGGGCTAAAATTAAACCTAAAGGGCGGCTACTAAACCGAAATTTCTGATCTTACAATGTCGGATATCATGTTTGTGGCGCTATAACTATCGAAATGAGCGGAACAACGTGTTTAAATGAGAAACCTAAAACTTTCTTTGAGAGTGAAAAAAAATGAGCTTAGAATCATCAAAATTGCGTTTTAAGCGTTCTCGAAGCGACTTGAGCGCAAAAAAGCTGTCTAAATCGACAACGGCAACGTTTTAGAGCTCAAAATTATTTTTTGAAGGTTAAACACAAGACCTAAAGGATAGCTACTAAATCGAAATTTCTGATCTTGCCATGTCGGATCTCATGTTTTCGGCGCTCTAACTATCGAAATGAGCGGAACAACGTGTTGAAATGAGAAACCTAAAACTTTCTTTGCAAGTGAAAACAAATGAGTTTAGAATCATCAAAATCGCGTTTTAAGCGTTGTCGAAGCGATTTGAGCGCAAAAAAGCTGCCTAAATCGATAACGGCCACGTTTTAGAGCTTAAAATGATGTTTTGAGAGCTAAACTTATGACCTAAAGGGCAGCTACTAAACCGAAATTTCTGATCTTACCATGTCGGATATCATGTTTGCGGCGCCCTAACTATCGAAATGAGCGGAACAACGTGTTGAAATGGGAAACCTAAAACTTTCTGTGCAAGTGAAAAAAATGAGCTTAGAATCATCAAAATTGCGTTTTCAGCGTTCTCGAAGCGATTTGAGCGCAAAAAGACTGCCTAAATCGATAACGGCCACGTTTTAGAGCTTAAAATGATGTTTCGAAGGTTAAACACAAGACCTAAAGGATAGCTACTAAATCGAAATTTCTGATCTTGCCATGTCGGATCTCATGTTTTCGGCGCTCTAACTATCGAAATGAGCGGAACAACGTGTTGAAATGAGAAACCTAAAACTTTCTTTGCAAGTGAAAACAAATGAGTTTAGAAACATCAAAATCGCGTTTTAAGCGTTGTCGAAGCGATTTGAGCGCAAAAAAGCTGCCTAAATCGATAACGGCAACGTTTCAGAGCTTAAAATGATGTTTTGAGAGCTAAACTTATGACCTAAAGGGCAGCTACTAAACCGAAATTTCTGATCTTACCATGTCGGATATCATGTTTGCGGCGCCCTAACTATCGAAATGAGCGGAATAACGTGTTGAAATGGGAAACCTAAAACTTTCTGTGCAAGTGAAAAAAATGAGCTTAGAATCATCAAATTGCGTTTTCAGCGTTCTCGAAGCGATTTGAGCGCAAAAAAACTGCCTAAATCGATAACGGCCACGTTTTAGAGCTTAAAATGATGTTTCGAAGGTTAAACACAAGACCTAAAGGACAGCTACTAAATCAAAATTTCTGATCTTACCATGTCGGATATCATGTTTGCGGCGCTCTAACTATCAAAATGAGCGGAACAACGTGTTGAAATGGGAAACCTAAAACTTTCTGTGCAAGTGAAAAAAATGAGCTTAGAATCATCAAAATTGCGTTTTCAGCGTTCTCGAAGCGATTTGAGCGCAAAAAAACTGTCTAAATCGATAACGGCAACGGTTTGGAGCTTAAAATGATGTTTTGAGGGCTAAAATTAAACCTAAAGGGCAGCTACTAAACCGAAATTTCTGATCTTACAATGTCGGATACCATGTTTGTGGCGCTATTACTATCGAAATGAGCGGAACAACGTGTTTAAATGAGAAACCTAAAACTTTCTTTGAGAGTGAAAAAAAATGAGCTTAGAATCATCAAAATTGCGTTTTAAGCGTTCTCGAAGCGATTTGAGCGACAAAAAACTGTCTAAATCGATAACGGAAACGTTTTAGAGCTTAAAATGATTTTTTTAAGGTTAAACACAAGACCTAAAGGACAGCTACTAAATAGAAATTTCTGATTTAAACCATGTCGGATATCATGTTTGCGGCGCTCTAACTATCGAAATGAGCGGAACAACGTGTTGAAATGGGAAACCTAAAACTTTCTTTGCAAGTGAAAAAAATGAGCTTGGAATCATCAGAATCGCGTTTTAAGCGTTCTCGAAGCGATTTTAGCGCAAAAAAAGCCGTCTAAATCGATAACGGCAACGTTTTAGAGGTTAAAATGATGTTTTGAGAGCTATACTTAAGACCTAAAGGGCAGCTACTAAACCGAAATTTCTGATCTTACAATGTCGGATATCATGTTTGCGGCGCTATAACTATGGAAATCAGCGGAACAACGTGTTGAAATGTGAAACCTAAAACTTTCTTTGCAAGTGAAAAAAATGAGCTTGGAATCATCAGAATCGCGTTTTAAGCGTTCTCGAAGCGATTTTAGCGCAAAAAAAGCCGTCTAAATCGATAACGGCAACGTTTTAGAGGTTAAAATGATGTTTTGAGAGCTAAACTTAAGACCTAAAGGGCAGCTACTAAACTGAAATTTCTGATCTTATAATGTCGAATATCATGTTTGTGGCGCTATAACTATCGAAATGAGCGGAACAACGTGTTGAAATGAGAAACCTAAAACTTTCTGTGCAAGTGAAAAAAATGAGCTTAGAATCATCAAAATTGCGTTTTCAGCGTTCTCGAAGCGATTTGAGCGCAAAAAAACTGTCTAAATCGATAACGGCAACGGTTTGGAGCTTAAAATGATGTTTTGAGGGCTAAAATTAAACCTAAAGGGCAGCTACTAAACCGAAATTTCTGATCTTACAATGTCGGATACCATGTTTGTGGCGCTATTACTATCGAAATGAGCGGAACAACGTGTTTAAATGAGAAACCTAAAACTTTCTTTGAGAGTGAAAAAAAATGAGCTTAGAATCATCAAAATTGCGTTTTAAGCGTTCTCGAAGCGATTTGAGCGACAAAAAACTGTCTAAATCGATAACGGAAACGTTTTAGAGCTTAAATTGATTTTTTTAAGGTTAAACACAAGACCTAAAGGACAGCTACTAAATAGAAATTTCTGATTTAAACCATGTCGGATATCATGTTTGCGGCGCTCTAACTATCGAAATGAGCGGAACAACGTGTTGAAATGAGAAACCTAAAACTTTCTTTTCAAGTGAAAACAAATGAGCTTAGAATCATCAAAATCGCGTTTTGAGCGTTCTCGAAGCCGTTTGAGCGCAAAAAAACTGTCTAAATCGATAACGGCAACGTTTTAGAGGTTAAAATGATGTTTTGAGAGCTATACTTAAGACCTAAAGGGCAGCTACTAAACCGAAATTTCTGATCTTACAATGTCGGATATCATGTTTGCGGCGCTATAACTATGGAAATCAGCGGAACAACGTGTTGAAATGGGAAACCTAAAACTTTCTTTGCAAGTGAAAAAAATGAGCTTGGAATCATCAGAATCGCGTTTTAAGCGTTCTCGAAGCGATTTTAGCGCAAAAAAAGCCGTCTAAATCGATAACGGCAACGTTTTAGAGGTTAAAATGATGTTTTGAGAGCTAGACTTAAGACCTAAAGGGCAGTTACTAAACTGAAATTTCTGATCTTATAATGTCGAATATCATGTTTGTGGCGCTATAACTATCGAAATGAGCGGAACAACGTGTTGAAATGAGAAACCTAAAACTTTCTGTGCAAGTGAAAAAAATGAGCTTAGAATCATCAAAATTGCGTTTTCAGCGTTCTCGAAGCGATTTGAGCGCAAAAAAACTGTCTAAATCGATAACGGCAACGGTTTGGAGCTTAAAATGATGTTTTGAGGGCTAAAATTAAACCTAAAGGGCAGCTACTAAACCGAAATTTCTGATCTTACAATGTCGGATACCATGTTTGTGGCGCTATTACTATCGAAATGAGCGGAACAACGTGTTCAAATGAGAAACCTAAAACTTTCTTTGAGAGTGAAAAAAAATGAGCTTAGAATCATCAAAATTGCGTTTTAAGCGTTCTCGAAGCGATTTGAGCGACAAAAAACTGTCTAAATCGATAACGGAAACGTTTTAGAGCTTAAAATGATTTTTTTAAGGTTAAACACAAGACCTAAAGGACAGCTACTAAATAGAAATTTCTGATTTAAACCATGTCGGATATCATGTTTGCGGCGCTCTAACTATCGAAATGAGCGGAACAACGTGTTGAAATGAGAAACCTAAAACTTTCTTTTCAAGTGAAAACAAATGAGCTTAGAATCATCAAAATCGCGTTTTGAGCGTTCTCGAAGCCGTTTGAGCGCAAAAAAACTGTCTAAATCGATAACGGCAACGTTTTAGAGGTTAAAATGATGTTTTGAGAGCTATACTTAAGACCTAAAGGGCAGCTACTAAACCGAAATTTCTGATCTTACAATGTCGGATATCATGTTTGCGGCGCTATAACTATGGAAATCAGCGGAACAACGTGTTGAAATGGGAAACCTAAAACTTTCTTTGCAAGTGAAAAAAATGAGCTTGGAATCATCAGAATCGCGTTTTAAGCGTTCTCGAAGCGATTTTAGCGCAAAAAAAGCCGTCTAAATCGATAACGGCAACGTTTTAGAGGTTAAAATGATGTTTTGAGAGCTAGACTTAAGACCTAAAGGGCAGTTACTAAACTGAAATTTCTGATCTTATAATGTCGAATATCATGTTTGTGGCGCTATAACTATCGAAATGAGCGGAACAACGTGTTGAAATGAGAAACCTAAAACTTTCTGTGCAAGTGAAAAAAATGAGCTTAGAATCATCAAAATCGCGTTTCCAGTGTTCTGGAAGCGATTTGAGCGCAAAAAAACGGTCTAAATCGATAACGGCAACGTTTTGGAGCTTAAAATGATGTTTTGAGGGCTAAAATTAAACCTAAAGGGCAGCTACTAAACCGAAATTTCTGATCTTACAATGTCGGATATCATGTTTGTGGCGCTATAACTATGGAAATGAGCGGAACAACGTGTTTAAATGAGAAACCTAAAACTTTCTTTGAGAGTGAAAAAAAATGAGCTGAGAATCATCAAAATTGCGTTTTAAGCGTTCTCGAAGCGACTTGAGCGCAAAAAAGCTGTCTAAATCGACAACGGCAACGTTTTAGAGCTCAAAATTATTTTTTTGAAGGTTAAACACAAGACCTAAAGGATAGCTACTAAATCAAAATTTCTGATCTTGCCATGTCGGATCTCATGTTTTCGGCGCTCTAACTATCGAAATGAGCGGAACAACGTGTTGAAATGAGAAACCTAAAACTTTCTTTGCAAGTGAAAACAAATGAGTTTAGAATCATCAAAATCGCGTTTTAAGCGTTGTCGAAGCGATTTGAGCGCAAAAAAGCTGCCTAAATCGATAACGGCAACGTTTCAGAGCTTAAAATGATGTTTTGAGAGCTAAACTTATGACCTAAAGGGCAGCTACTAAACCGAAATTTCTGATCTTACCATGTCGGATATCATGTTTGCGGCGCCCTAACTATCGAAATGAGCGGAACAACGTGTTGAAATGGGAAACCTAAAACTTTCTGTGCAAGTGAAAAAAATGAGCTTAGAATCATCAAAATTGCGTTTTCAGCGTTCTCGAAGCGATTTGAGCGCAAAAAGACTGCCTAAATCGATAACGGCCACGTTTTAGAGCTTAAAATGATGTTTCGAAGGTTAAACACAAGACCTAAAGGATAGCTACTAAATCGAAATTTCTGATCTTGCCATGTCGGATCTCATGTTTTCGGCGCTGTAACTATCGAAATGAGCGGAACAACGTGTTGAAATGAGAAACCTAAAACTTTCTTTGCAAGTGAAAACAAATGAGTTTAGAATCATCAAAATCGCGTTTTAAGCGTTGTCGAAGCGATTTGAGCGCAAAAAAGCTGCCTAAATCGATAACGGCAACGTTTCAGAGCTTAAAATGATGTTTTGAGAGCTAAACTTATGACCTAAAGGGCAGCTACTAAACCGAAATTTCTGATCTTACCATGTCGGATATCATGTTTGCGGCGCCCTAACTATCGAAATGAGCGGAATAACGTGTTGAAATGGGAAACCTAAAACTTTCTGTGCAAGTGAAAAAAATGAGCTTAGAATCATCAAAATTGCGTTTTCAGCGTTCTCGAAGCGATTTGAGCGCAAAAAAACTTCCTAAATCGATAACGGCCACGTTTTAGAGCTTAAAATGATGTTTCGAAGGTTAAACACAAGACCTAAAGGATAGCTACTAAATCGAAATTTCTGATCTTGCCATGTCGGATCTCATGTTTTCGGCGCTGTAACTATCGAAATGAGCGGAACAACGTGTTGAAATGAGAAACCTAAAACTTTCTTTGCAAGTGAAAACAAATGAGTTTAGAATCATCAAAATCGCGTTTTAAGCGTTGTCGAAGCGATTTGAGCGCAAAAAAGCTGCCTAAATCGATAACGGCAACGTTTCAGAGCTTAAAATGATGTTTTGAGAGCTAAACTTATGACCTAAAGGGCAGCTACTAAACCGAAATTTCTGATCTTACCATGTCGGATATCATGTTTGCGGCGCCCTAACTATCGAAATGAGCGGAATAACGTGTTGAAATGGGAAACCTAAAACTTTCTGTGCAAGTGAAAAAAATGAGCTTAGAATCATCAAAATTGCGTTTTCAGCGTTCTCGAAGCGATTTGAGCGCAAAAAAACTGCCTAAATCGATAACGGCCACGTTTTAGAGCTTAAAATGATGTTTCGAAGGTTAAACACAAGACCTAAAGGACAGCTACTAAATAGAAATTTCTGATCTTACCATGTCGGATATCATGTTTGCGGCGCTCTAACTATCGAAATGAGCGGAACAACGTGTTGAAATGGGAAACCTAAAACTTTCTGTGCAAGTGAAAAAAATGAGCTTAGAATCATCAAAATCGCGTTTTGAGCGTTCTCGAAGCGATTTGAGCGCAAAAAAACTGTCTAAATCGATAACGGAAACGTTTTAGAGCTTAAAATGATTTTTTGCAGGTTAAACACAAGACCTAAAGGACGGCTACTAAATAGAAATTTCTGATTTTACCATGTCGGATATCATGTTTGCGGCGCTCTAACTATCGAAATGAGCGGAACAACGTGTTGAAATGAGCAACCTAAAACTTTCTTTTCAAGTGAAAACAAATGAGCTTAGAATCATCAAAATCGCGTTTTGAGCGTTCTCGAAGCCATTTGAGCGCAAAAAACTGTCTAAATCGATAACGGCAACGTTTTAGAGCTTAAAATGATGTTTTGAGAGCTATCCTTAAGACCTAAAGAGCTTCTACTAAACCGAAATTTCTGATGTTACAATGTCGGATATCATGTTTGCGGCGCTATAACTATGGAAATCAGCGGAACAACGTGTTGAAATGGGAAACCTAAAACTTTCTTTGCAAGTGAAAAAAATGAGCTTGGAATCATCAGAATCGCGTTTTAAGCGTTCTCGAAGCGATTTTAGCGCAAAAAAAGCCGTCTAAATCGATAACGGACACGTTTTAGAGGTTAAAATGATGTTTTGAGAGCTAGACTTAAGACCTAAAGGGCAGCTACTAAACTGAAATTTCTGATCTTACAATGTCGGATATCATGTTTGTGGCGCTATAACTATCGAAATGAGCGGAACAACGTGTTGAAATGAGAAACCTAAAACTTTCTGTGCAAGTGAAAAAAATGAGCTTAGAATCATCAAAATCGCGTTTTGAGCGTTCTCGAAGCGATTTGAGCGACAAAAAACTGTCTAAATCAATAACGGCAACGTTTTAGAGCTTAAAATGATGTTTTGCAGGTTAAACACAAGACCGAAAGGACAGCTACTAAATAGAAATTTCTGATTTTACCATGTCGGACATCATGTTTTCGGCGCTCTAACTATCGAAATGAGCGGAACAACGTGTTGAAATGAGAAACCTAAAACTTTCTTTTCAAGTGAAAACAAATGAGCTTAGAATCATCAAAATCGCGTTTTGAGCGTTCTCGAAGCCATTTGAGCGCAAAAAAACTGTCTAAATCGATAACGGCAACGTTTTAGAGCTTAAAATGATGTTTTGAGAGCTAAACTATAGACCTAAAGGGCAGCTACTAAACCAAAATTTCTGATCTTACAATGTCGGATATCATGTTTGCGGCGCTATAACTATGGAAATGAGCAGAACAACGTGTTGAAATGGGAAACCTAAATTTTTCTTTGCAAGTGAAAAAAATGAGCTTGGAATCATCAGAATCGCGTTTTAAGCGTTCTCGAAGCGATTTTAGCGCAAAAAAAGCCGTCTAAATCGATAACGGCAACGTTTTAGAGGTTAAAATAATGTTTTGAGAGCTAGACTTAAGACCTAAAGGGCAGCTACTAAACTGAAATTTCTGATCTTATAATGTCGAATATCATGTTTGTGGCGCTATAACTATCGAAATGAGCGGAACAACGTGTTGAAATGAGAAACCTAAAACTTTCTGTGCAAGTGAAAAAAATGAGCTTAGAATCATCAAAATCGCGTTTCCAGTGTTCTGGAAGCGATTTGAGCGCAAAAAAACGGTCTAAATCGATAACGGCAACGTTTTGGAGCTTAAAATGATGTTTTGAGGGCTAAAATTAAACCTAAAGGGCAGCTAGTAAACCGAAATTTCTGATCTTACAATGTCGGATATCATGTTTGTGGCGCTATAACTATCGAAATGAGCGGAACAACGTGTTTAAATGAGAAACCTAAAACTTTCTTTGAGAGTGAAAAAAAATGAGCTTAGAATCATCAAAATTGCGTTTTAAGCGTTCTCGAAGCGACTTGAGCGCAAAAAAGCTGTCTAAATCGACAACGGCAACGTTTTAGAGCCCAAAATTATTTTTTGAAGGTTAAACACAAGACCTAAAGGATAGCTACTAAATCGAAATTTCTGATCTTGCCATGTCGGATCTCATGTTTTCGGCGCTCTAACTATCGAAATGAGCGGAACAACGTGTTGAAATGAGAAACCTAAAACTTTCTTTGCAAGTGAAAACAAATGAGTTTAGAATCATCAAAATCGCGTTTTAAGCGTTGTCGAAGCGATTTGAGCGCAAAAAAGCTGCCTAAATCGATAACGGCCACGTTTTAGAGCTTAAAATGATGTTTTGAGAGCTAAACTTATGACCTAAAGGGCAGCTACTAAACCGAAATTTCTGATCTTACCATGTCGGATATCATGTTTGCGGCGCCCTAACTATCGAAATGAGCGGAACAACGTGTTGAAATGGGAAACCTAAAACTTTCTGTGCAAGTGAAAAAAATGAGCTTAGAATCATCAAATTGCGTTTTCAGCGTTCTCGAAGCGATTTGAGCGCAAAAAAACTGCCTAAATCGATAACGGCCACGTTTTAGAGCTTAAAATGATGTTTCGAAGGTCAAACACAAGACCTAAAGGACAGCTACTAAATAGAAATTTCTGATCTTACCATGTCGGATATCATGTTTGCGGCGCTCTAACTATCGAAATGAGCGGAACAACGTGTTGAAATGGGAAACCTAAAACTTTCTGTGCAAGTGAAAAAAATGAGCTTAGAATCATCAAAATCGCGTTTTGAGCGTTCTCGAAGCGATTTGAGCGCAAAAAAACTGTCTAAATCGATAACGGAAACGTTTTAGAGCTTAAAATGATTTTTTGCAGGTTAAACACAAGACCTAAAGGACGGCTACTAAATAGAAATTTCTGATTTTACCATGTCGGATCTCATGTTTTCGGCGCTCTAACTATCGAAATGAGCGGAACAACGTGTTGAAATGAGAAACCTAAAACTTTCTTTGCAACTGAAAACAAATGAGTTTAGAATCATCAAAATCGCGTTTTAAGCGTTGTCGAAGCGATTTGAGCGCAAAAAAGCTGCCTAAATCGATAACGGCAACGTTTCAGAGCTTAAAATGATATTTTGAGAGCTAAACTTATGACCTATAGGGCAGCTACTAAACCGAAATTTCTGATCTTACCATGTCGGATATCATGTTTGCGGCGCCCTAACTATCGAAATGAGCGGAACAACGTGTTGAAATGGGAAACCTAAAACTTTCTGTGCAAGTGAAAAAAATGAGCTTAGAATCATCAAAATTGCGTTTTCAGCGTTCTCGAAGCGATTTGAGCGCAAAAAGACTGCCTAAATCGATAACGGCCACGTTTTAGAGCTTAAAATGATGTTTCGAAGGTTAAACACAAGACCTAAAGGATAGCTACTAAATCGAAATTTCTGATCTTGCCATGTCGGATCTCATGTTTTCGGCGCTCTAACTATCGAAATGAGCGGAACAACGTGTTGAAATGAGAAACCTAAAACTTTCTTTGCAAGTGAAAACAAATGAGTTTAGAATCATCAAAATCGCGTTTTAAGCGTTGTCGAAGCGATTTGAGCGCAAAAAAGCTGCCTAAATCGATAACGGCAACGTTTCAGAGCTTAAAATGATGTTTTGAGAGCTAAACTTATGACCTAAAGGGCAGCTACTAAACCGAAATTTCTGATCTTACCATGTCGGATATCATGTTTGCGGCGCCCTAACTATCGAAATGAGCGGAATAACGTGTTGAAATGAGAAACCTAAAACTTTCTGTGCAAGTGAAAAAAATGAGCTTAGAATCATCAAAATTGCGTTTTCAGCGTTCTCGAAGCGATTTGAGCGCAAAAAACTGCCTAAATCGATAACGGCCACGTTTTAGAGCTTAAAATGATGTTTCGAAGGTTAAACACAAGACCTAAAGGACAGCTACTAAATAGAAATTTCTGATCTTACCATGTCGGATATCATGTTTGCGGCGCTCTAACTATCGAAATGAGCGGAACAACGTGTTGAAATGGGAAACCTAAAACTTTCTGTGCAAGTGAAAAAAATGAGCTTAGAATCATCAAAATCGCGTTTTGAGCGTTCTCGAAGCGATTTGAGCGCAAAAAAACTGTCTAAATCGGTAACGGAAACGTTTTAGAGCTTAAAATGATTTTTTGCAGGTTAAACACAAGACCTAAAGGACGGCTACTAAATAGAAATTTCTGATTTTACCATGTCGGATATCATGTTTGCGGCGCTCTAACTATCGAAATGAGCGGAACAACGTGTTGAAATGAGCAACCTAAAACTTTCTTTTCAAGTGAAAACAAATGAGTTTAGAATCATCAAAATCGCGTTTTAAGCGTTGTCGAAGCGATTTGAGCGCAAAAAAGCTGCCTAAATCGATAACGGCAACGTTTCAGAGCTTAAAATGATGTTTTGAGAGCTAAACTTATGACCTAAAGGGCAGCTACTAAACCGAAATTTCTGATCTTACAATGTCGGATATCATGTTTGTGGCGCTATAACTATCGAAATGAGCGGAACAACGTGTTTAAATGAGAAACCTAAAACTTTCTTTGAGAGTGAAAAAAAATGAGCTTAGAATCATCAAAATTGCGTTTTAAGCGTTCTCGAAGCGACTTGAGCGCAAAAAAGCTGTCTAAATCGACAACGGCAACGTTTTAGAGCTCAAAATTATTTTTTGAAGGTTAAACACAAGACCTAAAGGATAGCTACTAAATCGAAATTTCTGATCTTGCCATGTCGGATCTCATGTTTTCGGCGCTCTAACTATCGAAATGAGCGGAACAACGTGTTGAAATGAGAAACCTAAAACTTTCTTTGCAAGTGAAAACAAATGAGTTTAGAATCATCAAAATCGCGTTTTAAGCGTTGTCGAAGCGATTTGAGCGCAAAAAAGCTGCCTAAATCGATAACGGCCACGTTTTAGAGCTTAAAATGATGTTTTGAGAGCTAAACTTATGACCTAAAGGGCAGCTACTAAACCGAAATTTCTGATCTTACCATGTCGGATATCATGTTTGCGGCGCTCTAACTATCGAAATGAGCGGAACAACGTGTTGAAATGGGAAACCTAAAACTTTCTGTGCAAGTGAAAAAAATGAGCTTAGAATGATCAAAATTGCGTTTTCAGCGTTCTCGAAGCGATTTGAGCGCAAAAAGACTGCCTAAATCGATAACGGCCACGTTTTAGAGCTTAAAATGATGTTTCGAAGGTTAAACACAAGACCTAAAGGATAGCTACTAAATCGAAATTTCTGATCTTGCCATGTCGGATCTCATGTTTTCGGCGCTCTAACTATCGAAATGAGCGGAACAACGTGTTGAAATGAGAAACCTAAAACTTTCTTTGCAAGTGAAAACAAATGAGTTTAGAATCATCAAAATCGCGTTTTAAGCGTTGTCGAAGCGATTTGAGCGCAAAAAAGCTGCCTAAATCGATAACGGCAACGTTTCAGAGCTTAAAATGATGTTTTGAGAGCTAAACTTATGACCTAAAGGGCAGCTACTAAACCGAAATTTCTGATCTTACCATGTCGGATATCATGTTTGCGGCGCCCTAACTATCGAAATGAGCGGAATAACGTGTTGAAATGGGAAACCTAAAACTTTCTGTGCAAGTGAAAAAATGAGCTTAGAATCATCAAATTGCGTTTTCAGCGTTCTCGAAGCGATTTGAGCGCAAAAAAACTGCCTAAATCGATAACGGCCACGTTTTAGAGCTTAAAATGATGTTTCGAAGGTTAAACACAAGACCTAAAGGGCAGCTACTAAATAGAAATTTCTGATCTTACCATGTCGGATATCATCTTTGCGGCGCTCTAACTATCGAAATGAGCGGAACAACGTGTTGAAATGGGAAACCTAAAACTTTCTGTGCAAGTGAAAAAAATGAGCTTAGAATCATCAAAATCGCGTTTTGAGCGTTCTCGAAGCGATTTGAGCGCAAAAAAACTGTCTAAATCGATAACGGAAACGTTTTAGAGCTTAAAATGATTTTTTGCAGGTTAAACACAAGACCTAAAGGACGGCTACTAAATAGAAATTTCTGATTTTACCATGTCGGATCTCATGTTTTCGGCGCTCTAACTATCGAAATGAGCGGAACAACGTGTTGAAATGAGAAACCTAAAACTTTCTTTGCAAGTGAAAACAAATGAGTTTAGAATCATCAAAATCGCGTTTTAAGCGTTGTCGAAGCGATTTGAGCGCAAAAAAGCTGCCTAAATCGATAACGGCAACGTTTCAGAGCTTAAAATGATGTTTTGAGAGCTAAACTTATGACCTAAAGGGCAGCTACTAAACCGAAATTTCTGATCTTACCATGTCGGATATCATGTTTGCGGCGCCCTAACTATCGAAATGAGCGGAACAACGTGTTGAAATGGGAAACCTAAAACTTTCTGTGCAAGTGAAAAAAATGAGCTTAGAATCATCAAAATTGCGTTTTAAGCGTTCTCGAAGCGATTTGAGCGCAAAAAGACTGCCTAAATCGATAATGGCCACGTTTTAGAGCTTAAAATGATGTTTCGAAGGTTAAACACAAGACCTAAAGGATAGCTACTAAATCGAAATTTCTGATCTTGCCATGTCGGATCTCATGTTTTCGGCGCTCTAATTATCGAAATGAGCGGAACAACGTGTTGAAATGAGAAACCTAAAACTTTCTTTGCAAGTGAAAACAAATGAGTTTAGAATCATCAAAATCGCGTTTTAAGCGTTGTCGAAGCGATTTGAGCGCAAAAAAGCTGCCTAAATCGATAACGGCAACGTTTCAGAGCTTAAAATGATGTTTTGAGAGCTAAACTTATGACCTAAAGGGAAGCTACTAAACCGAAATTTCTGATCTTACCATGTCGGATATCATGTTTGCGGCGCTCTAACTATCGAGATGAGCGGAACAACGTGTTGAAATGAGAAACCTAAAACTTTCTTTTCAAGTGAAAACAAATGAGCTTAGAATCATCAAAATCGCGTTTTGAGCGTTCTCGAAGCCATTTGAGCGCAAAAAAACTGTCTAAATCGATAACGGCAACGTTTTAGAGCTTAAAATGATGTTTTGAGAGCTATACTTAAGACCTAAAGGGCAGCTACTAAACCGAAATTTCTGATCTTACAATGTCGGATATCATGTTTGCGGCGCTATAACTATGGAAATCAGCGGAACAACGTGTTGAAATGGGAAACCTAAAACTTTCTTTGCAAGTGAAAAAAATGAGCTTGGAATCATCAGAATCGCGTTTTAAGCGTTCTCGAAGCGATTTTAGCGCAAAAAAAGCCGTCTAAATCCATAACGGCAACGTTTTAGAGGTTAAAATGATGTTTTGAGAGCTAGACTTAAGACCTAAAGGGCAGCTACTAAACTGAAATTTCTGATCTTATAATGTCGAATATCATGTTTGTGGCGCTATAACTATCGAAATGAGCGGAACAACGTGTTGAAATGGGAAACCTAAAACATTCTGTGCAAGTGAAAAAAATGAGCTTAGAATCATCAAAATTGCGTTTTAAGCGTTCTCGAAGCGACTTGAGCGCAAAAAAGCTGTCTAAATCGACAACGGCAACGTTTTAGAGCTTAAAATGATGTTTTGAGAGCTATACTTAAGACCTAAAGGGCAGCTACTAAACCGAAATTTCTGATCTTACAATGTCGGATATCATGTTTGCGGCGCTATAACTATGGAAATCAGCGGAACAACGTGTTGAAATGGGAAACCTAAAACTTTCTTTGCAAGTGAAAAAAATGAGCTTAGAATCATCAGAGTCGCGTTTTAAGCGTTCTCGAAGCGATTTTAGCGCAAAAAAAGCCGTCTAAATCCATAACGGCAACGTTTTAGTGGTTAAAATGATGTTTTGAGAGCTAGAGTTAAGACCTAAAGGGCAGCTACTAAACTGAAATTTCTGATCTTATAATGTCGAATATCATGTTTGTGGCGCTATAACTATCGAAATGAGCGGAACAACGTGTTGAAATGGGAAACCTAAAACATTCTGTGCAAGTGAAAAAAATGAGCTTAGAATCATCAAAATTGCGTTTTAAGCGTTCTCGAAGCGACTTGAGCGCAAAAAAGCTGTCTAAATCGACAACGGCAACGTTTTAGAGCTTAAAATGATGTTTTGAGAGCTATACTTAAGACCTAAAGGGCAGCTACTAAACCGAAATTTCTGATCTTACAATGTCGAATATCATGTTTGCGGCGCTATAACTATGGAAATCAGCGTAACAACGTGTTGAAATGGGAAACCTAAAACTTTCTTTGCAAGTGAAAAAAATGAGCTTGGAATCATCAGAATCGCGTTTTAAGCGTTCTCGAAGCGATTTTAGCGCAAAAAAGCCGTCTAAATCGATAACGGCAACGTTTTAGAGGTTAAAATGATGTTTTGAGAGCTATACTTAAGACCTAAAGGGCAGCTACTAAACCGAAATTTCTGATCTTACAATGTCGGATATCATGTTTGCGGCGCTATAATTATGGAAATCAGCGGAACAACGTGTTGAAATGGGAAACCTAAAACTTTCTTTGCAAGTGAAAAAAATGAGCTTGGAATCATCAGAATCGCGTTTTAAGCGTTCTCGAAGCGATTTTAGCGCAAAAAAAGCCGTCTAAATCGATAACGGCAACGTTTTAGAGGTTAAAATGATGTTTTGAGAGCTAGACTTAAGACCTAAAGGGCAGCTACTAAACTGAAATTTCTGATCTTATAATGTCGGATATCATGTTTGTGGCGCTATAACTATCGATATGAGCGGAACAACGTGTTGAAATGGGAAACCTAAAACTTTCTGTGCAAGTGAAAAAAATGAGCTTAGAATCATCAAAATTGCGTTTTCAGCGTTCTCGAAGCGATTTGAGCGCAAAAAAACTGTCTAAATCGATAACGGCAACGTTTTGGAGCTTAAAATGATGTTTTGAGGGCTAAAATTAAACCTAAAGGGCAGCTACTAAACCGAAATTTCTGATCTTACAATGTCGGATATCATGTTTGTGGCGCTATAACTATCGAAATGAGCGGAACAACGTGTTTAAATGAGAAACCTAAAACTTTCTTTGAGAGTGAAAAAAAATGAGCTTAGAATCATCAAAATTGCGTTTTAAGCGTTCTCGAAGCGACTTGAGCGCAAAAAAGCTGTCTAAATCGACAACGGCAACGTTTTAGAGCTCAAAATTTTTTTTTGAAGGTTAAACACAAGACCTAAAGGATAGCTACTAAATCGAAATTTCTGATCTTGCCATGTCGGATCTCATGTTTTCGGCGCTCTAACAATCGAAATGAGCGGAACAACGTGTTGAAATGAGAAACCTAAAACTTTCTTTGCAAGTGAAAACAAATGAGTTTAGAATCATCAAAATCGCGTTTTAAGCGTTGTCGAAGCGATTTGAGCGCAAAAAAGCTGCCTAAATCGATAACGGCAACGTTTCAGAGCTTAAAATGATGTTTTGAGAGCTAAACTTATGACCTAAAGGGCAGCTACTAAACCGAAATTTCTGATCTTACCATGTCGGATATCATGTTTGCGGCGCCCTAACTATCGAAATGAGCGGAACAACGTGTTGAAATGGGAAACCTAAAACTTTCTGTGCAAGTGAAAAAAATGAGCTTAGAATCATCAAAATTGCGTTTTCAGCGTTCTCGAAGCGATTTGAGCGCAAAAAACTGCCTAAATCGATAACGGCCACGTTTTAGAGCTTAAAATGATGTTTCGAAGGTTAAACACAAGACCTAAAGGACAGCTACTAAATCAAAATTTCTGATCTTACCATGTCGGATATCATGTTTGCGGCGCTCTAACTATCGAAATGAGCGGAACAACGTGTTGAAATGGGAAACCTAAAACTTTCTGTGCAAGTGAAAAAAATGAGCTTAGAATCATCAAAATCGCGTTTTGAGCGTTCTCGAAGCGATTTGAGCGCAAAAAAACTGTCTAAATCGATAACGGCAACGTTTTAGAGCTTAAAATGATGTTTTGAGAGCTAAACTTAAGACCTAAAGGGCAGCTACTAAACCGAAATTTCTGATCTTACAATGCCGGATGTCATGTTTGCGGCGCTATAACTATGGAAATGAGCAGAACAACGTGTTGAAATGGGAAACCTAAAACTTTCTTTGCAAGTGAAAAAAATGAGCTTGGAATCATCAGAATCGCGTTTTAAGCGTTCTCGAAGCGATTTTAGCGCAAAAAAAAGCCGTCTAAATCGATAACGGCAACATTTTAGAGCTTAAAATGATGTTTTGAGAGCTAAATTTAAGACCTAAAGGGCAGCTACTAAACCGAAATTTCTGATCTTACCATGTCGGATATCATGTTTGCGGCGCTCTAACTATCGAAATGAGCGGAACAACGTGTTGAAATGAGAAACCTAGAACTTTCTTTGCAAGTGAAAAAAATGAGCTTAGAATCATCAAATTTGCGTTTTCAGCGTTCTCGAAGCGATTTGAGCGCAAAAAAACTGTCTAAATCGATAACGGCAACGTTTTGGAGCTTAAAATGATGTTTTGAGGGCTAAAATTAAAGCTAAAGGGCAGCTACTAAACCGAAATTTCTGATCTTACAATGTCGGATATCATGTTTGTGGCGCTATAACTATCGAAATGAGCGGAACAACGTGTTTAAATGAGAAACCTAAAACTGTCTTTGAGAGTGAAAAAAAAGGAGCTTAGAATCATCAAAATTGCGTTTTAAGCGTTCTCGAAGCGACTTGACCGCAAAAAAGCTGTCTAAATCGACAACGGCAACGTTTTAGAGCTCAAAATTATTTTTTGAAGGTTAAACACAAGACCTAAAGAATAGCTACTAAATCGAAATTTCTGATCTTGCCATGTCGGATCTCATGTTTTCGGCGCTCTAACTATCGAAATGAGCGGAACAACGTGTTGAAATGAGAAACCTAAAACTTTCTTTGCAAGTGAAAACAAATGAGTTTAGCGTTGTCGAAGCGATTTGAGCGAAAAAAAGCTGCCTAAATCGATAACGGCAACGTTTCAGAGCTTAAAATGATGTTTTGAGAGCTAAACTTATGACCTAAAGGGCAGCTACTAAACCGAATATTCTGATCTTACCATGTCGGATATCATGTTTGCGGCGCCCTAACTATCGAAATGAGCGGAACAACGTGTTGAAATGGGAAACCTAAAACTTTCTGTGCAAGTGAAAAAAATGAGCTTAGAATCATCAAAATTGCGTTTTCAGCGTTCTCGAGGCGATTTGAGCGCAAAAAAACTGCCTAAATCGATACCGGCCACGTTTTAGAGCTTAAAATGATGTTTCGAAGGTTAAACACAAAACCTAAACGACAGCTACTAAATCAAAATTTCTGATCTTACTATGTCGGATATCATGTTTGCGGCGCTCTAACTATCGAAATGAGCGGAACAACGTGTTGAAATGGGAAACCTAAAACTTTCTGTGCAAGTGAAAAAAATGAGCTTAGAATCATCAAAATTGCGTTTTCAGCGTTCTCGAGGCGATTTGAGCGCAAAAAAACTGCCTAAATCGATAACGGCAACGTTTTAGAGCTTAAAATGATGTTTTGAGAGCTAAACTTAAGACCTAAAGGGCAGCTACTAAACCGAAATTTCTGATCTTACAATGCCGGATATCATGTTTGCGGCGCTATAACTATGGAAATGAGCAGAACAACGTGGTGAAATGGGAAACCTAAAACTTTCTTTGCAAGTGAAAAAAATGAGCTTGGAATCATCAGAATCGCGTTTTAAGCGTTCTCGAAGCGATTTTAGCGCAAAAAAAAGCCGTCTAAATCGATAACGGCAACATTTTAGAGCTTAAAATGATGTTTTGAGAGCTAAATTTAAGACCTAAAGGGCAGCTACTAAACCGAAATTTCTGATCTTACCATGTCGGATATCATGTTTGCGGCGCTCTAACTATCGAAATGAGCGGAACAACGTGTTGAAATGAGAAACCTAGAACTTTCTTTGCAAGTGAAAAAAATGAGCTTAGAATCATCAAAATTGCGTTTTCAGCGTTCTCGAAGCGATTTGAGCGCAAAAAAACTGTCTAAATCGATAACGGCAACGTTTTGGAGCTTAAAATGATGTTTGGAGGGCTAAAATTAAACCTAAAGGGCAGCTACTAAACCGAAATTTCTGATCTTACAATGTCGGATATCATGTTTGTGGCGCTATAGCTATCGAAATGAGCGGAACAACGTGTTTAAATGAGAAACTTAAAACTGTCTTTGAGAGTGAAAAAAAAGGAGCTTAGAATCATCAAAATTGCGTTTTAAGCGTTCTCGAAGCGACTTGACCGCAAAAAAGCTGTCTAAATCGACAACGGCAACGTTTTAGAGCTCAAAATTATTTTTTGAAGGTTAAACACAAGACCTAAATGATAGCTACTAAATCAAAATTTCTGATCTTGCCATGTCGGATCTCATGTTTTCGGCGCTCTAACTATCGAAATGAGCGGAACAACGTGTTGAAATGAGAAACCTAAAACTTTCTTTGCAAGTGAAAACAAGTGAGTTTAGAATCATCAAAATCGCGTTTTAAGCGTTGTCGAAGCGATTTGAGCGAAAAAAAGCTGCCTAAATCGATAACGGCAACGTTTCAGAGCTTAAAATGATGTTTTGAGAGCTAAACTTATGACCTAAAGGGCAGCTACTAAACCGAATATTCTGATCTTACCATGTCGGATATCATGTTTGCGGCGCCCTAACTATCGAAATGAGCGGAACAACGTGTTGAAATGGGAAACCTAAAACTTTCTGTGCAAGTGAAAAATATGAGCTTAGAATCATCAAAATTGCGTTTTCAGCGTTCTCGCAGCGATTTGAGCGCAAAAAAACTGCCTAAATCGATAACGGCCACGTTTTAGAGCTTAAAATGATGTTTCGAAGGTTAAACACAAGACCTAAACGACAGCTACTAAATCAAAATTTCTGATCTTACCATGTCGGATATCATGTTTGCGGCGCTCTAACTATCGAAATGAGCGGAACAACGTGTTGAAATGGGAAACCTAAAACTTTCTGTGCAAGTGAAAAAAATGAGCTTAGAATCATCAAAATCGCGTTTTGAGCGTTCTCGAAGCGATTTGAGCGACAAAAAACTGTCTAAATCGATAACGGAAACGTTTTAGAGCTTAAAATGATTTTTTTAAGGTTAAACACAAGACCTAAAGGACAGCTACTAAATAGAAATTTCTGATTTAAACCATGTCGGACATCATGTTTGCGGCGCTCTAACTATCGAAATTAGCGGAACAACGTGTTGAAATGAGAAACCTAAAACTTTCTTTTCAAGTGAAAACAAATGAGCTTAGAATCATCAAAATCGCGTTTTGAGCGTTCTCGAAGCCATTTGAGCGCAAAAAAACTGTCTAAATCGATAACGGCAACGTTTTAGAGCTTAAAATGATGTTTTGAGAGCTATACTTAAGACCTAAAGGGCAGCTACTAAACCGAAATTTCTGATCTTACAATGTCGGATATCATGTTTGCGGCGCTATAACTATGGAAATCAGCGGAACAACGTGTTGAAATGGGAAACCTAAAACTTTCTTTGCAAGTGAAAAAAATGAGCTTGGAATCATCAGAATCGCGTTTTAAGCGTTCTCGAAGCGATTTTAGCGCAAAAAAAGCCGTCTAAATCCATAACGGCAACGTTTTAGAGGTTAAAATGATGTTTTGAGAGCTAGACTTAAGACCTAAAGGGCAGCTACTAAACTGAAATTTCTGATCTTATAATGTCGAATATCATGTTTGTGGCGCTATAACTATCGAAATGAGCGGAACAACGTGTTGAAATGGGAAACCTAAAACATTCTGTGCAAGTGAAAAAAATGAGCTTAGAATCATCAAAATTGCGTTTTAAGCGTTCTCGAAGCGACTTGAGCGCAAAAAAGCTGTCTAAATCGACAACGGCAACGTTTTAGAGCTTAAAATGATGTTTTGAGAGCTATACTTAAGACCTAAAGGGCAGCTACTAAACCGAAATTTCTGATCTTACAATGTCGAATATCATGTTTGCGGCGCTATAACTATGGAAATCAGCGTAACAACGTGTTGAAATGGGAAACCTAAAACTTTCTGTGCAAGTGAAAAATATGAGCTTAGAATCATCAAAATTGCGTTTTCAGCGTTCTCGCAGCGATTTGAGCGCAAAAAAACTGCCTAAATCGATAACGGCCACGTTTTAGAGCTTAAAATGATGTTTCGAAGGTTAAACACAAGACCTAAACGACAGCTACTAAATCAAAATTTCTGATCTTACCATGTCGGATATCATGTTTGCGGCGCTCTAACTATCGAAATGAGCGGAACAACGTGTTGAAATGGGAAACCTAAAACTTTCTGTGCAAGTGAAAAAAATGAGCTTAGAATCATCAAAATCGCGTTTTGAGCGTTCTCGAAGCGATTTGAGCGACAAAAAACTGTCTAAATCGATAACGGAAACGTTTTAGAGCTTAAAATGATTTTTTTAAGGTTAAACACAAGACCTAAAGGACAGCTACTAAATAGAAATTTCTGATTTAAACCATGTCGGACATCATGTTTGCGGCGCTCTAACTATCGAAATTAGCGGAACAACGTGTTGAAATGAGAAACCTAAAACTTTCTTTTCAAGTGAAAACAAATCAGCTTAGAATCATCAAAATCGCGTTTTGAGCGTTCTCGAAGCCATTTGAGCGCAAAAAAACTGTCTAAATCGATAACGGCAACGTTTTAGAGCTTAAAATGATGTTTTGAGAGCTATACTTAAGACCTAAAGGGCAGCTACTAAACCGAAATTTCTGATCTTACAATGTCGGATATCATGTTTGCGGCGCTATAACTATGGAAATCAGCGGAACAACGTGTTGAAATGGGAAACCTAAAACTTTCTTTGCAAGTGAAAAAAATGAGCTTGGAATCATCAGAATCGCGTTTTAAGCGTTCTCGAAGCGATTTTAGCGCAAAAAAGCCGTCTAAATCCATAACGGCAACGTTTTAGAGGTTAAAATGATGTTTTGAGAGCTAGACTTAAGACCTAAAGGGCAGCTACTAAACTGAAATTTCTGATCTTATAATGTCGAATATCATGTTTGTGGCGCTATAACTATCGAAATGAGCGGAACAACGTGTTGAAATGGGAAACCTAAAACATTCTGTGCAAGTGAAAAAAATGAGCTTAGAATCATCAAAATTGCGTTTTAAGCGTTCTCGAAGCGACTTGAGCGCAAAAAAGCTGTCTAAATCGACAACGGCAACGTTTTAGAGCTTAAAATGATGTTTTGAGAGCTATACTTAAGACCTAAAGGGCAGCTACTAAACCGAAATTTCTGATCTTACAATGTCGAATATCATGTTTGCGGCGCTATAACTATGGAAATCAGCGTAACAACGTGTTGAAATGGGAAACCTAAAACTTTCTTTGCAAGTGAAAAAAATGAGCTTGGAATCATCAGAATCGCGTTTTAAGCGTTCTCGAAGCGATTTTAGCGCAAAAAAGCCGTCTAAATCGATAACGGCAACGTTTTAGAGGTTAAAATGATGTTTTGAGAGCTATACTTAAGACCTAAAGGGCAGCTACTAAACCGAAATTTCTGATCTTACAATGTCGGGTATCATGTTTGCGGCGCTATAACTATGGAAATCAGCGGAACAACGTGTTGAAATGGGAAACCTAAAACTTTCTTTGCAAGTGAAAAAAATGAGCTTGGAATCATCAGAATCGCGTTTTAAGCGTTCTCGAAGCGATTTTAGCGCAAAAAAAGCCGTCTAAATCGATAACGGCAACGTTTTAGAGGTTAAAATGATGTTTTGAGAGCTAGATTTAAGACCTAAAGGGCAGCTACTAAACTGAAATTTCTGATCTTATAATGTCGGATATCATGTTTGTGGCGCTATAACTATCGATATGAGCGGAACAACGTGTTGAAATGGGAAACCTAAAACTTTCTGTGCAAGTGAAAAAAATGAGCTTAGAATCATCAAAATTGCGTTTTCAGCGTTCTCGAAGCGATTTGAGCGCAAAAAAACTGTCTAAATCGATAACGGCAACGTTTTGGAGCTTAAAATGATGTTTTGAGGGCTAAAATTAAACCTAAAGGGCAGCTACTAAACCGAAATTTCTGATCTTACAATGTCGGATATCATGTTTGTGGCGCTATAACTATCGAAATGAGCGGAACAACGTGTTAAAATGAGAAACCTAAAACTTTCTTTGAGAGTGAAAAAAAATGAGCTTAGAATCATCAAAATTGCGTTTTAAGCGTTGTCGAAGCGATTTGAGCGCAAAAAAGCTGTCTAAATCGACAACGGCAACGTTTTAGAGCTCAAAATTATTTTTTGAAGGTTAAACACAAGACCTAAAGGATAGCTACTAAATCGAAATTTCTGATCTTGCCATGTCGTATCTCATGTTTTCGGCGCTCTAACTATCGAAATGAGCGGAACAACGTGTTGAAATGAGAAACCTAAAACTTTCTTTGCAAGTGAAAACAAATGAGTTTAGAATCATCAAAATCGCGTTTTAAGCGTTGTCGAAGCGATTTGAGCGCAAAAAAGCTGCCTAAATCGATAACGGCAACGTTTCAGAGCTTAAAATGATGTTTTGAGAGCTAAACTTATGACCTAAAGGGCAGCTACTAAACCGAAATTTCTGATCTTACCATGTCGGATATCATGTTTGCGGCGCCCTAACTATCGAAATGAGCGGAACAACGTGTTGAAATGGGAAACCTAAAACTTTCTGTGCAAGTGAAAAAAATGAGCTTAGAATCATCAAAATTGCGTTTTCAGCGTTCGCGAAGCGATTTGAGCGCAAAAAACTGCCTAAATCGATAACGGCCACGTTTTAGAGCTTAAAATGATGTTTCGAAGGTTAAACACAAGACCTAAAGGACAGCTACTAAATCAAAATTTCTGATCTTACCATGTCGGATATCATGTTTGCGGCGCTCTAACTATCGAAATGAGCGGAACAACGTGTTGAAATGGGAAACCTAAAACTTTCTGTGCAAGTGAAAAAAATGAGCTTAGAATCATCAAAATCGCGTTTTGAGCGTTCTCGAAGCGATTTGAGCGCAAAAAAACTGTCTAAATCGATAACGGCAACGTTTTAGAGCTTAAAATGATGTTTTGAGAGCTAAACTTAAGACCTAAAGGGCAGCTACTAAACCGAAATTTCTGATCTTACAATGCCGGATATCATGTTTGCGGCGCTATAACTATGGAAATGAGCAGAACAACGTGTTGAAATGGGAAACCTAAAACTTTCTTTGCAAGTGAAAAAAATGAGCTTGGAATCATCAGAATCGCGTTTTAAGCGTTCTCGAAGCGATTTTAGCGCAAAAAAAAGCCGTCTAAATCGATAACGGCAACATTTTAGAGCTTAAAATGATGTTTTGAGAGCTAAATTTAAGACCTAAAGGGCAGCTACTAAACCGAAATTTCTGATCTTACCATGTCGGATATCATGTTTGCGGCGCTCTAACTATCGAAATGAGCGGAACAACGTGTTGAAATGAGAAACCTAGAACTTTCTTTGCAAGTGAAAAAAATGAGCTTAGAATCATCAAATTTGCGTTTTCAGCGTTCTCGAAGCGATTTGAGCGCAAAAAAACTGTCTAAATCGATAACGGCAACGTTTTGGAGCTTAAAATGATGTTTTGAGGGCTAAAATTAAACCAAAAGGGCAGCTACTAAACCGAAATTTCTGATCTTACAATGTCGGATATCATGTTTGTGGCGCTATAACTATCGAAATGAGCGGAACAACGTGTTTAAATGAGAAACCTAAAACTGTCTTTGAGAGTGAAAAAAAAGGAGCTTAGAATCATCAAAATTGCGTTTTAAGCGTTCTCGAAGCGACTTGACCGCAAAAAAGCTGTCTAAATCGACAACGGCAACGTTTTAGAGCTCAAAATTATTTTTTGAAGGTTAAACACAAGACCTAAAGGATAGCTACTAAATCGAAATTTCTGATCTTGCCATGTCGGATCTCATGTTTTCGGCGCTCTAACTATCGAAATGAGCGGAACAACGTGTTGAAATGAGAAACCTAAAACTTTCTTTGCAAGTGAAAACAAATGAGTTTAGCGTTGTCGAAGCGATTTGAGCGAAAAAAAGCTGCCTAAATCGATAACGGCAACGTTTCAGAGCTTAAAATGATGTTTTGAGAGCTAAACTTATGACCTAAAGGGCAGCTACTAAACCGAATATTCTGATCTTACCATGTCGGATATCATGTTTGCGGCGCCCTAACTATCGAAATGAGCGGAACAACGTGTTGAAATGGGAAACCTAAAACTTTCTGTGCAAGTGAAAAAAATGAGCTTAGAATCATCAAAATTGCGTTTTCAGCGTTCTCGAGGCGATTTGAGCGCAAAAAAACTGCCTAAATCGATAACGGCCACGTTTTAGAGCTTAAAATGATGTTTCGAAGGTTAAACACAAAACCTAAACGACAGCTACTAAATCAAAATTTCTGATCTTACCATGTCGGATATCATGTTTGCGGCGCTCTAACTATCGAAATGAGCGGAACAACGTGTTGAAATGGGAAACCTAAAACTTTCTTTGCAAGTGAAAAAAATGAGCTTAGAATCATCAAAATTGCGTTTTCAGCGTTCTCGAAGCGATTTGAGCGCAAAAAAGCCGTCTAAATCGATAACGGCAACGTTTTAGAGGTTAAAATGATGTTTTGAGAGCTATACTTAAGACCTAAAGGGCAGCTACTAAACCGAAATTTCTGATCTTACAATGTCGGATATCATGTTTGCGGCGCTATAACTATGGAAATCAGCGGAACAACGTGTTGAAATGGGAAACCTAAAACTTTCTTTGCAAGTGAAAAAAATGAGCTTGGAATCATCAGAATCGCGTTTTAAGCGTTCTCGAAGCGATTTTAGCGCAAAAAAAGCCGTCTAAATCGATAACGGCAACGTTTTAGAGGTTAAAATGATGTTTTGAGAGCTAGATTTAAGACCTAAAGGGCAGCTACTAAACTGAAATTTCTGATCTTATAATGTCGGATATCATGTTTGTGGCGCTATAACTATCGATATGAGCGGAACAACGTGTTGAAATGGGAAACCTAAAACTTTCTGTGCAAGTGAAAAAAATGAGCTTAGAATCATCAAAATTGCGTTTTCAGCGTTCTCGAAGCGATTTGAGCGCAAAAAAACTGTCTAAATCGATAACGGCAACGTTTTGGAGCTTAAAATGATGTTTTGAGGGCTAAAATTAAACCTAAAGGGCAGCTACTAAACCGAAATTTCTGATCTTACAATGTCGGATATCATGTTTGTGGCGCTATAACTATCGAAATGAGCGGAACAACGTGTTTAAATGAGAAACCTAAAACTTTCTTTGAGAGTGAAAAAAAATGAGCTTAGAATCATCAAAATTGCGTTTTAAGCGTTCTCGAAGCGACTTAAGCGCAAAAAAGCTGTCTAAATCGACAACGGCAACGTTTTAGAGCTCAAAATTATTTTTTGAAGGTTAAACACAAGACCTAAAGGATAGCTACTAAATCGAAATTTCTGATCTTGCCATGTCGGATCTCATGTTTTCGGCGCTCTAACTATCGAAATGAGCGGAACAACGTGTTGAAATGAGAAACCTAAAACTTTCTTTGCAAGTCAAAACAAATGAGTTTAGAATCATCAAAATCGCGTTTTAAGCGTTGTCGAAGCGATTTGAGCGCAAAAAAGCTGCCTAAATCGATAACGGCAACGTTTCAGAGCTTAAAATGATGTTTTGAGAGCTAAACTTATGACCTAAAGGGCAGCTACTAAACCGAAATTTCTGATCTTACCATGTCGGATATCATGTTTGCGGCGCCCTAACTATCGAAATGAGCGGAACAACGTGTTGAAATGGGAAACCTAAAACTTTCTGTGCAAGTGAAAAAAATGAGCTTAGAATCATCAAAATTGCGTTTTCAGCGTTCTCGAAGCGATTTGAGCGCAAAAAACTGCCTAAATCGATAACGGCCACGTTTTAGAGCTTAAAATGATGTTTCGAAGGTTAAACACAAGACCTAAAGGACAGCTACTAAATCAAAATTTCTGATCTTACCATGTCGGATATCATGTTTGCGGCGCTCTAACTATCGAAATGAGCGGAACAACGTGTTGAAATGGGAAACCTAAAACTTTCTGTGCAAGTGAAAAAAATGAGCTTAGAATCATCAAAATCGCGTTTTGAGCGTTCTCGAAGCGATTTGAGCGCAAAAAAACTGTCTAAATCGATAACGGCAACGTTTTAGAGCTTAAAATGATGTTTTGAGAGCTAAACTTAAGACCTAAAGGGCAGCTACTAAACCGAAATTTCTGATCTTACAATGCCGGATATCATGTTTGCGGCGCTATAACTATGGAAATGAGCAGAACAACGTGTTGAAATGGGAAACCTAAAACTTTCTTTGCAAGTGAAAAAAATGAGCTTGGAATCATCAGAATCGCGTTTTAAGCGTTCTCGAAGCGATTTTAGCGCAAAAAAAAAGCCGTCTAAATCGATAACGGCAACATTTTAGAGCTTAAAATGATGTTTTGAGAGCTAAATTTAAGACCTAAAGGGCAGCTACTAAACCGAAATTTCTGATCTTACCATGTCGGATATCATGTTTGCGGCGCTCTAACTATCGAAATGAGCGGAACAACGTGTTGAAATGAGAAACCTAGAACTTTCTTTGCAAGTGAAAAAAATGAGCTTAGAATCATGAAATTTGCGTTTTCAGCGTTCTCGAAGCGATTTGAGCGCAAAAAAACTGTCTAAATCGATAACGGCAACGTTTTGGAGCTTAAAATGATGTTTTGAGGGCTAAAATTAAACCAAAAGGGCAGCTACTAAACCGAAATTTCTGATCTTACAATGTCGGATATCATGTTTGTGGCGCTATAACTATCGAAATGAGCGGAACAACGTGTTTAAATGAGAAACCTAAAACTGTCTTTGAGAGTGAAAAAAAAGGAGCTTAGAATCATCAAAATTGCGTTTTAAGCGTTCTCGAAGCGACTTGACCGCAAAAAAGCTATCTAAATCGACAACGGCAACGTTTTAGAGCTCAAAATTATTTTTTGAAGGTTAAACACAAGACCTAAAGGATAGCTACTAAATCGAAATTTCTGATCTTGCCATGTCGGATCTCATGTTTTCGGCGCTCTAACTATCGAAATGAGCGGAACAACGTGTTGAAATGAGAAACCTAAAACTTTCTTTGCAAGTGAAAACAAATGAGTTTAGCGTTGTCGAAGCGATTTGAGCGAAAAAAAGCTGCCTAAATCGATAACGGCAACGTTTCAGAGCTTAAAATGATGTTTTGAGAGCTAAACTTATGACCTAAAGGGCAGCTACTAAACCGAATATTCTGATCTTACCATGTGGGATATCATGTTTGCGGCGCCCTAACTATCGAAATGAGCGGAACAACGTGTTGAAATGGGAAACCTAAAACTTTCTGTGCAAGTGAAAAAAATGAGCTTAGAATCATCAAAATTGCGTTTTCAGCGTTCTCGAAGCGATTTGAGCGCAAAAAACTGCCTAAATCGATAACGGCCACGTTTTAGAGCTTAAAATGATGTTTCGAAGGTTAAACACAAGACCTAAAGGACAGCTACTAAATCAAAATTTCTGATCTTACCATGTCGGATATCATGTTTGCGGCGCTCTAACTATCGAAATGAGCGGAACAACGTGTTGAAATGGGAAACCTAAAACTTTCTGTGCAAGTGAAAAAAATGAGCTTAGAATCATCAAAATCGCGTTTTGAGCGTTCTCGAAGCGATTTGAGCGCAAAAAAACTGTCTAAATCGATAACGGCAACGTTTTAGAGCTTAAAATGATGTTTTGAGAGCTAAACTTAAGACCTAAAGGGCAGCTACTAAACCGAAATTTCTGATCTTACAATGCCGGATATCATGTTTGCGGCGCTATAACTATGGAAATGAGCAGAACAACGTGTTGAAATGGGAAACCTAAAACTTTCTTTGCAAGTGAAAAAAATGAGCTTGGAATCATCAGAATCGCGTTTTAAGCGTTCTCGAAGCGATTTTAGCGCAAAAAAAAGCCGTCTAAATCGATAACGGCAACATTTTAGAGCTTAAAATGATGTTTTGAGAGCTAAATTTAAGACCTAAAGGGCAGCTACTAAACCGAAATTTCTGATCTTACCATGTCGGATATCATGTTTGCGGCGCTCTAACTATCGAAATGAGCGGAACAACGTGTTGAAATGAGAAACCTAGAACTTTCTTTGCAAGTGAAAAAAATGAGCTTAGAATCATCAAATTTGCGTTTTCAGCGTTCTCGAAGCGATTTGAGCGCAAAAAAACTGTCTAAATCGATAACGGCAACGTTTTGGAGCTTAAAATGATGTTTTGAGGGCTAAAATTAAACCAAAAGGGCAGCTACTAAACCGAAATTTCTGATCTTACAATGTCGGATATCATGTTTGTGGCGCTATAACTATCGAAATGAGCGGAACAACGTGTTTAAATGAGAAACCTAAAACTGTCTTTGAGAGTGAAAAAAAAGGAGCTTAGAATCATCAAAATTGCGTTTTAAGCGTTCTCGAAGCGACTTGACCGCAAAAAAGCTGTCTAAATCGACAACGGCAACGTTTTAGAGCTCAAAATTATTTTTTGAAGGTTAAACACAAGACCTAAAGGATAGCTACTAAATCGAAATTTCTGATCTTGCCATGTCGGATCTCATGTTTTCGGCGCTCTAACTATCGAAATGAGCGGAACAACGTGTTGAAATGAGAAACCTAAAACTTTCTTTGCAAGTGAAAACAAATGAGTTTAGCGTTGTCGAAGCGATTTGAGCGAAAAAAAGCTGCCTAAATCGATAACGGCAACGTTTCAGAGCTTAAAATGATGTTTTGAGAGCTAAACTTATGACCTAAAGGGCAGCTACTAAACCGAATATTCTGATCTTACCATGTCGGATATCATGTTTGCGGTGCCCTAACTATCGAAATGAGCGGAACAACGTGTTGAAATGGGAAACCTAAAACTTTCTGTGCAAGTGAAAAAAATGAGCTTAGAATCATCAAAATTGCGTTTTCAGCGTTCTCGAGGCGATTTGAGCGCAAAAAAACTGCCTAAATCGATAACGGCCACGTTTTAGAGCTTAAAATGATGTTTCGAAGGTTAAACACAAAACCTAAACGACAGCTACTAAATCAAAATTTCTGATCTTACCATGTCGGATATCATGTTTGCGGCGCTCTAACTATCGAAATGAGCGGAACAACGTGTTGAAATGGGAAACCTAAAACTTTCTGTGCAAGTGAAAAAAATGAGCTTAGAATCATCAAAATCGCGTTTTGAGCGTTCTCGAAGCGATTTGAGCGACAAAAAACTGTCTAAATCGATAACGGAAACGTTTTAGAGCTTAAAATGATTTTTTTAAGGTTAAACACAAGACCTAAAGGACAGCTACTAAATAGAAATTTCTGATTTAAACCATGTCGGACATCATGTTTGCGGCGCTCTAACTATCGAAATGAGCGGAACAACGTGTTGAAATGAGAAACCTAAAACTTTCTTTTCAAGTGAAAACAAATGAGCTTAGAATCATCAAAATTGCGTTTTAAGCGTTCTCGAAGCGACTTGAGCGCAAAAAAACTGTCTAAATCGACAACGGCAACGTTTTAGAGCTTAAAATGATGTTTTGAGAGCTATACTTAAGACCTAAAGGGCAGCTACTAAACCGAAATTTCTGATCTTACAATGTCGAATATCATGTTTGCGGCGCTATAACTATGGAAATCAGCGGAACAACGTGTTGAAATGGGAAACCTAAAACTTTCTTTGCAAGTGAAAAAAATGAGCTTGGAATCATCAGAATCGCGTTTTAAGCGTTCTCGAAGCGATTTTAGCGCAAAAAAAGCCGTCTAAATCGATAACGGCAACGTTTTAGAGGTTAAAATGATGTTTTGAGAGCTATACTTAAGACCTAAAGGGCAGCTACTAAACCGAAATTTCTGATCTTACAATGTCGGATATCATGTTTGCGGCGCTATAACTATGGAAATCAGCGGAACAACGTGTTGAAATGGGAAACCTAAAACTTTCTTTGCAAGTGAAAAAAATGAGCTTGGAATCATCAGAATCGCGTTTTAAGCGTTCTCGAAGCGATTTTAGCGCAAAAAAAGCCGTCTAAATCGATAACGGCAACGTTTTAAAGGTTAAAATGATGTTTTGAGAGCTAGACTTAAGACCTAAAGGGCAGCTACTAAACTGAAATTTCTGATCTTATAATGTCGGATATCATGTTTGTGGCGCTATAACTATCGATATGAGCGGAACAACGTGTTGAAATGGGAAACCTAAAACTTTCTGTGCAAGTGAAAAAAATGAGCTTAGAATCATCAAAATTGCGTTTTCAGCGTTCTCGAAGCGATTTGAGCGCAAAAAAACTGTCTAAATCGATAACGGCAACGTTTCAGAGCTTAAAATGATGTTTTGAGAGCTAAACTTATGACCTAAAGGGCAGCTACTAAACCGAAATTTCTGATCTTACCATGTCGGATATCATGTTTGCGGCGCCCTAACTATCGAAATGAGCGGAACAACGTGTTGAAATGGGAAACCTAAAACTTTCTGTGCAAGTGAAAAAAATGAGCTTAGAATCATCAAAATCGCGTTTTGAGCGTTCTCGAAGCGATTTGAGCGCAAAAAAACTGTCTAAATCGATAACGGCAACGTTTTAGAGCTTAAAATGATGTTTTGAGAGCTAAACTTAAGACCTAAAGGGCAGCTACTAAACCGAAATTTCTGATCTTACAATGCCGGATATCATGTTTGCGGCGCTATAACTATGGAAATGAGCAGAACAACGTGTTGAAATGGGAAACCTAAAACTTTCTTTGCAAGTGAAAAAAATGAGCTTGGAATCATCAGAATCGCGTTTTAAGCGTTCTCGAAGCGATTTTAGCGCAAAAAAAAGCCGTCTAAATCGATAACGGCAACATTTTAGAGCTTAAAATGATGTTTTGAGAGCTAAATTTAAGACCTAAAGGGCAGCTACTAAACCGAAATTTCTGATCTTACCATGTCGGATATCATGTTTGCGGCGCTCTAACTATCGAAATGAGCGGAACAACGTGTTGAAATGAGAAACCTAGAACTTTCTTTGCAAGTGAAAAAAATGAGCTTAGAATCATCAAAATTGCGTTTTAAGCGTTCTCGAAGCGATTTGAGCAAAAAAAACTGTCTAAATCGATAACGGCAACGTTTTGGAGCTTAAAATGATGTTTTGAGGGCTAAAATTAAACCTAAAGGGCAGCTACTAAACCGAAATTTCTGATCTTACAATGTCGGATATCATGTTTGTGGCGCTATAACTATCGAAATGAGCGGAACAACGTGTTTAAATGAGAAACCTAAAACTGTCTTTGAGAGTGAAAAAAAAGGAGCTTAGAATCATCAAAATCGCGTTTTAAGCGTTCTCGAAGCGACTTGACCGCAAAAAAGCTGTCTAAATCGACAACGGCAACGTTTTAGAGCTCAAAATTATTTTTTGAAGGTTAAACACAAGACCTAAAGGATAGCTACTAAATCGAAATTTCTGATCTTGCCATGTCGGATCTCATGTTTTCGGCGCTCTAACTATCGAAATGAGCGGAACAACGTGTTGAAATGAGAAACCTAAAACTTTCTTTGCAAGTGAAAACAAATGAGTTTAGCGTTGTCGAAGCGATTTGAGCGAAAAAAAGCTGCCTAAATCGATAACGGCAACGTTTCAGAGCTTAAAATGATGTTTTGAGAGCTAAACTTATGACCTAAAGGGCAGCTACTAAACCGAATATTCTGATCTTACCATGTCGGATATCATGTTTGCGGCGCCCTAACTATCGAAATGAGCGGAACAACGTGTTGAAATGGGAAACCTAAAACTTTCTGTGCAAGTGAAAAAAATGAGCTTAGAATCATCAAAATTGCGTTTTCAGCGTTCTCGAAGCGATTTGAGCGCAAAAAAACTGCCTAAATCGATAACGGCCACGTTTTAGAGCTTAAAATGATGTTTCGAAGGTTAAACACAAGACCTAAACGACAGCTACTAAATCAAAATTTCTGATCTTACCATGTCGCATATCATGTTTGCGGCGCTCTAACTATCGAAATGAGCGGAACAACGTGTTGAAATGGGAAACCTAAAACTTTCTGTGCAAGTGAAAAAAATGAGCTTAGAATCATCAAAATCGCGTTTTGAGCGTTCTCGAAGCGATTTGAGCGACAAAAAACTGTCTAAATCGATAACGGAAACGTTTTAGAGCTTAAAATGATTTTTTTAAGGTTAAACACAAGACCTAAAGGACAGCTACTAAATAGAAATTTCTGATTTAAACCATGTCGGACATCATGTTTGCGGCGCTCTAACTATCGAAATGAGCGGAACAACGTGTTGAAATGAGAAACCTAAAACTTTCTTTTCAAGTGAAAACAAATGAGCTTAGAATCATCAAAATCGCGTTTTGAGCGTTCTCGAAGCCATTTGAGCGCAAAAAAACTGTCTAAATCGATAACGGCAACGTTTTAGAGCTTAAAATGATGTTTTGAGAGCTATACTTAAGACCTAAAGGGCAGCTACTAAACCGAAATTTCTGATCTTACAATGTCGGATATCATGTTTGCGGCGCTATAACTATGGAAATCAGCGGAACAACGTGTTGAAATGGGAAACCTAAAACTTTCTTTGCAAGTGAAAAAAATGAGCTTGGAATCATCAGAATCGCGTTTTAAGCGTTCTCGAAGCGATTTTAGCGCAAAAAAAGCCGTCTAAATCCATAACGGCAACGTTTTAGAGGTTAAAATGATGTTTTGAGAGCTAGACTTAAGACCTAAAGGGCAGCTACTAAACTGAAATTTCTGATCTTATAATGTCGAATATCATGTTTGTGGCGCTATAACTATCGAAATGAGCGGAACAACGTGTTGAAATGGGAAACCTAAAACATTCTGTGCAAGTGAAAAAAATGAGCTTAGAATCATCAAAATCGCGTTTCCAGTGTTCTGGAAGCGATTTGAGCGCAAAAAAACTGTCTAAATCGATAACGGCAACGTTTTGGAGCTTAAAATGATGTTTTGAGGGCTAAAATTAAACCTAAAGGGCAGCTACTAAACCGAAATTTCTGATCTTACAATGTCGGATATCATGTTTGTGGCGCTATAACTATCGAAATGAGCGGAACAACGTGTTTAAATGAGAAACCTAAAACTTTCTTTGAGAGTGAAAAAAAATGAGCTGAGAATCATCAAAATTGCGTTTTAAGCGTTCTCGAAGCGACTTGAGCGCAAAAAAGCTGTCTAAATCGACAACGGCAACGTTTTAGAGCTCAAAATTATTTTTTGAAGGTTAAACACAAGACCTAAAGGATAGCTACTAAATCGAAATTTCTGATCTTGCCATGTCGGATCTCATGTTTTCGGCGCTCTAACTATCAAAATGAGCGGAACAACGTGTTGAAATGAGAAACCTAAAAATTTCTTTGCAAGTGAAAACAAATGAGTTTAGAATCATCAAAATCGCGTTTTAAGCGTTGTTTAAGCGATTTGAGCGCAAAAAAGCTGCCTAAATCGATAACGGCAACGTTTCAGAGCTTAAAATGATGTTTTGAGAGCTAAACTTATGACCTAAAGGGCAGCTACTAAACCGAAATTTCTGATCTTACCATGTCGGATATAATGTTTCCGGCGCCGTAACTATCGAAATGAGCGGAACAACGTGTTGAAATGGGAAACCTAAAACTTTCTGTGCAAGTGAAAAAAATGAGCTTAGAATCATCAAAATTGCGTTTTCAGCGTTCTCGAAGCGATTTGAGCGCAAAAAACTGCCTAAATCGATAACGGCAACGTTTTAGAGCTTAAAATGATGTTTTGAGAGCTATCCTTAAGACCTAAAGGTCTTCTACTAAACCGAAATTTCTGATGTTACAATGTCGGATATCATGTTTGCGGCGCTATAACTATGGAAATCAGCGGAACAACGTGTTGAAATGGGAAACCTAAAACTTTCTTTGCAAGTGAAAAAAATGAGCTTGGAATCATCAGAATCGCGTTTTAAGCGTTCTCGAAGCGATTTTAGCGCAAAAAAAGCCGTCTAAATCGATAACGGCAACGTTTTAGAGGTTAAAATGATGTTTTGAGAGCTAGACTTAAGACCTAAAGGGCAGCTACTAAACTGAAATTTCTGATCTTACAATGTCGGATATCATGTTTGTGGCGCTATAACTATCGAAATGAGCGGAACAACGTGTTGAAATGAGAAACCTAAAACTTTCTGTGCAAGTGAAAAAAATGAGCTTAGAATCATCAAAAACGCGTTTTGAGCGTTCTCGAAGCGATTTGAGCGACAAAAAACTGTCTAAATCAATAACGGCAACGTTTTAGAGCTTAAATGATGTTTTGCAGGTTAAACACAAGACCGAAAGGACAGCTACTAAATAGAAATTTCTGATTTTACCATGTCGGATATCATGTTTTCGGCGCTCTAACTATCGAAATGAGCGGAACAACGTGTTGAAATGAGAAACCTAAAACTTTCTTTTCAAGTGAAAACAAATGAGCTTAGAATCATCAAAATCGCGTTTTGAGCGCTCTCGAAGCCATTTGAGCGCAAAAAAACTGTCTAAATCGATAACGGCAACGTTTTAGAGCTTAAAATGATGTTTTGAGAGCTAAACTATAGACCTAAAGGGCAGCTACTAAACCAAAATTTCTGATCTTACAATGTCGGATATCATGTTTGCGGCGCTATAACTATAAAAATGAGCAGAACAACGTGTTGAAATGGGAAACCTAAATTTTTCTTTGCAAGTGAAAAAAATGAGCTTGGAATCATCAAAATTGCGTTTTCAGCGTTCTCGAAGCGATTTGAGCGCAAAAAAACTGCCTAAATCGATAACGGCCACGTTTTAGAGCTTAAAATGATGTTTCGAAGGTTAAACACAAGACCTAAAGGACAGCTACTAAATAGAAATTTCTGATCTTACCATGTCGGATATCATGTTTGCGGCGCTCTAACTATCGAAATGAGCGGAACAACGTGTTGAAATGGGAAACCTAAAACTTTCTGTGCAAGTGAAAAAAATGAGCTTAGAATCATCAAAATTGCGTTTTCAGCGTTCTCGAAGCGATTTGAGCGCAAAAAGACTGCCTAAATCGATAACGGCCACGTTTTAGAGCTTAAAATGATGTTTCGAAGGTTAAACACAAGACCTAAAGGATAGCTACTAAATTGAAATTTCTGATCTTGCCATGTCGGATCTCATGTTTTCGGCGCTCTAACTATCGAAATGAGCGGAACAACGTGTTGAAATGAGAAACCTAAAACTTTCTTTGCAAGTGAAAACAAATGAGTTTAGAATCATCAAAATCGCGTTTTAAGCGTTGTCGAAGCGATTTGAGCGCAAAAAAGCTGCCTAAATCGATAACGGCAACGTTTTAGAGCTTAAAATGATGTTTCGAAGGTTAAACACAAGACCTAAAGGACAGCTACTAAATAGAAATTTCTGATCTTACCATGTCGGATATCATGTTTGCGGCGCTCTAACTATCGAAATGAGCGGAACAACGTGTTGAAATGGGAAACCTAAAACTTTCTGTGCAAGTGAAAAAAATGAGCTTAGAATCATCAAAATCGCGTTTTGAGCGTTCTCGAAGCGATTTGAGCGCAAAAAAACTGTCTAAATCGATAACGGAAACGTTTTAGAGCTTAAAATGATTTTTTGCAGGTTAAACACAAGACCTAAAGGACGGCTACTAAATAGAAATTTCTGATTTTACCATGTCGGATATCATGTTTGCGGCGCTCTAACTATCGAAATGAGCGGAACAACGTGTTGAAATGAGCAACCTAAAACTTTCTTTTCAAGTGAAAACAAATGAGCTTAGAATCATCAAAATCGCGTTTTGAGCGTTCTCGAAGCCATTTGAGCGCAAAAAACTGTCTAAATCGATAACGGCAACGTTTTAGAGCTTAAAATGATGTTTTGAGAGCTATACTTAAGACCTAAAGGGCAGCTACTAAACCGAAATTTCTGATCTTACAATGTCGGATATCATGTTTGCGGCGCTATAACTATGGAAATCAGCGGAACAACGTGTTGAAATGGGAAACCTAAAACTTTCTTTGCAAGTGAAAAAAATGAGCTTGGAATCATCAGAATCGCGTTTTAAGCGTTCTCGAAGCGATTTTAGCGCAAAAAAAGCCGTCTAAATCCATAACGGCAACGTTTTAGAGGTTAAAATGATGTTTTGAGAGCTAGACTTAAGACCTAAAGGGCAGCTACTAAACTGAAATTTCTGATCTTATAATGTCGAATATCATGTTTGTGGCGCTATAACTATCGAAATGAGCGGAACAACGTGTTGAAATGGGAAACCTAAAACATTCTGTGCAAGTGAAAAAAATGAGCTTAGAATCATCAAAATCGCGTTTCCAGTGTTCTGGAAGCGATTTGAGCGCAAAAAAACTGTCTAAATCGATAACGGCAACGTTTTGGAGCTTAAAATGATGTTTTGAGGGCTAAAATTAAACCTAAAGGGCAGCTACTAAACCGAAATTTCTGATCTTACAATGTCGGATATCATGTTTGTGGCGCTATAACTATCGAAATGAGCGGAACAACGTGTTTAAATGAGAAACCTAAAACTTTCTTTGAGAGTGAAAAAAAATGAGCTGAGAATCATCAAAATTGCGTTTTAAGCGTTCTCGAAGCGACTTGAGCGCAAAAAAGCTGTCTAAATCGACAACGGCAACGTTTTAGAGCTCAAAATTATTTTTTGAAGGTTAAACACAAGACCTAAAGGATAGCTACTAAATCGAAATTTCTGATCTTGCCATGTCGGATCTCATGTTTTCGGCGCTCTAACTATCAAAATGAGCGGAACAACGTGTTGAAATGAGAAACCTAAAAATTTCTTTGCAAGTGAAAACAAATGAGTTTAGAATCATCAAAATCGCGTTTTAAGCGTTGTTTAAGCGATTTGAGCGCAAAAAAGCTGCCTAAATCGATAACGGCAACGTTTCAGAGCTTAAAATGATGTTTTGAGAGCTAAACTTATGACCTAAAGGGCAGCTACTAAACCGAAATTTCTGATCTTACCATGTCGGATATAATGTTTGCGGCGCCCTAACTATCGAAATGAGCGGAACAACGTGTTGAAATGGGAAACCTAAAACTTTCTGTGCAAGTGAAAAAAATGAGCTTAGAATCATCAAAATTGCGTTTTCAGCGTTCTCGAAGCGATTTGAGCGCAAAAAACTGCCTAAATCGATAACGGCAACGTTTTAGAGCTTAAAATGATGTTTTGAGAGCTATCCTTAAGACCTAAAGGTCTTCTACTAAACCGAAATTTCTGATGTTACAATGTCGGATATCATGTTTGCGGCGCTATAACTATGGAAATCAGCGGAACAACGTGTTGAAATGGGAAACCTTAAACTTTCTTTGCAAGTGAAAAAAATGAGCTTGGAATCATCAGAATCGCGTTTTAAGCGTTCTCGAAGCGATTTTAGCGCAAAAAAAGCCGTCTAAATCGATAACGGCAACGTTTTAGAGGTTAAAATGATGTTTTGAGAGCTAGACTTAAGACCTAAAGGGCAGCTACTAAACTGAAATTTCTGATCTTACAATGTCGGATATCATGTTTGTGGCGCTATAACTATCGAAATGAGCGGAACAACGTGTTGAAATGAGAAACCTAAAACTTTCTTTGCAAGTGAAAAAAATGAGCTTGGAATCATCAGAATCGCGTTTTAAGCGTTCTCGAAGCGATTTTAGCGCAAAAAAAGCCGTCTAAATCCATAACGGCAACGTTTTAGAGGTTAAAATGATGTTTTGAGAGCTAGACTTAAGACCTAAAGGGCAGCTACTAAACTGAAATTTCTGATCTTATAATGTCGAATATCATGTTTGTGGCGCTATAACTATCGAAATGAGCGGAACAACGTGTTGAAATGGGAAACCTAAAACATTCTGTGCAAGTGAAAAAAATGAGCTTAGAATCATCAAAATCGCGTTTCCAGTGTTCTGGAAGCGATTTGAGCGCAAAAAAACTGTCTAAATCGATAACGGCAACGTTTTGGAGCTTAAAATGATGTTTTGAGGGCTAAAATTAAACCTAAAGGGCAGCTACTAAACCGAAATTTCTGATCTTACAATGTCGGATATCATGTTTGTGGCGCTATAACTATCGAAATGAGCGGAACAACGTGTTTAAATGAGAAACCTAAAACTTTCTTTGAGAGTGAAAAAAAATGAGCTGAGAATCATCAAAATTGCGTTTTAAGCGTTCTCGAAGCGACTTGAGCGCAAAAAAGCTGTCTAAATCGACAACGGCAACGTTTTAGAGCTCAAAATTATTTTTTGAAGGTTAAACACAAGACCTAAAGGATAGCTACTAAATCGAAATTTCTGATCTTGCCATGTCGGATCTCATGTTTTCGGCGCTCTAACTATCAAAATGAGCGGAACAACGTGTTGAAATGAGAAACCTAAAAATTTCTTTGCAAGTGAAAACAAATGAGTTTAGAATCATCAAAATCGCGTTTTAAGCGTTGTTTAAGCGATTTGAGCGCAAAAAAGCTGCCTAAATCGATAACGGCAACGTTTCAGAGCTTAAAATGATGTTTTGAGAGCTAAACTTATGACCTAAAGGGCAGCTACTAAACCGAAATTTCTGATCTTACCATGTCGGATATAATGTTTGCGGCGCCCTAACTATCGAAATGAGCGGAACAACGTGTTGAAATGGGAAACCTAAAACTTTCTGTGCAAGTGAAAAAAATGAGCTTAGAATCATCAAAATTGCGTTTTCAGCGTTCTCGAAGCGATTTGAGCGCAAAAAACTGCCTAAATCGATAACGGCAACGTTTTAGAGCTTAAAATGATGTTTTGAGAGCTATCCTTAAGACCTAAAGGTCTTCTACTAAACCGAAATTTCTGATGTTACAATGTCGGATATCATGTTTGCGGCGCTATAACTATGGAAATCAGCGGAACAACGTGTTGAAATGGGAAACCTAAAACTTTCTTTGCAAGTGAAAAAAATGAGCTTGGAATCATCAGAATCGCGTTTTAAGCGTTCTCGAAGCGATTTTAGCGCAAAAAAAGCCGTCTAAATCGATAACGGCAACGTTTTAGAGGTTAAAATGATGTTTTGAGAGCTAGACTTAAGACCTAAAGGGCAGCTACTAAACTGAAATTTCTGATCTTACAATGTCGGATATCATGTTTGTGGCGCTATAACTATCGAAATGAGCGGAACAACGTGTTGAAATGAGAAACCTAAAACTTTCTGTGCAAGTGAAAAAAATGAGCTTAGAATCATCAAAAACGCGTTTTGAGCGTTCTCGAAGCGATTTGAGCGACAAAAAACTGTCTAAATCAATAACGGCAACGTTTTAGAGCTTAAATGATGTTTTGCAGGTTAAACACAAGACCGAAAGGACAGCTACTAAATAGAAATTTCTGATTTTACCATGTCGGATATCATGTTTTCGGCGCTCTAACTATCGAAATGAGCGGAACAACGTGTTGAAATGAGAAACCTAAAACTTTCTTTTCAAGTGAAAACAAATGAGCTTAGAATCATCAAAATCGCGTTTTGAGCGCTCTCGAAGCCATTTGAGCGCAAAAAAACTGTCTAAATCGATAACGGCAACGTTTTAGAGCTTAAAATGATGTTTTGAGAGCTAAACTATAGACCTAAAGGGCAGCTACTAAACCAAAATTTCTGATCTTACAATGTCGGATATCATGTTTGCGGCGCTATAACTATAAAAATGAGCAGAACAACGTGTTGAAATGGGAAACCTAAATTTTTCTTTGCAAGTGAAAAAAATGAGCTTGGAATCATCAAAATTGCGTTTTCAGCGTTCTCGAAGCGATTTGAGCGCAAAAAAACTGCCTAAATCGATAACGGCCACGTTTTAGAGCTTAAAATGATGTTTCGAAGGTTAAACACAAGACCTAAAGGACAGCTACTAAATAGAAATTTCTGATCTTACCATGTCGGATATCATGTTTGCGGCGCTCTAACTATCGAAATGAGCGGAACAACGTGTTGAAATGGGAAACCTAAAACTTTCTGTGCAAGTGAAAAAAATGAGCTTAGAATCATCAAAATTGCGTTTTCAGCGTTCTCGAAGCGATTTGAGCGCAAAAAGACTGCCTAAATCGATAACGGCCACGTTTTAGAGCTTAAAATGATGTTTCGAAGGTTAAACACAAGACCTAAAGGATAGCTACTAAATTGAAATTTCTGATCTTGCCATGTCGGATCTCATGTTTTCGGCGCTCTAACTATCGAAATGAGCGGAACAACGTGTTGAAATGAGAAACCTAAAACTTTCTTTGCAAGTGAAAACAAATGAGTTTAGAATCATCAAAATCGCGTTTTAAGCGTTGTCGAAGCGATTTGAGCGCAAAAAAGCTGCCTAAATCGATAACGGCAACGTTTCAGAGCTTAAAATGATGTTTTGAGAGCTAAACTTATGACCTAAAGGGCAGCTACTAAACCGAAATTTCTGATCTTACCATGTCGGATATCATGTTTGCGGCGCCCTAACTATCGAAATGAGCGGAATAACGTGTTGAAATGGGAAACCTAAAACTTTCTGTGCAAGTGAAAAAAATGAGCTTAGAATCATCAAAATTGCGTTTTCAGCGTTCTCGAAGCGATTTGAGCGCAAAAAAACTGCCTAAATCGATAACGGCCACGTTTTAGAGCTTAAAATGATGTTTCGAAGGTTAAACACAAGACCTAAAGGACAGCTACTAAATAGAAATTTCTGATCTTACCATGTCGGATATCATGTTTGCGGCGCTCTAACTATCGAAATGAGCGGAACAACGTGTTGAAATGGGAAACCTAAAACTTTCTGTGCAAGTGAAAAAAATGAGCTTAGAATCATCAAAATCGCGTTTTGAGCGTTCTCGAAGCGATTTGAGCGCAAAAAAACTGTCTAAATCGATAACGGAAACGTTTTAGAGCTTAAAATGATTTTTTGCAGGTTAAACACAAGACCTAAAGGACGGCTACTAAATAGAAATTTCTGATTTTACCATGTCGGATATCATGTTTGCGGCGCTCTAACTATCGAAATGAGCGGAACAACGTGTTGAAATGAGCAACCTAAAACTTTCTTTTCAAGTGAAAACAAATGAGCTTAGAATCATCAAAATCGCGTTTTGAGCGTTCTCGAAGCCATTTGAGCGCAAAAAACTGTCTAAATCGATAACGGCAACGTTTTAGAGCTTAAAATGATGTTTTGAGAGCTATCCTTAAGATCTAAAGGGCTTCTACTAAACCGAAATTTCTGATGTTACAATGTCGGATATCATGTTTGCGGCGCTATAACTATGGAAATCAGCGGAACAACGTGTTGAAATGGGAAACCTAAAACTTTCTTTGCAAGTGAAAAAAATGAGCTTGGAATCATCAGAATCGCGTTTTAAGCGTTCTCGAAGCGATTTTAGCGCAAAAAAAGCCGTCTAAATCGATAACGGCAACGTTTTAGAGCTTAAAATGATGTTTTGCAGGGTAAACACAAGACCGAAAGGACAGCTACTAAATAGAAATTTCTGATTTTACCATGTCGGATATCATGTTTTCGGCGCTCTAACTATCGAAATGAGCGGAACAACGTGTTGAAATGAGAAACCTAAAACTTTCTTTTCAAGTGAAAACAAATGAGCTTAGAATCATCAAAATCGCGTTTTGAGCGTTCTCGAAGCCATTTGAGCGCAAAAAAACTGTCTAAATCGATAACGGCAATGTTTTAGAGCTTAAAATGATGTTTTGAGAGCTAAACTATAGACCTAAAGGGCAGCTACTAAACCAAAATTTCTGATCTTACAATGTCGGATATCATGTTTGCGGCGCTATAACTATGGAAATGAGCAGAACAACGTGTTGAAATGGGAAACCTAAATTTTTCTTTGCAAGTGAAAAAAATGAGCTTGGAATCATCAGAATCGCGTTTTAAGCGTTCTCGAAGCGATTTTAGCGCAAAAAAAAGCCGTCTAAATCGATAACGGCAACATTTTAGAGCTTAAAATGATGTTTTGAGAGCTAAATTTAAGACCTAAAGGGCAGCTACTAAACCGAAATTTCTGATCTTACCATGTCGGATATCATGTTTGCGGCGCTCTAACTATCGAAATGAGCGGAACATCGTGTTGAAATGAGAAACCTAGAACTTTCTTTGCAAGTGAAAAAAATGAGCTTAGAATCATCAAAATCGCGTTTTAAGCGTTCTCGAAGCGATTTGAGTGCAAAAAGCTGCCTAAGTCGATGACGGCAACGTTTCAGAGCTTAAAATGATGTTTTGAGAGCTAAACTTAAGACCTAAAGGGCAGCTACTAAACCGAAATTTCTGATCTTACCATGTCGGATATCATGTTTGCGGCGCCCTAACTATCAAAATGACCGGAACAACGTGTTGAAATGGGAAACCTAAAACTTTCTGTGCAAGTGAAAAAAATGAGCTTAGAATCATCAAAATTGCGTTTTCAGCGTTCTCGAAGCGATTTGAGCGAAAAAAAACTGCCTAAATCGATAACGGCCACGTTTTAGAGCTTAAAATGATGTTTCGAGGGTTAAACACAAGACCTAAAGGACAGCTACTAAATCAAAATTTCTGATCTTACCATGTCGGATATCAAGTTTGCGGCGCTCTAACTATCGAAATGAGCGGAACAACGTGTTGAAATGGGAAACCTAAAACTTTCTCTGCAAGTGAAAAAAATGAGCTTAGAATCATCAAAATCGCGTTTTGAGCGTTCTCGAAGCGATTTGAGCGACAAAAAACTGTCTAAATCGATAACGGAAACGTTTTAGAGCTTAAAATGATTTTTTTAAGGTTAAACACAAGACCTAAAGGACAGCTACTAAATAGAAATTTCTGATTTAAACCATGTCGGATATCATGTTTGCGGCGCTCTAACTATCGAAATGAGCGGAACAACGTGTTGAAATGAGAAACCTAAAACTTTCTTTTCAAGTGAAAACAAATGAGCTTAGAATCATCAAAATCGCGTTTTGAGCGTTCTCGAAGCCATTTGAGAGCAAAAAAACTGTCTAAATCGATAACGGCAACGTTTTAGAGCTTAAAATGATGTTTTGAGAGCTATACTTAAGACCTAAAGGGCAGCTACTAAACCGAAATTTCTGATCTTACAATGTCGGATATTATGTTTGCGGCGCTATAACTATGGAAATCAGCGGAACAACGTGTTGAAATGGGAAACCTAAAACTTTCTTTGCAAGTGAAAAAAATGAGCTTGGAATCATCAGAATCGCGTTTTAAGCGTTCTCGAAGCGATTTTAGCGCAAAAAAAGCCGTCTAAATCGATAACGGCAACGTTTTAGAGGTTAAAATGATGTTTTGAGAGCTAGACTTAAGACCTAAAGGGCAGCTACTAAACTGAAATTTCTGATCTTATAATGTCGAATATCATGTTTGTGGCGCTATAACTATCGAAATGAGCGGAACAACGTGTTGAAATGAGAAACCTAAAACTTTCTGTGCAAGTGAAAAAAATGAGCTTAGAATCATCAAAATCGCGTTTCCAGTGTTCTGGAAGCGATTTGAGCGCAAAAAAACGGTCTAAATCGATAACGGCAACGTTTTAGAGCTTAAAATGATGTTTTGAGGGCTAAAATTAAACCTAAAGGGCAGCTACTAAACCGAAATTTCTGATCTTACAATGTCGGATATCATGTTTGTGGCGCTATAACTATCGAAATGAGCGGAACAACGTGTTTAAATGAGAAACCTAAAACTTTCTTTGAGAGTGAAAAAAAATGAGCTGAGAATCATCAAAATTGCGTTTTAAGCGTTCTCGAAGCGACTTGAGCGCAAAAAAGCTGTCTAAATCGACAACGGCAACGTTTTAGAGCTCAAAATTATTTTTTGAAGGTTAAACACAAGACCTAAAGGATAGCTACTAAATCGAAATTTCTGATCTTGCCATGTCGGATCTCATGTTTTTGGCGCTCTAACTATCGAAATGAGCGGAACAACGTGTTGAAATGAGAAACCTAAAACTTTCTTTGCAAGTGAAAACAAATGAGTTTAGAATCATCAAAATCGCGTTTTAAGCGTTGTCGAAGCGATTTGAGCGCAAAAAAGCTGCCTATATCGATAACGGCAACGTTTCAGAGCTTAAAATGATGTTTTGAGAGCTAAACTTATGACTTAAAGGGCAGCTACTAAACCGAAATTTCTTATCTTACCATGTCGGATATCATGTTTGCGGTGCCCTAACTATCGAAATGAGCGGAACAACGTGTTGAAATGGGAAACCTAAAACTTTCTGTGCAAGTGAAAAAAATGAGCTTAGAATCATCAAAATTGCGTTTTCAGCGTTCTCGAAGCGATTTGAGCGCAAAAAGACTGCCTAAATCGATAACGGCCACGTTTTAGAGCTTAAAATGATGTTTCGAAGGTTAAACACAAGACCTAAAGGATAGCTACTAAATCGAAATTTCTGATCTTGCCATGTCGGATCTCATGTTTTCGGCGCTCTAACTATCGAAATGAGCGGAACAACGTGTTGAAATGAGAAACCTAAAACTTTCTTTGCAAGTGAAAACAAATGAGTTTAGAATCATCAAAATCGCTTTTTAAGCGTTGTCGAAGCGATTTGAGCGCAAAAAAGCTGCCTAAATCGATAACGGCAACGTTTCAGAGCTTAAAATGATGTTTTGAGAGCTGAACTTATGACCTAAAGGGCAGCTACTAAACCGAAATTTCTGATCTTACCATGTCGGATATCATGTTTGCGGCGCCCTAACTATCGAAATGAGCGGAATAACGTGTTGAAATGGGAAACCTAAAACTTTCTGTGCAAGTGAAAAAAATGAGCTTAGAATCATCAAAATTGCGTTTTCAGCGTTCTCGAAGCGATTTGAGCGCAAAAAAACTGCCTAAATCGATAACGACCACGTTTTAGAGCTTAAAATGATGTTTCGAAGGTTAAACACAAGACCTAAAGGACAGCTACTAAATAGAAATTTCTGATCTTACCATGTCGGATATCATGTTTGCGGCGCTCTAACTATCGAAATGAGCGGAACAACGTGTTGAAATGGGAAACCTAAAACTTTCTGTGCAAGTGAAAAAAATGAGCTTAGAATGATCAAAATCGCGTTTTGAGCGTTCTCGAAGCGATTTGAGCGCAAAAAAACTGTCTAAATCGATAACGGAAACGTTTTAGAGCTTAAAAGGATTTTTTGCAGGTTAAACACAAGACCTAAAGGACGGCTACTAAATAGAAATTTCTGATTTTACCATGTCGGATATCATGTTTGCGGCGCTCTAACTATCGAAATGAGCGGAACAACGTGTTGAAATGAGCAACCTAAAACTTTCTTTTCAAGTGAAAACAAATGAGCTTAGAATCATCAAAATCGCGTTTTGAGCGTTCTCGAAGCCATTTGAGCGCAAAAAACTGTCTAAATCGATAACGGCAACGTTTTAGAGCTTAAAATGATGTTTTGAGAGCTATCCTTAAGACCTAAAGGGCTTCTACTAAACCGAAATTTCTGATGTTACAATGTCGGATATCATGTTTGCGGCGCTATAACTATGGAAATCAGCGGAACAACGTGTTGAAATGGGAAACCTAAAACTTTCTTTGCAAGTGAAAAAAATGAGCTTGGAATCATAAGAATCGCGTTTTAAGCGTTCTCGAAGCGATTTTAGCGCAAAAAAAGCCGTCTAAATCGATAACGGCAACGTTTTAGAGGTTAAAATGATGTTTTTAGAGCTAGACTTAAGACCTAAAGGGCAGCTACTAAACTGAAATTTCTGATCTTACAATGTCGGATATCATGTTTGTGGCGCTATAACTATCGAAATGAGCGGAACAACGTGTTGAAATGAGAAACCTAAAACTTTCTGTGCAAGTGAAAAAAATGAGCTTAGAATCATCAAAATCGCGTTTTGAGCGTTCTCGAAGCGATTTGAGCGACAAAAAACTGTCTAAATCAATAACGGCAACGTTTTAGAGCTTAAAATGATGTTTTGCAGGTTAAACACAAGACCGAAAGGACAGCTACTAAATAGAAATTTCTGATTTTACCATGTCGGATATCATGTTTTCGGCGCTCTAACTATCGAAATGAGCGGAACAACGTGTTGAAATGAGAAACCTAAAACTTTCTTTTCAAGTGAAAACAAATGAGCTTAGAATCATCAAAATCGCGTTTTGAGCGTTCTCGAAGCGATTTGAGTGCAAAAAGCTGCCTAAGTCGATGACGGCAACGTTTCAGAGCTTAAAATGATGTTTTGAGAGCTAAACTTAAGACCTAAAGGGCAGCTACTAAACCGAAATTTCTGATCTTACCATGTCGGATATCATGTTTGCGGCGCCCTAACTATCAAAATGACCGGAACAACGTGTTGAAATGGGAAACCTAAAACTTTCTGTGCAAGTGAAAAAAATGAGCTCAGAATCATCAAAGTTGCGTTTTCAGCGTTCTCGAAGCGATTTGAGCGCAAAAAAACTGCCTAAATCGATAACGGCCACGTTTTAGAGCTTAAAATGATGTTTCGAAGGTTAAACACAAGACCTAAAGGACAGCTACTAAATCAAAATTTCTGATCTTACCATGTCGGATATCATGTTTGCGGCGCTCTAACTATCGAAATGAGCGGAACAACGTCTTTAAATGGGAAACCTAAAACTTTCTCTGCAAGTGAAAAAAATGAGCTTAGAATCATCAAAATCGCGTTTTGAGCGTTCTCGAAGCGATTTGAGCGACAAAAAACTGTCTAAATCGATAACGGAAACGTTTTAGAGCTTAAAATGATGTTTTGAGAGCTATACTTAAGACCTAAAGGGCAGCTACTAAACCGAAATTTCTGATCTTACAATGTCGGATATCATGTTTGCGGCGCTATAACTATGGAAATCAGCGGAACAACGTGTTGAAATGGGAAACCTAAAACTTTCTTTGCAAGTGAAAAAAATGAGCTTGGAATCATCAGAATCGCGTTTTAAGCGTTCTCGAAGCGATTTTAGCGCAAAAAAAGCCGTCTAAATCGATAACGGCATCGTTTTAGAGGTTAAAATGATGTTTTGAGAGCTAGACTTAAGACCTAAAGGGCAGCTACTAAACTGAAATTTCTGATCTTATAATGTCGAATATCATGTTTGTGGCGCTATAACTATCGAAATGAGCGGAACAACGTGTTGAAATGAGAAACCTAAAACTTTCTGTGCAAGTGAAAAAAATGAGCTTAGAATCATCAAAATCGCGTTTCCAGTGTTCTGGAAGCGATTTGAGCGCAAAAAAACGGTCTAAATCGATAACGGCAACGTTTTGGAGCTTAAAATGATGTTTTGAGGGCTAAAATTAAACCTAAAGGGCAGCTACTAAACCGAAATTTCTGATCTTACAATGTCGGATATCATGTTTGTGGCGCTATAACTATCGAAATGAGCGGAACAACGTGTTTAAATGAGAAACCTAAAACTTTCTTTGAGAGTGAAAAAAAATGAGCTTAGAATCATCAAAATTGCGTTTTAAGCGTTCTCGAAGCGACTTGAGCGCAAAAAAGCTGTCTAAATCGACAACGGCAACGTTTTAGAGCTCAAAATTATTTTTTGAAGGTTAAACACAAGACCTAAAGGATAGCTACTAAATCGAAATTTCTGATCTTGCCATGTCGGATCTCATGTTTTCGGCGCTCTAACTATCGAAATGAGCGGAACAACGTGTTGAAATGAGAAACCTAAAACTTTCTTTGCAAGTGAAAACAAATGAGTTTAGAATCATCAAAATCGCGTTTTAAGCGTTGTCGAAGCGATTTGAGCGCAAAAAAGCTGCCTAAATCGATAACGGCAACGTTTCAGAGCTTAAAATGATGTTTTGAGAGCTAAACTTATGACCTAAAGGGCAGCTACTAAACGGAAATTTCTGATCTTACCATGTCGGATATCATGTTTGCGGCGCCCTAACTATCGAAATGAGCGGAACAACGTGTTGAAATGGGAAACCTAAAACTTTCTGTGCAAGTGAAAAAAATGAGCTTAGAATCATCAAAATTGCGTTTTCAGCGTTCTCGAAGCGATTTGAGCGCAAAAAACTGCCTAAATCGATAACGGCCACGTTTTAGAGCTTAAAATGATGTTTCGAAGGTTAAACACAAGACCTAAAGGACAGCTACTAAATCAAAATTTCTGATCTTACCATGTCGGATATCATGTTTGCGGCGCTCTAACTATCGAAATGAGCGGCACAACGTGTTGAAATGGGAAACCTAAAACTTTCTGTGCAAGTGAAAAAAATGAGCTTAGAATCATCAAAATCGCGTTTTGAGCGTTCTCGAAGCGATTTGAGCGCAAAAAAACTGTCTAAATCGATAACGGCAACGTTTTAGAGCTTAAAATGATGTTTTGAGAGCTAAACTTAAGACCTAAAGGGCAGCTACTAAACCGAAATTTCTGATCTTACAATGCCGGATATCATGTTTGCGGCGCTATAACTATGGAAATGAGCAGAACAACGTGTTGAAATGGGAAACCTAAAACTTTCTTTGCAAGTGAAAAAAATGAGCTTGGAATCATCAGAATCGCGTTTTAAGCGTTCTCGAAGCGATTTTAGCGCAAAAAAAAGCCGTCTAAATCGATAACGGCAACATTTTAGAGCTTAAAATGATGTTTTGAGAGCTAAATTTAAGACCTAAAGGGCAGCTACTAAACCGAAATTTCTGATCTTACCATGTCGGATATCATGTTTGCGGCGCTCTAACTATCGAAATGAGCCGAACAACGTGTTGAAATGAGAAACCTAGAACTTTCTTTGCAAGTGAAAAAAATGAGCTTAGAATCATCAAAATTGCGTTTTCAGCGTTCTCGAAGCGATTTGAGCGCAAAAAGACTGCCTAAATCGATAACGGCCACGTTTTAGAGCTTAAAATGATGTTTCGAAGGTTAAACACAAGACCTAAAGGATAGCTACTAAATCGAAATTTCTGATCTTGCCATGTCGGATCTCATGTTTTCGGCGCTCTAACTATCGAAATGAGCGGAACAACGTGTTGAAATGAGAAACCTAAAACTTTCTTTGCAAGTGAAAAAAATGAGCTTAGAATCATCAAAATTGCGTTTTCAGCGTTCTCGAAGCGATTTGAGCGCAAAAAACTGCCTAAATCGATAACGGCCACGTTTTAGAGCTTAAAATGATGTTTCGAAGGTTAAACACAAGACCTAAAGGACAGCTACTAAATCAAAATTTCTGATCTTACCATGTCGGATATCATGTTTGCGGCGCTCTAACTATCGAAATGAGCGGAACAACGTGTTGAAATGGGAAACCTAAAACTTTCTTTGCAAGTGAAAACAAATGAGTTTAGAATCATCAAAATCGCTTTTTAAGCGTTGTCGAAGCGATTTGAGCGCAAAAAAGCTGCCTAAATCGATAACGGCAACGTTTCAGAGCTTAAAATGATGTTTTGAGAGCTGAACTTATGACCTAAAGGGCAGCTACTAAACCGAAATTTCTGATCTTACCATGTCGGATATCATGTTTGCGGCGCCCTAACTATCGAAATGAGCGGAATAACGTGTTGAAATGGGAAACCTAAAACTTTCTGTGCAAGTGAAAAAAATGAGCTTAGAATCATCAAAATTGCGTTTTCAGCGTTCTCGAAGCGATTTGAGCGCAAAAAAACTGCCTAAATCGATAACGACCACGTTTTAGAGCTTAAAATGATGTTTCGAAGGTTAAACACAAGACCTAAAGGACAGCTACTAAATAGAAATTTCTGATCTTACCATGTCGGATATCATGTTTGCGGCGCTCTAACTATCGAAATGAGCGGAACAACGTGTTGAAATGGGAAACCTAAAACTTTCTGTGCAAGTGAAAAAAATGAGCTTAGAATGATCAAAATCGCGTTTTGAGCGTTCTCGAAGCCATTTGAGCGCAAAAAACTGTCTAAATCGATAACGGCAACGTTTTAGAGCTTAAAATGATGTTTTGAGAGCTATCCTTAAGACCTAAAGGGCTTCTACTAAACCGAAATTTCTGATGTTACAATGTCGGATATCATGTTTGCGGCGCTATAACTATGGAAATCAGCGGAACAACGTGTTGAAATGGGAAACCTAAAACTTTCTTTGCAAGTGAAAAAAATGAGCTTGGAATCATAAGAATCGCGTTTTAAGCGTTCTCGAAGCGATTTTAGCGCAAAAAAAGCCGTCTAAATCGATAACGGCAACGTTTTAGAGGTTAAAATGATGTTTTTAGAGCTAGACTTAAGACCTAAAGGGCAGCTACTAAACTGAAATTTCTGATCTTACAATGTCGGATATCATGTTTGTGGCGCTATAACTATCGAAATGAGCGGAACAACGTGTTGAAATGAGAAACCTAAAACTTTCTGTGCAAGTGAAAAAAATGAGCTTAGAATCATCAAAATCGCGTTTTGAGCGTTCTCGAAGCGATTTGAGCGACAAAAAACTGTCTAAATCAATAACGGCAACGTTTTAGAGCTTAAAATGATGTTTTGCAGGTTAAACACAAGACCGAAAGGACAGCTACTAAATAGAAATTTCTGATTTTACCATGTCGGATATCATGTTTTCGGCGCTCTAACTATCGAAATGAGCGGAACAACGTGTTGAAATGAGAAACCTAAAACTTTCTTTTCAAGTGAAAACAAATGAGCTTAGAATCATCAAAATCGCGTTTTGAGCGTTCTCGAAGCGATTTGAGTGCAAAAAGCTGCCTAAGTCGATGACGGCAACGTTTCAGAGCTTAAAATGATGTTTTGAGAGCTAAACTTTAGACCTAAAGGGCAGCTACTAAACCGAAATTTCTGATCTTACCATGTCGGATATCATGTTTGCGGCGCCCTAACTATCAAAATGACCGGAACAACGTGTTGAAATGGGAAACCTAAAACTTTCTGTGCAAGTGAAAAAAATGAGCTCAGAATCATCAAAATTGCGTTTTCAGCGTTCTCGAAGCGATTTGAGCGCAAAAAAACTGCCTAAATCGATAACGGCCACGTTTTAGAGCTTAAAATGATGTTTCGAAGGTTAAACACAAGACCTAAAGGACAGCTACTAAATCAAAATTTCTGATCTTACCATGTCGGATATCATGTTTGCGGCGCTCTAACTATCGAAATGAGCGGAACAACGTGTTTAAATGGGAAACCTAAAACTTTCTCTGCAAGTGAAAAAAATGAGCTTAGAATCATCAAAATCGCGTTTTGAGCGTTCTCGAAGCGATTTGAGCGACAAAAAACTGTCTAAATCGATAACGGAAACGTTTTAGAGCTTAAAATGATGTTTTGAGAGCTATACTTAAGACCTAAAGGGCAGCTACTAAACCGAAATTTCTGATCTTACAATGTCGGATATCATGTTTGCGGCGCTATAACTATGGAAATCAGCGGAACAACGTGTTGAAATGGGAAACCTAAAACTTTCTGTGCAAGTGAAAAAAATGAGCTTGGAATCATCAGAATCGCGTTTTAAGCGTTCTCGAAGCGATTTTAGCGCAAAAAAAGCCGTCTAAATCGATAACGGCATCGTTTTAGAGGTTAAAATGATGTTTTGAGAGCTAGACTTAAGACCTAAAGGGCAGCTACTAAACTGAAATTTCTGATCTTATAATGTCGAATATCATGTTTGTGGCGCTATAACTATCGAAATGAGCGGAACAACGTGTTGAAATGAGAAACCTAAAACTTTCTGTGCAAGTGAAAAAAATGAGCTTAGAATCATCAAAATCGCGTTTCCAGTGTTCTGGAAGCGATTTGAGCGCAAAAAAACGGTCTAAATCGATAACGGCAACGTTTTGGAGCTTAAAATGATGTTTTGAGGGCTAAAATTAAACCTAAAGGGCAGCTACTAAACCGAAATTTCTGATCTTACAATGTCGGATATCATGTTTGTGGCGCTATAACTATCGAAATGAGCGGAACAACGTGTTTAAATGAGAAACCTAAAACTTTCTTTGAGAGTGAAAAAAAATGAGCTTAGAATCATCAAAATTGCGTTTTAAGCGTTCTCGAAGCGACTTGAGCGCAAAAAAGCTGTCTAAATCGACAACGGCAACGTTTTAGAGCTCAAAATTATTTTTTGAAGGTTAAACACAAGACCTAAAGGATAGCTACTAAATCGAAATTTCTGATCTTGCCATGTCGGATCTCATGTTTTCGGCGCTCTAACTATCGAAATGAGCGGAACAACGTGTTGAAATGAGAAACCTAAAACTTTCTTTGCAAGTGAAAACAAATGAGTTTAGAATCATCAAAATCGCGTTTTAAGCGTTGTCGAAGCGATTTGAGCGCAAAAAAGCTGCCTAAATCGATAACGGCAACGTTTCAGAGCTTAAAATGATGTTTTGAGAGCTAAACTTATGACCTAAAGGGCAGCTACTAAACGGAAATTTCTGATCTTACCATGTCGGATATCATGTTTGCGGCGCCCTAACTATCGAAATGAGCGGAACAACGTGTTGAAATGGGAAACCTAAAACTTTCTGTGCAAGTGAAAAAAATGAGCTTAGAATCATCAAAATTGCGTTTTCAGCGTTCTCGAAGCGATTTGAGCGCAAAAAACTGCCTAAATCGATAACGGCCACGTTTTAGAGCTTAAAATGATGTTTCGAAGGTTAAACACAAGACCTAAAGGACAGCTACTAAATCAAAATTTCTGATCTTACCATGTCGGATATCATGTTTGCGGCGCTCTAACTATCGAAATGAGCGGAACAACGTGTTGAAATGGGAAACCTAAAACTTTCTGTGCAAGTGAAAAAAATGAGCTTAGAATCATCAAAATCGCGTTTTGAGCGTTCTCGAAGCGATTTGAGCGCAAAAAAACTGTCTAAATCGATAACGGCAACGTTTTAGAGCTTAAAATGATGTTTTGAGAGCTAAACTTAAGACCTAAAGGGCAGCTACTAAACCGAAATTTCTGATCTTACAATGCCGGATATCATGTTTGCGGCGCTATAACTATGGAAATGAGCAGAACAACGTGTTGAAATGGGAAACCTAAAACTTTCTTTGCAAGTGAAAAAAATGAGCTTGGAATCATCAGAATCGCGTTTTAAGCGTTCTCGAAGCGATTTTAGCGCAAAAAAAAGCCGTCTAAATCGATAACGGCAACATTTTAGAGCTTAAAATGATGTTTTGAGAGCTAAATTTAAGACCTAAAGGGCAGCTACTAAACCGAAATTTCTGATCTTACCATGTCGGATATCATGTTTGCGGCGCTCTAACTATCGAAATGAGCGGAACAACGTGTTGAAATGAGAAACCTAGAACTTTCTTTGCAAGTGAAAAAAATGAGCTTAGAATCATCAAAATTGCGTTTTCAGCGTTCTCGAAGCGATTTGAGCGCAAAAAGACTGCCTAAATCGATAACGGCCACGTTTTAGAGCTTAAAATGATGTTTCGAAGGTTAAACACAAGACCTAAAGGATAGCTACTAAATCGAAATTTCTGATCTTGCCATGTCGGATCTCATGTTTTCGGCGCTCTAACTATCGAAATGAGCGGAACAACGTGTTGAAATGAGAAACCTAAAACTTTCTTTGCAAGTGAAAAAAATGAGCTTAGAATCATCAAAATTGCGTTTTCAGCGTTCTCGAAGCGATTTGAGCGCAAAAAACTGCCTAAATCGATAACGGCCACGTTTTAGAGCTTAAAATGATGTTTCGAAGGTTAAACACAAGACCTAAAGGACAGCTACTAAATCAAAATTTCTGATCTTACCATGTTGGATATCATGTTTGCGGCGCTCTAACTATCGAAATGAGCGGAACAACGTGTTGAAATGGGAAACCTAAAACTTTCTGTGCAAGTGAAAAAAATGAGCTTAGAATCATCAAAATCGCGTTTTGAGCGTTCTCGAAGCGATTTGAGCGACAAAAAACTGTCTAAATCGATAACGGCAACGTTTTAGAGCTTAAAATGATGTTTTGAGAGCTAAACTTAAGACCTAAAGGGCAGCTACTAAACCGAAATTTCTGATCTTACAATGCCGGATATCATGTTTGCGGCGCTATAACTATGGAAATGAGCAGAACAACGTGTTGAAATGGGAAACCTAAAACTTTCTTTGCAAGTGAAAAAAATGAGCTTGGAATCATCAGAATCGCGTTTTAAGCGTTCTCGAAGCGATTTTAGCGCAAAAAAAGCCGTCTAAATCGATAACGGCAACATTTTAGAGCTTAAAATGATGTTTTGAGAGCTAAATTTAAGACCTAAAGGGCAGCTACTAAACTGAAATTTCTGATCTTATAATGTCGAATATCATGTTTGTGGCGCTATAACTATCGAAATGAGCGGAACAACGTGTTGAAATGAGAAACCTAAAACTTTCTGTGCAAGTGAAAAAAATGAGCTTAGAATCATCAAAATCGCGTTTCCAGTGTTCTGGAAGCGATTTGAGCGCAAAAAAACGGTCTAAATCGATAACGGCAACGTTTTGGAGCTTAAAATGATGTTTTGAGGGCTAAAATTAAACCTAAAGGGCAGCTACTAAACCGAAATTTCTGATCTTACAATGTCGGATATCATGTTTGTGGCGCTATAACTATCGAAATGAGCGGAACAACGTGTTTAAATGAGAAACCTAAAACTTTCTTTGAGAGTGAAAAAAAATGAGCTGAGAATCATCAAAATTGCGTTTTAAGCGTTCTCGAAGCGACTTGAGCGCAAAAAAGCTGTCTAAATCGACAACGGCAACGTTTTAGAGCTCAAAATTATTTTTTGAAGGTTAAACACAAGACCTAAAGGATAGCTACTAAATCGAAATTTCTGATCTTGCCATGTCGGATCTCATGTTTTTGGCGCTCTAACTATCGAAATGAGCGGAACAACGTGTTGAAATGAGAAACCAAAAACTTTCTTTGCAAGTGAAAACAAATGAGTTTAGAATCATCAAAATCGCGTTTTAAGCGTTGTCGAAGCGATTTGAGCGCAAAAAAGCTGCCTATATCGATAACGGCAACGTTTCAGAGCTTAAAATGATGTTTTGAGAGCTAAACTTATGACTTAAAGGGCAGCTACTAAACCGAAATTTCTTATCTTACCATGTCGGATATCATGTTTGCGGTGCCCTAACTATCGAAATGAGCGGAACAACGTGTTGAAATGGGAAACCTAAAACTTTCTGTGCAAGTGAAAAAAATGAGCTTAGAATCATCAAAATTGCGTTTTCAGCGTTCTCGAAGCGATTTGAGCGCAAAAAGACTGCCTAAATCGATAACGGCCACGTTTTAGAGCTTAAAATGATGTTTCGAAGGTTAAACACAAGACCTAAAGGATAGCTACTAAATCGAAATTTCTGATCTTGCCATGTCGGATCTCATGTTTTCGGCGCTCTAACTATCGAAATGAGCGGAACAACGTGTTGAAATGAGAAACCTAAAACTTTCTTTGCAAGTGAAAACAAATGAGTTTAGAATCATCAAAATCGCTTTTTAAGCGTTGTCGAAGCGATTTGAGCGCAAAAAAGCTGCCTAAATCGATAACGGCAACGTTTCAGAGCTTAAAATGATGTTTTGAGAGCTGAACTTATGACCTAAAGGGCAGCTACTAAACCGAAATTTCTGATCTTACCATGTCGGATATCATGTTTGCGGCGCCCTAACTATCGAAATGAGCGGAATAACGTGTTGAAATGGGAAACCTAAAACTTTCTGTGCAAGTGAAAAAAATGAGCTTAGAATCATCAAAATTGCGTTTTCAGCGTTCTCGAAGCGATTTGAGCGCAAAAAAACTGCCTAAATCGATAACGACCACGTTTTAGAGCTTAAAATGATGTTTCGAAGGTTAAACACAAGACCTAAAGGACAGCTACTAAATAGAAATTTCTGATCTTACCATGTCGGATATCATGTTTGCGGCGCTCTAACTATCGAAATGAGCGGAACAACGTGTTGAAATGGGAAACCTAAAACTTTCTGTGCAAGTGAAAAAAATGAGCTTAGAATGATCAAAATCGCGTTTTGAGCGTTCTCGAAGCGATTTGAGCGCAAAAAAACTGTCTAAATCGATAACGGAAACGTTTTAGAGCTTAAAAGGATTTTTTGCAGGTTAAACACAAGACCTAAAGGACGGCTACTAAATAGAAATTTCTGATTTTACCATGTCGGATATCATGTTTGCGGCGCTCTAACTATCGAAATGAGCGGAACAACGTGTTGAAATGAGCAACCTAAAACTTTCTTTTCAAGTGAAAACAAATGAGCTTAGAATCATCAAAATCGCGTTTTGAGCGTTCTCGAAGCCATTTGAGCGCAAAAAACTGTCTAAATCGATAACGGCAACGTTTTAGAGCTTAAAATGATGTTTTGAGAGCTATCCTTAAGACCTAAAGGGCTTCTACTAAACCGAAATTTCTGATGTTACAATGTCGGATATCATGTTTGCGGCGCTATAACTATGGAAATCAGCGGAACAACGTGTTGAAATGGGAAACCTAAAACTTTCTTTGCAAGTGAAAAAAATGAGCTTGGAATCATAAGAATCGCGTTTTAAGCGTTCTCGAAGCGATTTTAGCGCAAAAAAAGCCGTCTAAATCGATAACGGCAACGTTTTAGAGGTTAAAATGATGTTTTTAGAGCTAGACTTAAGACCTAAAGGGCAGCTACTAAACTGAAATTTCTGATCTTACAATGTCGGATATCATGTTTGTGGCGCTATAACTATCGAAATGAGCGGAACAACGTGTTGAAATGAGAAACCTAAAACTTTCTGTGCAAGTGAAAAAAATGAGCTTAGAATCATCAAAATCGCGTTTTGAGCGTTCTCGAAGCGATTTGAGCGACAAAAAACTGTCTAAATCAATAACGGCAACGTTTTAGAGCTTAAAATGATGTTTTGCAGGTTAAACACAAGACCGAAAGGACAGCTACTAAATAGAAATTTCTGATTTTACCATGTCGGATATCATGTTTTCGGCGCTCTAACTATCGAAATGAGCGGAACAACGTGTTGAAATGAGAAACCTAAAACTTTCTTTTCAAGTGAAAACAAATGAGCTTAGAATCATCAAAATCGCGTTTTGAGCGTTCTCGAAGCGATTTGAGTGCAAAAAGCTGCCTAAGTCGATGACGGCAACGTTTCAGAGCTTAAAATGATGTTTTGAGAGCTAAACTTAAGACCTAAAGGGCAGCTACTAAACCGAAATTTCTGATCTTACCATGTCGGATATCATGTTTGCGGCGCCCTAACTATCAAAATGACCGGAACAACGTGTTGAAATGGGAAACCTAAAACTTTCTGTGCAAGTGAAAAAAATGAGCTTAGAATCATCAAAATTGCGTTTTCAGCGTTCTCGAAGCGATTTGAGCGCAAAAAAACTGCCTAAATCGATAACGGCCACGTTTTAGAGCTTAAAATGATGTTTCGAAGGTTAAACACAAGACCTAAAGGACAGCTACTAAATCAAAATTTCTGATCTTACCATGTCGGATATCATGTTTGCGGCGCTCTAACTATCGAAATGAGCGGAACAACGTGTTTAAATGGGAAACCTAAAACTTTCTCTGCAAGTGAAAAAAATGAGCTTAGAATCATCAAAATCGCGTTTTGAGCGTTCTCGAAGCGATTTGAGCGACAAAAAACTGTCTAAATCGATAACGGAAACGTTTTAGAGCTTAAAATGATGTTTTGAGAGCTATACTTAAGACCTAAAGGGCAGCTACTAAACCGAAATTTCTGATCTTACAATGTCGGATATCATGTTTGCGGCGCTATAACTATGGAAATCAGCGGAACAACGTGTTGAAATGGGAAACCTAAAACTTTCTTTGCAAGTGAAAAAAATGAGCTTGGAATCATCAGAATCGCGTTTTAAGCGTTCTCGAAGCGATTTTAGCGCAAAAAAAGCCGTCTAAATCGATAACGGCATCGTTTTAGAGGTTAAAATGATGTTTTGAGAGCTAGACTTAAGACCTAAAGGGCAGCTACTAAACTGAAATTTCTGATCTTATAATGTCGAATATCATGTTTGTGGCGCTATAACTATCGAAATGAGCGGAACAACGTGTTGAAATGAGAAACCTAAAACTTTCTGTGCAAGTGAAAAAAATGAGCTTAGAATCATCAAAATCGCGTTTCCAGTGTTCTGGAAGCGATTTGAGCGCAAAAAAACGGTCTAAATCAATAACGGCAACGTTTTGGAGCTTAAAATGATGTTTTGAGGGCTAAAATTAAACCTAAAGGGCAGCTACTAAACCGAAATTTCTGATCTTACAATGTCGGATATCATGTTTGTGGCGCTATAACTATCGAAATGAGCGGAACAACGTGTTTAAATGAGAAACCTAAAACTTTCTTTGAGAGTGAAAAAAAATGAGCTTAGAATCATCAAAATTGCGTTTTAAGCGTTCTCGAAGCGACTTGAGCGCAAAAAAGCTGTCTAAATCGACAACGGCAACGTTTTAGAGCTCAAAATTATTTTTTGAAGGTTAAACACAAGACCTAAAGGATAGCTACTAAATCGAAATTTCTGATCTTGCCATGTCGGATCTCATGTTTTCGGCGCTCTAACTATCGAAATGAGCGGAACAACGTGTTGAAATGAGAAACCTAAAACTTTCTTTGCAAGTGAAAACAAATGAGTTTAGAATCATCAAAATCGCGTTTTAAGCGTTGTCGAAGCGATTTGAGCGCAAAAAAGCTGCCTAAATCGATAACGGCAACGTTTCAGAGCTTAAAATGATGTTTTGAGAGCTAAACTTATGACCTAAAGGGCAGCTACTAAACCGAATATTCTGATCTTACCATGTCGGATATCATGTTTGCGGCGCCCTAACTATCGAAATGAGCGGAACAACGTGTTGAAATGGGAAACCTAAAACATTCTGTGCAAGTGAAAAAAATGAGCTTAGAACCATCAAAATTGCGTTTTAAGCGTTCTCGAAGCGACTTGAGCGCAAAAAAGCTGTCTAAATCGACAACGGCAACGTTTTAGAGCTTAAAATGATGTTTTGAGAGCTATACTTAAGACCTAAAGGGCAGCTACTAAACCGAAATTTCTGATCTTACAATGTCGGATATCATGTTTGCGGCGCTATAACTATGGAAATCAGCGGAACAACGTGTTGAAATGGGAAACCTAAAACTTTCTTTGCAAGTGAAAAAAATGAGCTTGGAATCATCAGAATCGCGTTTTAAGCGTTCTCGAAGCGATTTTAGCGCAAAAAAAGCCGTCTAAATCGATAACGGCAACGTTTTAGAGGTTAAAATGATGTTTTGAGAGCTATACTTAAGACCTAAAGGGCAGCTACTAAACCGAAATTTCTGATCTTACAATGTCGGATATCATGTTTGCGGCGCTATAACTATGGAAATCAGCGGAACAACGTGTTGAAATGGGAAACCTAAAACTTTCTTTGCAAGTGAAAAAAATGAGCTTGGAATCATCAGAATCGCGTTTTAAGCGTTCTCGAAGCGATTTTAGCGCAAAAAAAGCCGTCTAAATCGATAACGGCAACGTTTTAGAGGTTAAAATGATGTTTTGAGAGCTAGACTTAAGACCTAAAGGGCAGCTTCTAAACTGAAATTTCTGATCTTATAATGTCGGATATCATGTTTGTGGCGCTATAACTATCGATATGAGCGGAACAACGTGTTGAAATGGGAAACCTAAAACTTTCTGTGCAAGTGAAAAAAATGAGCTTAGAATCATCAAAATTGCGTTTTCAGCGTTCTCGAAGCGATTTGAGCGCAAAAAAACTGTCTAAATCGATAACGGCAACGTTTTGGAGCTTAAAATGATGTTTTGAGGGCTAAAATTAAACCTAAAGGGCTGCTACTAAACCGAAATTTCTGATCTTACAATGTCGGATATCATGTTTGTGGCGCTATAACTATCGAAATGAGCGGAACAACGTGTTTAAATGAGAAACCTAAAACTGTCTTTGAGAGTGAAAAAAAAGGAGCTTAGAATCATCAAAATTGCGTTTTAAGCGTTCTCGAAGCGACTTGACCGCAAAAAAGCTGTCTAAATCGACAACGGCAACGTTTTAGAGCTCAAAATTATTTTTTGAAGGTTAAACACAAGACCTAAAGGATAGCTACTAAATCGAAATTTCTGATCTTGCCATGTCGGATCTCATGTTTTCGGCGCTCTAACTATCGAAATGAGCGGAACAACGTGTTGAAATGAGAAACCTAAAACTTTCTTTGCAAGTGAAAACAAGTGAGTTTAGAATCATCAAAATCGCGTTTTAAGCGTTGTCGAAGCGATTTGAGCGAAAAAAAGCTGCCTAAATCGATAACGGCAACGTTTCAGAGCTTAAAATGATGTTTTGAGAGCTAAACTTATGACCTAAAGGGCAGCTACTAAACCGAATATTCTGATCTTACCATGTCGGATATCATGTTTGCGGCGCCCTAACTATCGAAATGAGCGGAACAACGTGTTGAAATGGGAAACCTAAAACATTCTGTGCAAGTGAAAAAAATGAGCTTAGAACCATCAAAATTGCGTTTTAAGCGTTCTCGAAGCGACTTGAGCGCAAAAAAGCTGTCTAAATCGACAACGGCAACGTTTTAGAGCTTAAAATGATGTTTTGAGAGCTATACTTAAGACCTAAAGGGCAGCTACTAAACCGAAATTTCTGATCTTACAATGTCGGATATCATGTTTGCGGCGCTATAACTATGGAAATCAGCGGAACAACGTGTTGAAATGGGAAACCTAAAACTTTCTTTGCAAGTGAAAAAAATGAGCTTGGAATCATCAGAATCGCGTTTTAAGCGTTCTCGAAGCGATTTTAGCGCAAAAAAAGCCGTCTAAATCGATAACGGCAACGTTTTAGAGGTTAAAATGATGTTTTGAGAGCTATACTTAAGACCTAAAGGGCAGCTACTAAACCGAAATTTCTGATCTTACAATGTCGGATATCATGTTTGCGGCGCTATAACTATGGAAATCAGCGGAACAACGTGTTGAAATGGGAAACCTAAAACTTTCTTTGCAAGTGAAAAAAATGAGCTTGGAATCATCAGAATCGCGTTTTAAGCGTTCTCGAAGCGATTTTAGCGCAAAAAAAGCCGTCTAAATCGATAACGGCAACGTTTTAGAGGTTAAAATGATGTTTTGAGAGCTAGACTTAAGACCTAAAGGGCAGCTTCTAAACTGAAATTTCTGATCTTATAATGTCGGATATCATGTTTGTGGCGCTATAACTATCGATATGAGCGGAACAACGTGTTGAAATGGGAAACCTAAAACTTTCTGTGCAAGTGAAAAAAATGAGCTTAGAATCATCAAAATTGCGTTTTCAGCGTTCTCGAAGCGATTTGAGCGCAAAAAAACTGTCTAAATCGATAACGGCAACGTTTTGGAGCTTAAAATGATGTTTTGAGGGCTAAAATTAAACCTAAAGGGCTGCTACTAAACCGAAATTTCTGATCTTACAATGTCGGATATCATGTTTGTGGCGCTATAACTATCGAAATGAGCGGAACAACGTGTTTAAATGAGAAACCTAAAACTTTCTTTGAGAGTGAAAAAAAATGAGCTTAGAATCATCAAAATTGCGTTTTAAGCGTTCTCGAAGCGACTTGAGCGCAAAAAAGCTGTCTAAATCGACAACGGCAACGTTTTAGAGCTCAAAATTATTTTTTGAAGGTTAAACACAAGACCTAAAGGATAGCTACTAAATCGAAATTTCTGATCTTGCCATGTCGGATCTCATGTTTTCGGCGCTCTAACTATCGAAATGAGCGGAACAACGTGTTGAAATGAGAAACCTAAAACTTTCTTTGCAAGTGAAAACAAATGAGTTTAGAATCATCAAAATCGCGTTTTAAGCGTTGTCGAAGCGATTTGAGCGCAAAAAAGCTGCCTAAATCGATAACGGCAACGTTTCAGAGCTTAAAATGATGTTTTGAGAGCTAAACTTATGACCTAAAGGGCAGCTACTAAACCGAAATTTCTGATCTTACCATGTCGGATATCATGTTTGCGGCGCCCTAACTATCGAAATGAGCGGAACAACGTGTTGAAATGGGAAACCTAAAACTTTCTGTGCAAGTGAAAAAAATGAGCTTAGAATCATCAAAATTGCGTTTTCAGCGTTCTCGAAGCGATTTGAGCGCAAAAAACTGCCTAAATCGATAACGGCCACGTTTTAGAGCTTAAAATGATGTTTCGAAGGTTAAACACAAGACCTAAAGGACAGCTACTAAATCAAAATTTCTGATCTTACCATGTCGGATATCATGTTTGCGGCGCTCTAACTATCGAAATGAGCGGAACAACGTGTTGAAATGAGAAACCTAGAACTTTCTTTGCAAGTGAAAAAAATGAGCTTAGAATCATCAAAATTGCGTTTTCAGCGTTCTCGAAGCGATTTGAGCGCAAAAAAACTGTCTAAATCGATAACGGCAACGTTTTGGAGCTTAAAATGATATTTTGAGGACTAAAATTAAACCTAAAGGGCAGCTACTAAACCCAAATTTCTGATCTTACAATGTCGGATATCATGTTTGTGGCGCTATAACTATCGAAATGTGCGGAACAACGTGTTTAAATGAGAAACCTAAAACTGTCTTTGAGAGTGAAAAAAAAGGAGCTTAGAATCATCAAAATTGCGTTTTAAGCGTTCTCGAAGCGACTTGACCGCAAAAAAGCTGTCTAAATCGACAACGGCAACGTTTTAGAGCTCAAAATTATTTTTTGAAGGTTAAACACAAGACCTAAAGGATAGCTACTAAATCGAAATTTCTGATCTTGCCATGTCGGATCTCATGTTTTCGGCGCTCTAACTATGGAAATGAGCGGAACAACGTGTTGAAATGAGAAACCTAAAACTTTCTTTGCAAGTGAAAACAAATGAGTTTAGCGTTGTCGAAGCGATTTGAGCGAAAAAAAGCTGCCTAAATCGATAACGGCAACGTTTCAGAGCTTAAAATGATGTTTTGAGAGCTAAACTTATGACCTAAAGGGCAGCTACTAAACCGAATATTCTGATCTTACCATGTCGGATATCATGTTTGCGGCGCCCTAACTATCGAAATGAGCGGAACAACGTGTTGAAATGGGAAACCTAAAACTTTCTGTGCAAGTGAAAAAAATGAGCTTAGAATCATCAAAATTGCGTTTTCAGCGTTCTCGAAGCGATTTGAGCGCAAAAAAACTGTCTAAATCGATAACGGCAACGTTTTGGAGCTTAAAATGATGTTTTGAGGGCTAAAATTAAACCTAAAGGGCTGCTACTAAACCGAAATTTCTGATCTTACAATGTCGGATATCATGTTTGTGGCGCTATAACTATCGAAATGAGCGGAACAACGTGTTTAAATGAGAAACCTAAAACTTTCTTTGAGAGTGAAAAAAAATGAGCTTAGAATCATCAAAATTGCGTTTTAAGCGTTCTCGAAGCGACTTGAGCGCAAAAAAGCTGTCTAAATCGACAACGGCAACGTTTTAGAGCTCAAAATTATTTTTTGAAGGTTAAACACAAGACCTAAAGGATAGCTACTAAATCGAAATTTCTGATCTTGCCATGTCGGATCTCATGTTTTCGGCGCTCTAACTATCAAAATGAGCGGAACAACGTGTTGAAATGAGAAACCTAAAACTTTCTTTGCAAGTGAAAACAAATGAGTTTAGAATCATCAAAATCGCGTTTTAAGCGTTGTCGAAGCGATTTGAGCGCAAAAAAGCTGCCTAAATCGATAACGGCAACGTTTCAGAGCTTAAAATGATGTTTTGAGAGCTAAACTTATGACCTAAAGGGCAGCTACTAAACCGAAATTTCTGATCTTACCATGTCGGATATCATGTTTGCGGCGCCCTAACTATCGAAATGAGCGGAACAACGTGTTGAAATGGGAAACCTAAAACTTTCTGTGCAAATGAAAAAAATGAGCTTAGAATCATCAAAATTGCGTTTTCAGCGTTCTCGAAGCGATTTGAGCGCAAAAAACTGCCTAAATCGATAACGGCCACGTTTTAGAGCTTAAAATGATGTTTCGAAGGTTAAACACAAGACCTAAAGGACAGCTACTAAATCAAAATTTCTGATCTTACCATGTCGGATATCATGTTTGCGGCGCCCTAACTATCGAAATGAGCGGAACAACGTGTTGAAATGGGAAACCTAAAACTTTCTGTGCAAGTGAAAAAAATGAGCTTAGAATCATCAAAATCGCGTTTTGAGCGTTCTCGAAGCGATTTGAGCGCAAAAAAACTGTCTAAATCGATAACGGCAACGTTTTAGAGCTTAAAGTGATGTTTTGAGAGCTAAACTTAAGACCTAAAGGGCAGCTACTAAACCGAAATTTCTGATCTTACAATGCCGGATATCATGTTTGCGGCGCTATAACTATGGAAATGAGCAGAACAACGTGTTGAAATGGGAAACCTAAAACTTTCTTTGCAAGTGAAAAAAATGAGCTTGGAATCATCAGAATCGCGTTTTAAGCGTTCTCGAAGCGATTTTAGCGCAAAAAAAGCCGTTAAAATCGATAACGGCAACATTTTAGAGCTTAAAATGATGTTTTGAGAGCTAAATTTAAGACCTAAAGGGCAGCTACTAAACCGAAATTTCTGATCTTACAATGTCGGATATCATGTTTGTGGCGCTATAACTATCGAAATGAGCGGAACAACGTGTTTAAATGAGAAACCTAAAACTGTCTTTGAGAGTGAAAAAAAAAGAGCTTAGAATCATCAAAATTGCGTTTTAAGCGTTCTCGAAGCGACTTGACCGCAAAAAAGCTGTCTAAATCGACAACGGCAACGTTTTAGAGCTCAAAATTATTTTTTGAAGGTTAAACACAAGACCTAAAGGATAGCTACTAAATCGAAATTTCTGATCTTGCCATGTCGGATCTCATGTTTTCGGCGCTCTAACTATCGAAATGAGCGGAACAACGTGTTGAAATGAGAAACCTAAAACTTTCTTTGCAAGTGAAAACAAGTGAGTTTAGAATCATCAAAATCGCGTTTTAAGCGTTGTCGAAGCGATTTGAGCGAAAAAAAGCTGCCTAAATCGATAACGGCAACGTTTCAGAGCTTAAAATGATGTTTTGAGAGCTAAACTTATGACCTAAAGGGCAGCTACTAAACCGAATATTCTGATCTTACCATGTCGGATATCATGTTTGCGGCGCCCTAACTATCGAAATGAGCGGAACAACGTGTTGAAATGGGAAACCTAAAACTTTCTGTGCAAGTGAAAAATATGAGCTTAGAATCATCAAAATTGCGTTTTCAGCGTTCTCGAAGCGATTTGAGCGCAAAAAACTGCCTAAATCGATAACGGCCACGTTTTGGAGCTTAAAATGATATTTTGAGGACTAAAATTAAACCTAAAGGGCAGCTACTAAACCCAAATTTCTGATCTTACAATGTCGGATATCATGTTTGTGGCGCTATAACTATCGAAATGAGCGGAGCAACGTGTTTAAATGAGAAACCTAAAACTGTCTTTGAGAGTGAAAAAAAAGGAGCTTAGAATCATCAAAATTGCGTTTTAAGCGTTCTCGAAGCGACTTGACCGCAAAAAAGCTGTCTAAATCGACAACGGCAACGTTTTAGAGCTCAAAATTATTTTTTGAAGGTTAAACACAAGACCTAAAGGATAGCTACTAAATCGAAATTTCTGATCTTGCCATGTCGGATCTCATGTTTTCGGCGCTCTAACTATCGAAATGAGCGGAACAACGTGTTGAAATGAGAAACCTAAAACTTTCTTTGCAAGTGAAAACAAATGAGTTTAGCGTTGTCGAAGCGATTTGAGCGAAAAAAAGCTGCCTAAATCGATAACGGCAACGTTTCAGAGCTTAAAATGATGTTTTGAGAGCTAAACTTATGACCTAAAGGGCAGCTACTAAACCGAATATTCTGATCTTACCATGTCGGATATCATGTTTGCGGCGCCCTAACTATCGAAATGAGCGGAACAACGTGTTGAAATGGGAAACCTAAAACTTTCTGTGCAAGTGAAAAAAATGAGCTTAGAATCATCAAAATTGCGTTTTCAGCGTTCTCGAAGCGATTTGAGCGCAAAAAAACTGCCTAAATCGATAACGGCCACGTTTTAGAGCTTAAAATGATGTTTCGAAGGTTAAACACCAGACCTAAACGACAGCTACTAAATCAAAATTTCTGATCTTACCATGTCGGATATCATGTTTGCGGCGCTCTAACTATCGAAATGAGCGGAACAACGTGTTGAAATGGGAAACCTAAAACTTTCTGTGCAAGTGAAAAAAATGAGCTTAGAATCATCAAAATCGCGTTTTGAGCGTTCTCGAAGCGATTTGAGCGACAAAAAACTGTCTAAATCGATAACGGAAACGTTTTAGAGCTTAAAATGATTTTTTTAAGGTTAAACACAAGACCTAAAGGACAGCTACTAAATAGAAATTTCTGATTTAAACCATGTCGGACATCATGTTTGCGGCACTCTAACTATCGAAATGAGCGGAACAACGTGTTGAAATGAGAAACCTAAAACTTTCTTTTCAAGTGAAAACAAATGAGCTTAGAATCATCAAAATCGCGTTTTAAGCGTTTTCGAAGCGATTTTAGCGCAAAAAAAGCCGTCTAAATCCATAACGGCAACGTTTTAGAGGTTAAAATGATGTTTTGAGAGCTAGACTTAAGACCTAAAGGGCAGCTACTAAATCGAAATTTCTGATCTTGCCATGTCGGATCTCATGTTTTCGGCGCTCTAACTATCAAAATGAGCGGAACAACGTGTTGAAATGAGAAACCTAAAACTTTCTTTGCAAGTGAAAACAAATGAGTTTAGAATCATCAAAATCGCGTTTTAAGCGTTGTCGAAGCGATTTGAGCGCAAAAAAGCTGCCTAAATCGATAACGGCAACGTTTCAGAGCTTAAAATGATGTTTTGAGAGCTAAACTTATGACCTAAAGGGCAGCTACTAAACCGAAATTTCTGATCTTACCATGTCGGATATCATGTTTGCGGCGCCCTAACTATCGAAATGAGCGGAACAACGTGTTGAAATGGGAAACCTAAAACTTTCTGTGCAAATGAAAAAAATGAGCTTAGAATCATCAAAGTTGCGTTTTCAGCGTTCTCGAAGCGATTTGAGCGCAAAAAACTGCCTAAATCGATAACGGCCACGTTTTAGAGCTTAAAATGATGTTTCGAAGGTTAAACACAAGACCTAAAGGACAGCTACTAAATCAAAATTTCTGATCTTACCATGTCGGATATCATGTTTGCGGCGCCCTAACTATCGAAATGAGCGGAACAACGTGTTGAAATGGGAAACCTAAAACTTTCTGTGCAAGTGAAAAAAATGAGCTTAGAATCATCAAAATCGCGTTTTGAGCGTTCTCGAAGCGATTTGAGCGCAAAAAAACTGTCTAAATCGATAACGGCAACGTTTTAGAGCTTAAAGTGATGTTTTGAGAGCTAAACTTAAGACCTAAAGGGCAGCTACTAAACCGAAATTTCTGATCTTACAATGCCGGATATCATGTTTGCGGCGCTATAACTATGGAAATGAGCAGAACAACGTGTTGAAATGGGAAACCTAAAACTTTCTTTGCAAGTGAAAAAAATGAGCTTGGAATCATCAGAATCGCGTTTTAAGCGTTCTCGAAGCGATTTTAGCGCAAAAAAAGCCGTTAAATCGATAACGGCAACATTTTAGAGCTTAAAATGATGTTTTGAGAGCTAAATTTAAGACCTAAAGGGCAGCTACTAAACCGAAATTTCTGATCTTACAATGTCGGATATCATGTTTGTGGCGCTATAACTATCGAAATGAGCGGAACAACGTGTTTAAATGAGAAACCTAAAACTGTCTTTGAGAGTGAAAAAAAAGGAGCTTAGAATCATCAAAATTGCGTTTTAAGCGTTCTCGAAGCGACTTGACCGCAAAAAAGCTGTCTAAATCGACAACGGCAACGTTTTAGAGCTCAAAATTATTTTTTGAAGGTTAAACACAAGACCTAAAGGATAGCTACTAAATCGAAATTTCTGATCTTGCCATGTCGGATCTCATGTTTTCGGCGCTCTAACTATCGAAATGAGCGGAACAACGTGTTGAAATGAGAAACCTAAAACTTTCTTTGCAAGTGAAAACAAGTGAGTTTAGAATCATCAAAATCGCGTTTTAAGCGTTGTCGAAGCGATTTGAGCGAAAAAAAGCTGCCTAAATCGATAACGGCAACGTTTCAGAGCTTAAAATGATGTTTTGAGAGCTAAACTTATGACCTAAAGGGCAGCTACTAAACCGAATATTCTGATCTTACCATGTCGGATATCATGTTTGCGGCGCCCTAACTATCGAAATGAGCGGAACAACGTGTTGAAATGGGAAACCTAAAACTTTCTGTGCAAGTGAAAAATATGAGCTTAGAATCATCAAAATTGCGTTTTCAGCGTTCTCGAAGCGATTTGAGCGCAAAAAACTGCCTAAATCGATAACGGCCACGTTTTAGAGCTTAAAATGATGTTTCGAAGGTTAAACACAAGACCTAAACGACAGCTACTAAATCAAAATTTCTGATCTTACCATGTCGGATATCATGTTTGCGGCGCTCTAACTATCGAAATGAGCGGAACAACGTGTTGAAATGGGAAACCTAAAACTTTCTGTGCAAGTGAAAAAAATGAGCTTAGAATCATCAAAATCGCGTTTTGAGCGTTCTCGAAGCGATTTGAGCGACAAAAAACTGTCTAAATCGATAACGGAAACGTTTTAGAGCTTAAAATGATTTTTTTAAGGTTAAACACAAGACCTAAAGGACAGCTACTAAATAGAAATTTCTGATTTAAACCATGTCGGACATCATGTTTCGGCCAAGTTCGTCATTCATTTGATTCAGCGGTTGTCCGCAACAGTGCAGGAAAATTCAATATGGCGCATTTAATGAGTGGAAAAAAGAATGTTTTCGCGATTACAAATTTTTGTTAGATTGCACCCCAACTTTTTCCCGAAACTATTCAAGCATGTGTGAATTTTCTTTGCACATTGTGAGTCGTACTGTTCTTAATACATTGAAAGGATGAATGGCTTATTTGTCTCGTAAAGGAATTAATATGAATTTATTGGACATCGTATTTAATTTGAATGGAACTTGTCACGGACTCACTGGTTTGAAAAAAGCATATAAGGGACATAAAAATTACTTGTTTCAGAGGAAAAGATTACTCACATGCTGGCAACTGAGGATACTTTCTTCAATTGATTTAAACGTGAAAAAGGAAAATTAGATAGGCTTTATCAAGATACTTGATCACTCCATTCACTTGATGTATCTCAAGTGCTTTAATATTTTATTGTTAGTTTAGCTTGTATATGAACTTATTGGCCAGGTTTGACTTTCTCGTTGTTACATTATTTGCCTTGCTTCTAAAAACAATTTTTAAAAATTTGTTTATTGCTATAATTAGGCCAGGTCAGCATATTGCATTTATAGAGCTCAAGATCTGTCACTATGTAGATGTATCAGTGTTTTGTTTATATTGGATAATGTTTTGCTTATTTATTGATGAGTGAATATGTACAAACTAGAGTTGAATTGTAGCTGTCACTATTTAATAAATGAATAAATTGAGTTTATTATACCAAAATCTTTTATGACTTTTTACAAATACACATTGTGTTATGTTTTCATATTTGATACCAATTAGTTTCTACACCATTTTAACATTTTACTCCTGTTATTACATCATCAAATACTTTTATGGTATCAAATGTGGAATCATTGCAGTGGTCACAATGCCCATTTGGGTAAATAACACCATATAATGTATGTTTCTGTAACTGCAAATCTGGCAGCTACTCAAGGTGAGGGTAATTTAATGACACTGAAAAGGCCTGATTAGTGACACAAACAGTAGTACAAAAAAAATCACCACTTGAACAATGTTTGTTGCTTTAACATCAGTTTACTCTGTTATTTTCTTGACCACTTACCTATCAAGTGATAAACTAATGATGTTTGGTCAGTAATTAGAGGAAAATGTGTACTCAAAATACATTTTGTTACTTCACCAAGTCTAATTCTACACAGCTAAAGTTGTATGGAGATGGTCCTGGACATGGTGTCCTCTTGCAACTATTACTCAAATATTGCTTATACATATTGGTTGCAAAACTAAAAGGTTAGTCAGATATATCTCTGGCTACTGTGCACAAGCATCACCTTGGAATAGAATTTCCTAAATAAATGTGACACACATGTACAGTAAAACAGAAAAATTGGGTGCAGCCCTTAACTCATCTGTTGTCGGACAGTGAAAAGGTGACAAATTTATAGCTTGGACACTAAATCATTGACAAAAAGAACCTATTTTTGTTGTTAACCAAACTTACTCTGGTGATTTCTGCTTGATGAGGTAACTAATGATATTGGACATAAGATTAATGACTTGTAAGTTTGGTAAATATCTTTCTTGTGTCAGTCAGTATATGTGTTGTTTGCCAATTATGTTTGGCAAACAACACATATACTGACTGACATGACTGGAAAATGTTTGCCAATTTGTTCTTAAATGTAGTTTAGCATTAAGGGCACATTAGAGCAAGATGTGGTAAATATTTTCTAAAATAGGTAACAGTAATTCATAATTAGCCTGATAACTTCAAGAAGGGCATGTTTATTCTGCTTCAGGCTAATCAGTGAGAAATTCAGTTGTGACACCAAGAGTGCATTTTTTTGCTGGAGCAGGAAGTGACATACTCTTATTTTATGAACTTGTAATCAATGATCAGTCAGTAATGTTAAATTGGGGAAGGCAATTAGGCAAACTCAACTACAGTACACTAAAACAACATACTTGCTTATTTGTCTACCTTGACACTATAATGATATGATATGCATGACCGTAGTCTGACAACAATTCCTTGTATTTTTAGTATATACAAAAGACATGATTTTTTAATCAAAAGCACTTCATTACATGGCATTTTGAATTGCACAAGGCATGTCACATTGCCCTGACACAAGGCTGTCAAAGCTGTACTTTGTAAGTACGTTGTTATAACTGCATTAAAAACTTTAGGTGTCACTACTTACTCAGTGAAAACATTAAAAAACAGTTAGTCAAGAGATATAAACATTGTATTTATGCAATCAGTAGACATAATTACACCTAAACCTTGGATTTTACATTTACCATGAACTATGCAATATACTCAGTAAAAATTATTCTAATTCTAAACAAAAGCAAGGAGATTTTATGATCTTCTAGACCACAATAACAGTTTATTCCCCTGGAAATATTTAGCGGCTAGATAAAACAAAACAGAAAATATAAAATCCTAATCTCACTATGAAAAAGTACAGCGTCGTCTAGTAACATATGTTAACATGTATACATTCTTTTGAATGAACAGATACTAGTACTGTTTACAAATATTAATATAAATATAGCCAGCTCGAGGAGATAAACAACTGCCCGATCATCCTATAAAGTACTGAAAATAGATCACTAACTATTTTGTAGTCATTTCGCTTGTCTGGTCGATAATTCCACCTTTTTCCTCGTCCTTTGTAACGCCAGCATGTTGTAATCTTTAAAGGTCCATTTAACAACACTCGCGTGCGGCGCTCTTATTTCAAAGCGCTTTGTCGCCGTTTAAATGCCAAATCCCAAAAAATAAAAACATACGTTTTTAGATAAAAGCCACAGGCTTGTTACCACGAAAAAATTATGTACGAATTGATTAAAATACAAAAGTTATTTGAAGCCAAATTTCGGCAATTTTCATGTTATCTACCTCGACGCGCGATTCTCAAGATATAGTCCTCAAAGAATGCTCAACCGCTGCAAAACAATACGTGTAACTATGGCAACCTTGGTATCATTTTGATCCACTCGTCTCACTCTGTTGATCACAATTGTTTATATTTATCTAAAGATAACCTGCAGTGCCCCGCAACGGTATTAAAATGACGCATTTTTTAAGAAATAATTTAGGCACCATTCTTCCTAAAAATACGCGCGCCGTCAAGAAAAAATTGTTACGCTCGAGTTGGCCGAATTCGCTACATTTTATGCCAAGCGTGGTTGAAATGAGAAACCTAAAACTTTCTTTTCAAGTGAAAACAAATGAGCTTAGAATCATCAAAATCGCGTTTTGAGCGTTCTCGAAGCCATTTGAGCGCAAAAAAACTGTCTAAATCGATAACGGCAACGTTTTAGAGCTTAAAATGATGTTTTGAGAGCTATACTTAAGACCTAAAGGGCAGCTACTAAACCGAAATTTCTGATCTTACAATGTCGGATATCATGTTTGCGGCGCTATAACTATGGAAATCAGCGGAACAACGTGTTGAAATGGGAAACCTAAAACTTTCTTTGCAAGTGAAAAAAATGAGCTTGGAATCATCAGAATCGCGTTTTAAGCGTTCTCGAAGCGATTTTAGCGCAAAAAAATCGGTCTAAATCCATAACGGCAACGTTTTAGAGGTTAAAATGATGTTTTGAGAGCTATACTTAAGACCTAAAGGGCAGCTACTAAACCGAAATTTCTGATCTTACAATGTCGGATATCATGTTTGCGGCGCTATAACTATGGAAATCAGCGGAACAACGTGTTGAAATGGCAAACCTAAAACTTTCTTTGCAAGTGAAAAAAATGAGCTTGGAATCATCAGAATCGCGTTTTAAGCGTTCTCGAAGCGATTTTAGCGCAAAAAAAGCCGTCTAAATCGATAACGGCAACGTTTTAGAGGTTAAAATGATGTTTTGAGAGCTAGACTTAAGACCTAAAGGGCAGCTACTAAACTGAAATTTCTGATCTTATAATGTCGGATATCATGTTTGTGGCGCTATAACTATCGATATGAGCGGAACAACGTGTTGAAATGGGAAACCTAAAACTTTCTGTGCAAGTGAAAAAAATGAGCTTAGAATCATCAAAATTGCGTTTTCAGCGTTCTCGAAGCGATTTGAGCGCAAAAAAACTGTCTAAATCGATAACGGCAACGTTTTGGAGCTTAAAATGATGTTTTGAGGGCTAAAATTAAACCTAAAGGGCTGCTACTAAACCGAAATTTCTGATCTTACAATGTCGGATATCATGTTTGTGGCGCTATAACTATCGAAATGAGCGGAACAACGTGTTTAAATGAGAAACCTAAAACTTTCTTTGAGAGTGAAAAAAAATGAGCTTAGAATCATCAAAATTGCGTTTTAAGCGTTCTCGAAGCGACTTGAGCGCAAAAAAGCTGTCTAAATCGACAACGGCAACGTTTTAGAGCTCAAAATTATTTTTTGAAGGTTAAACACAAGACCTAAAGGATAGCTACTAAATCGAAATTTCTGATCTTGCCATGTCGGATCTCATGTTTTCGGCGCTCTAACTATCGAAATGAGCGGAACAACGTGTTGAAATGAGAAACCTAAAACTTTCTTTGCAAGTGAAAACAAATGAGTTTAGAATCATCAAAATCGCGTTTTAAGCGTTGTCGAAGCGATTTGAGCGCAAAAAAGCTGCCTAAATCGATAACGGCAACGTTTCAGAGCTTAAAATGATGTTTTGAGAGCTAAACTTATGACCTAAAGGGCAGCTACTAAACCGAAATTTCTGATCTTACCATGTCGGATATCATGTTTGCGGCGCCCTAACTATCGAAATGAGCGGAACAACGTGTTGAAATGGGAAACCTAAAACTTTCTGTGCAAGTGAAAAAAATGAGCTTAGAATCATCAAAATTGCGTTTTCAGCGTTCTCGAAGCGATTTGAGCGCAAAAAACTGCCTAAATCGATAACGGCCACGTTTTAGAGCTTAAAATGATGTTACGAAGGTTAAACACAAGACCTAAAGGACAGCTACTAAATCAAAATTTCTGATCTTACCATGTCGGATATCATGTTTGCGGCGCTCTAACTATCGAAATGAGCGGAACAACGTGTTGAAATGGGAAACCTAAAACTTTCTGTGCAAGTGAAAAAAATGAGCTTAGAATCATCAAAATCGCGTTTTGAGCGTTCTCGAAGCGATTTGAGCGCAAAAAAACTGTCTAAATCGATAACGGCAACGTTTTAGAGCTTAAAATGATGTTTTGAGAGCTAAACTTAAGACCTAAAGGGCAGCTACTAAACCGAAATTTCTGATCTTACAATGCCGGATATCATGTTTGCGGCGCTATAACTATGGAAATGAGCAGAAAAACGTGTTGAAATGGGAAACCTAAAACTTTCTTTGCAAGTGAAAAAAATGAGCTTGGAATCATCAGAATCGCGTTTTAAGCGTTCTCGAAGCGATTTTAGCGCAAAAAAAAGCCGTCTAAATCGATAACGGCAACATTTTAGAGCTTAAAATGATGTTTTGAGAGCTAAATTTAAGACCTAAAGGGCAGCTACTAAACCGAAATTTCTGATCTTACCATGTCGGATATCATGTTTGCGGCGCTCTAACTATCGAAATGAGCGGAACAACGTGTTGAAATGAGAAACCTAGAACTTTCTTTGCAAGTGAAAAAAATGAGCTTAGAATCATCAAAATTGCGTTTTCAGCGTTCTCGAAGCGATTTGAGCGCAAAAAAACTGTCTAAATCGATAACGGCAACGTTTTGGAGCTTAAAATGATGTTTTGAGGGCTAAAATTAAACCTAAAGGGCAGCTACTAAACCGAAATTTCTGATCTTACAATGTCGGATATCATGTTTGTGGCGCTATAACTATCGAAATGAGCGGAACAACGTGTTTAAATGAGAAACCTAAAACTGTCTTTGAGAGTGGAAAAAAAGGAGCTTAGAATCATCAAAATTGCGTTTTAAGCGTTCTCGAAGCGACTTGACCGCAAAAAAGCTGTCTAAATCGACAACGGCAACGTTTTAGAGCTCAAAATTATTTTTTGAAGGTTAAACACAAGACCTAAAGGATAGCTACTAAATCGAAATTTCTGATCTTGCCATGTCGGATCTCATGTTTTCGGCGCTCTAACTATCGAAATGAGCGGAACAACGTGTTGAAATGAGAAACCTAAAACTTTCTTTGCAAGTGAAAACAAATGAGTTTAGCGTTGTCGAAGCGATTTGAGCGAAAAAAAGCTGCCTAAATCGATAACGGCAACGTTTCAGAGCTTAAAATGATGTTTTGAGAGCTAAACTTATGACCTAAAGGGCAGCTACTAAACCGAATATTCTGATCTTACCATGTCGGATATCATGTTTGCGGCGCCCTAACTATCGAAATGAGCGGAACAACGTGTTGAAATGGGAAACCTAAAACCTTCTGTGCAAGTGAAAAAAATGAGCTTAGAATCATCAAAATTGCGTTTTCAGCGTTCTCGAAGCGATTTGAGCGCAAAAAAACTGCCTAAATCGATAACGGCCACGTTTTAGAGCTTAAAATGATGTTTCGAAGGTTAAACACAAGACCTAAACGACAGCTACTAAATCAAAATTTCTGATCTTACCATGTCGGATATCATGTTTGCGGCGCTCTAACTATCGAAATGAGCGGAACAACGTGTTGAAATGGGAAACCTAAAACTTTCTTTTCAAGTGAAAACAAATGAGCTTAGAATCATCAAAATCGCGTTTTGAGCGTTCTCGAAGCCATTTGAGCGCAAAAAAACTGTCTAAATCGATAACGGCAACGTTTTAGAGCTTAAAATGATGTTTTGAGGGCTAAAATTAAACCTAAAGGGCAGCTACTAAACCGAAATTTCTGATCTTACAATGTCGGATATCATGTTTGTGGCGCTATAACTATCGAAATGAGCGGAACAACGTGTTTAAATGAGAAACCTAAAACTGTCTTTGAGAGTGGAAAAAAAGGAGCTTAGAATCATCAAAATTGCGTTTTAAGCGTTCTCGAAGCGACTTGACCGCAAAAAAGCTGTCTAAATCGACAACGGCAACGTTTTAGAGCTCAAAATTATTTTTTGAAGGTTAAACACAAGACCTAAAGGATAGCTACTAAATCGAAATTTCTGATCTTGCCATGTCGGATCTCATGTTTTCGGCGCTCTAACTATCGAAATGAGCGGAACAACGTGTTGAAATGAGAAACCTAAAACTTTCTTTGCAAGTGAAAACAAATGAGTTTAGCGTTGTCGAAGCGATTTGAGCGAAAAAAAGCTGCCTAAATCGATAACGGCAACGTTTCAGAGCTTAAAATGATGTTTTGAGAGCTAAACTTATGACCTAAAGGGCAGCTACTAAACCGAATATTCTGATCTTACCATGTCGGATATCATGTTTGCGGCGCCCTAACTATCGAAATGAGCGGAACAACGTGTTGAAATGGGAAACCTAAAACCTTCTGTGCAAGTGAAAAAAATGAGCTTAGAATCATCAAAATTGCGTTTTCAGCGTTCTCGAAGCGATTTGAGCGCAAAAAAACTGCCTAAATCGATAACGGCCACGTTTTAGAGCTTAAAATGATGTTTCGAAGGTTAAACACAAGACCTAAACGACAGCTACTAAATCAAAATTTCTGATCTTACCATGTCGGATATCATGTTTGCGGCGCTCTAACTATCGAAATGAGCGGAACAACGTGTTGAAATGGGAAACCTAAAACTTTCTTTTCAAGTGAAAACAAATGAGCTTAGAATCATCAAAATCGCGTTTTGAGCGTTCTCGAAGCCATTTGAGCGCAAAAAAACTGTCTAAATCGATAACGGCAACGTTTTAGAGCTTAAAATGATGTTTTGAGAGCTATACTTAAGACCTAAAGGGCAGCTACTAAACCGAAATTTCTGATCTTACAATGTCGGGTATCATGTTTGCGGCGCTATAACTATGGAAATCAGCGGAACAACGTGTTGAAATGGGAAACCTAAAACTTTCTTTGCAAGTGAAAAAAATGAGCTTGGAATCATCAGAATCGCGTTTTAAGCGTTCTCGAAGCGATTTTAGCGCAAAAAAAGCCGTCTAAATCCATAACGGCAACGTTTTAGAGGTTAAAATGATGTTTTGAGAGCTAGACTTAAGACCTAAAGGGCAGCTACTAAACTGAAATTTCTGATCTTATAATGTCGAATATCATGTTTGTGGCGCTATAACTATCGAAATGAGCGGAACAACGTGTTGAAATGGGAAACCTAAAACATTCTGTGCAAGTGAAAAAAATGAGCTTAGAATCATCAAAATCGCGTTTCCAGTGTTCTGGAAGCGATTTGAGCGCAAAAAAACTGTCTAAATCGATAACGGCAACGTTTTGAAGCTTAAAATGATGTTTTGAGGGCTAAAATTAAACCTAAAGGGCAGCTACTAAACCGAAATTTCTGATCTTACAATGTCGGATATCATGTTTGTGGCGCTAAAACTATCGAAATGAGCGGAACAACGTGTTTAAATTAGAAACCTAAAACTTTCTTTGAGAGTGAAAAAAAATGAGCTTAGAATCATCAAAATCGCGTTTTAAGCGTTCTCGAAGCGACTTGAGCGCAAAAAAGCTGTCTAAATCGACAACGGCAACGTTTTAGAGCTCAAAATTATTTTTTGAAGGTTAAACACAAGACCTAAAGGATAGCTACTAAATCGAAATTTCTGATCTTGCCATGTCGGATCTCATGTTTTCGGCGCTCTAACTATTGAAATGAGCGGAACAACGTGTTGAAATGAGAAACCTAAAACTTTCTTTGCAAGTGAAAACAAATGAGTTTAGAATCATCAAAATCGCGTTTTAAGCGTTGTCGAAGCGATTTGAGCGCAAAAAAGCTGCCTAAATCGATAACGGCAACGTTTCAGAGCTTAAAATGATGTTTTGAGTGCTAAACTTATGACCTAAAGGGCAGCTACTAAACCGAAATTTCTGATCTTACCATGTCGGATATCATGTTTGCGGCGCCCTAACTATCGAAATGAGCGGAACAACGTGTTGAAATGGGAAACCTAAAACTTTCTGTGCAAGTGAAAAAAATGAGCTTAGAATCATCAAAATTGCGTTTTCAGCGTTCTCGAAGCGATTTGAGCGCAAAAAACTGCCTAAATCGATAACGGCCACGTTTTAGAGCTTAAAATGATGTTTCGAAGGTTAAACACAAGACCTAAAGGACAGCTACTAAATCAAAATTTCTGATCTTACCATGTCGGATATCATGTTTGCGGCGCCCTAACTATCGAAATGAGCGGAAGAACGTGTTGAAATGGGAAACCTAAAACTTTCTGTGCAAGTGAAAAAAATGAGCTTAGAATCATCAAAATCGCGTTTTGAGCGTTCTCGAAGCGATTTGAGCGCAAAAAAACTGTCTAAATCGATAACGGCAACGTTTTAGAGCTTAAAATGATGTTTTGAGAGCTAAACTTAAGACCTAAAGGGCAGCTACTAAACCGAAATTTCTGATCTTACAATGCCGGATATCATGTTTGCGGCGCTATAACTATGGAAATGAGCAGAACAACGTGTTGAAATGGGAAACCTAAAACTTTCTTTGCAAGTGAAAAAAATGAGCTTGGAATCATCAGAATCGCGTTTTAAGCGTTCTCGAAGCGATTTTAGCGCAAAAAAAAGCCGTTAAATCGATAACGGCAACATTTTAGAGCTTAAAATGATGTTTTGAGAGCTAAATTTAAGACCTAAAGGGCAGCTACTAAACCGAAATTTCTGATCTTACCATGTCGGATATCATGTTTGCGGCGCTCTAACTATCGAAATGAGCGGAACAACGTGTTGAAATGAGAAACCTAGAACTTTCTTTGCAAGTGAAAAAAATGAGCTTAGAATCATAAAAATTGCGTTTTCCGCGTTCTCGAAGCGATTTGAGCGCAAAAAAACTGTCTAAATCGATAACGGAAACGTTTTGGAGCTTAAAATGATGTTTTGAGGGCTAAAATTAAACCTAAAAGGCAGCTACTAAACCGAAATTTCTGATCTTACAATGTCGGATATCATGTTTGTGGCGCTATAACTATCGAAATGAGCGGAACAACGTGTTTAAATGAGAAACCTAAAACTGTCTTTGAGAGTGAAAAAAAAGGAGCTTAGAATCATCAAAATTGCGTTTTAAGCGTTCTCGAAGCGACTTGACCGCAAAAAAGCTGTCTAAATCGACAACGGCAACGTTTTAGAGCTCAAAATTATTTTTTGAAGGTTAAACACAAGACCTAAAGGATAGCTACTAAATCGAAATTTCTGATCTTGCCATGTCGGATCTCATGTTTTCGGCGCTCTAACTACCGAAATGAGCGGAACAACGTGTTGAAATGAGAAACCTAAAACTTTCTTTGCAAGTGAAAACAACTGAGTTTAGAATCATCAAAATCGCGTTTTAAGCGTTGTCGAAGCGATTTGAGCGAAAAAAAGCTGCCTAAATCGATAACGGCAACGTTTCAGAGCTTAAAATGATGTTTTGAGAGCTAAACTTATGACCTAAAGGGCAGCTACTAAACCGAATATTCTGATCTTACCATGTCGGATATCATGTTTGCGGCGCCCTAACTATCGAAATGAGCGGAACAACGTGTTGAAATGGGAAACCTAAAACTTTCTGTGCAAGTGAAAAAAATGAGCTTAGAATCATCAAAATCGCGTTTTGAGCGTTCTCGAAGCGATTTGAGCGACAAAAAACTGTCTAAATCGATAACGGAAACGTTTTAGAGCTTGAAATGATTTTTTTAAGGTTAAACACAAGACCTAAAGGACAGCTACTAAATAGAAATTTCTGATTTAAACCATGTCGGACATCATGTTTGCGGCGCTCTAACTATCGAAATGAGCGGAACAACGTGTTGAAATGAGAAACCTAAAACTTTCTTTTCAAGTGAAAACAAATGAGCTTAGAATCATCAAAATCGCGTTTTGAGCGTTCTCGAAGCCATTTGAGCGCAAAAAAACTGTCTAAATCGATAACGGCAACGTTTTAGAGCTTAAAATGATGTTTTGAGAGCTATACTTAAGACCTAAAGGGCAGCTACTAAACCGAAATTTCTGATCTTACAATGTCGGATATCATGTTTGCGGCGCTATAACTATGGAAATCAGCGGAACAACGTGTTGAAATGGGAAACCTAACACTTTCTGTGCAAGTGAAAAAAATGAGCTTAGAATCATCAAAATTGCGTTTTCAGCGTTCTCGAAGCGATTTGAGCGCAAAAAAACTGCCTAAATCGATAACGGCCACGTTTTAGAGCTTAAAATGATGTTTCGAAGGTTAAACACAAGACCTAAACGACAGCTACTAAATCAAAATTTCTGATCTTACCATGTCGGATATCATGTTTGCGGCACTCTAACTATTGAAATGAGCGGAACAACGTGTTGAAATGGGAAACCTAAAACTTTCTGTGCAAGTGAAAAAAATGAGCTTAGAATCATCAAAATCGCGTTTTGAGCGTTCTCGAAGCGATTTGAGCGACAAAAAACTGTCTAAATCGATAACGGAAACGTTTTAGAGCTTAAAATGATTTTTTTAAGGTTAAACACAAGACCTAAAGGACAGCTAGTAAATAGAAATTTCTGATTTAAACCATGTCGGACATCATGTTTGCGGCGCTCTAACTATCGAAATGAGCGGAACAACGTGTTGAAATGAGAAACTTAAAACTTTCTTTTCAAGTGAAAACAAATGAGCTTAGAATCATGAAAATCGCGTTTTGAGCGTTCTCGAAGCCATTTGAGCGCAAAAAAACTGTCTAAATCGATAACGGCAACGTTTTAGAGCTCAAAATTATTTTTTGAAGGTTAAACACAAGACCTAAAGGATAGCTACTAAATCGAAATTTCTGATCTTGCCATGTCGGATCTCATGTTTTCGGCGCTCTAACTATCGAAATGAGCGGAACAACGTGTTGAAATGAGAAACCTAAAACTTTCTTTGCAAGTGAAAACAAATGAGTTTAGAATCATCAAAATCGCGTTTTAAGCGTTGTCGAAGCGATTTGAGCGCAAAAAAGCTGCCTAAATCGATAACGGCAACGTTTCAGAGCTTAAAATGATGTTTTGAGAGCTAAACTTATGACCTAAAGGGCAGCTACTAAACCGAAATTTCTGATCTTACCATGTCGGATATCATGTTTGCGGCGCCCTAACTATCGAAATGAGCGGAACAACGTGTTGAAATGGGAAACCTAAAACTTTCTGTGCAAGTGAAAAAAATGAGCTTAGAATCATCAAAATTGCGTTTTCAGCGTTCTCGAAGCGATTTGAGCGCAAAAAAACTGTCTAAATCGATAACGGAAACGTTTTAGAGCTTAAAATGATTTTTTGCAGGTTAAACACAAGACCTAAAGGACAGCTACTAAATAGAAATTTCTGAATTTACCCTGTCGGATATCATGTTTGCGGCGCTCTAACTATCGAAATGAGCGGAACATTGTGTTGAAATGAGCAACCTAAAACTTTCTTTTCAAGTGAAAACAAATGAGCTTAGAATCATCAAAATCGCGTTTTGAGCGTTCTCGAAGCCATTTGAGCGCAAAAAACTGTCTAAATCGATAACGGCAACGTTTTAGAGCTTAAAATGATGTTTTGAGAGCTATACTTAAGACCTAAAGGGCAGCTACTAAACCGAAATTTCTGATCTTACAATGTCGGATATCATGTTTGCGGCGCTATAACTATGGAAATCAGCGGAACAACGTGTTGAAATGGGAAACCTAACACTTTCTGTGCAAGTGAAAAAAATGAGCTTAGAATCATCAAAATTGCGTTTTCAGCGTTCTCGAAGCGATTTGAGCGCAAAAAAACTGCCTAAATCGATAACGGCCACGTTTTAGAGCTTAAAATGATGTTTCGAAGGTTAAACACAAGACCTAAACGACAGCTACTAAATCAAAATTTCTGATCTTACCATGTCGGATATCATGTTTGCGGCACTCTAACTATCGAAATGAGCGGAACAACGTGTTGAAATGGGAAACCTAAAACTTTCTGTGCAAGTGAAAAAAATGAGCTTAGAATCATCAAAATCGCGTTTTGAGCGTTCTCGAAGCGATTTGAGCGACAAAAAACTGTCTAAATCGATAACGGAAACGTTTTAGAGCTTAAAATGATTTTTTTAAGGTTAAACACAAGACCTAAAGGACAGCTAGTAAATAGAAATTTCTGATTTAAACCATGTCGGACATCATGTTTGCGGCGCTCTAACTATCGAAATGAGCGGAACAACGTGTTGAAATGAGAAACTTAAAACTTTCTTTTCAAGTGAAAACAAATGAGCTTAGAATCATGAAAATCGCGTTTTGAGCGTTCTCGAAGCCATTTGAGCGCAAAAAAACTGTCTAAATCGATAACGGCAACGTTTTAGAGCTCAAAATTATTTTTTGAAGGTTAAACACAAGACCTAAAGGATAGCTACTAAATCGAAATTTCTGATCTTGCCATGTCGGATCTCATGTTTTCGGCGCTCTAACTATCGAAATGAGCGGAACAACGTGTTGAAATGAGAAACCTAAAACTTTCTTTGCAAGTGAAAACAAATGAGTTTAGAATCATCAAAATCGCGTTTTAAGCGTTGTCGAAGCGATTTGAGCGCAAAAAAGCTGCCTAAATCGATAACGGCAACGTTTCAGAGCTTAAAATGATGTTTTGAGAGCTAAACTTATGACCTAAAGGGCAGCTACTAAACCGAAATTTCTGATCTTACCATGTCGGATATCATGTTTGCGGCGCCCTAACTATCGAAATGAGCGGAACAACGTGTTGAAATGGGAAACCTAAAACTTTCTGTGCAAGTGAAAAAAATGAGCTTAGAATCATCAAAATTGCGTTTTCAGCGTTCTCGAAGCGATTTGAGCGCAAAAAAACTGTCTAAATCGATAACGGAAACGTTTTAGAGCTTAAAATGATTTTTTGCAGGTTAAACACAAGACCTAAAGGACAGCTACTAAATAGAAATTTCTGAATTTACCCTGTCGGATATCATGTTTGCGGCGCTCTAACTATCGAAATGAGCGGAACATTGTGTTGAAATGAGCAACCTAAAACTTTCTTTTCAAGTGAAAACAAATGAGCTTAGAATCATCAAAATCGCGTTTTGAGCGTTCTCGAAGCCATTTGAGCGCAAAAAACTGTCTAAATCGATAACGGCAACGTTTTAGAGCTTAAAATGATGTTTTGAGAGCTATACTTAAGACCTAAAGGGCAGCTACTAAACCGAAATTTCTGATCTTACAATGTCGGATATCATGTTTGCGGCGCTATAACTATGGAAATCAGCGGAACAACGTGTTGAAATGGGAAACCTAACACTTTCTGTGCAAGTGAAAAAAATGAGCTTAGAATCATCAAAATTGCGTTTTCAGCGTTCTCGAAGCGATTTGAGCGCAAAAAAACTGCCTAAATCGATAACGGCCACGTTTTAGAGCTTAAAATGATGTTTCGAAGGTTAAACACAAGACCTAAACGACAGCTACTAAATCAAAATTTCTGATCTTACCATGTCGGATATCATGTTTGCGGCACTCTAACTATCGAAATGAGCGGAACAACGTGTTGAAATGGGAAACCTAAAACTTTCTGTGCAAGTGAAAAAAATGAGCTTAGAATCATCAAAATCGCGTTTTGAGCGTTCTCGAAGCGATTTGAGCGACAAAAAACTGTCTAAATCGATAACGGAAACGTTTTAGAGCTTAAAATGATTTTTTTAAGGTTAAACACAAGACCTAAAGGACAGCTACTAAATAGAAATTTCTGATTTAAACCATGTCGGACATCATGTTTGCGGCGCTCTAACTATCGAAATGAGCGGAACAACGTGTTGAAATGAGAAACCTAAAACTTTCTTTTCAAGTGAAAACAAATGAGCTTAGAATCATGAAAATCGCGTTTTGAGCGTTCTCGAAGCCATTTGAGCGCAAAAAAACTGTCTAAATCGATAACGGCAACGTTTTAGAGCTCAAAATTATTTTTTGAAGGTTAAACACAAGACCTAAAGGATAGCTACTAAATCGAAATTTCTGATCTTGCCATGTCGGATCTCATGTTTTCGGCGCTCTAACTATCGAAATGAGCGGAACAACGTGTTGAAATGAGAAACCTAAAACTTTCTTTGCAAGTGAAAACAAATGAGTTTAGAATCATCAAAATCGCGTTTTAAGCGTTGTCGAAGCGATTTGAGCGCAAAAAAGCTGCCTAAATCGATAACGGCAACGTTTCAGAGCTTAAAATGATGTTTTGAGAGCTAAACTTATGACCTAAAGGGCAGCTACTAAACCGAAATTTCTGATCTTACCATGTCGGATATCATGTTTGCGGCGCCCTAACTATCGAAATGAGCGGAACAACGTGTTGAAATGGGAAACCTAAAACTTTCTGTGCAAGTGAAAAAAATGAGCTTAGAATCATCAAAATTGCGTTTTCAGCGTTCTCGAAGCGATTTGAGCGCAAAAAAACTGTCTAAATCGATAACGGAAACGTTTTAGAGCTTAAAATGATTTTTTGCAGGTTAAACACAAGACCTAAAGGACAGCTACTAAATAGAAATTTCTGAATTTACCCTGTCGGATATCATGTTTGCGGCGCTCTAACTATCGAAATGAGCGGAACAACGTGTTGAAATGAGCAACCTAAAACTTTCTTTTCAAGTGAAAACAAATGAGCTTAGAATCATCAAAATCGCGTTTTGAGCGTTCTCGAAGCCATTTGAGCGCAAAAAACTGTCTAAATCGATAACGGCAACGTTTTAGAGCTTAAAATGATGTTTTGAGAGCTATACTTAAGACCTAAAGGGCAGCTACTAAACCGAAATTTCTGATCTTACAATGTCGGATATCATGTTTGCGGCGCTATAACTATGGAAATCAGCGGAACAACGTGTTGAAATGGGAAACCTAACACTTTCTGTGCAAGTGAAAAAAATGAGCTTAGAATCATCAAAATTGCGTTTTCAGCGTTCTCGAAGCGATTTGAGCGCAAAAAAACTGCCTAAATCGATAACGGCCACGTTTTAGAGCTTAAAATGATGTTTCGAAGGTTAAACACAAGACCTAAACGACAGCTACTAAATCAAAATTTCTGATCTTACCATGTCGGATATCATGTTTGCGGCACTCTAACTATCGAAATGAGCGGAACAACGTGTTGAAATGGGAAACCTAAAACTTTCTGTGCAAGTGAAAAAAATGAGCTTAGAATCATCAAAATCGCGTTTTGAGCGTTCTCGAAGCGATTTGAGCGACAAAAAACTGTCTAAATCGATAACGGAAACGTTTTAGAGCTTAAAATGATTTTTTTAAGGTTAAACACAAGACCTAAAGGACAGCTACTAAATAGAAATTTCTGATTTAAACCATGTCGGACATCATGTTTGCGGCGCTCTAACTATCGAAATGAGCGGAACAACGTGTTGAAATGAGAAACCTAAAACTTTCTTTTCAAGTGAAAACAAATGAGCTTAGAATCATCAAAATCGCGTTTTGAGCGTTCTCGAAGCCATTTGAGCGCAAAAAAACTGTCTAAATCGATAACGGCAACGTTTTAGAGCTCAAAATTATTTTTTGAAGGTTAAACACAAGACCTAAAGGATAGCTACTAAATCGAAATTTCTGATCTTGCCATGTCGGATCTCATGTTTTCGGCGCTCTAACTATCGAAATGAGCGGAACAACGTGTTGAAATGAGAAACCTAAAACTTTCTTTGCAAGTGAAAACAAATGAGTTTAGAATCATCAAAATCGCGTTTTAAGCGTTGTCGAAGCGATTTGAGCGCAAAAAAGCTGCCTAAATCGATAACGGCAACGTTTCAGAGCTTAAAATGATGTTTTGAGAGCTAAACTTATGACCTAAAGGGCAGCTACTAAACCGAAATTTCTGATCTTACCATGTCGGATATCATGTTTGCGGCGCCCTAACTATCGAAATGAGCGGAACAACGTGTTGAAATGGGAAACCTAAAACTTTCTTTGCAAGTGAAAAAAATGAGCTTGGAATCATCAGAATCGCGTTTTAAGCGTTCTCGAAGCGATTTTAGCGCAAAAAAAAGCCGTCTAAATCGATAACGGCAACATTTTAGAGCTTAAAATGATGTTTTGAGAGCTAAATTTAAGACCTAAAGGGCAGCTACTAAACCGAAATTTCTGATCTTACCATGTCGGATATCATCTTTGCGGCGCTCTAACTATCGAAATGAGCGGAACAACGTGTTGAAATGAGAAACCTAGAACTTTCTTTGCAAGTGAAAAAAATGAGCTCAGAATCATCAAAATCGCCTTTTAAGCGTTCTCGAAGCGATTTGAGTGCAAAAAGCTGCCTAAGTCGATGACGGCAACGTTTCAGAGCTTAAAATGATGTTTTGAGAGCTAAACTTAAGACCTAAAGGGCAGCTACTAAACCGAAATTTCTGATCTTACCATGTCGGATATCATGTTTGCGGCGCCCTAACTATCAAAATGACCGGAACAACGTGTTGAAATGGGAAACCTAAAACTTTCTGTCCAAGTGAAAAAAATGAGCTTAGAATCATCAAAATTGCGTTTTCAGCGTTCTCGAAGCGATTTGAGCGCAAAAAAACTGCCTAAATCGATAACGGCCACGTTTTAGAGCTTAAAATGATGTTTCGAAGGTTAAACACAAGACCTAAAGGACAGCTACTAAATCAAAATTTCTGATCTTACCATGTCAGATATCATGTTTGCGGCGCTCTAACTATCGAAATGAGCGGAACAACGTGTTGAAATAGGAAACCTAAAACTTTCTGTGCAAGTGAAAAAAATGAGCTTAGAATCATCAAAATCGCGTTTTGAGCGTTCTCGAACCGATTTGAGCGACAAAAAACTGTCTAAATCGATAACGGAAACGTTTTAGAGCTTAAAATGATTTTTTTAAGGTTAAACACAAGACCTAAAGGACAGCTACTAAATAGAAATTTCTGATTTTACCATGTCGGATATCATGTTTGCGGCGCTCTAACTATCGAAATGAGCGGAACAACGTGTTGAAATGGGAAACCTAAAACTTTCTCTGCAAGTGAAAAAAATGAGCTTAGAATCATCAAAATCGCGTTTTGAGCGTTCTCGAAGCGATTTGAGCGCAAAAAAACTGTCTAAATCGATAACGGAAACGTTTTAGAGCTTAAAATGATTTTTTGCAGGTTAAACACAAGACCTAAAGGACAGCTACTAAATAGAAATTTCTGATTTTACCATGTCGGATATCATGTTTGCGGCGCTCTAACTATCGAAATGAGCGGAACAACGTGTTGAAATGAGCAACCTAAAACTTTCTTTTCAAACGAAAACAAATGAGCTTAGAATCATCAAAATCGCGTTTTGAGCGTTCTCGAAGCCATTTGAGCGCAAAAAAACTGTCTAAATCGATAACGGCAACGTTTTAGAGCTTAAAATGATGTTTTGAGAGCTATACTTAAGACCTAAAGGGCAGCTACTAAACCGAAATTTCTGATCTTACAATGTCGGATATCATGTTTGCGGCGCTATAACTATGGAAATCAGCGGAACAACGTGTTGAAATGGGAAACCTAAAACTTTCTTTGCAAGTGAAAAAAATGAGCTTGGAATCATCAGAATCGCGTTTTAAGCGTTCTTGAAGCGATTTTAGCGCAAAAAAACCGTCTAAATCGATAACGGCAACGTTTTAGAGGTTAAAATGATGTTTTGAGAGCTAGACTTAAGACCTAAAGGGCAGCTACTAAACTGAAATTTCTGATCTTATAATGTCGAATATCATGTTTGTGGCGCTATAACTATCGAAATGAGCGGAACAACGTGTTGAAATGAGAAACCTAAAACTTTCTGTGCAAGTGAAAAAAATGAGCTTAGAATCATCAAAATCGCGTTTCAAGTGTTCTGGAAGCGATTTGAGCGCAAAAAAACTGTCTAAATCGATAACGGCAACGTTTTGGAGCTTAAAATGATGTTTTGAGGGCTAAAATTAAACCTAAAGGGCAGCTACTAAACCGAAATTTCTGATCTTACAATGTCGGATATCATGTTTGTGGCGCTATAACTATCGAAATGAGCGGAACAACGTGTTTAAATGAGAAACCTAAAACTTTCTTTGAGAGTGAAAAAAAATGAACTTAGAATCATCAAAATTGCGTTTTAAGCGTTCTCGAAGCGACTTGAGCGCAAAAAAGCTGTCTAAATCGACAACGGCAACGTTTTAGAGCTCAAAATTATTTTTTGAAGGTTAAACACAAGACCTAAAGGATAGCTACTAAATCGAAATTTCTGATCTTGCCATGTCGGATCTCATGTTTTCGGCGCTCTAACTATCGAAATGAGCGGAACAACGTGTTGAAATGAGAAACCTAAAACTTTCTTTGCAAGTGAAAACAAATGAGTTTAGAATCATCAAAATCGCGTTTTAAGCGTTGTCGAAGCGATTTGAGCGCAAAAAAGCTGCCTAAATCGATAACGGCAACGTTTCAGAGCTTAAAATGATGTTTTGAGAGCTAAACTTATGACCTAAAGGGCAGCTACTAAACCGAAATTTCTGATCTTACCATGTCGGATATCATGTTTGCGGCGCCCTAACTATCGAAATGAGCGGAACAACGTGTTGAAATGGGAAACCTAAAACTTTCTGTGCAAGTGAAAAAAATGAGCTTAGAATCATCAAAATTGCGTTTTCAGCGTTCTCGAAGCGATTTGAGCGCAAAAAAACTGCCTAAATCGATAACGGCCACGTTTTAGAGCTTAAAATGATGTTTCGAAGGTTAAACACAAGACCTAAAGGACAGCTACTAAATCAAAATTTTTGATTTTACCATGTCGGATATCATGTTTGCGGCGCTCTAACTATCGAAATGAGCGGAACAACGTGTTGAAATGGGAAACCTAAAACTTTCTGTGCAAGTGAAAAAAATCAGCTTAGAATCATCAAAATCGCGTTTTGAGCGTTCTCGAAGCAATTTGAGCGCAAAAAACTCTCTAAATCGATAACGGAAACGTTTTAGAGCTTAAAATGATTTTTTGCAGGTTAAACACAAGACCTAAAGGACAGCTACTAAATAGAAATTTCTGATTTTACCATGTCGGATATCATGTTTGCGGCGCTCTAACTATCGAAATGAGCGGAACAACGTGTTGAAATGAGCAACCTAAAACTTTCTTTTCAAGTGAAAACAAATGAGCTTAGAATCATCAAAATCGCGTTTTGAGCGCTCTCGAAGCCATTTGAGCGCAAAAAACTGTCTAAATCGATAACGGCAACGTTTTAGAGCTTAAAATGATGTTTTGAGAGCTATCCTTAAGACCTAAAGGGCAGCTACTAAACCGAAATTTCTGATCTTACAATGTCGGATATCATGTTTGTGGCGCTATAACTATCGAAATGAGCGGAACAACGTGTTTAAATGAGAAACCTAAAACTTTCTTTGAGAGTGAAAAAAAATGAACTTAGAATCATCAAAATTGCGTTTTAAGCGTTCTCGAAGCGACTTGAGCGCAAAAAAGCTGTCTAAATCGACAACGGCAACGTTTTAGAGCTCAAAATTATTTTTTGAAGGTTAAACACAAGACCTAAAGGATAGCTACTAAATCGAAATTTCTGATCTTGCCATGTCGGATCTCATGTTTTCGGCGCTCTAACTATCGAAATGAGCGGAACAACGTGTTGAAATGAGAAACCTAAAACTTTCTTTGCAAGTGAAAACAAATGAGTTTAGAATCATCAAAATCGCGTTTTAAGCGTTGTCGAAGCGATTTGAGCGCAAAAAAGCTGCCTAAATCGATAACGGCAACGTTTCAGAGCTTAAAATGATGTTTTGAGAGCTAAACTTATGACCTAAAGGGCAGCTACTAAACCGAAATTTCTGATCTTACCATGTCGGATATCATGTTTGCGGCGCCCTAACTATCGAAATGAGCGGAACAACGTGTTGAAATGGGAAACCTAAAACTTTCTGTGCAAGTGAAAAAAATGAGCTTAGAATCATCAAAATTGCGTTTTCAGCGTTCTCGAAGCGATTTGAGCGCAAAAAAACTGTCTAAATCGATAACGGAAACGTTTTAGAGCTTAAAATGATTTTTTGCAGGTTAAACACAAGACCTAAAGGACAGCTACTAAATAGAAATTTCTGAATTTACCCTGTCGGATATCATGTTTGCGGCGCTCTAACTATCGAAATGAGCGGAACAACGTGTTGAAATGAGCAACCTAAAACTTTCTTTTCAAGTGAAAACAAATGAGCTTAGAATCATCAAAATCGCGTTTTGAGCGCTCTCGAAGCCATTTGAGCGCAAAAAACTGTCTAAATCGATAACGGCAACGTTTTAGAGCTTAAAATGATGTTTTGAGAGCTATCCTTAAGACCTAAAGGGCAGCTACTAAACCGAAATTTCTGATCTTACAATGTCGGATATCATGTTTGTGGCGCTATAACTATCGAAATGAGCGGAACAACGTGTTTAAATGAGAAACCTAAAACTTTCTTTGAGAGTGAAAAAAAATGAACTTAGAATCATCAAAATTGCGTTTTAAGCGTTCTCGAAGCGACTTGAGCGCAAAAAAGCTGTCTAAATCGACAACGGCAACGTTTTAGAGCTCAAAATTATTTTTTGAAGGTTAAACACAAGACCTAAAGGATAGCTACTAAATCGAAATTTCTGATCTTGCCATGTCGGATCTCATGTTTTCGGCGCTCTAACTATCGAAATGAGCGGAACAACGTGTTGAAATGAGAAACCTAAAACTTTCTTTGCAAGTGAAAACAAATGAGTTTAGAATCATCAAAATCGCGTTTTAAGCGTTGTCGAAGCGATTTGAGCGCAAAAAAGCTGCCTAAATCGATAACGGCAACGTTTCAGAGCTTAAAATGATGTTTTGAGAGCTAAACTTATGACCTAAAGGGCAGCTACTAAACCGAAATTTCTGATCTTACCATGTCGGATATCATGTTTGCGGCGCCCTAACTATCGAAATGAGCGGAACAACGTGTTGAAATGGGAAACCTAAAACTTTCTGTGCAAGTGAAAAAAATGAGCTTAGAATCATCAAAATTGCGTTTTCAGCGTTCTCGAAGCGATTTGAGCGCAAAAAAACTGCCTAAATCGATAACGGCCACGTTTTAGAGCTTAAAATGATGTTTCGAAGGTTAAACACAAGACCTAAAGGACAGCTACTAAATCAAAATTTTTGATCTTACCATGTCGGATATCATGTTTGCGGCGCTCTAACTATCGAAATGAGCGGAACAACGTGTTGAAATGGGAAACCTAAAACTTTCTGTGCAAGTGAAAAAAATCAGCTTAGAATCATCAAAATCGCGTTTTGAGCGTTCTCGAAGCAATTTGAGCGCAAAAAACTCTCTAAATCGATAACGGAAACGTTTTAGAGCTTAAAATGATTTTTTGCAGGTTAAACACAAGACCTAAAGGACAGCTACTAAATAGAAATTTCTGATTTTACCATGTCGGATATCATGTTTGCGGCGCTCTAACTATCGAAATGAGCGGAACAACGTGTTGAAATGAGCAACCTAAAACTTTCTTTTCAAGTGAAAACAAATGAGCTTAGAATCATCAAAATCGCGTTTTGAGCGCTCTCGAAGCCATTTGAGCGCAAAAAACTGTCTAAATCGATAACGGCAACGTTTTAGAGCTTAAAATGATGTTTTGAGAGCTATCCTTAAGACCTAAAGGGCAGCTACTAAACCGAAATTTCTGATCTTACAATGTCGGATATCATGTTTGCGGCGCTATAACTATGGAAATAAGCGGAACAACGTGTTGAAATGGGAAACCTAAAACTTTCTTTGCAAGTGAAAAAAATGAGCTTGGAATCATCAGAATCGCGTTTTAAGCGTTCTCGAAGCGATTTTAGCGCAAAAAAAGCCGTCTAAATCGATAACGGCAACGTTTTAGAGGTTAAAATGATGTTTTGAGAGCTAGACTTAAGACCTAAAGGGCAGCTACTAAACTGAAATTTCTGATCTTACAATGTCGGATATCATGTTTGTGGCGCTATAACTATCGAAATGAGCGGAACAACGTGTTGAAATGAGAAACCTAAAACTTTCTGTGCAAGTGAAAAAAATGAGCTTAGAATCATCAAAATCGCGTTTTGAGCGTTCTCGAAGCGATTTGAGCGCAAAAAAACTGTCTAAATCAATAACGGCAACGTTTTAGAGCTTAAAATGATGTTTTGCAGGTTAAACACAAGACCGAAAGGACAGCTACTAAATAGAAATTTCTGATTTTACCATGTCGGATATCATGTTTTCGGCGCTCTAACTATAGAAATGAGCGGAAGAACGTGTTGAAATGAGAAACCTAAAACTTTCTTTTCAAGTGAAAACAAATGAGCTTAGAATCATCAAAATCGCGTTTTGAGCGTTCTCGAAGCCCTTTGAGCGCAAAAAAACTGTCTAAATCGATAACGGCAACGTTTTAGAGCTTAAAATGATGTTTTGAGAGCTAAACTATAGACCTAAAGGGCAGCTACTAAACCGAAATTTCTGATCTTACAATGTCGGATATCATGTTTGCGGCGCTATAACTATGGAAATGAGGAGAACAACGTGTTGAAATGGGAAACCTAAAACTTTCTTTGCAAGTGAAAAAAATGAGCTTGGAATCATCAGAATCGCGTTTTAAGCGTTCTCGAAGCGATTTTAGCGCAAAAAAAAGCCGTCTAAATCGAAAACGGCAACATTTTAGAGCTTAAAATGATGTTTTGAGAGCTAAATTTAAGACCTAAAGGGCAGCTACTAAACCGAAATTTCTGATCTTACCATGTCGGATATCATGTTTGCGGCGCTCTAACAATGGAAATGAGCGGAACAACGTGTTGAAATGAGAAACCTAGAACTTTCTTTGCAAGTGAAAAAAATGAGCTTAGAATCATCAAAATCGCGTTTTAAGCGTTCTCGAAGCGATTTGAGTGCAAAAAGCTGCCTATATCGATGACGGCAACGTTTCAGAGCTTAAAATGATGTTTTGAGAGCTAAACTTAAGACCTAAAGGGCAGCTACTAAACCGAAATTTCTGATCTTACCATGTCGGATATCATGTTTGCGGCGCCCTAACTATCAAAATGACCGGAACAACGTGTTGAAATGGGAAACCTAAAACTTTCTGTGCAAGTGAAAAAAATGAGCTTAGAATCATCAAAATTGCGTTTTCAGCGTTCTCGAAGCGATTTGAGCGCAAAAAAACTGCCTAAATCGATAACGGCCACGTTTTAGAGCTTAAAATGATGTTTCGAAGGTTAAACACAAGACCTAAAGGACAGCTACTAAATCAAAATTTCTGATCTTACCATGTCGGATATCATGTTTGCGGCGCTCTAACTATCGAAATGAGCGGAACAACGTGTTGAAATGGGAAACCTAAAACTTTCTCTGCAAGTGAAAAAAATGAGCTTAGAATCATCAAAATCGCGTTTTGAGCGTTCTCGAAGCGATTTGAGCGACAAAAAACTGTCTAAATCGATAACGGAAACGTTTTAGAGCTTAAAATGATTTTTTTAAGGTTAAACACAAGACCTAAAGGACAGCTACTAAATAGAAATTTCTGATTTAAACCATGTCGGATATCATGTTTGCGGCGCTCTAACTATCGAAATGAGCGGAACAACGTGTTGAAATGAGAAACCTAAAACTTTCTTTTCAAGTGAAAACAAATGAGCTTAGAATCATCAAAATCGCGTTTTGAGCGTTCTCGAAGCGATTTGAGCGACAAAAAACTGTCTAAATCGATAACGGAAACGTTTTAGAGCTTAAAATGATTTTTTTAAGGTTAAACACAAGACCTAAAGGACAGCTACTAAATAGAAATTTCTGATTTAAACCATGTCGGATATCATGTTTGCGGCGCTCTAACTATCGAAATGAGCGGAACAACGTGTTGAAATGGGAAACCTAAAACTTTCTCTGCAAGTGAACAAAATGAGCTTAGAATCATCAAAATCGCGTTTTGAGCGTTCTCGAAGCGATTTGAGCGACAAAAAACTGTCTAAATCGATAACGGCAACGTTTTAGAGCTTAAAATGATGTTTTGAGAGCTATACTTAAGACCTAAAGGGCAGCTACTAAACCGAAATTTCTGATCTTACAATGTCGGATATCATGTTTGCGGCGCTATAACTATGGAAATCAGCGGAACAACGTGTTGAAATGGGAAACCTAAAACTTTCTTTGCAAGTGAAAAAAATGAGCTTGGAATCATCAGAATCGCGTTTTAAGCGTTCTCGAAGCGATTTTAGCGCAAAAAAAGCCGTCTAAATCGATAACGGCAACGTTTTAGAGGTTAAAATGATGTTTTGAGAGCTAGACTTAAGACCTAAAGGGCAGCTACTAAACTGAAATTTCTGATCTTATAATGTCGAATATCATGTTTGTGGCGCTATAACTATCGAAATGAGCGGAACAACGTGTTGAAATGAGAAACCTAAAACTTTCTGTGCAAGTGAAAAAAATGAGCTTAGAATCATCAAAATCGCGTTTCCAGTGTTCTGGAAGCGATTTGAGCGCAAAAAAACGGTCTAAATCGATAACGGCAACGTTTTGGAGCTTAAAATGATGTTTTGAGGGCTAAAATTAAACCTAAAGGGCAGCTACTAAACCGAAATTTCTGATCTTACAATGTCGGATATCATGTTTGTGGCGCTATAACTATCGAAATGAGCGGAACAACGTGTTTAAATGAGAAACCTAAAACTTTCTTTGAGAGTGAAAAAAAATGAGCTTAGAATCATCGAAATTGCGTTTTAAGCGTTCTCGAAGCGACTTGAGCGCAAAAAAGCTGTCTAAATCGACAACGGCAACGTTTTAGAGCTCAAAATTATTTTTTGAAGGTTAAACACAAGACCTAAAGGATAGCTACTAAATCGAAATTTCTGATCTTTCCATGTCGGATCTCATGTTTTCGGCGCTCTAACTATCGAAATGAGCGGAACAACGTGTTGAAATGAGAAACCTAAAACTTTCTTTGCAAGTGAAAACAAATGAGTTTAGAATCATCAAAATCGCGTTTTAAGCGTTGTCGAAGCGATTTGAGCGCAAAAAAGCTGCCTAAATCGATAACGGCCACGTTTTAGAGCTTAAAATGATGTTTTGAGAGCTAAACTTATGACCTAAAGGGCAGCTACTAAACCGAAATTTCTGATCTTAAGATGTCGGATATCATGTTTGCGGCGCCCTAACTATCGAAATGAGCGGAACAACGTGTTGAAATGGGAAACCTAAAACTTTCTGTGCAAGTGAAAAAAAAGAGCTTAGAATCATCAAAATTGCGTTTTCAGCGTTCTCGAAGCGATTTGAGCGCAAAAAGACTGCCTAAATCGATAACGGCCACGTTATAGAGCTTAAAATGATGTTTCGAAGGTTAAACACAAGACCTAAAGGATAGCTACTAAATCGAAATTTCTGATCTTGCCATGTCGGATCTCATGTTTTCGGCGCTCTAACTATCGAAATGAGCGGAACAACGTGTTGAAATGAGAAACCTAAAACTTTCTTTGCAAGTGAAAACAAATGAGTTTAGAATCATCAAAATCGCGTTTTAAGCGTTGTCGAAGCGATTTGAGCGCAAAAAAGCTGCCTAAATCGATAACGGCAACGTTTCAGAGCTTAAAATGATGTTTTGAGAGCTAAACTTATGACCTAAAGGGCAGCTACTAAACCGAAATTTCTGATCTTACCATGTCGGATATCATGTTTGCGGCGCCCTAACTATCGAAATGAGCGGAATAACGTGTTGAAATGGGAAACCTAAAACTTTCTGTGCAAGTGAAAAAAATGAGCTTAGAATCATCAAAATTGCGTTTTCAGCGTTCTCGAAGCGATTTGAGCGACAAAAAAACTGCCTAAATCGATAGCGGCCACGTTTTAGAGCTTAAAATGATGTTTCGAAGGTTAAACACAAGACCTAAAGGATAGCTGCTAAATCGAAATTTCTGATCTTGCCATGTCGGATCTCATGTTTTCGGCGCTCTAACTATCGAAATGAGCGGAACAACGTGTTGAAATGAGAAACCTAAAACTTTCTTTGCAAGTGAAAACAAATGAGTTTAGAATCATCAAAATCGCGTTTTAAGCGTTGTCGAAGCGATTTGAGCGCAAAAAAGCTGCCTAAATCGATAACGGCAACGTTTCAGAGCTTAAAATGATGTTTTGAGAGCTAAACTTATGACCTAAAGGGCAGCTACTAAACCGAAATTTCTGATCTTACCATGTCGGATATCATGTTTGCGGCGCCCTAACTATCGAAATGAGCGGAATAACGTGTTGAAATGGGAAACCTAAAACTTTCTGTGCAAGTGAAAAAAATGAGCTTAGAATCATCAAAATTGCGTTTTCAGCGTTCTCGAAGCGATTTGAGCGCAAAAAAACTGCCTAAATCGATAACGGCCACGTTTTAGAGCTTAAAATGATGTTTCGAAGGTTAAACACAAGACCTAAAGGACAGCTACTAAATAGAAATTTCTGATCTTACCATGTCGGATATCATGTTTGCGGCGCTCTAACTATCGAAATGAGCGGAACAACGTGTTGAAATGGGAAACCTAAAACTTTCTGTGCAAGTGAAAAAAATGAGCTTAGAATCATCAAAATCGCGTTTTGAGCGTTCTCGAAGCGATTTGAGCGCAAAAAAACTGTCTAAATCGATAACGGAAACGTTTTAGAGCTTAAAATGATTTTTTGCAGGTTAAACACAAGACCTAAAGGACGGCTACTAAATAGAAATTTCTGATTTTACCATGTCGGATATCATGTTTGCGGCGCTCTAACTATCGAAATGAGCGGAACAACGTGTTGAAATGAGCAACCTAAAACTTTCTTTTCAAGTGAAAACAAATGAGCTTAGAATCATCAAAATCGCGTTTTGAGCATTCTCGAAGCCATTTGAGCGCAAAAAACTGTCTAAATCGATAACGGCAACGTTTTAGAGCTTAAAATGATGTTTTGAGAGCTATCCTTAAGACCTAAAGGGCTTCTACTAAACCGAAATTTCTGATGTTACAATGTCGGATATCATGTTTGCGGCGCTATAACTATGGAAATCAGCGAAACAACGTGTTGAAATGGGAAACCTAAAACTTTCTTTGCAAGTGAAAAAAATGAGCTTGGAATCATCAGAATCGCGTTTTAAGCGTTCTCGAAGCGATTTGAGCGCAAAAAAGCTGCCTAAATCGATAACGGCAACGTTTCAGAGCTTAAAATGATGTTTTGAGAGCTAAACTTATGACCTAAAGGGCAGCTACTAAACCGAAATTTCTGATCTTACCATGTCGGATATCATGTTTGCGGCGCCCTAACTATCGAAATGAGCGGAATAACGTGTTGAAATGGGAAACCTAAAACTTTCTGTGCAAGTGAAAAAAATGAGCTTAGAATCATCAAAATTGCGTTTTCAGCGTTCTCGAAGCGATTTGAGCGACAAAAAAACTGCCTAAATCGATAGCGGCCACGTTTTAGAGCTTAAAATGATGTTTCGAAGGTTAAACACAAGACCTAAAGGATAGCTGCTAAATCGAAATTTCTGATCTTGCCATGTCGGATCTCATGTTTTCGGCGCTCTAACTATCGAAATGAGCGGAACAACGTGTTGAAATGAGAAACCTAAAACTTTCTTTGCAAGTGAAAACAAATGAGTTTAGAATCATCAAAATCGCGTTTTAAGCGTTGTCGAAGCGATTTGAGCGCAAAAAAGCTGCCTAAATCGATAACGGCAACGTTTCAGAGCTTAAAATGATGTTTTGAGAGCTAAACTTATGACCTAAAGGGCAGCTACTAAACCGAAATTTCTGATCTTACCATGTCGGATATCATGTTTGCGGCGCCCTAACTATCGAAATGAGCGGAATAACGTGTTGAAATGGGAAACCTAAAACTTTCTGTGCAAGTGAAAAAAATGAGCTTAGAATCATCAAAATTGCGTTTTCAGCGTTCTCGAAGCGATTTGAGCGCAAAAAAACTGCCTAAATCGATAACGGCCACGTTTTAGAGCTTAAAATGATGTTTCGAAGGTTAAACACAAGACCTAAAGGACAGCTACTAAATAGAAATTTCTGATCTTACCATGTCGGATATCATGTTTGCGGCGCTCTAACTATCGAAATGAGCGGAACAACGTGTTGAAATGGGAAACCTAAAACTTTCTGTGCAAGTGAAAAAAATGAGCTTAGAATCATCAAAATCGCGTTTTGAGCGTTCTCGAAGCGATTTGAGCGCAAAAAAACTGTCTAAATCGATAACGGAAACGTTTTAGAGCTTAAAATGATTTTTTGCAGGTTAAACACAAGACCTAAAGGACGGCTACTAAATAGAAATTTCTGATTTTACCATGTCGGATATCATGTTTGCGGCGCTCTAACTATCGAAATGAGCGGAACAACGTGTTGAAATGAGCAACCTAAAACTTTCTTTTCAAGTGAAAACAAATGAGCTTAGAATCATCAAAATCGCGTTTTGAGCATTCTCGAAGCCATTTGAGCGCAAAAAACTGTCTAAATCGATAACGGCAACGTTTTAGAGCTTAAAATGATGTTTTGAGAGCTATCCTTAAGACCTAAAGGGCTTCTACTAAACCGAAATTTCTGATGTTACAATGTCGGATATCATGTTTGCGGCGCTATAACTATGGAAATCAGCGAAACAACGTGTTGAAATGGGAAACCTAAAACTTTCTTTGCAAGTGAAAAAAATGAGCTTGGAATCATCAGAATCGCGTTTTAAGCGTTCTCGAAGCGATTTTAGCGCAAAAAAAGCCGTCTAAATCGATAACGGCAACGTTTTAGAGGTTAAAATGATGTTTTGAGAGCTAGACTTAAGACCTAAAGGGCAGCTACTAAACTGAAATTTCTGATCTTACAATGTCGGATATCATGTTTGTGGCGCTATAACTATCGAAATGAGCGGAACAACGTGTTGAAATGAGAAACCTAAAACTATCTGTGCAAGTGAAAAAAATGAGCTTAGAATCATCAAAATCGCGTTTTGAGCGTTCTCGAAGCGATTTGAGCGACAAAAAACTGTCTAAATCAATAACGGCAACGTTTTAGAGCTTAAAATGATGTTTTGCAGGTTAAACACAAGACCGAAAGGACAGCTACTAAATAGAAATTTCTGATTTTACCATGTCGGATATCATGTTTTCGGCGCTCTAACTATCGAAATGAGCGGAACAACGTGTTGAAATGAGAAACCTAAAACTTTCTTTTCAAGTGAAAACAAATGAGCTTAGAATCATCAAAATCGCGTTTTGAGCGTTCTCGAAGCCATTTGAGCGCAAAAAAACTGTCGAAATCGATAACGGCAACGTTTTAGAGCTTAAAATGATGTTTTGAGAGCTAAACTATAGACCTAAAGGGCAGCTACTAAACCAAAATTTCTGATCTTACAATGTCGGATATCATGTTTGCGGCGCTATAACTATGGAAATGAGCAGAACAACGTGTTGAAATGGGAAACCTAAATTTTTCTTTGCAAGTGAAAAAAATGAGCTTGGAATCATCAGAATCGCGTTTTAAGCGTTCTCGAAGCGATTTTAGCGCAAAAAAAAGCCGTCTAAATCGAAAACGGCAACATTTTAGAGCTTAAAATGATGTTTTGAGAGCTAAATTTAAGACCTAAAGGGCAGCTACTAAACCGAAATTTCTGATCTTACCATGTCGGATATCATGTTTGCGGCGCTCTAACAATGGAAATGAGCGGAACAACGTGTTGAAATGAGAAACCTAGAACTTTCTTTGCAAGTGAAAAAAATGAGCTTAGAATCATCAAAATCGCGTTTTAAGCGTTCTCGAAGCGATTTGAGTGCAAAAAGCTGCCTATATCGATGACGGCAACGTTTCAGAGCTTAAAATGATGTTTTGAGAGCTAAACTTAAGACCTAAAGGGCAGCTACTAAACCGAAATTTCTGATCTTACCATGTCGGATATCATGTTTGCGGCGCCCTAACTATCAAAATGACCGGAACAACGTGTTGAAATGGGAAACCTAAAACTTTCTGTGCAAGTGAAAAAAATGAGCTTAGAATCATCAAAATTGCGTTTTCAGCGTTCTCGAAGCGATTTGAGCGCAAAAAAACTGCCTAAATCGATAACGGCCACGTTTTAGAGCTTAAAATGATGTTTCGAAGGTTAAACACAAGACCTAAAGGACAGCTACTAAATCAAAATTTCTGATCTTACCATGTCGGATATCATGTTTGCGGCGCTCTAACTATCGAAATGAGCGGAACAACGTGTTGAAATGGGAAACCTAAAACTTTCTCTGCAAGTGAAAAAAATGAGCTTAGAATCATCAAAATCGCGTTTTGAGCGTTCTCGAAGCGATTTGAGCGACAAAAAACTGTCTAAATCGATAACGGAAACGTTTTAGAGCTTAAAATGATTTTTTTAAGGTTAAACACAAGACCTAAAGGACAGCTACTAAATAGAAATTTCTGATTTAAACCATGTCGGATATCATGTTTGCGGCGCTCTAACTATCGAAATGAGCGGAACAACGTGTTGAAATGAGAAACCTAAAACTTTCTTTTCAAGTGAAAACAAATGAGCTTAGAATCATCAAAATCGCGTTTTGAGCGTTCTCGAAGCGATTTGAGCGACAAAAAACTGTCTAAATCGATAACGGAAACGTTTTAGAGCTTAAAATGATTTTTTTAAGGTTAAACACAAGACCTAAAGGACAGCTACTAAATAGAAATTTCTGATTTAAACCATGTCGGATATCATGTTTGCGGCGCTCTAACTATCGAAATGAGCGGAACAACGTGTTGAAATGGGAAACCTAAAACTTTCTCTGCAAGTGAACAAAATGAGCTTAGAATCATCAAAATTGCGTTTTAAGCGTTCTCGAAGCGACTTGAGCGCAAAAAAGCTGTCTAAATCGACAACGGCAACGTTTTAGAGCTCAAAATTATTTTTTGAAGGTTAAACACAAGACCTAAAGGATAGCTACTAAATCGAAATTTCTGATCTTGCCATGTCGGATCTCATGTTTTCGGCGCTCTAACTATCAAAATGAGCGGAACAACGTGTTGAAATGAGAAACCTAAAACTTTCTTTGCAAGTGAAAACAAATGAGTTTAGAATCATCAAAATCGCGTTTTAAGCGTTGTCGAAGCGATTTGAGCGCAAAAAAGCTGCCTAAATCGATAACGGCAACGTTTCAGAGCTTAAAATGATGTTTTGAGAGCTAAACTTATGACCTAAAGGGCAGCTACTAAACCGAAATTTCTGATCTTACCATGTCGGATATCATGTTTGCGGCGCCCTAACTATCGAAATGAGCGGAACAACGTGTTGAAATGGGAAACCTAAAACTTTCTGTGCAAATGAAAAAAATGAGCTTAGAATCATCAAAATTGCGTTTTCAGCGTTCTCGAAGCGATTTGAGCGCAAAAAACTGCCTAAATCGATAACGGCCACGTTTTAGAGCTTAAAATGATGTTTCGAAGGTTAAACACAAGACCTAAAGGACAGCTACTAAATCAAAATTTCTGATCTTACCATGTCGGATATCATGTTTGCGGCGCCCTAACTATCGAAATGAGCGGAACAACGTGTTGAAATGGGAAACCTAAAACTTTCTGTGCAAGTGAAAAAAATGAGCTTAGAATCATCAAAATCGCGTTTTGAGCGTTCTCGAAGCGATTTGAGCGCAAAAAAACTGTCTAAATCGATAACGGCAACGTTTTAGAGCTTAAAGTGATGTTTTGAGAGCTAAACTTAAGACCTAAAGGGCAGCTACTAAACCGAAATTTCTGATCTTACAATGCCGGATATCATGTTTGCGGCGCTATAACTATGGAAATGAGCAGAACAACGTGTTGAAATGGGAAACCTAAAACTTTCTTTGCAAGTGAAAAAAATGAGCTTGGAATCATCAGAATCGCGTTTTAAGCGTTCTCGAAGCGATTTTAGCGCAAAAAAAGCCGTTAAAATCGATAACGGCAACATTTTAGAGCTTAAAATGATGTTTTGAGAGCTAAATTTAAGACCTAAAGGGCAGCTACTAAACCGAAATTTCTGATCTTACAATGTCGGATATCATGTTTGTGGCGCTATAACTATCGAAATGAGCGGAACAACGTGTTTAAATGAGAAACCTAAAACTGTCTTTGAGAGTGAAAAAAAAGGAGCTTAGAATCATCAAAATTGCGTTTTAAGCGTTCTCGAAGCGACTTGACCGCAAAAAAGCTGTCTAAATCGACAACGGCAACGTTTTAGAGCTCAAAATTATTTTTTGAAGGTTAAACACAAGACCTAAAGGATAGCTACTAAATCGAAATTTCTGATCTTGCCATGTCGGATCTCATGTTTTCGGCGCTCTAACTATCGAAATGAGCGGAACAACGTGTTGAAATGAGAAACCTAAAACTTTCTTTGCAAGTGAAAACAAGTGAGTTTAGAATCATCAAAATCGCGTTTTAAGCGTTGTCGAAGCGATTTGAGCGAAAAAAAGCTGCCTAAATCGATAACGGCAACGTTTCAGAGCTTAAAATGATGTTTTGAGAGCTAAACTTATGACCTAAAGGGCAGCTACTAAACCGAATATTCTGATCTTACCATGTCGGATATCATGTTTGCGGCGCCCTAACTATCGAAATGAGCGGAACAACGTGTTGAAATGGGAAACCTAAAACTTTCTGTGCAAGTGAAAAATATGAGCTTAGAATCATCAAAATTGCGTTTTCAGCGTTCTCGAAGCGATTTGAGCGCAAAAAACTGCCTAAATCGATAACGGCCACGTTTTGGAGCTTAAAATGATATTTTGAGGACTAAAATTAAACCTAAAGGGCAGCTACTAAACCCAAATTTCTGATCTTACAATGTCGGATATCATGTTTGTGGCGCTATAACTATCGAAATGAGCGGAGCAACGTGTTTAAATGAGAAACCTAAAACTGTCTTTGAGAGTGAAAAAAAAGGAGCTTAGAATCATCAAAATTGCGTTTTAAGCGTTCTCGAAGCGACTTGACCGCAAAAAAGCTGTCTAAATCGACAACGGCAACGTTTTAGAGCTCAAAATTATTTTTTGAAGGTTAAACACAAGACCTAAAGGATAGCTAGTAAATCGAAATTTCTGATCTTGCCATGTCGGATCTCATGTTTTCGGCGCTCTAACTATCGAAATGAGCGGAACAACGTGTTGAAATGAGAAACCTAAAACTTTCTTTGCAAGTGAAAACAAATGAGTTTAGCGTTGTCGAAGCGATTTGAGCGAAAAAAAGCTGCCTAAATCGATAACGGCAACGTTTCAGAGCTTAAAATGATGTTTTGAGAGCTAAACTTATGACCTAAAGGGCAGCTACTAAACCGAATATTCTGATCTTACCATGTCGGATATCATGTTTGCGGCGCCCTAACTATCGAAATGAGCGGAACAACGTGTTGAAATGGGAAACCTAAAACTTTCTGTGCAAGTGAAAAAAATGAGCTTAGAATCATCAAAATTGCGTTTTCAGCGTTCTCGAAGCGATTTGAGCGCAAAAAAACTGCCTAAATCGATAACGGCCACGTTTTAGAGCTTAAAATGATGTTTCGAAGGTTAAACACCAGACCTAAACGACAGCTACTAAATCAAAATTTCTGATCTTACCATGTCGGATATCATGTTTGCGGCGCTCTAACTATCGAAATGAGCGGAACAACGTGTTGAAATGGGAAACCTAAAACTTTCTGTGCAAGTGAAAAAAATGAGCTTAGAATCATCAAAATCGCGTTTTGAGCGTTCTCGAAGCGATTTGAGCGACAAAAAACTGTCTAAATCGATAACGGAAACGTTTTAGAGCTTAAAATGATTTTTTTAAGGTTAAACACAAGACCTAAAGGACAGCTACTAAATAGAAATTTCTGATTTAAACCATGTCGGACATCATGTTTGCGGCACTCTAACTATCGAAATGAGCGGAACATTGTGTTGAAATGAGAAACCTAAAACTTTCTTTTCAAGTGAAAACAAATGAGCTTAGAATCATCAAAATCGCGTTTTAAGCGTTTTCGAAGCGATTTTAGCGCAAAAAAAGCCGTCTAAATCCATAACGGCAACGTTTTAGAGGTTAAAATGATGTTTTGAGAGCTAGACTTAAGACCTAAAGGGCAGCTACTAAATCGAAATTTCTGATCTTGCCATGTCGGATCTCATGTTTTCGGCGCTCTAACTATCAAAATGAGCGGAACAACGTGTTGAAATGAGGAACCTAAAACTTTCTTTGCAAGTGAAAACAAATGAGTTTAGAATCATCAAAATCGCGTTTTAAGCGTTGTCGAAGCGATTTGAGCGCAAAAAAGCTGCCTAAATCGATAACGGCAACGTTTCAGAGCTTAAAATGATGTTTTGAGAGCTAAACTTATGACCTAAAGGGCAGCTACTAAACCGAAATTTCTGATCTTACCATGTCGGATATCATGTTTGCGGCGCCCTAACTATCGAAATGAGCGGAACAACGTGTTGAAATGGGAAACCTAAAACTTTCTGTGCAAATGAAAAAAATGAGCTTAGAATCATCAAAGTTGCGTTTTCAGCGTTCTCGAAGCGATTTGAGCGCAAAAAACTGCCTAAATCGATAACGGCCACGTTTTAGAGCTTAAAATGATGTTTCGAAGGTTAAACACAAGACCTAAAGGACAGCTACTAAATCAAAATTTCTGATCTTACCATGTCGGATATCATGTTTGCGGCGCCCTAACTATCGAAATGAGCGGAACAACGTGTTGAAATGGGAAACCTAAAACTTTCTGTGCAAGTGAAAAAAATGAGCTTAGAATCATCAAAATCGCGTTTTGAGCGTTCTCGAAGCGATTTGAGCGCAAAAAAACTGTCTAAATCGATAACGGCAACGTTTTAGAGCTTAAAGTGATGTTTTGAGAGCTAAACTTAAGACCTAAAGGGCAGCTACTAAACCGAAATTTCTGATCTTACAATGCCGGATATCATGTTTGCGGCGCTATAACTATGGAAATGAGCAGAACAACGTGTTGAAATGGGAAACCTAAAACTTTCTTTGCAAGTGAAAAAAATGAGCTTGGAATCATCAGAATCGCGTTTTAAGCGTTCTCGAAGCGATTTTAGCGCAAAAAAAGCCGTTAAATCGATAACGGCAACATTTTAGAGCTTAAAATGATGTTTTGAGAGCTAAATTTAAGACCTAAAGGGCAGCTACTAAACCGAAATTTCTGATCTTACAATGTCGGATATCATGTTTGTGGCGCTATAACTATCGAAATGAGCGGAACAACGTGTTTAAATGAGAAACCTAAAACTGTCTTTGAGAGTGAAAAAAAAGGAGCTTAGAATCATCAAAATTGCGTTTTAAGCGTTCTCGAAGCGACTTGACCGCAAAAAAGCTGTCTAAATCGACAACGGCAACGTTTTAGAGCTCAAAATTATTTTTTGAAGGTTAAACACAAGACCTAAAGGATAGCTACTAAATCGAAATTTCTGATCTTGCCATGTCGGATCTCATGTTTTCGGCGCTCTAACTATCGAAATGAGCGGAACAACGTGTTGAAATGAGAAACCTAAAACTTTCTTTGCAAGTGAAAACAAGTGAGTTTAGAATCATCAAAATCGCGTTTTAAGCGTTGTCGAAGCGATTTGAGCGAAAAAAAGCTGCCTAAATCGATAACGGCAACGTTTCAGAGCTTAAAATGATGTTTTGAGAGCTAAACTTATGACCTAAAGGGCAGCTACTAAACCGAATATTCTGATCTTACCATGTCGGATATCATGTTTGCGGCGCCCTAACTATCGAAATGAGCGGAACAACGTGTTGAAATGGGAAACCTAAAACTTTCTGTGCAAGTGAAAAATATGAGCTTAGAATCATCAAAATTGCGTTTTCAGCGTTCTCGAAGCGATTTGAGCGCAAAAAACTGCCTAAATCGATAACGGCCACGTTTTAGAGCTTAAAATGATGTTTCGAAGGTTAAACACAAGACCTAAACGACAGCTACTAAATCAAAATTTCTGATCTTACCATGTCGGATATCATGTTTGCGGCGCTCTAACTATCGAAATGAGCGGAACAACGTGTTGAAATGGGAAACCTAAAACTTTCTGTGCAAGTGAAAAAAATGAGCTTAGAATCATCAAAATCGCGTTTTGAGCGTTCTCGAAGCGATTTGAGCGACAAAAAACTGTCTAAATCGATAACGGAAACGTTTTAGAGCTTAAAATGATTTTTTTAAGGTTAAACACAAGACCTAAAGGACAGCTACTAAATAGAAATTTCTGATTTAAACCATGTCGGACATCATGTTTCGGCCAAGTTCGTCATTCATTTGATTCAGCGGTTGTCCGCAACAGTGCAGGAAAATTCAATATGGCGCATTTAATGAGTGGAAAAAAGAATGTTTTCGCGATTACAAATTTTTGTTAGATTGCACCCCAACTTTTTCCCGAAACTATTCAAGCATGTGTGAATTTTCTTTGCACATTGTGAGTCGTACTGTTCTTAATACATTGAAAGGATGAATGGCTTATTTGTCTCGTAAAGGAATTAATATGAATTTATTGGACATCGTATTTAATTTGAATGGAACTTGTCACGGACTCACTGGTTTGAAAAAAGCATATAAGGGACATAAAAATTACTTGTTTCAGAGGAAAAGATTACTCACATGCTGGCAACTGAGGATACTTTCTTCAATTGATTTAAACGTGAAAAAGGAAAATTAGATAGGCTTTATCAAGATACTTGATCACTCCATTCACTTGATGTATCTCAAGTGCTTTAATATTTTATTGTTAGTTTAGCTTGTATATGAACTTATTGGCCAGGTTTGACTTTCTCGTTGTTACATTATTTGCCTTGCTTCTAAAAACAATTTTTAAAAATTTGTTTATTGCTATAATTAGGCCAGGTCAGCATATTGCATTTATAGAGCTCAAGATCTGTCACTATGTAGATGTATCAGTGTTTTGTTTATATTGGATAATGTTTTGCTTATTTATTGATGAGTGAATATGTACAAACTAGAGTTGAATTGTAGCTGTCACTATTTAATAAATGAATAAATTGAGTTTATTATACCAAAATCTTTTATGACTTTTTACAAATACACATTGTGTTATGTTTTCATATTTGATACCAATTAGTTTCTACACCATTTTAACATTTTACTCCTGTTATTACATCATCAAATACTTTTATGGTATCAAATGTGGAATCATTGCAGTGGTCACAATGCCCATTTGGGTAAATAACACCATATAATGTATGTTTCTGTAACTGCAAATCTGGCAGCTACTCAAGGTGAGGGTAATTTAATGACACTGAAAAGGCCTGATTAGTGACACAAACAGTAGTACAAAAAAAATCACCACTTGAACAATGTTTGTTGCTTTAACATCAGTTTACTCTGTTATTTTCTTGACCACTTACCTATCAAGTGATAAACTAATGATGTTTGGTCAGTAATTAGAGGAAAATGTGTACTCAAAATACATTTTGTTACTTCACCAAGTCTAATTCTACACAGCTAAAGTTGTATGGAGATGGTCCTGGACATGGTGTCCTCTTGCAACTATTACTCAAATATTGCTTATACATATTGGTTGCAAAACTAAAAGGTTAGTCAGATATATCTCTGGCTACTGTGCACAAGCATCACCTTGGAATAGAATTTCCTAAATAAATGTGACACACATGTACAGTAAAACAGAAAAATTGGGTGCAGCCCTTAACTCATCTGTTGTCGGACAGTGAAAAGGTGACAAATTTATAGCTTGGACACTAAATCATTGACAAAAAGAACCTATTTTTGTTGTTAACCAAACTTACTCTGGTGATTTCTGCTTGATGAGGTAACTAATGATATTGGACATAAGATTAATGACTTGTAAGTTTGGTAAATATCTTTCTTGTGTCAGTCAGTATATGTGTTGTTTGCCAATTATGTTTGGCAAACAACACATATACTGACTGACATGACTGGAAAATGTTTGCCAATTTGTTCTTAAATGTAGTTTAGCATTAAGGGCACATTAGAGCAAGATGTGGTAAATATTTTCTAAAATAGGTAACAGTAATTCATAATTAGCCTGATAACTTCAAGAAGGGCATGTTTATTCTGCTTCAGGCTAATCAGTGAGAAATTCAGTTGTGACACCAAGAGTGCATTTTTTTGCTGGAGCAGGAAGTGACATGCTCTTATTTTATGAACTTGTAATCAATGATCAGTCAGTAATGTTAAATTGGGGAAGGCAATTAGGCAAACTCAACTACAGTACACTAAAACAACATACTTGCTTATTTGTCTACCTTGACACTATAATGATATGATATGCATGACCGTAGTCTGACAACAATTCCTTGTATTTTTAGTATATACAAAAGACATGATTTTTTAATCAAAAGCACTTCATTACATGGCATTTTGAATTGCACAAGGCATGTCACATTGCCCTGACACAAGGCTGTCAAAGCTGTACTTTGTAAGTACGTTGTTATAACTGCATTAAAAACTTTAGGTGTCACTACTTACTCAGTGAAAACATTAAAAAACAGTTAGTCAAGAGATATAAACATTGTATTTATGCAATCAGTAGACATAATTACACCTAAACCTTGGATTTTACATTTACCATGAACTATGCAATATACTCAGTAAAAATTATTCTAATTCTAAACAAAAGCAAGGAGATTTTATGATCTTCTAGACCACAATAACAGTTTATTCCCCTGGAAATATTTAGCGGCTAGATAAAACAAAACAGAAAATATAAAATCCTAATCTCACTATGAAAAAGTACAGCGTCGTCTAGTAACATATGTTAACATGTATACATTCTTTTGAATGAACAGATACTAGTACTGTTTACAAATATTAATATAAATATAGCCAGCTCGAGGAGATAAACAACTGCCCGATCATCCTATAAAGTACTGAAAATAGATCACTAACTATTTTGTAGTCATTTCGCTTGTCTGGTCGATAATTCCACCTTTTTCCTCGTCCTTTGTAACGCCAGCATGTTGTAATCTTTAAAGGTCCATTTAACAACACTCGCGTGCGGCGCTCTTATTTCAAAGCGCTTTGTCGCCGTTTAAATGCCAAATCCCAAAAAATAAAAACATACGTTTTTAGATAAAAGCCACAGGCTTGTTACCACGAAAAAATTATGTACGAATTGATTAAAATACAAAAGTTATTTGAAGCCAAATTTCGGCAATTTTCATGTTATCTACCTCGACGCGCGATTCTCAAGATATAGTCCTCAAAGAATGCTCAACCGCTGCAAAACAATACGTGTAACTATGGCAACCTTGGTATCATTTTGATCCACTCGTCTCACTCTGTTGATCACAATTGTTTATATTTATCTAAAGATAACCTGCAGTGCCCCGCAACGGTATTAAAATGACGCATTTTTTAAGAAATAATTTAGGCACCATTCTTCCTAAAAATACGCGCGCCGTCAAGAAAAAATTGTTACGCTCGAGTTGGCCGAATTCGCTACATTTTATGCCAAGCGTGGTTGAAATGAGAAACCTAAAACTTTCTTTTCAAGTGAAAACAAATGAGCTTAGAATCATCAAAATCGCGTTTTGAGCGTTCTCGAAGCCATTTGAGCGCAAAAAAACTGTCTAAATCGATAACGGCAACGTTTTAGAGCTTAAAATGATGTTTTGAGAGCTATACTTAAGACCTAAAGGGCAGCTACTAAACCGAAATTTCTGATCTTACAATGTCGGATATCATGTTTGCGGCGCTATAACTATGGAAATCAGCGGAACAACGTGTTGAAATGGGAAACCTAAAACTTTCTTTGCAAGTGAAAAAAATGAGCTTGGAATCATCAGAATCGCGTTTTAAGCGTTCTCGAAGCGATTTTAGCGCAAAAAAATCGGTCTAAATCCATAACGGCAACGTTTTAGAGGTTAAAATGATGTTTTGAGAGCTAGACTTAAGACCTAAAGGGCAGCTACTAAACTGAAATTTCTGATCTTATAATGTCGAATATCATGTTTTTGGCGCTATAACTATCGAAATGAGCGGAACAACGTGTTGAAATGGGAAACCTAAAACATTCTGTGCAAGTGAAAAAAATGAGCTTAGAATCATCAAAATTGCGTTTTAAGCGTTCTCGAAGCGACTTGAGCGCAAAAAAGCTGTCTAAATCGACAACGGCAACGTTTTAGAGCTTAAAATGATGTTTTGAGAGCTATACTTAAGACCTAAAGGGCAGCTACTAAACCGAAATTTCTGATCTTACAATGTCGGATATCATGTTTGCGGCGCTATAACTATGGAAATCAGCGGAACAACGTGTTGAAATGGGAAACCTAAAACTTTCTTTGCAAGTGAAAAAAATGAGCTTGGAATCATCAGAATCGCGTTTTAAGCGTTCTCGAAGCGATTTTAGCGCAAAAAAAGCCGTCTAAATCGATAACGGCAACGTTTTAGAGGTTAAAATGATGTTTTGAGAGCTAGACTTAAGACCTAAAGGGCAGCTACTAAACTGAAATTTCTGATCTTATAATGTCGGATATCATGTTTGTGGCGCTATAACTATCGATATGAGCGGAACAACGTGTTGAAATGGGAAACCTAAAACTTTCTGTGCAAGTGAAAAAAATGAGCTTAGAATCATCAAAATTGCGTTTTCAGCGTTCTCGAAGCGATTTGAGCGCAAAAAAACTGTCTAAATCGATAACGGCAACGTTTTGGAGCTTAAAATGATGTTTTGAGGGCTAAAATTAAACCTAAAGGGCTGCTACTAAACCGAAATTTCTGATCTTACAATGTCGGATATCATGTTTGTGGCGCTATAACTATCGAAATGAGCGGAACAACGTGTTTAAATGAGAAACCTAAAACTTTCTTTGAGAGTGAAAAAAAATGAGCTTAGAATCATCAAAATTGCGTTTTAAGCGTTCTCGAAGCGACTTGAGCGCAAAAAAGCTGTCTAAATCGACAACGGCAACGTTTTAGAGCTCAAAATTATTTTTTGAAGGTTAAACACAAGACCTAAAGGATAGCTACTAAATCGAAATTTCTGATCTTGCCATGTCGGATCTCATGTTTTCGGCGCTCTAACTATCGAAATGAGCGGAACAACGTGTTGAAATGAGAAACCTAAAACTTTCTTTGCAAGTGAAAACAAATGAGTTTAGAATCATCAAAATCGCGTTTTAAGCGTTGTCGAAGCGATTTGAGCGCAAAAAAGCTGCCTAAATCGATAACGGCAACGTTTCAGAGCTTAAAATGATGTTTTGAGAGCTAAACTTATGACCTAAAGGGCAGCTACTAAACCGAAATTTCTGATCTTACCATGTCGGATATCATGTTTGCGGCGCCCTAACTATCGAAATGAGCGGAACAACGTGTTGAAATGGGAAACCTAAAACTTTCTGTGCAAGTGAAAAAAATGAGCTTAGAATCATCAAAATTGCGTTTTCAGCGTTCTCGAAGCGATTTGAGCGCAAAAAACTGCCTAAATCGATAACGGCCACGTTTTAGAGCTTAAAATGATGTTACGAAGGTTAAACACAAGACCTAAAGGACAGCTACTAAATCAAAATTTCTGATCTTACCATGTCGGATATCATGTTTGCGGCGCTCTAACTATCGAAATGAGCGGAACAACGTGTTGAAATGGGAAACCTAAAACTTTCTGTGCAAGTGAAAAAAATGAGCTTAGAATCATCAAAATCGCGTTTTGAGCGTTCTCGAAGCGATTTGAGCGCAAAAAAACTGTCTAAATCGATAACGGCAACGTTTTAGAGCTTAAAATGATGTTTTGAGAGCTAAACTTAAGACCTAAAGGGCAGCTACTAAACCGAAATTTCTGATCTTACAATGCCGGATATCATGTTTGCGGCGCTATAACTATGGAAATGAGCAGAAAAACGTGTTGAAATGGGAAACCTAAAACTTTCTTTGCAAGTGAAAAAAATGAGCTTGGAATCATCAGAATCGCGTTTTAAGCGTTCTCGAAGCGAATTTAGCGCAAAAAAAAGCCGTCTAAATCGATAACGGCAACATTTTAGAGCTTAAAATGATGTTTTGAGAGCTAAATTTAAGACCTAAAGGGCAGCTACTAAACCGAAATTTCTGATCTTACCATGTCGGATATCATGTTTGCGGCGCTCTAACTATCGAAATGAGCGGAACAACGTGTTGAAATGAGAAACCTAGAACTTTCTTTGCAAGTGAAAAAAATGAGCTTAGAATCATCAAAATTGCGTTTTCAGCGTTCTCGAAGCGATTTGAGCGCAAAAAAACTGTCTAAATCGATAACGGCAACGTTTTGGAGCTTAAAATGATGTTTTGAGGGCTAAAATTAAACCTAAAGGGCAGCTACTAAACCGAAATTTCTGATCTTACAATGTCGGATATCATGTTTGTGGCGCTATAACTATCGAAATGAGCGGAACAACGTGTTTAAATGAGAAACCTAAAACTGTCTTTGAGAGTGGAAAAAAAGGAGCTTAGAATCATCAAAATTGCGTTTTAAGCGTTCTCGAAGCGACTTGACCGCAAAAAAGCTGTCTAAATCGACAACGGCAACGTTTTAGAGCTCAAAATTATTTTTTGAAGGTTAAACACAAGACCTAAAGGATAGCTACTAAATCGAAATTTCTGATCTTGCCATGTCGGATCTCATGTTTTCGGCGCTCTAACTATCGAAATGAGCGGAACAACGTGTTGAAATGAGAAACCTAAAACTTTCTTTGCAAGTGAAAACAAATGAGTTTAGCGTTGTCGAAGCGATTTGAGCGAAAAAAAGCTGCCTAAATCGATAACGGCAACGTTTCAGAGCTTAAAATGATGTTTTGAGAGCTAAACTTATGACCTAAAGGGCAGCTACTAAACCGAATATTCTGATCTTACCATGTCGGATATCATGTTTGCGGCGCCCTAACTATCGAAATGAGCGGAACAACGTGTTGAAATGGGAAACCTAAAACCTTCTGTGCAAGTGAAAAAAATGAGCTTAGAATCATCAAAATTGCGTTTTCAGCGTTCTCGAAGCGATTTGAGCGCAAAAAAACTGCCTAAATCGATAACGGCCACGTTTTAGAGCTTAAAATGATGTTTCGAAGGTTAAACACAAGACCTAAACGACAGCTACTAAATCAAAATTTCTGATCTTACCATGTCGGATATCATGTTTGCGGCGCTCTAACTATCGAAATGAGCGGAACAACGTGTTGAAATGGGAAACCTAAAACTTTCTTTTCAAGTGAAAACAAATGAGCTTAGAATCATCAAAATCGCGTTTTGAGCGTTCTCGAAGCCATTTGAGCGCAAAAAAACTGTCTAAATCGATAACGGCAACGTTTTAGAGCTTAAAATGATGTTTTGAGGGCTAAAATTAAACCTAAAGGGCAGCTACTAAACCGAAATTTCTGATCTTACAATGTCGGATATCATGTTTGTGGCGCTATAACTATCGAAATGAGCGGAACAACGTGTTTAAATGAGAAACCTAAAACTGTCTTTGAGAGTGGAAAAAAAGGAGCTTAGAATCATCAAAATTGCGTTTTAAGCGTTCTCGAAGCGACTTGACCGCAAAAAAGCTGTCTAAATCGACAACGGCAACGTTTTAGAGCTCAAAATTATTTTTTGAAGGTTAAACACAAGACCTAAAGGATAGCTACTAAATCGAAATTTCTGATCTTGCCATGTCGGATCTCATGTTTTCGGCGCTCTAACTATCGAAATGAGCGGAACAACGTGTTGAAATGAGAAACCTAAAACTTTCTTTGCAAGTGAAAACAAATGAGTTTAGCGTTGTCGAAGCGATTTGAGCGAAAAAAAGCTGCCTACATCGATAACGGCAACGTTTCAGAGCTTAAAATGATGTTTTGAGAGCTAAACTTATGACCTAAAGGGCAGCTACTAAACCGAATATTCTCATCTTACCATGTCGGATATCATGTTTGCGGCGCCCTAACTATCGAAATGAGCGGAACAACGTGTTGAAATGGGAAACCTAAAACCTTCTGTGCAAGTGAAAAAAATGAGCTTAGAATCATCAAAATTGCGTTTTCAGCGTTCTCGAAGCGATTTGAGCGCAAAAAAACTGCCTAAATCGATAACGGCCACGTTTTAGAGCTTAAAATGATGTTTCGAAGGTTAAACACAAGACCTAAACGACAGCTACTAAATCAAAATTTCTGATCTTACCATGTCGGATATCATGTTTGCGGCGCTCTAACTATCGAAATGAGCGGAACAACGTGTTGAAATGGGAAACCTAAAACTTTCTTTTCAAGTGAAAACAAATGAGCTTAGAATCATCAAAATCGCGTTTTGAGCGTTCTCGAAGCCATTTGAGCGCAAAAAAACTGTCTAAATCGATAACGGCAACGTTTTAGAGCTTAAAATGATGTTTTGAGAGCTATACTTAAGACCTAAAGGGCAGCTACTAAACCGAAATTTCTGATCTTACAATGTCGGGTATCATGTTTGCGGCGCTATAACTATGGAAATCAGCGGAACAACGTGTTGAAATGGGAAACCTAAAACTTTCTTTGCAAGTGAAAAAAATGAGCTTGGAATCATCAGAATCGCGTTTTAAGCGTTCTCGAAGCGATTTTAGCGCAAAAAAAGCCGTCTAAATCCATAACGGCAACGTTTTAGAGGTTAAAATGATGTTTTGAGAGCTAGACTTAAGACCTAAAGGGCAGCTACTAAACTGAAATTTCTGATCTTATAATGTCGAATATCATGTTTGTGGCGCTATAACTATCGAAATGAGCGGAACAACGTGTTGAAATGGGAAACCTAAAACATTCTGTGCAAGTGAAAAAAATGAGCTTAGAATCATCAAAATCGCGTTTCCAGTGTTCTGGAAGCGATTTGAGCGCAAAAAAACTGTCTAAATCGATAACGGCAACGTTTTGAAGCTTAAAATGATGTTTTGAGGGCTAAAATTAAACCTAAAGGGCAGCTACTAAACCGAAATTTCTGATCTTACAATGTCGGATATCATGTTTGTGGCGCTAAAACTATCGAAATGAGCGGAACAACGTGTTTAAATTAGAAACCTAAAACTTTCTTTGAGAGTGAAAAAAAATGAGCTTAGAATCATCAAAATCGCGTTTTAAGCGTTCTCGAAGCGACTTGAGCGCAAAAAAGCTGTCTAAATCGACAACGGCAACGTTTTAGAGCTCAAAATTATTTTTTGAAGGTTAAACACAAGACCTAAAGGATAGCTACTAAATCGAAATTTCTGATCTTGCCATGTCGGATCTCATGTTTTCGGCGCTCTAACTATTGAAATGAGCGGAACAACGTGTTGAAATGAGAAACCTAAAACTTTCTTTGCAAGTGAAAACAAATGAGTTTAGAATCATCAAAATCGCGTTTTAAGCGTTGTCGAAGCGATTTGAGCGCAAAAAAGCTGCCTAAATCGATAACGGCAACGTTTCAGAGCTTAAAATGATGTTTTGAGTGCTAAACTTATGACCTAAAGGGCAGCTACTAAACCGAAATTTCTGATCTTACCATGTCGGATATCATGTTTGCGGCGCCCTAACTATCGAAATGAGCGGAACAACGTGTTGAAATGGGAAACCTAAAACTTTCTGTGCAAGTGAAAAAAATGAGCTTAGAATCATCAAAATTGCGTTTTCAGCGTTCTCGAAGCGATTTGAGCGCAAAAAACTGCCTAAATCGATAACGGCCACGTTTTAGAGCTTAAAATGATGTTTCGAAGGTTAAACACAAGACCTAAAGGACAGCTACTAAATCAAAATTTCTGATCTTACCATGTCGGATATCATGTTTGCGGCGCCCTAACTATCGAAATGAGCGGAAGAACGTGTTGAAATGGGAAACCTAAAACTTTCTGTGCAAGTGAAAAAAATGAGCTTAGAATCATCAAAATCGCGTTTTGAGCGTTCTCGAAGCGATTTGAGCGCAAAAAAACTGTCTAAATCGATAACGGCAACGTTTTAGAGCTTAAAATGATGTTTTGAGAGCTAAACTTAAGACCTAAAGGGCAGCTACTAAACCGAAATTTCTGATCTTACAATGCCGGATATCATGTTTGCGGCGCTATAACTATGGAAATGAGCAGAACAACGTGTTGAAATGGGAAACCTAAAACTTTCTTTGCAAGTGAAAAAAATGAGCTTGGAATCATCAGAATCGCGTTTTAAGCGTTCTCGAAGCGATTTTAGCGCAAAAAAAGCCGTCTAAATCCATAACGGCAACGTTTTAGAGGTTAAAATGATGTTTTGAGAGCTAGACTTAAGACCTAAAGGGCAGCTACTAAACTGAAATTTCTGATCTTATAATGTCGAATATCATGTTTGTGGCGCTATAACTATCGAAATGAGCGGAACAACGTGTTGAAATGGGAAACCTAAAACATTCTGTGCAAGTGAAAAAAATGAGCTTAGAATCATCAAAATCGCGTTTCCAGTGTTCTGGAAGCGATTTGAGCGCAAAAAAACTGTCTAAATCGATAACGGCAACGTTTTAGAGCTTAAAATGATGTTTTGAGAGCTATACTTAAGACCTAAAGGGCAGCTACTAAACCGAAATTTCTGATCTTACAATGTCGGGTATCATGTTTGCGGCGCTATAACTATGGAAATCAGCGGAACAACGTGTTGAAATGGGAAACCTAAAACTTTCTTTGCAAGTGAAAAAAATGAGCTTGGAATCATCAGAATCGCGTTTTAAGCGTTCTCGAAGCGATTTTAGCGCAAAAAAAGCCGTCTAAATCCATAACGGCAACGTTTTAGAGGTTAAAATGATGTTTTGAGAGCTAGACTTAAGACCTAAAGGGCAGCTACTAAACTGAAATTTCTGATCTTATAATGTCGAATATCATGTTTGTGGCGCTATAACTATCGAAATGAGCGGAACAACGTGTTGAAATGGGAAACCTAAAACATTCTGTGCAAGTGAAAAAAATGAGCTTAGAATCATCAAAATCGCGTTTCCAGTGTTCTGGAAGCGATTTGAGCGCAAAAAAACTGTCTAAATCGATAACGGCAACGTTTTGAAGCTTAAAATGATGTTTTGAGGGCTAAAATTAAACCTAAAGGGCAGCTACTAAACCGAAATTTCTGATCTTACAATGTCGGATATCATGTTTGTGGCGCTAAAACTATCGAAATGAGCGGAACAACGTGTTTAAATTAGAAACCTAAAACTTTCTTTGAGAGTGAAAAAAAATGAGCTTAGAATCATCAAAATCGCGTTTTAAGCGTTCTCGAAGCGACTTGAGCGCAAAAAAGCTGTCTAAATCGACAACGGCAACGTTTTAGAGCTCAAAATTATTTTTTGAAGGTTAAACACAAGACCTAAAGGATAGCTACTAAATCGAAATTTCTGATCTTGCCATGTCGGATCTCATGTTTTCGGCGCTCTAACTATTGAAATGAGCGGAACAACGTGTTGAAATGAGAAACCTAAAACTTTCTTTGCAAGTGAAAACAAATGAGTTTAGAATCATCAAAATCGCGTTTTAAGCGTTGTCGAAGCGATTTGAGCGCAAAAAAGCTGCCTAAATCGATAACGGCAACGTTTCAGAGCTTAAAATGATGTTTTGAGTGCTAAACTTATGACCTAAAGGGCAGCTACTAAACCGAAATTTCTGATCTTACCATGTCGGATATCATGTTTGCGGCGCCCTAACTATCGAAATGAGCGGAACAACGTGTTGAAATGGGAAACCTAAAACTTTCTGTGCAAGTGAAAAAAATGAGCTTAGAATCATCAAAATTGCGTTTTCAGCGTTCTCGAAGCGATTTGAGCGCAAAAAACTGCCTAAATCGATAACGGCCACGTTTTAGAGCTTAAAATGATGTTTCGAAGGTTAAACACAAGACCTAAAGGACAGCTACTAAATCAAAATTTCTGATCTTACCATGTCGGATATCATGTTTGCGGCGCCCTAACTATCGAAATGAGCGGAAGAACGTGTTGAAATGGGAAACCTAAAACTTTCTGTGCAAGTGAAAAAAATGAGCTTAGAATCATCAAAATCGCGTTTTGAGCGTTCTCGAAGCGATTTGAGCGCAAAAAAACTGTCTAAATCGATAACGGCAACGTTTTAGAGCTTAAAATGATGTTTTGAGAGCTAAACTTAAGACCTAAAGGGCAGCTACTAAACCGAAATTTCTGATCTTACAATGCCGGATATCATGTTTGCGGCGCTATAACTATGGAAATGAGCAGAACAACGTGTTGAAATGGGAAACCTAAAACTTTCTTTGCAAGTGAAAAAAATGAGCTTGGAATCATCAGAATCGCGTTTTAAGCGTTCTCGAAGCGATTTTAGCGCAAAAAAAAGCCGTTAAATCGATAACGGCAACATTTTAGAGCTTAAAATGATGTTTTGAGAGCTAAATTTAAGACCTAAAGGGCAGCTACTAAACCGAAATTTCTGATCTTACCATGTCGGATATCATGTTTGCGGCGCTCTAACTATCGAAATGAGCGGAACAACGTGTTGAAATGAGAAACCTAGAACTTTCTTTGCAAGTGAAAAAAATGAGCTTAGAATCATAAAAATTGCGTTTTCCGCGTTCTCGAAGCGATTTGAGCGCAAAAAAACTGTCTAAATCGATAACGGAAACGTTTTGGAGCTTAAAATGATGTTTTGAGGGCTAAAATTAAACCTAAAAGGCAGCTACTAAACCGAAATTTCTGATCTTACAATGTCGGATATCATGTTTGTGGCGCTATAACTATCGAAATGAGCGGAACAACGTGTTTAAATGAGAAACCTAAAACTGTCTTTGAGAGTGAAAAAAAAGGAGCTTAGAATCATCAAAATTGCGTTTTAAGCGTTCTCGAAGCGACTTGACCGCAAAAAAGCTGTCTAAATCGACAACGGCAACGTTTTAGAGCTCAAAATTATTTTTTGAAGGTTAAACACAAGACCTAAAGGATAGCTACTAAATCGAAATTTCTGATCTTGCCATGTCGGATCTCATGTTTTCGGCGCTCTAACTACCGAAATGAGCGGAACAACGTGTTGAAATGAGAAACCTAAAACTTTCTTTGCAAGTGAAAACAACTGAGTTTAGAATCATCAAAATCGCGTTTTAAGCGTTGTCGAAGCGATTTGAGCGAAAAAAAGCTGCCTAAATCGATAACGGCAACGTTTCAGAGCTTAAAATGATGTTTTGAGAGCTAAACTTATGACCTAAAGGGCAGCTACTAAACCGAATATTCTGATCTTACCATGTCGGATATCATGTTTGCGGCGCCCTAACTATCGAAATGAGCGGAACAACGTGTTGAAATGGGAAACCTAAAACTTTCTGTGCAAGTGAAAAAAATGAGCTTAGAATCATCAAAATCGCGTTTTGAGCGTTCTCGAAGCGATTTGAGCGACAAAAAACTGTCTAAATCGATAACGGAAACGTTTTAGAGCTTGAAATGATTTTTTTAAGGTTAAACACAAGACCTAAAGGACAGCTACTAAATAGAAATTTCTGATTTAAACCATGTCGGACATCATGTTTGCGGCGCTCTAACTATCGAAATGAGCGGAACAACGTGTTGAAATGAGAAACCTAAAACTTTCTTTTCAAGTGAAAACAAATGAGCTTAGAATCATCAAAATCGCGTTTTGAGCGTTCTCGAAGCCATTTGAGCGCAAAAAAACTGTCTAAATCGATAACGGCAACGTTTTAGAGCTTAAAATGATGTTTTGAGAGCTATACTTAAGACCTAAAGGGCAGCTACTAAACCGAAATTTCTGATCTTACAATGTCGGATATCATGTTTGCGGCGCTATAACTATGGAAATCAGCGGAACAACGTGTTGAAATGGGAAACCTAACACTTTCTGTGCAAGTGAAAAAAATGAGCTTAGAATCATCAAAATTGCGTTTTCAGCGTTCTCGAAGCGATTTGAGCGCAAAAAAACTGCCTAAATCGATAACGGCCACGTTTTAGAGCTTAAAATGATGTTTCGAAGGTTAAACACAAGACCTAAACGACAGCTACTAAATCAAAATTTCTGATCTTACCATGTCGGATATCATGTTTGCGGCACTCTAACTATCGAAATGAGCGGAACAACGTGTTGAAATGGGAAACCTAAAACTTTCTGTGCAAGTGAAAAAAATGAGCTTAGAATCATCAAAATCGCGTTTTGAGCGTTCTCGAAGCGATTTGAGCGACAAAAAACTGTCTAAATCGATAACGGAAACGTTTTAGAGCTTAAAATGATTTTTTTAAGGTTAAACACAAGACCTAAAGGACAGCTAGTAAATAGAAATTTCTGATTTAAACCATGTCGGACATCATGTTTGCGGCGCTCTAACTATCGAAATGAGCGGAACAACGTGTTGAAATGAGAAACTTAAAACTTTCTTTTCAAGTGAAAACAAATGAGCTTAGAATCATGAAAATCGCGTTTTGAGCGTTCTCGAAGCCATTTGAGCGCAAAAAAACTGTCTAAATCGATAACGGCAACGTTTTAGAGCTCAAAATTATTTTTTGAAGGTTAAACACAAGACCTAAAGGATAGCTACTAAATCGAAATTTCTGATCTTGCCATGTCGGATCTCATGTTTTCGGCGCTCTAACTATCGAAATGAGCGGAACAACGTGTTGAAATGAGAAACCTAAAACTTTCTTTGCAAGTGAAAACAAATGAGTTTAGAATCATCAAAATCGCGTTTTAAGCGTTGTCGAAGCGATTTGAGCGCAAAAAAGCTGCCTAAATCGATAACGGCAACGTTTCAGAGCTTAAAATGATGTTTTGAGAGCTAAACTTATGACCTAAAGGGCAGCTACTAAACCGAAATTTCTGATCTTACCATGTCGGATATCATGTTTGCGGCGCCCTAACTATCGAAATGAGCGGAACAACGTGTTGAAATGGGAAACCTAAAACTTTCTGTGCAAGTGAAAAAAATGAGCTTAGAATCATCAAAATTGCGTTTTCAGCGTTCTCGAAGCGATTTGAGCGCAAAAAAACTGTCTAAATCGATAACGGAAACGTTTTAGAGCTTAAAATGATTTTTTGCAGGTTAAACACAAGACCTAAAGGACAGCTACTAAATAGAAATTTCTGAATTTACCCTGTCGGATATCATGTTTGCGGCGCTCTAACTATCGAAATGAGCGGAACAACGTGTTGAAATGAGCAACCTAAAACTTTCTTTTCAAGTGAAAACAAATGAGCTTAGAATCATCAAAATCGCGTTTTGAGCGTTCTCGAAGCCATTTGAGCGCAAAAAACTGTCTAAATCGATAACGGCAACGTTTTAGAGCTTAAAATGATGTTTTGAGAGCTATACTTAAGACCTAAAGGGCAGCTACTAAACCGAAATTTCTGATCTTACAATGTCGGATATCATGTTTGCGGCGCTATAACTATGGAAATCAGCGGAACAACGTGTTGAAATGGGAAACCTAACACTTTCTGTGCAAGTGAAAAAAATGAGCTTAGAATCATCAAAATTGCGTTTTCAGCGTTCTCGAAGCGATTTGAGCGCAAAAAAACTGCCTAAATCGATAACGGCCACGTTTTAGAGCTTAAAATGATGTTTCGAAGGTTAAACACAAGACCTAAACGACAGCTACTAAATCAAAATTTCTGATCTTACCATGTCGGATATCATGTTTGCGGCACTCTAACTATCGAAATGAGCGGAACAACGTGTTGAAATGGGAAACCTAAAACTTTCTGTGCAAGTGAAAAAAATGAGCTTAGAATCATCAAAATCGCGTTTTGAGCGTTCTCGAAGCGATTTGAGCGACAAAAAACTGTCTAAATCGATAACGGAAACGTTTTAGAGCTTAAAATGATTTTTTTAAGGTTAAACACAAGACCTAAAGGACAGCTACTAAATAGAAATTTCTGATTTAAACCATGTCGGACATCATGTTTGCGGCGCTCTAACTATCGAAATGAGCGGAACAACGTGTTGAAATGAGAAACCTAAAACTTTCTTTTCAAGTGAAAACAAATGAGCTTAGAATCATCAAAATCGCGTTTTGAGCGTTCTCGAAGCCATTTGAGCGCAAAAAAACTGTCTAAATCGATAACGGCAACGTTTTAGAGCTCAAAATTATTTTTTGAAGGTTAAACACAAGACCTAAAGGATAGCTACTAAATCGAAATTTCTGATCTTGCCATGTCGGATCTCATGTTTTCGGCGCTCTAACTATCGAAATGAGCGGAACAACGTGTTGAAATGAGAAACCTAAAACTTTCTTTGCAAGTGAAAACAAATGAGTTTAGAATCATCAAAATCGCGTTTTAAGCGTTGTCGAAGCGATTTGAGCGCAAAAAAGCTGCCTAAATCGATAACGGCAACGTTTCAGAGCTTAAAATGATGTTTTGAGAGCTAAACTTATGACCTAAAGGGCAGCTACTAAACCGAAATTTCTGATCTTACCATGTCGGATATCATGTTTGCGGCGCCCTAACTATCGAAATGAGCGGAACAACGTGTTGAAATGGGAAACCTAAAACTTTCTGTGCAAGTGAAAAAAATGAGCTTAGAATCATCAAAATTGCGTTTTCAGCGTTCTCGAAGCGATTTGAGCGCAAAAAAACTGTCTAAATCGATAACGGAAACGTTTTAGAGCTTAAAATGATTTTTTGCAGGTTAAACACAAGACCTAAAGGACAGCTACTAAATAGAAATTTCTGAATTTACCCTGTCGGATATCATGTTTGCGGCGCTCTAACTATCGAAATGAGCGGAACAACGTGTTGAAATGAGCAACCTAAAACTTTCTTTTCAAGTGAAAACAAATGAGCTTAGAATCATCAAAATCGCGTTTTGAGCGTTCTCGAAGCCATTTGAGCGCAAAAAACTGTCTAAATCGATAACGGCAACGTTTTAGAGCTTAAAATGATGTTTTGAGAGCTATACTTAAGACCTAAAGGGCAGCTACTAAACCGAAATTTCTGATCTTACAATGTCGGATATCATGTATGCGGCGCTATAACTATGGAAATCAGCGGAACAACGTGTTGAAATGGGAAACCTAACACTTTCTGTGCAAGTGAAAAAAATGAGCTTAGAATCATCAAAATTGCGTTTTCAGCGTTCTCGAAGCGATTTGAGCGCAAAAAAACTGCCTAAATCGATAACGGCCACGTTTTAGAGCTTAAAATGATGTTTCGAAGGTTAAACACAAGACCTAAACGACAGCTACTAAATCAAAATTTCTGATCTTACCATGTCGGATATCATGTTTGCGGCACTCTAACTATCGAAATGAGCGGAACAACGTGTTGAAATGGGAAACCTAAAACTTTCTGTGCAAGTGAAAAAAATGAGCTTAGAATCATCAAAATCGCGTTTTGAGCGTTCTCGAAGCGATTTGAGCGACAAAAAACTGTCTAAATCGATAACGGAAACGTTTTAGAGCTTAAAATGATTTTTTTAAGGTTAAACACAAGACCTAAAGGACAGCTACTAAATAGAAATTTCTGATTTAAACCATGTCGGACATCATGTTTGCGGCGCTCTAACTATCGAAATGAGCGGAACAACGTGTTGAAATGAGAAACCTAAAACTTTCTTTTCAAGTGAAAACAAATGAGCTTAGAATCATCAAAATCGCGTTTTGAGCGTTCTCGAAGCCATTTGAGCGCAAAAAAACTGTCTAAATCGATAACGGCAACGTTTTAGAGCTCAAAATTATTTTTTGAAGGTTAAACACAAGACCTAAAGGATAGCTACTAAATCGAAATTTCTGATCTTGCCATGTCGGATCTCATGTTTTCGGCGCTCTAACTATCGAAATGAGCGGAACAACGTGTTGAAATGAGAAACCTAAAACTTTCTTTGCAAGTGAAAACAAATGAGTTTAGAATCATCAAAATCGCGTTTTAAGCGTTGTCGAAGCGATTTGAGCGCAAAAAAACTGCCTAAATCGATAACGGCCACGTTTTAGAGCTTAAAATGATGTTTCGAAGGTTAAACACAAGACCTAAAGGACAGCTACTAAATCAAAATTTCTGATCTTACCATGTCAGATATCATGTTTGCGGCGCTCTAACTATCGAAATGAGCGGAACAACGTGTTGAAATAGGAAACCTAAAACTTTCTGTGCAAGTGAAAAAAATGAGCTTAGAATCATCAAAATCGCGTTTTGAGCGTTCTCGAACCGATTTGAGCGACAAAAAACTGTCTAAATCGATAACGGAAACGTTTTAGAGCTTAAAATGATTTTTTTAAGGTTAAACACAAGACCTAAAGGACAGCTACTAAATAGAAATTTCTGATTTTACCATGTCGGATATCATGTTTGCGGCGCTCTAACTATCGAAATGAGCGGAACAACGTGTTGAAATGAGAAACCTAAAACTTTCTTTGCAAGTGAAAACAAATGAGTTTAGAATCATCAAAATCGCGTTTTAAGCGTTGTCGAAGCGATTTGAGCGCAAAAAAGCTGCCTAAATCGATAACGGCAACGTTTCAGAGCTTAAAATGATGTTTTGAGAGCTAAACTTATGACCTAAAGGGCAGCTACTAAACCGAAATTTCTGATCTTACCATGTCGGATATCATGTTTGCGGCGCCCTAACTATCGAAATGAGCGGAACAACGTGTTGAAATGGGAAACCTAAAACTTTCTGTGCAAGTGAAAAAAATGAGCTTAGAATCATCAAAATTGCGTTTTCAGCGTTCTCGAAGCGATTTGAGCGCAAAAAACTGCCTAAATCGATAACGGCCACGTTTTAGAGCTTAAAATGATGTTACGAAGGTTAAACACAAGACCTAAAGGACAGCTACTAAATCAAAATTTCTGATCTTACCATGTCGGATATCATGTTTGCGGCGCTCTAACTATCGAAATGAGCGGAACAACGTGTTGAAATGGGAAACCTAAAACTTTCTGTGCAAGTGAAAAAAATGAGCTTAGAATCATCAAAATCGCGTTTTGAGCGTTCTCGAAGCGATTTGAGCGCAAAAAAACTGTCTAAATCGATAACGGCAACGTTTTAGAGCTTAAAATGATGTTTTGAGAGCTAAACTTAAGACCTAAAGGGCAGCTACTAAACCGAAATTTCTGATCTTACAATGCCGGATATCATGTTTGCGGCGCTATAACTATGGAAATGAGCAGAAAAACGTGTTGAAATGGGAAACCTAAAACTTTCTTTGCAAGTGAAAAAAATGAGCTTGGAATCATCAGAATCGCGTTTTAAGCGTTCTCGAAGCGAATTTAGCGCAAAAAAAAGCCGTCTAAATCGATAACGGCAACATTTTAGAGCTTAAAATGATGTTTTGAGAGCTAAATTTAAGACCTAAAGGGCAGCTACTAAACCGAAATTTCTGATCTTACCATGTCGGATATCATGTTTGCGGCGCTCTAACTATCGAAATGAGCGGAACAACGTGTTGAAATGAGAAACCTAGAACTTTCTTTGCAAGTGAAAAAAATGAGCTTAGAATCATCAAAATTGCGTTTTCAGCGTTCTCGAAGCGATTTGAGCGCAAAAAAACTGTCTAAATCGATAACGGCAACGTTTTGGAGCTTAAAATGATGTTTTGAGGGCTAAAATTAAACCTAAAGGGCAGCTACTAAACCGAAATTTCTGATCTTACAATGTCGGATATCATGTTTGTGGCGCTATAACTATCGAAATGAGCGGAACAACGTGTTTAAATGAGAAACCTAAAACTGTCTTTGAGAGTGGAAAAAAAGGAGCTTAGAATCATCAAAATTGCGTTTTAAGCGTTCTCGAAGCGACTTGACCGCAAAAAAGCTGTCTAAATCGACAACGGCAACGTTTTAGAGCTCAAAATTATTTTTTGAAGGTTAAACACAAGACCTAAAGGATAGCTACTAAATCGAAATTTCTGATCTTGCCATGTCGGATCTCATGTTTTCGGCGCTCTAACTATCGAAATGAGCGGAACAACGTGTTGAAATGAGAAACCTAAAACTTTCTTTGCAAGTGAAAACAAATGAGTTTAGCGTTGTCGAAGCGATTTGAGCGAAAAAAAGCTGCCTAAATCGATAACGGCAACGTTTCAGAGCTTAAAATGATGTTTTGAGAGCTAAACTTATGACCTAAAGGGCAGCTACTAAACCGAATATTCTGATCTTACCATGTCGGATATCATGTTTGCGGCGCCCTAACTATCGAAATGAGCGGAACAACGTGTTGAAATGGGAAACCTAAAACCTTCTGTGCAAGTGAAAAAAATGAGCTTAGAATCATCAAAATTGCGTTTTCAGCGTTCTCGAAGCGATTTGAGCGCAAAAAAACTGCCTAAATCGATAACGGCCACGTTTTAGAGCTTAAAATGATGTTTCGAAGGTTAAACACAAGACCTAAACGACAGCTACTAAATCAAAATTTCTGATCTTACCATGTCGGATATCATGTTTGCGGCGCTCTAACTATCGAAATGAGCGGAACAACGTGTTGAAATGGGAAACCTAAAACTTTCTTTTCAAGTGAAAACAAATGAGCTTAGAATCATCAAAATCGCGTTTTGAGCGTTCTCGAAGCCATTTGAGCGCAAAAAAACTGTCTAAATCGATAACGGCAACGTTTTAGAGCTTAAAATGATGTTTTGAGGGCTAAAATTAAACCTAAAGGGCAGCTACTAAACCGAAATTTCTGATCTTACAATGTCGGATATCATGTTTGTGGCGCTATAACTATCGAAATGAGCGGAACAACGTGTTTAAATGAGAAACCTAAAACTGTCTTTGAGAGTGGAAAAAAAGGAGCTTAGAATCATCAAAATTGCGTTTTAAGCGTTCTCGAAGCGACTTGACCGCAAAAAAGCTGTCTAAATCGACAACGGCAACGTTTTAGAGCTCAAAATTATTTTTTGAAGGTTAAACACAAGACCTAAAGGATAGCTACTAAATCGAAATTTCTGATCTTGCCATGTCGGATCTCATGTTTTCGGCGCTCTAACTATCGAAATGAGCGGAACAACGTGTTGAAATGAGAAACCTAAAACTTTCTTTGCAAGTGAAAACAAATGAGTTTAGCGTTGTCGAAGCGATTTGAGCGAAAAAAAGCTGCCTAAATCGATAACGGCAACGTTTCAGAGCTTAAAATGATGTTTTGAGAGCTAAACTTATGACCTAAAGGGCAGCTACTAAACCGAATATTCTCATCTTACCATGTCGGATATCATGTTTGCGGCGCCCTAACTATCGAAATGAGCGGAACAACGTGTTGAAATGGGAAACCTAAAACCTTCTGTGCAAGTGAAAAAAATGAGCTTAGAATCATCAAAATTGCGTTTTCAGCGTTCTCGAAGCGATTTGAGCGCAAAAAAACTGCCTAAATCGATAACGGCCACGTTTTAGAGCTTAAAATGATGTTTCGAAGGTTAAACACAAGACCTAAACGACAGCTACTAAATCAAAATTTCTGATCTTACCATGTCGGATATCATGTTTGCGGCGCTCTAACTATCGAAATGAGCGGAACAACGTGTTGAAATGGGAAACCTAAAACTTTCTTTTCAAGTGAAAACAAATGAGCTTAGAATCATCAAAATCGCGTTTTGAGCGTTCTCGAAGCCATTTGAGCGCAAAAAAACTGTCTAAATCGATAACGGCAACGTTTTAGAGCTTAAAATGATGTTTTGAGAGCTATACTTAAGACCTAAAGGGCAGCTACTAAACCGAAATTTCTGATCTTACAATGTCGGGCATCATGTTTGCGGCGCTATAACTATGGAAATCAGCGGAACAACGTGTTGAAATGGGAAACCTAAAACTTTCTTTGCAAGTGAAAAAAATGAGCTTGGAATCATCAGAATCGCGTTTTAAGCGTTCTCGAAGCGATTTTAGCGCAAAAAAAGCCGTCTAAATCCATAACGGCAACGTTTTAGAGGTTAAAATGATGTTTTGAGAGCTAGACTTAAGACCTAAAGGGCAGCTACTAAACTGAAATTTCTGATCTTATAATGTCGAATATCATGTTTGTGGCGCTATAACTATCGAAATGAGCGGAACAACGTGTTGAAATGGGAAACCTAAAACATTCTGTGCAAGTGAAAAAAATGAGCTTAGAATCATCAAAATCGCGTTTCCAGTGTTCTGGAAGCGATTTGAGCGCAAAAAAACTGTCTAAATCGATAACGGCAACGTTTTGAAGCTTAAAATGATGTTTTGAGGGCTAAAATTAAACCTAAAGGGCAGCTACTAAACCGAAATTTCTGATCTTACAATGTCGGATATCATGTTTGTGGCGCTAAAACTATCGAAATGAGCGGAACAACGTGTTTAAATTAGAAACCTAAAACTTTCTTTGAGAGTGAAAAAAAATGAGCTTAGAATCATCAAAATCGCGTTTTAAGCGTTCTCGAAGCGACTTGAGCGCAAAAAAGCTGTCTAAATCGACAACGGCAACGTTTTAGAGCTCAAAATTATTTTTTGAAGGTTAAACACAAGACCTAAAGGATAGCTACTAAATCGAAATTTCTGATCTTGCCATGTCGGATCTCATGTTTTCGGCGCTCTAACTATTGAAATGAGCGGAACAACGTGTTGAAATGAGAAACCTAAAACTTTCTTTGCAAGTGAAAACAAATGAGTTTAGAATCATCAAAATCGCGTTTTAAGCGTTGTCGAAGCGATTTGAGCGCAAAAAAGCTGCCTAAATCGATAACGGCAACGTTTCAGAGCTTAAAATGATGTTTTGAGTGCTAAACTTATGACCTAAAGGGCAGCTACTAAACCGAAATTTCTGATCTTACCATGTCGGATATCATGTTTGCGGCGCCCTAACTATCGAAATGAGCGGAACAACGTGTTGAAATGGGAAACCTAAAACTTTCTGTGCAAGTGAAAAAAATGAGCTTAGAATCATCAAAATTGCGTTTTCAGCGTTCTCGAAGCGATTTGAGCGCAAAAAACTGCCTAAATCGATAACGGCCACGTTTTAGAGCTTAAAATGATGTTTCGAAGGTTAAACACAAGACCTAAAGGACAGCTACTAAATCAAAATTTCTGATCTTACCATGTCGGATATCATGTTTGCGGCGCCCTAACTATCGAAATGAGCGGAAGAACGTGTTGAAATGGGAAACCTAAAACTTTCTGTGCAAGTGAAAAAAATGAGCTTAGAATCATCAAAATCGCGTTTTGAGCGTTCTCGAAGCGATTTGAGCGCAAAAAAACTGTCTAAATCGATAACGGCAACGTTTTAGAGCTTAAAATGATGTTTTGAGAGCTAAACTTAAGACCTAAAGGGCAGCTACTAAACCGAAATTTCTGATCTTACAATGCCGGATATCATGTTTGCGGCGCTATAACTATGGAAATGAGCAGAACAACGTGTTGAAATGGGAAACCTAAAACTTTCTTTGCAAGTGAAAAAAATGAGCTTGGAATCATCAGAATCGCGTTTTAAGCGTTCTCGAAGCGATTTTAGCGCAAAAAAAGCCGTCTAAATCCATAACGGCAACGTTTTAGAGGTTAAAATGATGTTTTGAGAGCTAGACTTAAGACCTAAAGGGCAGCTACTAAACTGAAATTTCTGATCTTATAATGTCGAATATCATGTTTGTGGCGCTATAACTATCGAAATGAGCGGAACAACGTGTTGAAATGGGAAACCTAAAACATTCTGTGCAAGTGAAAAAAATGAGCTTAGAATCATCAAAATCGCGTTTCCAGTGTTCTGGAAGCGATTTGAGCGCAAAAAAACTGTCTAAATCGATAACGGCAACGTTTTAGAGCTTAAAATGATGTTTTGAGAGCTATACTTAAGACCTAAAGGGCAGCTACTAAACCGAAATTTCTGATCTTACAATGTCGGGTATCATGTTTGCGGCGCTATAACTATGGAAATCAGCGGAACAACGTGTTGAAATGGGAAACCTAAAACTTTCTTTGCAAGTGAAAAAAATGAGCTTGGAATCATCAGAATCGCGTTTTAAGCGTTCTCGAAGCGATTTTAGCGCAAAAAAAGCCGTCTAAATCCATAACGGCAACGTTTTAGAGGTTAAAATGATGTTTTGAGAGCTAGACTTAAGACCTAAAGGGCAGCTACTAAACTGAAATTTCTGATCTTATAATGTCGAATATCATGTTTGTGGCGCTATAACTATCGAAATGAGCGGAACAACGTGTTGAAATGGGAAACCTAAAACATTCTGTGCAAGTGAAAAAAATGAGCTTAGAATCATCAAAATCGCGTTTCCAGTGTTCTGGAAGCGATTTGAGCGCAAAAAAACTGTCTAAATCGATAACGGCAACGTTTTGAAGCTTAAAATGATGTTTTGAGGGCTAAAATTAAACCTAAAGGGCAGCTACTAAACCGAAATTTCTGATCTTACAATGTCGGATATCATGTTTGTGGCGCTAAAACTATCGAAATGAGCGGAACAACGTGTTTAAATTAGAAACCTAAAACTTTCTTTGAGAGTGAAAAAAAATGAGCTTAGAATCATCAAAATCGCGTTTTAAGCGTTCTCGAAGCGACTTGAGCGCAAAAAAGCTGTCTAAATCGACAACGGCAACGTTTTAGAGCTCAAAATTATTTTTTGAAGGTTAAACACAAGACCTAAAGGATAGCTACTAAATCGAAATTTCTGATCTTGCCATGTCGGATCTCATGTTTTCGGCGCTCTAACTATTGAAATGAGCGGAACAACGTGTTGAAATGAGAAACCTAAAACTTTCTTTGCAAGTGAAAACAAATGAGTTTAGAATCATCAAAATCGCGTTTTAAGCGTTGTCGAAGCGATTTGAGCGCAAAAAAGCTGCCTAAATCGATAACGGCAACGTTTCAGAGCTTAAAATGATGTTTTGAGTGCTAAACTTATGACCTAAAGGGCAGCTACTAAACCGAAATTTCTGATCTTACCATGTCGGATATCATGTTTGCGGCGCCCTAACTATCGAAATGAGCGGAACAACGTGTTGAAATGGGAAACCTAAAACTTTCTGTGCAAGTGAAAAAAATGAGCTTAGAATCATCAAAATTGCGTTTTCAGCGTTCTCGAAGCGATTTGAGCGCAAAAAACTGCCTAAATCGATAACGGCCACGTTTTAGAGCTTAAAATGATGTTTCGAAGGTTAAACACAAGACCTAAAGGACAGCTACTAAATCAAAATTTCTGATCTTACCATGTCGGATATCATGTTTGCGGCGCCCTAACTATCGAAATGAGCGGAAGAACGTGTTGAAATGGGAAACCTAAAACTTTCTGTGCAAGTGAAAAAAATGAGCTTAGAATCATCAAAATCGCGTTTTGAGCGTTCTCGAAGCGATTTGAGCGCAAAAAAACTGTCTAAATCGATAACGGCAACGTTTTAGAGCTTAAAATGATGTTTTGAGAGCTAAACTTAAGACCTAAAGGGCAGCTACTAAACCGAAATTTCTGATCTTACAATGCCGGATATCATGTTTGCGGCGCTATAACTATGGAAATGAGCAGAACAACGTGTTGAAATGGGAAACCTAAAACTTTCTTTGCAAGTGAAAAAAATGAGCTTGGAATCATCAGAATCGCGTTTTAAGCGTTCTCGAAGCGATTTTAGCGCAAAAAAAAGCCGTTAAATCGATAACGGCAACATTTTAGAGCTTAAAATGATGTTTTGAGAGCTAAATTTAAGACCTAAAGGGCAGCTACTAAACCGAAATTTCTGATCTTACCATGTCGGATATCATGTTTGCGGCGCTCTAACTATCGAAATGAGCGGAACAACGTGTTGAAATGAGAAACCTAGAACTTTCTTTGCAAGTGAAAAAAATGAGCTTAGAATCATAAAAATTGCGTTTTCCGCGTTCTCGAAGCGATTTGAGCGCAAAAAAACTGTCTAAATCGATAACGGAAACGTTTTGGAGCTTAAAATGATGTTTTGAGGGCTAAAATTAAACCTAAAAGGCAGCTACTAAACCGAAATTTCTGATCTTACAATGTCGGATATCATGTTTGTGGCGCTATAACTATCGAAATGAGCGGAACAACGTGTTTAAATGAGAAACCTAAAACTGTCTTTGAGAGTGAAAAAAAAGGAGCTTAGAATCATCAAAATTGCGTTTTAAGCGTTCTCGAAGCGACTTGACCGCAAAAAAGCTGTCTAAATCGACAACGGCAACGTTTTAGAGCTCAAAATTATTTTTTGAAGGTTAAACACAAGACCTAAAGGATAGCTACTAAATCGAAATTTCTGATCTTGCCATGTCGGATCTCATGTTTTCGGCGCTCTAACTACCGAAATGAGCGGAACAACGTGTTGAAATGAGAAACCTAAAACTTTCTTTGCAAGTGAAAACAACTGAGTTTAGAATCATCAAAATCGCGTTTTAAGCGTTGTCGAAGCGATTTGAGCGAAAAAAAGCTGCCTAAATCGATAACGGCAACGTTTCAGAGCTTAAAATGATGTTTTGAGAGCTAAACTTATGACCTAAAGGGCAGCTACTAAACCGAATATTCTGATCTTACCATGTCGGATATCATGTTTGCGGCGCCCTAACTATCGAAATGAGCGGAACAACGTGTTGAAATGGGAAACCTAAAACTTTCTGTGCAAGTGAAAAAAATGAGCTTAGAATCATCAAAATCGCGTTTTGAGCGTTCTCGAAGCGATTTGAGCGACAAAAAACTGTCTAAATCGATAACGGAAACGTTTTAGAGCTTGAAATGATTTTTTTAAGGTTAAACACAAGACCTAAAGGACAGCTACTAAATAGAAATTTCTGATTTAAACCATGTCGGACATCATGTTTGCGGCGCTCTAACTATCGAAATGAGCGGAACAACGTGTTGAAATGAGAAACCTAAAACTTTCTTTTCAAGTGAAAACAAATGAGCTTAGAATCATCAAAATCGCGTTTTGAGCGTTCTCGAAGCCATTTGAGCGCAAAAAAACTGTCTAAATCGATAACGGCAACGTTTTAGAGCTTAAAATGATGTTTTGAGAGCTATACTTAAGACCTAAAGGGCAGCTACTAAACCGAAATTTCTGATCTTACAATGTCGGATATCATGTTTGCGGCGCTATAACTATGGAAATCAGCGGAACAACGTGTTGAAATGGGAAACCTAACACTTTCTGTGCAAGTGAAAAAAATGAGCTTAGAATCATCAAAATTGCGTTTTCAGCGTTCTCGAAGCGATTTGAGCGCAAAAAAACTGCCTAAATCGATAACGGCCACGTTTTAGAGCTTAAAATGATGTTTCGAAGGTTAAACACAAGACCTAAACGACAGCTACTAAATCAAAATTTCTGATCTTACCATGTCGGATATCATGTTTGCGGCACTCTAACTATCGAAATGAGCGGAACAACGTGTTGAAATGGGAAACCTAAAACTTTCTGTGCAAGTGAAAAAAATGAGCTTAGAATCATCAAAATCGCGTTTTGAGCGTTCTCGAAGCGATTTGAGCGACAAAAAACTGTCTAAATCGATAACGGAAACGTTTTAGAGCTTAAAATGATTTTTTTAAGGTTAAACACAAGACCTAAAGGACAGCTAGTAAATAGAAATTTCTGATTTAAACCATGTCGGACATCATGTTTGCGGCGCTCTAACTATCGAAATGAGCGGAACAACGTGTTGAAATGAGAAACTTAAAACTTTCTTTTCAAGTGAAAACAAATGAGCTTAGAATCATGAAAATCGCGTTTTGAGCGTTCTCGAAGCCATTTGAGCGCAAAAAAACTGTCTAAATCGATAACGGCAACGTTTTAGAGCTCAAAATTATTTTTTGAAGGTTAAACACAAGACCTAAAGGATAGCTACTAAATCGAAATTTCTGATCTTGCCATGTCGGATCTCATGTTTTCGGCGCTCTAACTATCGAAATGAGCGGAACAACGTGTTGAAATGAGAAACCTAAAACTTTCTTTGCAAGTGAAAACAAATGAGTTTAGAATCATCAAAATCGCGTTTTAAGCGTTGTCGAAGCGATTTGAGCGCAAAAAAGCTGCCTAAATCGATAACGGCAACGTTTCAGAGCTTAAAATGATGTTTTGAGAGCTAAACTTATGACCTAAAGGGCAGCTACTAAACCGAAATTTCTGATCTTACCATGTCGGATATCATGTTTGCGGCGCCCTAACTATCGAAATGAGCGGAACAACGTGTTGAAATGGGAAACCTAAAACTTTCTGTGCAAGTGAAAAAAATGAGCTTAGAATCATCAAAATTGCGTTTTCAGCGTTCTCGAAGCGATTTGAGCGCAAAAAAACTGTCTAAATCGATAACGGAAACGTTTTAGAGCTTAAAATGATTTTTTGCAGGTTAAACACAAGACCTAAAGGACAGCTACTAAATAGAAATTTCTGAATTTACCCTGTCGGATATCATGTTTGCGGCGCTCTAACTATCGAAATGAGCGGAACAACGTGTTGAAATGAGCAACCTAAAACTTTCTTTTCAAGTGAAAACAAATGAGCTTAGAATCATCAAAATCGCGTTTTGAGCGTTCTCGAAGCCATTTGAGCGCAAAAAACTGTCTAAATCGATAACGGCAACGTTTTAGAGCTTAAAATGATGTTTTGAGAGCTATACTTAAGACCTAAAGGGCAGCTACTAAACCGAAATTTCTGATCTTACAATGTCGGATATCATGTTTGCGGCGCTATAACTATGGAAATCAGCGGAACAACGTGTTGAAATGGGAAACCTAACACTTTCTGTGCAAGTGAAAAAAATGAGCTTAGAATCATCAAAATTGCGTTTTCAGCGTTCTCGAAGCGATTTGAGCGCAAAAAAACTGCCTAAATCGATAACGGCCACGTTTTAGAGCTTAAAATGATGTTTCGAAGGTTAAACACAAGACCTAAACGACAGCTACTAAATCAAAATTTCTGATCTTACCATGTCGGATATCATGTTTGCGGCACTCTAACTATCGAAATGAGCGGAACAACGTGTTGAAATGGGAAACCTAAAACTTTCTGTGCAAGTGAAAAAAATGAGCTTAGAATCATCAAAATCGCGTTTTGAGCGTTCTCGAAGCGATTTGAGCGACAAAAAACTGTCTAAATCGATAACGGAAACGTTTTAGAGCTTAAAATGATTTTTTTAAGGTTAAACACAAGACCTAAAGGACAGCTACTAAATAGAAATTTCTGATTTAAACCATGTCGGACATCATGTTTGCGGCGCTCTAACTATCGAAATGAGCGGAACAACGTGTTGAAATGAGAAACCTAAAACTTTCTTTTCAAGTGAAAACAAATGAGCTTAGAATCATCAAAATCGCGTTTTGAGCGTTCTCGAAGCCATTTGAGCGCAAAAAAACTGTCTAAATCGATAACGGCAACGTTTTAGAGCTCAAAATTATTTTTTGAAGGTTAAACACAAGACCTAAAGGATAGCTACTAAATCGAAATTTCTGATCTTGCCATGTCGGATCTCATGTTTTCGGCGCTCTAACTATCGAAATGAGCGGAACAACGTGTTGAAATGAGAAACCTAAAACTTTCTTTGCAAGTGAAAACAAATGAGTTTAGAATCATCAAAATCGCGTTTTAAGCGTTGTCGAAGCGATTTGAGCGCAAAAAAGCTGCCTAAATCGATAACGGCAACGTTTCAGAGCTTAAAATGATGTTTTGAGAGCTAAACTTATGACCTAAAGGGCAGCTACTAAACCGAAATTTCTGATCTTACCATGTCGGATATCATGTTTGCGGCGCCCTAACTATCGAAATGAGCGGAACAACGTGTTGAAATGGGAAACCTAAAACTTTCTGTGCAAGTGAAAAAAATGAGCTTAGAATCATCAAAATTGCGTTTTCAGCGTTCTCGAAGCGATTTGAGCGCAAAAAAACTGTCTAAATCGATAACGGAAACGTTTTAGAGCTTAAAATGATTTTTTGCAGGTTAAACACAAGACCTAAAGGACAGCTACTAAATAGAAATTTCTGAATTTACCCTGTCGGATATCATGTTTGCGGCGCTCTAACTATCGAAATGAGCGGAACAACGTGTTGAAATGAGCAACCTAAAACTTTCTTTTCAAGTGAAAACAAATGAGCTTAGAATCATCAAAATCGCGTTTTGAGCGTTCTCGAAGCCATTTGAGCGCAAAAAACTGTCTAAATCGATAACGGCAACGTTTTAGAGCTTAAAATGATGTTTTGAGAGCTATACTTAAGACCTAAAGGGCAGCTACTAAACCGAAATTTCTGATCTTACAATGTCGGATATCATGTATGCGGCGCTATAACTATGGAAATCAGCGGAACAACGTGTTGAAATGGGAAACCTAACACTTTCTGTGCAAGTGAAAAAAATGAGCTTAGAATCATCAAAATTGCGTTTTCAGCGTTCTCGAAGCGATTTGAGCGCAAAAAAACTGCCTAAATCGATAACGGCCACGTTTTAGAGCTTAAAATGATGTTTCGAAGGTTAAACACAAGACCTAAACGACAGCTACTAAATCAAAATTTCTGATCTTACCATGTCGGATATCATGTTTGCGGCACTCTAACTATCGAAATGAGCGGAACAACGTGTTGAAATGGGAAACCTAAAACTTTCTGTGCAAGTGAAAAAAATGAGCTTAGAATCATCAAAATCGCGTTTTGAGCGTTCTCGAAGCGATTTGAGCGACAAAAAACTGTCTAAATCGATAACGGAAACGTTTTAGAGCTTAAAATGATTTTTTTAAGGTTAAACACAAGACCTAAAGGACAGCTACTAAATAGAAATTTCTGATTTAAACCATGTCGGACATCATGTTTGCGGCGCTCTAACTATCGAAATGAGCGGAACAACGTGTTGAAATGAGAAACCTAAAACTTTCTTTTCAAGTGAAAACAAATGAGCTTAGAATCATCAAAATCGCGTTTTGAGCGTTCTCGAAGCCATTTGAGCGCAAAAAAACTGTCTAAATCGATAACGGCAACGTTTTAGAGCTCAAAATTATTTTTTGAAGGTTAAACACAAGACCTAAAGGATAGCTACTAAATCGAAATTTCTGATCTTGCCATGTCGGATCTCATGTTTTCGGCGCTCTAACTATCGAAATGAGCGGAACAACGTGTTGAAATGAGAAACCTAAAACTTTCTTTGCAAGTGAAAACAAATGAGTTTAGAATCATCAAAATCGCGTTTTAAGCGTTGTCGAAGCGATTTGAGCGCAAAAAAGCTGCCTAAATCGATAACGGCAACGTTTCAGAGCTTAAAATGATGTTTTGAGAGCTAAACTTATGACCTAAAGGGCAGCTACTAAACCGAAATTTCTGATCTTACCATGTCGGATATCATGTTTGCGGCGCCCTAACTATCGAAATGAGCGGAACAACGTGTTGAAATGGGAAACCTAAAACTTTCTTTGCAAGTGAAAAAAATGAGCTTGGAATCATCAGAATCGCGTTTTAAGCGTTCTCGAAGCGATTTTAGCGCAAAAAAAAGCCGTCTAAATCGATAACGGCAACATTTTAGAGCTTAAAATGATGTTTTGAGAGCTAAATTTAAGACCTAAAGGGCAGCTACTAAACCGAAATTTCTGATCTTACCATGTCGGATATCATCTTTGCGGCGCTCTAACTATCGAAATGAGCGGAACAACGTGTTGAAATGAGAAACCTAGAACTTTCTTTGCAAGTGAAAAAAATGAGCTCAGAATCATCAAAATCGCCTTTTAAGCGTTCTCGAAGCGATTTGAGTGCAAAAAGCTGCCTAAGTCGATGACGGCAACGTTTCAGAGCTTAAAATGATGTTTTGAGAGCTAAACTTAAGACCTAAAGGGCAGCTACTAAACCGAAATTTCTGATCTTACCATGTCGGATATCATGTTTGCGGCGCCCTAACTATCAAAATGACCGGAACAACGTGTTGAAATGGGAAACCTAAAACTTTCTGTCCAAGTGAAAAAAATGAGCTTAGAATCATCAAAATTGCGTTTTCAGCGTTCTCGAAGCGATTTGAGCGCAAAAAAACTGCCTAAATCGATAACGGCCACGTTTTAGAGCTTAAAATGATGTTTCGAAGGTTAAACACAAGACCTAAAGGACAGCTACTAAATCAAAATTTCTGATCTTACCATGTCAGATATCATGTTTGCGGCGCTCTAACTATCGAAATGAGCGGAACAACGTGTTGAAATAGGAAACCTAAAACTTTCTGTGCAAGTGAAAAAAATGAGCTTAGAATCATCAAAATCGCGTTTTGAGCGTTCTCGAACCGATTTGAGCGACAAAAAACTGTCTAAATCGATAACGGAAACGTTTTAGAGCTTAAAATGATTTTTTTAAGGTTAAACACAAGACCTAAAGGACAGCTACTAAATAGAAATTTCTGATTTTACCATGTCGGATATCATGTTTGCGGCGCTCTAACTATCGAAATGAGCGGAACAACGTGTTGAAATGGGAAACCTAAAACTTTCTCTGCAAGTGAAAAAAATGAGCTTAGAATCATCAAAATCGCGTTTTGAGCGTTTTAGAAGCGATTTGAGCGCAAAAAAACTGTCTAAATCGATAACGGAAACGTTTTAGAGCTTAAAATGATTTTTTGCAGGTTAAACACAAGACCTAAAGGACAGCTACTAAATAGAAATTTCTGATTTTACCATGTCGGATATCATGTTTGCGGCGCTCTAACTATCGAAATGAGCGGAACAACGTGTTGAAATGAGCAACCTAAAACTTTCTTTTCAAACGAAAACAAATGAGCTTAGAATCATCAAAATCGCGTTTTGAGCGTTCTCGAAGCCATTTGAGCGCAAAAAAACTGTCTAAATCGATAACGGCAACGTTTTAGAGCTTAAAATGATGTTTTGAGAGCTATACTTAAGACCTAAAGGGCAGCTACTAAACCGAAATTTCTGATCTTACAATGTCGGATATCATGTTTGCGGCGCTATAACTATGGAAATCAGCGGAACAACGTGTTGAAATGGGAAACCTAAAACTTTCTTTGCAAGTGAAAAAAATGAGCTTGGAATCATCAGAATCGCGTTTTAAGCGTTCTTGAAGCGATTTTAGCGCAAAAAAACCGTCTAAATCGATAACGGCAACGTTTTAGAGGTTAAAATGATGTTTTGAGAGCTAGACTTAAGACCTAAAGGGCAGCTACTAAACTGAAATTTCTGATCTTATAATGTCGAATATCATGTTTGTGGCGCTATAACTATCGAAATGAGCGGAACAACGTGTTGAAATGAGAAACCTAAAACTTTCTGTGCAAGTGAAAAAAATGAGCTTAGAATCATCAAAATCGCGTTTCCAGTGTTCTGGAAGCGATTTGAGCGCAAAAAAACTGTCTAAATCGATAACGGCAACGTTTTGGAGCTTAAAATGATGTTTTGAGGGCTAAAATTAAACCTAAAGGGCAGCTACTAAACCGAAATTTCTGATCTTACAATGTCGGATATCATGTTTGTGGCGCTATAACTATCGAAATGAGCGGAACAACGTGTTTAAATGAGAAACCTAAAACTTTCTTTGAGAGTGAAAAAAAATGAACTTAGAATCATCAAAATTGCGTTTTAAGCGTTCTCGAAGCGACTTGAGCGCAAAAAAGCTGTCTAAATCGACAACGGCAACGTTTTAGAGCTCAAAATTATTTTTTGAAGGTTAAACACAAGACCTAAAGGATAGCTACTAAATCGAAATTTCTGATCTTGCCATGTCGGATCTCATGTTTTCGGCGCTCTAACTATCGAAATGAGCGGAACAACGTGTTGAAATGAGAAACCTAAAACTTTCTTTGCAAGTGAAAACAAATGAGTTTAGAATCATCAAAATCGCGTTTTAAGCGTTGTCGAAGCGATTTGAGCGCAAAAAAGCTGCCTAAATCGATAACGGCAACGTTTCAGAGCTTAAAATGATGTTTTGAGAGCTAAACTTATGACCTAAAGGGCAGCTACTAAACCGAAATTTCTGATCTTACCATGTCGGATATCATGTTTGCGGCGCCCTAACTATCGAAATGAGCGGAACAACGTGTTGAAATGGGAAACCTAAAACTTTCTGTGCAAGTGAAAAAAATGAGCTTAGAATCATCAAAATTGCGTTTTCAGCGTTCTCGAAGCGATTTGAGCGCAAAAAAACTGCCTAAATCGATAACGGCCACGTTTTAGAGCTTAAAATGATGTTTCGAAGGTTAAACACAAGACCTAAAGGACAGCTACTAAATCAAAATTTTTGATTTTACCATGTCGGATATCATGTTTGCGGCGCTCTAACTATCGAAATGAGCGGAACAACGTGTTGAAATGGGAAACCTAAAACTTTCTGTGCAAGTGAAAAAAATCAGCTTAGAATCATCAAAATCGCGTTTTGAGCGTTCTCGAAGCAATTTGAGCGCAAAAAACTCTCTAAATCGATAACGGAAACGTTTTAGAGCTTAAAATGATTTTTTGCAGGTTAAACACAAGACCTAAAGGACAGCTACTAAATAGAAATTTCTGATTTTACCATGTCGGATATCATGTTTGCGGCGCTCTAACTATCGAAATGAGCGGAACAACGTGTTGAAATGAGCAACCTAAAACTTTCTTTTCAAGTGAAAACAAATGAGCTTAGAATCATCAAAATCGCGTTTTGAGCGCTCTCGAAGCCATTTGAGCGCAAAAAACTGTCTAAATCGATAACGGCAACGTTTTAGAGCTTAAAATGATGTTTTGAGAGCTATCCTTAAGACCTAAAGGGCAGCTACTAAACCGAAATTTCTGATCTTACAATGTCGGATATCATGTTTGTGGCGCTATAACTATCGAAATGAGCGGAACAACGTGTTTAAATGAGAAACCTAAAACTTTCTTTGAGAGTGAAAAAAAATGAACTTAGAATCATCAAAATTGCGTTTTAAGCGTTCTCGAAGCGACTTGAGCGCAAAAAAGCTGTCTAAATCGACAACGGCAACGTTTTAGAGCTCAAAATTATTTTTTGAAGGTTAAACACAAGACCTAAAGGATAGCTACTAAATCGAAATTTCTGATCTTGCCATGTCGGATCTCATGTTTTCGGCGCTCTAACTATCGAAATGAGCGGAACAACGTGTTGAAATGAGAAACCTAAAACTTTCTTTGCAAGTGAAAACAAATGAGTTTAGAATCATCAAAATCGCGTTTTAAGCGTTGTCGAAGCGATTTGAGCGCAAAAAAGCTGCCTAAATCGATAACGGCAACGTTTCAGAGCTTAAAATGATGTTTTGAGAGCTAAACTTATGACCTAAAGGGCAGCTACTAAACCGAAATTTCTGATCTTACCATGTCGGATATCATGTTTGCGGCGCCCTAACTATCGAAATGAGCGGAACAACGTGTTGAAATGGGAAACCTAAAACTTTCTGTGCAAGTGAAAAAAATGAGCTTAGAATCATCAAAATTGCGTTTTCAGCGTTCTCGAAGCGATTTGAGCGCAAAAAAACTGTCTAAATCGATAACGGAAACGTTTTAGAGCTTAAAATGATTTTTTGCAGGTTAAACACAAGACCTAAAGGACAGCTACTAAATAGAAATTTCTGAATTTACCCTGTCGGATATCATGTTTGCGGCGCTCTAACTATCGAAATGAGCGGAACAACGTGTTGAAATGAGCAACCTAAAACTTTCTTTTCAAGTGAAAACAAATGAGCTTAGAATCATCAAAATCGCGTTTTGAGCGCTCTCGAAGCCATTTGAGCGCAAAAAACTGTCTAAATCGATAACGGCAACGTTTTAGAGCTTAAAATGATGTTTTGAGAGCTATCCTTAAGACCTAAAGGGCAGCTACTAAACCGAAATTTCTGATCTTACAATGTCGGATATCATGTTTGTGGCGCTATAACTATCGAAATGAGCGGAACAACGTGTTTAAATGAGAAACCTAAAACTTTCTTTGAGAGTGAAAAAAAATGAACTTAGAATCATCAAAATTGCGTTTTAAGCGTTCTCGAAGCGACTTGAGCGCAAAAAAGCTGTCTAAATCGACAACGGCAACGTTTTAGAGCTCAAAATTATTTTTTGAAGGTTAAACACAAGACCTAAAGGATAGCTACTAAATCGAAATTTCTGATCTTGCCATGTCGGATCTCATGTTTTCGGCGCTCTAACTATCGAAATGAGCGGAACAACGTGTTGAAATGAGAAACCTAAAACTTTCTTTGCAAGTGAAAACAAATGAGTTTAGAATCATCAAAATCGCGTTTTAAGCGTTGTCGAAGCGATTTGAGCGCAAAAAAGCTGCCTAAATCGATAACGGCAACGTTTCAGAGCTTAAAATGATGTTTTGAGAGCTAAACTTATGACCTAAAGGGCAGCTACTAAACCGAAATTTCTGATCTTACCATGTCGGATATCATGTTTGCGGCGCCCTAACTATCGAAATGAGCGGAACAACGTGTTGAAATGGGAAACCTAAAACTTTCTGTGCAAGTGAAAAAAATGAGCTTAGAATCATCAAAATTGCGTTTTCAGCGTTCTCGAAGCGATTTGAGCGCAAAAAAACTGCCTAAATCGATAACGGCCACGTTTTAGAGCTTAAAATGATGTTTCGAAGGTTAAACACAAGACCTAAAGGACAGCTACTAAATCAAAATTTTTGATCTTACCATGTCGGATATCATGTTTGCGGCGCTCTAACTATCGAAATGAGCGGAACAACGTGTTGAAATGGGAAACCTAAAACTTTCTGTGCAAGTGAAAAAAATCAGCTTAGAATCATCAAAATCGCGTTTTGAGCGTTCTCGAAGCAATTTGAGCGCAAAAAACTCTCTAAATCGATAACGGAAACGTTTTAGAGCTTAAAATGATTTTTTGCAGGTTAAACACAAGACCTAAAGGACAGCTACTAAATAGAAATTTCTGATTTTACCATGTCGGATATCATGTTTGCGGCGCTCTAACTATCGAAATGAGCGGAACAACGTGTTGAAATGAGCAACCTAAAACTTTCTTTTCAAGTGAAAACAAATGAGCTTAGAATCATCAAAATCGCGTTTTGAGCGCTCTCGAAGCCATTTGAGCGCAAAAAACTGTCTAAATCGATAACGGCAACGTTTTAGAGCTTAAAATGATGTTTTGAGAGCTATCCTTAAGACCTAAAGGGCAGCTACTAAACCGAAATTTCTGATCTTACAATGTCGGATATCATGTTTGCGGCGCTATAACTATGGAAATAAGCGGAACAACGTGTTGAAATGGGAAACCTAAAACTTTCTTTGCAAGTGAAAAAAATGAGCTTGGAATCATCAGAATCGCGTTTTAAGCGTTCTCGAAGCGATTTTAGCGCAAAAAAAGCCGTCTAAATCGATAACGGCAACGTTTTAGAGGTTAAAATGATGTTTTGAGAGCTAGACTTAAGACCTAAAGGGCAGCTACTAAACTGAAATTTCTGATCTTACAATGTCGGATATCATGTTTGTGGCGCTATAACTATCGAAATGAGCGGAACAACGTGTTGAAATGAGAAACCTAAAACTTTCTGTGCAAGTGAAAAAAATGAGCTTAGAATCATCAAAATCGCGTTTTGAGCGTTCTCGAAGCGATTTGAGCGCAAAAAAACTGTCTAAATCAATAACGGCAACGTTTTAGAGCTTAAAATGATGTTTTGCAGGTTAAACACAAGACCGAAAGGACAGCTACTAAATAGAAATTTCTGATTTTACCATGTCGGATATCATGTTTTCGGCGCTCTAACTATAGAAATGAGCGGAAGAACGTGTTGAAATGAGAAACCTAAAACTTTCTTTTCAAGTGAAAACAAATGAGCTTAGAATCATCAAAATCGCGTTTTGAGCGTTCTCGAAGCCCTTTGAGCGCAAAAAAACTGTCTAAATCGATAACGGCAACGTTTTAGAGCTTAAAATGATGTTTTGAGAGCTAAACTATAGACCTAAAGGGCAGCTACTAAACCGAAATTTCTGATCTTACAATGTCGGATATCATGTTTGCGGCGCTATAACTATGGAAATGAGGAGAACAACGTGTTGAAATGGGAAACCTAAAACTTTCTTTGCAAGTGAAAAAAATGAGCTTGGAATCATCAGAATCGCGTTTTAAGCGTTCTCGAAGCGATTTTAGCGCAAAAAAAAGCCGTCTAAATCGAAAACGGCAACATTTTAGAGCTTAAAATGATGTTTTGAGAGCTAAATTTAAGACCTAAAGGGCAGCTACTAAACCGAAATTTCTGATCTTACCATGTCGGATATCATGTTTGCGGCGCTCTAACAATGGAAATGAGCGGAACAACGTGTTGAAATGAGAAACCTAGAACTTTCTTTGCAAGTGAAAAAAATGAGCTTAGAATCATCAAAATCGCGTTTTAAGCGTTCTCGAAGCGATTTGAGTGCAAAAAGCTGCCTATATCGATGACGGCAACGTTTCAGAGCTTAAAATGATGTTTTGAGAGCTAAACTTAAGACCTAAAGGGCAGCTACTAAACCGAAATTTCTGATCTTACCATGTCGGATATCATGTTTGCGGCGCCCTAACTATCAAAATGACCGGAACAACGTGTTGAAATGGGAAACCTAAAACTTTCTGTGCAAGTGAAAAAAATGAGCTTAGAATCATCAAAATTGCGTTTTCAGCGTTCTCGAAGCGATTTGAGCGCAAAAAAACTGCCTAAATCGATAACGGCCACGTTTTAGAGCTTAAAATGATGTTTCGAAGGTTAAACACAAGACCTAAAGGACAGCTACTAAATCAAAATTTCTGATCTTACCATGTCGGATATCATGTTTGCGGCGCTCTAACTATCGAAATGAGCGGAACAACGTGTTGAAATGGGAAACCTAAAACTTTCTCTGCAAGTGAAAAAAATGAGCTTAGAATCATCAAAATCGCGTTTTGAGCGTTCTCGAAGCGATTTGAGCGACAAAAAACTGTCTAAATCGATAACGGAAACGTTTTAGAGCTTAAAATGATTTTTTTAAGGTTAAACACAAGACCTAAAGGACAGCTACTAAATAGAAATTTCTGATTTAAACCATGTCGGATATCATGTTTGCGGCGCTCTAACTATCGAAATGAGCGGAACAACGTGTTGAAATGAGAAACCTAAAACTTTCTTTTCAAGTGAAAACAAATGAGCTTAGAATCATCAAAATCGCGTTTTGAGCGTTCTCGAAGCGATTTGAGCGACAAAAAACTGTCTAAATCGATAACGGAAACGTTTTAGAGCTTAAAATGATTTTTTTAAGGTTAAACACAAGACCTAAAGGACAGCTACTAAATAGAAATTTCTGATTTAAACCATGTCGGATATCATGTTTGCGGCGCTCTAACTATCGAAATGAGCGGAACAACGTGTTGAAATGGGAAACCTAAAACTTTCTCTGCAAGTGAACAAAATGAGCTTAGAATCATCAAAATCGCGTTTTGAGCGTTCTCGAAGCGATTTGAGCGACAAAAAACTGTCTAAATCGATAACGGCAACGTTTTAGAGCTTAAAATGATGTTTTGAGAGCTATACTTAAGACCTAAAGGGCAGCTACTAAACCGAAATTTCTGATCTTACAATGTCGGATATCATGTTTGCGGCGCTATAACTATGGAAATCAGCGGAACAACGTGTTGAAATGGGAAACCTAAAACTTTCTTTGCAAGTGAAAAAAATGAGCTTGGAATCATCAGAATCGCGTTTTAAGCGTTCTCGAAGCGATTTTAGCGCAAAAAAAGCCGTCTAAATCGATAACGGCAACGTTTTAGAGGTTAAAATGATGTTTTGAGAGCTAGACTTAAGACCTAAAGGGCAGCTACTAAACTGAAATTTCTGATCTTATAATGTCGAATATCATGTTTGTGGCGCTATAACTATCGAAATGAGCGGAACAACGTGTTGAAATGAGAAACCTAAAACTTTCTGTGCAAGTGAAAAAAATGAGCTTAGAATCATCAAAATCGCGTTTCCAGTGTTCTGGAAGCGATTTGAGCGCAAAAAAACGGTCTAAATCGATAACGGCAACGTTTTGGAGCTTAAAATGATGTTTTGAGGGCTAAAATTAAACCTAAAGGGCAGCTACTAAACCGAAATTTCTGATCTTACAATGTCGGATATCATGTTTGTGGCGCTATAACTATCGAAATGAGCGGAACAACGTGTTTAAATGAGAAACCTAAAACTTTCTTTGAGAGTGAAAAAAAATGAGCTTAGAATCATCGAAATTGCGTTTTAAGCGTTCTCGAAGCGACTTGAGCGCAAAAAAGCTGTCTAAATCGACAACGGCAACGTTTTAGAGCTCAAAATTATTTTTTGAAGGTTAAACACAAGACCTAAAGGATAGCTACTAAATCGAAATTTCTGATCTTTCCATGTCGGATCTCATGTTTTCGGCGCTCTAACTATCGAAATGAGCGGAACAACGTGTTGAAATGAGAAACCTAAAACTTTCTTTGCAAGTGAAAACAAATGAGTTTAGAATCATCAAAATCGCGTTTTAAGCGTTGTCGAAGCGATTTGAGCGCAAAAAAGCTGCCTAAATCGATAACGGCCACGTTTTAGAGCTTAAAATGATGTTTTGAGAGCTAAACTTATGACCTAAAGGGCAGCTACTAAACCGAAATTTCTGATCTTAAGATGTCGGATATCATGTTTGCGGCGCCCTAACTATCGAAATGAGCGGAACAACGTGTTGAAATGGGAAACCTAAAACTTTCTGTGCAAGTGAAAAAAAAGAGCTTAGAATCATCAAAATTGCGTTTTCAGCGTTCTCGAAGCGATTTGAGCGCAAAAAGACTGCCTAAATCGATAACGGCCACGTTATAGAGCTTAAAATGATGTTTCGAAGGTTAAACACAAGACCTAAAGGATAGCTACTAAATCGAAATTTCTGATCTTGCCATGTCGGATCTCATGTTTTCGGCGCTCTAACTATCGAAATGAGCGGAACAACGTGTTGAAATGAGAAACCTAAAACTTTCTTTGCAAGTGAAAACAAATGAGTTTAGAATCATCAAAATCGCGTTTTAAGCGTTGTCGAAGCGATTTGAGCGCAAAAAAGCTGCCTAAATCGATAACGGCAACGTTTCAGAGCTTAAAATGATGTTTTGAGAGCTAAACTTATGACCTAAAGGGCAGCTACTAAACCGAAATTTCTGATCTTACCATGTCGGATATCATGTTTGCGGCGCCCTAACTATCGAAATGAGCGGAATAACGTGTTGAAATGGGAAACCTAAAACTTTCTGTGCAAGTGAAAAAAATGAGCTTAGAATCATCAAAATTGCGTTTTCAGCGTTCTCGAAGCGATTTGAGCGACAAAAAAACTGCCTAAATCGATAGCGGCCACGTTTTAGAGCTTAAAATGATGTTTCGAAGGTTAAACACAAGACCTAAAGGATAGCTGCTAAATCGAAATTTCTGATCTTGCCATGTCGGATCTCATGTTTTCGGCGCTCTAACTATCGAAATGAGCGGAACAACGTGTTGAAATGAGAAACCTAAAACTTTCTTTGCAAGTGAAAACAAATGAGTTTAGAATCATCAAAATCGCGTTTTAAGCGTTGTCGAAGCGATTTGAGCGCAAAAAAGCTGCCTAAATCGATAACGGCAACGTTTCAGAGCTTAAAATGATGTTTTGAGAGCTAAACTTATGACCTAAAGGGCAGCTACTAAACCGAAATTTCTGATCTTACCATGTCGGATATCATGTTTGCGGCGCCCTAACTATCGAAATGAGCGGAATAACGTGTTGAAATGGGAAACCTAAAACTTTCTGTGCAAGTGAAAAAAATGAGCTTAGAATCATCAAAATTGCGTTTTCAGCGTTCTCGAAGCGATTTGAGCGCAAAAAAACTGCCTAAATCGATAACGGCCACGTTTTAGAGCTTAAAATGATGTTTCGAAGGTTAAACACAAGACCTAAAGGACAGCTACTAAATAGAAATTTCTGATCTTACCATGTCGGATATCATGTTTGCGGCGCTCTAACTATCGAAATGAGCGGAACAACGTGTTGAAATGGGAAACCTAAAACTTTCTGTGCAAGTGAAAAAAATGAGCTTAGAATCATCAAAATCGCGTTTTGAGCGTTCTCGAAGCGATTTGAGCGCAAAAAAACTGTCTAAATCGATAACGGAAACGTTTTAGAGCTTAAAATGATTTTTTGCAGGTTAAACACAAGACCTAAAGGACGGCTACTAAATAGAAATTTCTGATTTTACCATGTCGGATATCATGTTTGCGGCGCTCTAACTATCGAAATGAGCGGAACAACGTGTTGAAATGAGCAACCTAAAACTTTCTTTTCAAGTGAAAACAAATGAGCTTAGAATCATCAAAATCGCGTTTTGAGCATTCTCGAAGCCATTTGAGCGCAAAAAACTGTCTAAATCGATAACGGCAACGTTTTAGAGCTTAAAATGATGTTTTGAGAGCTATCCTTAAGACCTAAAGGGCTTCTACTAAACCGAAATTTCTGATGTTACAATGTCGGATATCATGTTTGCGGCGCTATAACTATGGAAATCAGCGAAACAACGTGTTGAAATGGGAAACCTAAAACTTTCTTTGCAAGTGAAAAAAATGAGCTTGGAATCATCAGAATCGCGTTTTAAGCGTTCTCGAAGCGATTTTAGCGCAAAAAAAGCCGTCTAAATCGATAACGGCAACGTTTTAGAGGTTAAAATGATGTTTTGAGAGCTAGACTTAAGACCTAAAGGGCAGCTACTAAACTGAAATTTCTGATCTTACAATGTCGGATATCATGTTTGTGGCGCTATAACTATCGAAATGAGCGGAACAACGTGTTGAAATGAGAAACCTAAAACTATCTGTGCAAGTGAAAAAAAAGAGCTTAGAATCATCAAAATCGCGTTTTGAGCGTTCTCGAAGCGATTTGAGCGACAAAAAACTGTCTAAATCAATAACGGCAACGTTTTAGAGCTTAAAATGATGTTTTGCAGGTTAAACACAAGACCGAAAGGACAGCTACTAAATAGAAATTTCTGATTTTACCATGTCGGATATCATGTTTTCGGCGCTCTAACTATCGAAATGAGCGGAACAACGTGTTGAAATGAGAAACCTAAAACTTTCTTTTCAAGTGAAAACAAATGAGCTTAGAATCATCAAAATCGCGTTTTGAGCGTTCTCGAAGCCATTTGAGCGCAAAAAAACTGTCGAAATCGATAACGGCAACGTTTTAGAGCTTAAAATGATGTTTTGAGAGCTAAACTATAGACCTAAAGGGCAGCTACTAAACCAAAATTTCTGATCTTACAATGTCGGATATCATGTTTGCGGCGCTATAACTATGGAAATGAGCAGAACAACGTGTTGAAATGGGAAACCTAAATTTTTCTTTGCAAGTGAAAAAAATGAGCTTGGAATCATCAGAATCGCGTTTTAAGCGTTCTCGAAGCGATTTTAGCGCAAAAAAAAGCCGTCTAAATCGAAAACGGCAACATTTTAGAGCTTAAAATGATGTTTTGAGAGCTAAATTTAAGACCTAAAGGGCAGCTACTAAACCGAAATTTCTGATCTTACCATGTCGGATATCATGTTTGCGGCGCTCTAACAATGGAAATGAGCGGAACAACGTGTTGAAATGAGAAACCTAGAACTTTCTTTGCAAGTGAAAAAAATGAGCTTAGAATCATCAAAATCGCGTTTTAAGCGTTCTCGAAGCGATTTGAGTGCAAAAAGCTGCCTATATCGATGACGGCAACGTTTCAGAGCTTAAAATGATGTTTTGAGAGCTAAACTTAAGACCTAAAGGGCAGCTACTAAACCGAAATTTCTGATCTTACCATGTCGGATATCATGTTTGCGGCGCCCTAACTATCAAAATGACCGGAACAACGTGTTGAAATGGGAAACCTAAAACTTTCTGTGCAAGTGAAAAAAATGAGCTTAGAATCATCAAAATTGCGTTTTCAGCGTTCTCGAAGCGATTTGAGCGCAAAAAAACTGCCTAAATCGATAACGGCCACGTTTTAGAGCTTAAAATGATGTTTCGAAGGTTAAACACAAGACCTAAAGGACAGCTACTAAATCAAAATTTCTGATCTTACCATGTCGGATATCATGTTTGCGGCGCTCTAACTATCGAAATGAGCGGAACAACGTGTTGAAATGGGAAACCTAAAACTTTCTCTGCAAGTGAAAAAAATGAGCTTAGAATCATCAAAATCGCGTTTTGAGCGTTCTCGAAGCGATTTGAGCGACAAAAAACTGTCTAAATCGATAACGGAAACGTTTTAGAGCTTAAAATGATTTTTTTAAGGTTAAACACAAGACCTAAAGGACAGCTACTAAATAGAAATTTCTGATTTAAACCATGTCGGATATCATGTTTGCGGCGCTCTAACTATCGAAATGAGCGGAACAACGTGTTGAAATGAGAAACCTAAAACTTTCTTTTCAAGTGAAAACAAATGAGCTTAGAATCATCAAAATCGCGTTTTGAGCGTTCTCGAAGCGATTTGAGCGACAAAAAACTGTCTAAATCGATAACGGAAACGTTTTAGAGCTTAAAATGATTTTTTTAAGGTTAAACACAAGACCTAAAGGACAGCTACTAAATAGAAATTTCTGATTTAAACCATGTCGGATATCATGTTTGCGGCGCTCTAACTATCGAAATGAGCGGAACAACGTGTTGAAATGGGAAACCTAAAACTTTCTCTGCAAGTGAACAAAATGAGCTTAGAATCATCAAAATCGCGTTTTGAGCGTTCTCGAAGCGATTTGAGCGACAAAAAACTGTCTAAATCGATAACGGCAACGTTTTAGAGCTTAAAATGATGTTTTGAGAGCTATACTTAAGACCTAAAGGGCAGCTACTAAACCGAAATTTCTGATCTTACAATGTCGGATATCATGTTTGCGGCGCTATAACTATGGAAATCAGCGGAACAACGTGTTGAAATGGGAAACCTAAAACTTTCTTTGCAAGTGAAAAAAATGAGCTTGGAATCATCAGAATCGCGTTTTAAGCGTTCTCGAAGCGATTTTAGCGCAAAAAAAGCCGTCTAAATCGTAAACGGCAACGTTTTAGAGGTTAAAATGATGTTTTGAGAGCTAGACTTAAGACCTAAAGGGCAGCTACTAAACTGAAATTTCTGATCTTATAATGTCGAATATCATGTTTGTGGCGCTATAACTATCGAAATGAGCGGAACAACGTGTTTAAATGAGAAACCTAAAACTTTCTTTGAGAGTGAAAAAAAATGAGCTTAGAATCATCGAAATTGCGTTTTAAGCGTTCTCGAAGCGACTTGAGCGCAAAAAAGCTGTCTAAATCGACAACGTCAACGTTTTAGAGCTCAAAATTATTTTTTGAAGGTTAAACACAAGACCTAAAGGATAGCTACTAAATCGAAATTTCTGATCTTTCCATGTCGGATCTCATGTTTTCGGCGCTCTAACTATCGAAATGAGCGGAACAACGTGTTGAAATGAGAAACCTAAAACTTTCTTTGCAAGTGAAAACAAATGAGTTTAGAATCATCAAAATCGCGTTTTAAGCGTTGTCGAAGCGATTTGAGCGCAAAAAAGCTGCCTAAATCGATAACGGCCACGTTTTAGAGCTTAAAATGATGTTTTGAGAGCTAAACTTATGACCTAAAGGGCAGCTACTAAACCGAAATTTCTGATCTTAAGATGTCGGATATCATGTTTGCGGCGCCCTAACTATCGAAATGAGCGGAACAACGTGTTGAAATGGGAAACCTAAAACTTTCTGTGCAAGTGAAAAAAAAGAGCTTAGAATCATCAAAATTGCGTTTTCAGCGTTCTCGAAGCGATTTGAGCGCAAAAAGACTGCCTAAATCGATAACGGCCACGTTTTAGAGCTTAAAATGATGTTTCGAAGGTTAAACACAAGACCTAAAGGATAGCTACTAAATCGAAATTTCTGATCTTGCCATGTCGGATCTCATGTTTTCGGCGCTCTAACTATCGAAATGAGCGGAACAACGTGTTGAAATGAGAAACCTAAAACTTTCTTTGCAAGTGAAAACAAATGAGTTTAGAATCATCAAAATCGCGTTTTAAGCGTTGTCGAAGCGATTTGAGCGCAAAAAAGCTGCCTAAATCGATAACGGCAACGTTTCAGAGCTTAAAATGATGTTTTGAGAGCTAAACTTATGACCTAAAGGGCAGCTACTAAACCGAAATTTCTGATCTTACCATGTCGGATATCATGTTTGCGGCGCCCTAACTATCGAAATGAGCGGAATAACGTGTTGAAATGGGAAACCTAAAACTTTCTGTGCAAGTGAAAAAAATGAGCTTAGAATCATCAAAATTGCGTTTTCAGCGTTCTCGAAGCGATTTGAGCGAGAAAAAAACTGCCTAAATCGATAACGGCCACGTTTTAGAGCTTAAAATGATGTTTCGAAGGTTAAACACAAGACCTAAAGGATAGCTACTAAATCGAAATTTCTGATCTTGCCATGTCGGATCTCATGTTTTCGGCGCTCTAACTATCGAAATGAGCGGAACAACGTGTTGAAATGAGAAACCTAAAACTTTCTTTGCAAGTGAAAACAAATGAGTTTAGAATCATCAAAATCGCGTTTTAAGCGTTGTCGAAGCGATTTGAGCGCAAAAAAGCTGCCTAAATCGATAACGGCAACGTTTCAGAGCTTAAAATGATGTTTTGAGAGCTAAACTTATGACCTAAAGGGCAGCTACTAAACCGAAATTTCTGATCTTACCATGTCGGATATCATGTTTGCGGCGCCCTAACTATCGAAATGAGCAGAATAACGTGTTGAAATGGGAAACCTAAAACTTTCTGTGCAAGTGAAAAAAATGAGCTTAGAATCATCAAAATTGCGTTTTCAGCGTTCTCGAAGCGATTTGAGCGCAAAAAAACTGCCTAAATCGATAACGGCCACGTTTTAGAGCTTAAAATGATGTTTCGAAGGTTAAACACAAGACCTAAAGGACAGCTACTAAATAGAAATTTCTGATCTTACCATGTCGGATATCATGTTTGCGGCGCTCTAACTATCGAAATGAGCGGAACAACGTGTTGAAATGGGAAACCTAAAACTTTCTGTGCAAGTGAAAAAAATGAGCTTAGAATCATCAAAATCGCGTTTTGAGCGTTCTCGAAGCGATTTGAGCGCAAAAAAACTGTCTAAATCGATAACGGAAACGTTTTAGAGCTTAAAATGATTTTTTGCTGGTTAAACACAAGACCTAAAGGACGGCTACTAAATAGAAATTTCTGATTTTACCATGTCGGATATCATGTTTGCGGCGCTCTAACTATCGAAATGAGCGGAACAACGTGTTGAAATGAGCAACCTAAAACTTTCTTTTCAAGTGAAAACAAATGAGCTTAGAATCATCAAAATCGCGTTTTGAGCATTCTCGAAGCCATTTGAGCGCAAAAAACTGTCTAAATCGATAACGGCAACGTTTTAGAGCTTAAAATGATGTTTTGAGAGCTATCCTTAAGACCTAAAGGGCTTCTACTAAACCGAAATTTCTGATGTTACAATGTCGGATATCATGTTTGCGGCGCTATAACTATGGAAATCAGCGGAACAACGTGTTGAAATGGGAAACCTAAAACTTTCTTTGCAAGTGAAAAAAATGAGCTTGGAATCATCAGAATCGCGTTTTAAGCGTTCTCGAAGCGATTTTAGCGCAAAAAAAGCCGTCTAAATCGATAACGGCAACGTTTTAGAGGTTAAAATGATGTTTTGAGAGCTAGACTTAAGACCTAAAGGGCAGCTACTAAACTGAAATTTCTGATCTTACAATGTCGGATATCATGTTTGTGGCGCTATAACTATCGAAATGAGCGGAACAACGTGTTGAAATGAGAAACCTAAAACTATCTGTGCAAGTGAAAAAAATGAGCTTAGAATCATCAAAATCGCGTTTTGAGCGTTCTCGAAGCGATTTGAGCGACAAAAAACTGTCTAAATCAATAACGGCAACGTTTTAGAGCTTAAAATGATGTTTTGCAGGTTAAACACAAGACCGAAAGGACAGCTACTAAATAGAAATTTCTGATTTTACCATGTCGGATATCATGTTTTCGGCGCTCTAACTATCGAAATGAGCGGAACAACGTGTTGAAATGAGAAACCTAAAACTTTCTTTTCAAGTGAAAACAAATGAGCTTAGAATCATCAAAATCGCGTTTTGAGCGTTCTCGAAGCCATTTGAGCGCAAAAAAACTGTCGAAATCGATAACGGCAACGTTTTAGAGCTTAAAATGATGTTTTGAGAGCTAAACTATAGACCTAAAGGGCAGCTACTAAACCAAAATTTCTGATCTTACAATGTCGGATATCATGTTTGCGGCGCTATAACTATGGAAATGAGCAGAACAACGTGTTGAAATGGGAAACCTAAATTTTTCTTTGCAAGTGAAAAAAATGAGCTTGGAATCATCAGAATCGCGTTTTAAACGTTCTCGAAGCGATTTTAGCGCAAAAAAAAGCCGTCTAAATCGATAACGGCAACATTTTAGAGCTTAAAATGATGTTTTGAGAGCTAAATTTAAGACCTAAAGGGCAGCTACTAAACCGAAATTTCTGATCTTACCATGTCGGATATCATGTTTGCGGCGCTCTAACTATCGAAATGAGCGGAACAACGTGTTGAAATGAGCAACCTAAAACTTTCTTTTCAAGTGAAAACAAATGAGCTTAGAATCATCAAAATCGCGTTTTGAGCGTTCTCGAAGCCATTTGAGCGCAAAAAAACTGTCGAAATCGATAACGGCAACGTTTTAGAGCTTAAAATGATGTTTTGAGAGCTAAACTATAGACCTAAAGGGCAGCTACTAAACCAAAATTTCTGATCTTACAATGTCGGATATCATGTTTGCGGCGCTATAACTATGGAAATGAGCAGAACAACGTGTTGAAATGGGAAACCTAAATTTTTCTTTGCAAGTGAAAAAAATGAGCTTGGAATCATCAGAATCGCGTTTTAAACGTTCTCGAAGCGATTTTAGCGCAAAAAAAAGCCGTCTAAATCGATAACGGCAACATTTTAGAGCTTAAAATGATGTTTTGAGAGCTAAATTTAAGACCTAAAGGGCAGCTACTAAACCGAAATTTCTGATCTTACCATGTCGGATATCATGTTTGCGGCGCTCTAACTATCGAAATGAGCGGAACAACGTGTTGAAATGGGAAACCTAAAACTTTCTGTGCAAGTGAAAAAAATGAGCTTAGAATCATCAAAATTGCGTTTTAAGCGTTCTCGAAGCGATTTGAGTGCAAAAAGCTACCTAAGTCGATGACGGCAACGTTTCAGAGCTTAAAATGATGTTTTGAGAGCTAAACTTAAGACCTAAAGGGCAGCTACTAAACCGAAATTTCTGATCTTACCATGTCGGATATCATGTTTGCGGCGCCCTAACTATCAAAATGACCGGAACAACGTGTTGAAATGGGAAACCTAAAACTTTCTTTGCAAGTGAAAAAAATGAGCTTAGAATCATCAAAATCGCGTTTTAAGCGTTCTCGAAGCGATTTGAGTGCAAAAAGCTACCTAAGTCGATGACGGCAACGTTTCAGAGCTTAAAATGATGTTTTGAGAGCTAAACTTAAGACCTAAAGGGCAGCTACTAAACCGAAATTTCTGATCTTACCATGTCGGATATCATGTTTGCGGCGCCCTAACTATCAAAATGACCGGAACAACGTGTTGAAATGGGAAACCTAAAACTTTCTGTGCAAGTGAAAAAAATGAGCTTAGAATCATCAAAATTGCGTTTTCAGCGTTCTCGAAGCGATTTGAGCGCAAAAAAACTGCCTAAATCGATAACGGCCACGTTTTAGAGCTTAAAATGGTGTTTCGAAGGTTAAACACAAGACCTAAAGGACAGCTACTAAATCAAAATTTCTGATCTTACCATGTCGGATATCATGTTTGCGGCGCTCTAACTATCGAAATGAGCGGAACAACGTGTTGAAATGGGAAACCTAAAACTTTCTCTGCAAGTGAAAAAAATGAGCTTAGAATCATCAAAATCGCGTTTTGAGCGTTCTCGAAGTGATTTGAGCGACAAAAAACTGTCTAAATCGATAACGGAAACGTTTTAGAGCTTAAAATGATTTTTTTAAGGTTAAACACAAGACCTAAAGGACAGCTACTAAATAGAAATTTCTGATTTAAACCATGTCGGATATCATGTTTGCGGCGCTCTAACTATCGAAATGAGCGGAACAACGTGTTGAAATGAGAAACCTAAAACTTTCTTTTCAAGTGAAAACAAATGAGCTTAGAATCATCAAAATCGCGTTTTGAGCGTTCTCGAAGCCATTTGAGCGCAAAAAAACTGTCTAAATCGATAACGGCAACGTTTTAGAGCTTAAAATGATGTTTTGAGAGCTATACTTAAGACCTAAAGGGCAGCTACTAAACCGAAATTTCTGATATTACAATGTCGGATATCATGTTTGCGGCGCTATAACTATGGAAATCAGCGGAACAACGTGTTGAAATGGGAAACCTAAAACTTTCTTTGCAAGTGAAAAAAATGAGCTTGGAATCATCAGAATCGCGTTTTAAGCGTTCTCGAAGCGATTTTAGCGCAAAAAAAGCCGTCTAAATCGATAACGGCAACGTTTTAGAGGTTAAAATGATGTTTTGAGAGCTAGACTTAAGACCTAAAGGGCAGCTACTAAACTGAAATTTCTGATCTTATAATGTCGAATATCATGTTTGTGGCGCTATAACTATCGAAATGAGCGGAACAACGTGTTGAAATGAGAAACCTAAAACTTTCTGTGCAAGTGAAAAAAATGAGCTTAGAATCATCAAAATCGCGTTTCCAGTGTTCTGGAAGCGATTTGAGCGCAAAAAAACGGTCTAAATCGATAACGGCAACGTTTTGGAGCTTAAAATGATGTTTTGAGGGCTAAAATTAAACCTAAAAGGCGGCTACTAAACCGAAATTTCTGATCTTACAATGTCGGATATCATGTTTGTGGCGCTATAACTATCGAAATGAGCGGAACAACGTGTTTAAATGAGAAACCTAAAACTTTCTTTGAGAGTGAAAAAAAATGAGCTGAGAATCATCAAAATTGCGTTTTAAGCGTTCTCGAAGCGACTTGACCGCAAAAAAGCTGTCTAAATCGACAACGGCAACGTTTTAGAGCTCAAAATTATTTTTTGAAGGTTAAACACAAGACCTAAAGGATAGCTACTAAATCGAAATTTCTGATCTTGCCATGTCGGATCTCATGTTTTCGGCGCTCTAACTATCGAAATGAGCGGAACAACGTGTTGAAATGAGAAACCTAAAACTTTCTTTGCAAGTGAAAACAAATGAGTTTAGAATCATCAAAATCGCGTTTTAAGCGTTGTCGAAGCGATTTGAGCGCAAAAAAGCTGCCTAAATCGATAACGGCAACGTTTCAGAGCTTAAAATGATGTTTTGAGAGCTAAACTTTTGACCTAAAGGGCAACTACTAAACCGAAATTTCTGATCTTACCATGTCGGATATCATGTTTGCGGCGCCCTAACTATCGAAATGAGCGGAACAACGTGTTGAAATGGGAAACCTAAAACTTTCTGTGCAAGTGAAAAAAATGAGCTTAGAATCATCAAAATTGCGTTTTCAGCGTTCTCGAAGCGATTTGAGCGCAAAAAGACTGCCTAAATCGATAACGGCCACGTTTTAGAGCTTAAAATGATGTTTCGAAGGTTAAACACAAGACCTAAAGGATAGCTACTAAATCGAAATTTCTGATCTTGCCATGTCGGATCTCATGTTTTCGGCGCTCTAACTATCGAAATGAGCGGAACAACGTGTTGAAATGAGAAACCTAAAACTTTCTTTGCAAGTGAAAACAAATGAGTTTAGAATCATCAAAATCGCGTTTTAAGCGTTGTCGAAGCGATTTGAGCGCAAAAAAGCTGCCTAAATCGATAACGGCAACGTTTCAGAGCTTAAAATGATGTTTTGAGAGCTAAACTTATGACCTAAAGGGCAGCTACTAAACCGAAATTTCTGATCTTACCATGTCGGATATCATGTTTGCGGCGCCCTAACTATCGAAATGAGCGGAATAACGTGTTGAAATGGGAAACCTAAAACTTTCTGTGCAAGTGAAAAAAATGAGCTTAGAATCATCAAAATTGCGTTTTCAGCGTTCTCGAAGCGATTTGAGCGCAAAAAAACTGCCTAAATCGATAACGGCCACGTTTTAGAGCTTAAAATGATGTTTCGAAGGTTAAACACAAGACCTAAAGGACAGCTACTAAATAGAAATTTCTGATCTTACCATGTCGGATATCATGTTTGCGGCGCTCTAACTATCGAAATGAGCGGAACAACGTGTTGAAATGGGAAACCTAAAACTTTCTGTGCAAGTGAAAAAAATGAGCTTAGAATCATCAAAATCGCGTTTTGAGCGTTCTCGAAGCGATTTGAGCGCAAAAAAACTGTCTAAATCGATAACGGAAACGTTTTAGAGCTTAAAATGATTTTTTGCAGGTTAAACACAAGACCTAAAGGACGGCTACTAAATAGAAATTTCTGATTTTACCATGTCGGATATCATGTTTGCGGCGCTCTAACTATCGAAATGAGCGGAACAACGTGTTGAAATGAGCAACCTAAAACTTTCTTTTCAAGTGAAAACAATTGAGCTTAGAATCATCAAAATCGCGTTTTGAGCGTTCTCGAAGCCATTTGAGCGCAAAAAACTGTCTAAATCGATAACGGCAACGTTTTAGAGCTTGAAATGATGTTTTGAGAGCTATCCTTAAGACCTAAAGGGCTTCTACTAAACCGAAATTTCTGATGTTACAATGTCGGATATCATGTTTGCGGCGCTATAACTATGGAAATCAGCGGAACAACGTGTTGAAATGGGAAACCTAAAACTTTCTTTGCAAGTGAAAAAAATGAGCTTGGAATCATCAGAATCGCGTTTTAAGCGTTCTCGAAGCGATTTTAGCGCAAAAAAAGCCGTCTAAATCGATAACGGCAACGTTTTAGAGGTTAAAATGATGTTTTGAGAGCTAGACTTAAGACCTAAAGGGCAGCTACTAAACTGAAATTTCTGATCTTACAATGTCGGATATCATGTTTGTGGCGCTATAACTATCGAAATGAGCGGAACAACGTGTTGAAATGAGAAACCTAAAACTTTCTGTGCAAGTGAAAAAAATGAGCTTAGAATCATCAAAATCGCGTTTTGAGCGTTCTCGAAGCGATTTGAGCGACAAAAAACTGTCTAAATCAATAACGGCAACGTTTTAGAGCTTAAAATGATGTTTTGCAGGTTAAACACAAGACCGAAAGGACAGCTACTAAATAGAAATTTCTGATTTTACCATGTCGGATATCATGTTTTCGGCGCTCTAACTATCGAAATGAGCGGAACAACGTGTTGAAATGAGAAACCTAAAACTTTCTTTTCAAGTGAAAACAAATGAGCTTAGAATCATCAAAATCGCGTTTTGAGCGTTCTCGAAGCCATTTGAGCGCAAAAAAACTGTCTAAATCGATAACGGCAACGTTTTAGAGCTTAAAATGATGTTTTGAGAGCTAAACTATAGACCTAAAGGGCAGCTACTAAACCGAAATTTCTGATCTTACAATGTCGGATATCATGTTTGCGGCGCTATAACTATGGAAATGAGCAGAACAACGTGTTGAAATGGGAAACCTAAATTTTTCTTTGCAAGTGAAAAAAATGAGCTTGGAATCCTCAGAATCGCGTTTTAAGCGTTCTCGAAGCGATTTTAGCGCAAAAAAAGCCGTCTAAATCGATAACGGCAACGTTTTAGAGGTTAAAATGATGTTTTGAGAGCTAGACTTATAACCTAAAGGGCAGCTACTAAACTGAAATTTCTGATCTTATAATGTCGAATATCATGTTTGTGGCGCTATAACTATCGAAATGAGCGGAACAACGTGTTGAAATGAGCAACCTAAAACTTTCTTTTCAAGTGAAAACAAATGAGCTTAGAATCATCGAAATCGCGTTTTGAGCGTTCTCGAAGCCATTTGAGCGCAAAAAACTGTCTAAATCGATAACGGCAACGTTTTAGAGCTTAAAATGATGTTTTGAGAGCTATCCTTAAGACCTAAAGGGCTTCTACTAAACCGAAATTTCTGATGTTACAATGTCGGATATCATGTTTGCGGCGCTATAACTATGGAAATCAGCGGAACAACGTGTTGAAATGGGAAACCTAAAACTTTCTTTGCAAGTGAAAAAAATGAGCTTGGAATCATCAGAATCGCGTTTTAAGCGTTCTCGAAGCGATTTTAGCGCAAAAAAAGCCGTCTAAATCGATAACGGCAACGTTTTAGAGGTTAAAATGATGTTTTGAGAGCTAGACTTAAGACCTAAAGGGCAGCTACTAAACTGAAATTTCTGATCTTACCATGTCGGATATCATGTTTGCGGCGCCCTAACTATCGAAATGAGCGGAATAACGTGTTGAAATGGGAAACCTAAAACTTTCTGTGCAAGTGAAAAAAATGAGCTTAGAATCATCAAAATCGCGTTTTGAGCGTTCTCGAAGCGATTTGAGCGACAAAAAACTGTCTAAATCAATAACGGCAACGTTTTAGAGCTTAAAATGATGTTTTGCAGGTTAAACACAAGACCGAAAGGACAGCTACTAAATAGAAATTTCTGATTTTACCATGTCGGATATCATGTTTTCGGCGCTCTAACTATCGAAATGAGCGGAACAACGTGTTGAAATGAGAAACCTAAAACTTTCTTTTCAAGTGAAAACAAATGAGCTTAGAATCATCAAAATCGCGTTTTGAGCGTTCTCGAAGCCATTTGAGCGCAAAAAAACTGTCTAAATCGATAACGGCAACGTTTTAGCGCTTAAAATGATGTTTTGAGAGCTAAACTATAGACCTAAAGGGCAGCTACTAAACCAAAATTTCTGATCTTACAATGTCGGATATCATGTTTGCGGCGCTATAACTATGGAAATGAGCAGAACAACGTGTTGAAATGGGAAACCTAAATTTTTCTTTGCAAGTGAAAAAAATGAGCTTGGAATCATCAGAATCGCGTTTTAAGCGTTCTCGAAGCGATTTTAGCGCAAAAAAAAGCCGTCTAAATCGATAACGGCAACATTTTAGAGCTTAAAATGATGTTTTGAGAGCTAAATTTAAGACCTAAAGGGCAGCTACTAAACCGAAATTTCTGATCTTACCATGTCGGATATCATGTTTGCGGCGCTCTAACTATCGAAATGAGCGGAACATCGTGTTGAAATGAGAAACCTAGAACTTTATTTGCAAGTGAAAAAAATGAGCTTAGAATCATCAAAATCGCGTTTTAAGCGTTCTCGAAGCGATTTGAGTGCAAAAAGCTGCCTAAGTCGATGACGGCAACGTTTCAGAGCTTAAAATGATGTTTTGAGAGCTAAACTTAAGACCTAAAGGGCAGCTACTAAACCGAAATTTCTGATCTTACCATGTCGGATAGCATGTTTGCGGCGCCCTAACTATCAAAATGACCGGAACAACGTGTTGAAATGGGAAACCTAAAACTTTCTGTGCAAGTGAAAAAAATGAGCTTAGAATCATCAAAATTGCGTTTTCAGCGTTCTCGAAGCGATTTGAGCGCAAAAAAACTGCCTAAATCGATAACGGCCACGTTTTAGAGCTTAAAATGATGTTTCGAAGGTTAAACACAAGACCTAAAGGACAGCTACTAAATCAAAATTTCTGATCTTACCATGTCGGATATCATGTTTGCGGCGCTCTAACTATCGAAATGAGCGGAACAACGTGTTGAAATGGGAAACCTAAAACTTTCTCTGCAAGTGAAAAAAATGAGCTTAGAATCATCAAAATCGCGTTTTGAGCGTTCTCGAAGCGATTTGAGCGACAAAAAACTGTCTAAATCGATAACGGAAACGTTTTAGAGCTTAAAATGATTTTTTTAAGGTTAAACACAAGACCTAAAGGACAGCTACTAAATAGAAATTTCTGATTTAAACCATGTCGGATATCATGTTTGCGGCGCTCTAACTATCGAAATGAGCGGAACAACGTGTTGAAATGAGAAACCTAAAACTTTCTTTTCAAGTGAAAACAAATGAGCTTAGAATCATCAAAATCGCGTTTTGAGCGTTCTCGAAGCCATTTAAGCGCAAAAAAACTGTCTAAATCGATAACGGCAACGTTTTAGAGCTTAAAATGATGTTTTGAGAGCTATACTTAAGACCTAAAGGGCAGCTACTAAACCGAAATTTCTGATCTTACAATGTCGGATATCATGTTTGCGGCGCTATAACTATGGAAATTAGCGGAACAACGTGTTGAAATGGGAAACCTAAAACTTTCTTTGCAAGTGAAAAAAATGAGCTTGGAATCATCAGAATCGCGTTTTAAGCGTTCTCGAAGCGATTTTAGCGCAAAAAAAGCCGTCTAAATCGATAACGGCAACGTTTTAGAGGTTAAAATGATGTTTTGAGAGCTAGACTTAAGACCTAAAGGGCAGCTACTAAACTGAAATTTCTGATCTTATAATGTCGAATATCATGTTTGTGGCGCTATAACTATCGAAATGAGCGGAACAACGTGTTGAAATGAGAAACCTAAAACTTTCTGTGCAAGTGAAAAAAATGAGCTTAGAATCATCAAAATCGCGTTTCCAGTGTTCTGGAAGCGATTTGAGCGCAAAAAAACGGTCTAAATCGATAACGGCAACGTTTTGGAGCTTAAAATGATGTTTTGAAGGCTAAAATTAAACCTAAAGGGCAGCTACTAAACCGAAATTTCTGATCTTACAATGTCGGATATCATGTTTGCGGCGCTATAACTATCGAAATGAGCGGAACAACGTGTTTAAATGAGAAACCTAAAACTTTCTTTGAGAGTGAAAAAAAATGAGCTTAGAATCATCAAAATTGCGTTTTAAGCGTTCTCGAAGCGACTTGAGCGCAAAAAAGCTGTCTAAATCGACAACGGCAACGTTTTAGAGCTCAAAATTATTTTTTGAAGGTTAAACACAAGACCTAAAGGATAGCTACTAAATCGAAATTTCTGATCTTGCCATGTCGGATCTCATGTTTTCGGCGCTCTAACTATCGAAATGAGCGGAACAACGTGTTGAAATGAGAAACCTAAAACTTTCTTTGCAAGTGAAAACAAATGCGTTTAGAATCATCAAAATCGCGTTTTAAGCGTTCTCGAAGCGATTTGAGCGCAAAAAAGCTGCCTAAATCGATAACGGCAACGTTTCAGAGCTTAAAATGATGTTTTGAGAGCTAAACTTATGACCTAAAGGGCAGCTACTAAACCGAAATTTCTGATCTTACCATGTCGGATATCATGTTTGCGGCGCCCTAACTATCGAAATGAGCGGAACAACGTGTTGAAATGGGAAACCTAAAACTTTCTGTGCAAGTGAAAAAAATGAGCTTAGAATCATCAAAATTGCGTTTTCAGCGTTCTCGAAGCGATTTGAGCGCAAAAAACTGCCTAAATCGATAACGGCCACGTTTTAGAGCTTAAAATGATGTTTCGAAGCTTAAACACAAGACCTAAAGGACAGCTACTAAATCAAAATTTCTGATCTTACCATGTCGGATATCATGTTTGCGGCGCTCTAACTATCGAAATGAGCGGAACAACGTGTTGAAATGGGAAACCTAAAACTTTCTGTGCAAGTGAAAAAAATGAGCTTAGAATCATCAAAATCGCGTTTTGAGCGTTCTCGAAGCGATTTGAGCGCAAAAAAACTGTCTAAATCGATAACGGCAACGTTTTAGAGCTTAAAATGATGTTTTGAGAGCTAAACTTAAGACCTAAAGGGCAGCTACTAAACCGAAATTTCTGATCTTACAATGCCGGATATCATGTTTGCGGCGCTATAACTATGGAAATGAGCAGAACAACGTGGTGAAATGGGAAACCTAAAACTTTCTTTGCAAGTGAAAAAAATGAGCTTGGAATCATCAGAATCGCGTTTTAAGCGTTCTCGAAGCGATTTTAGCGCAAAAAAAAGCCGTCTAAATCGATAACGGCAACATTTTAGAGCTTAAAATGATGTTTTGAGAGCTAAATTTAAGACCTAAAGGGCAGCTACTAAACCGAAATTTCTGATCTTACCATGTCGGATATCATGTTTGCGGCGCTCTAACTATCGAAATGAGCGGAACAACGTGTTGAAATGAGAAACCTAGAACTTTCTTTGCAAGTGAAAAAAATGAGCTTAGAATCATCAAAATTGCGTTTCAGCGTTCTCGAAGCGATTTGAGCGCAAAAAAACTGTCTAAATCGATAACGGCAACGTTTTGGAGCTTAAAATGATGTTTTGAGGGCTAAAATTAAACCTAAAGGGCAGCTACTAAACCGAAATTTCTGATCTTACAATGTCGGATATCATGTTTGTGGCGCTATAACTATCGAAATGAGCGGAACAACGTGTTTAAATGAGAAACCTAAAACTGTCTTTGAGAGTGAAAAAAAAGGAGCTTAGAATCATCAAAATTGCGTTTTAAGCGTTCTCGAAGCGACTTGACCGCAAAAAAGCTGTCTAAATCGAAAACGGCAACGTTTTAGAGCTCAAAATTATTTTTTGAAGGTTAAACACAAGACCTAAAGGATAGCTACTAAATCAAAATTTCTGATCTTGCCATGTCGGATCTCATGTTTTCGGCGCTCTAACTATCGAAATGAGCGGAACAACGTGTTGAAATGAGAAACCTAAAACTTTCTTTGCAAGTGAAAACAAGTGAGTTTAGAATCATCAAAATCGCGTTTTAAGCGTTGTCGAAGCGATTTGAGCGAAAAAAAGCTGCCTAAATCGATAACGGCAACGTTTCAGAGCTTAAAATGATGTTTTGAGAGCTAAACTTATGACCTAAAGGGCAGCTACTAAACCGAATATTCTGATCTTACCATGTCGGATATCATGTTTGCGGCGCCCTAACTATCGAAATGAGCGGAACAACGTGTTGAAATGGGAAACCTAAAACTTTCTGTGCAAGTGAAAAATATGAGCTTAGAATCATCAAAATTGCGTTTTCAGCGTTCTCGAAGCGATTTGAGCGCAAAAAAACTGCCTAAATCGATAACGGCCACGTTTTAGAGCTTAAAATGATGTTTCGAAGGTTAAACACAAGACCTAAACGACAGCTACTAAATCAAAATTTCTGATCTTACCATGTCGGATATCATGTTTGCGGCGCTCTAACTATCGAAATGAGCGGAACAACGTGTTGAAATGGGAAACCTAAAACTTTCTGTGCAAGTGAAAAAAATGAGCTTAGAATCATCAAAATCGCGTTTTGAGCGTTCTCGAAGCGATTTGAGCGACAAAAAACTGTCTAAATCGATAACGGAAACGTTTTAGAGCTTAAAATGATTTTTTTAAGGTTAAACACAAGACCTAAAGGACAGCTACTAAATAGAAATTTCTGATTTAAACCATGTCGGACATCATGTTTGCGGCGCTCTAACTATCGAAATTAGCGGAACAACGTGTTGAAATGGGAAACCTAAAACTTTCTTTGGAAGTGAAAAAAATGAGCTTGGAATCATCAGAATCGCGTTTTAAGCGTTCTCGAAGCGATTTTAGCGCAAAAAAAGCCGTCTAAATCCATAACGGCAACGTTTTAGAGGTTAAAATGATGTTTTGAGAGCTAGACTTAAGACCTACAGGGCAGCTACTAAACTGAAATTTCTGATCTTATAATGTCGAATATCATGTTTGTGGCGCTATAACTATCGAAATGAGCGGAACAACGTGTTGAAATGGGAAACCTAAAACTTTCTGTGCAAGTGAAAAAAATGAGCTTAGAATCATCAAAATCGCGTTTTGAGCGTTCTCGAAGCGATTTGAGCGACAAAAAACTGTCTAAATCGATAACGGAAACGTTTTAGAGCTTAAAATGATTTTTTTAAGGTTAAACACAAGACCTAAAGGACAGCTACTAAATAGAAATTTCTGATTTAAACCATGTCGGACATCATGTTTGCGGCGCTCTAACTATCGAAATTAGCGGAACAACGTGTTGAAATGGGAAACCTAAAACTTTCTTTGGAAGTGAAAAAAATGAGCTTGGAATCATCAGAATCGCGTTTTAAGCGTTCTCGAAGCGATTTTAGCGCAAAAAAAGCCGTCTAAATCCATAACGGCAACGTTTTAGAGGTTAAAATGATGTTTTGAGAGCTAGACTTAAGACCTAAAGGGCAGCTACTAAACTGAAATATCTGATCTTATAATGTCGAATATCATGTTTGTGGCGCTATAACTATCGAAATGAGCGGAACAACGTGTTGAAATGGGAAACCTAAAACATTCTGTGCAAGTGAAAAAAATGAGCTTAGAATCATCAAAATTGCGTTTTAAGCGTTCTCGAAGCGACTTGAGCGCAAAAAGCTGTCTAAATCGACAACGGCAACGTTTTAGAGCTTAAAATGATGTTTTGAGAGCTATACTTAAGACCTAAAGGGCAGCTACTAAACCGAAATTTCTGATCTTACAATGTCGAATATCATGTTTGCGGTGCTATAACTATGGAAATCAGCGGAACAACGTGTTGAAATGGGAAACCTAAAACTTTCTTTGCAAGTCAAAAAAATGAGCTTGGAATCATCAGAATCGCGTTTTAAGCGTTCTCGAAGCGATTTTAGCGCAAAAAAAGCCGTCTAAATCGATAACGGCAACGTTTTAGAGGTTAAAATGATGTTTTGAGAGCTATACTTAAGACCTAAAGGGCAGCTACTAAACCGAAATTTCTGATCTTACAATGTCGGATATCATGTTTGCGGCGCTATAACTATGGAAATCAGCGGAACAACGTGTTGAAATGGGAAACCTAAAACTTTCTTTGCAAGTGAAAAAAATGAGCTTGGAATCATCAGAATCGCGTTTTAAGCGTTCTCCAAGCGATTTTAGCGCAAAAAAAGCCGTCTAAATCGATAACGGCAACGTTTTAGAGGTTAAAATGATGTTTTGAGAGCTAGACTTAAGACCTAAAGGGCAGCTACTAAACTGAAATTTCTGATCTTATAATGTCGGATATCATGTTTGTGGCGCTATAACTATCGAAATGAGCGGAACAACGTGTTGAAATGGGAAACCTAAAACTTTCTGTGCAAGTGAAAAATATGAGCTTAGAATCATCAAAATTGCGTTTTCAGCGTTCTCGAAGCGATTTGAGCGCAAAAAAACTGCCTAAATCGATAACGGCCACGTTTTAGAGTTTAAAATGATGTTTCGAAGGTTAAACACAAGACCTAAACGACAGCTACTAAATCAAAATTTCTGATCTTACCATGTCGGATATCATGTTTGCGGCGCTCTAACTATCGAAATGAGCGGAACAACGTGTTGAAATGGGAAACCTAAAACTTTCTGTGCAAGTGAAAAAAATGAGCTTAGAATCATCAAAATCGCGTTTTGAGCGTTCTCGAAGCGATTTGAGCGACAAAAAACTGTCTAAATCGATAACGGAAACGTTTTAGAGCTTAAAATGATTTTTTTAAGGTTAAACACAAGACCTAAAGGACAGCTACTAAATAGAAATTTCTGATTTAAACCATGTCGGACATCATGTTTGCGGCGCTCTAACTATCGAAATTAGCGGAACAACGTGTTGAAATGGGAAACCTAAAACTTTCTTTGGAAGTGAAAAAAATGAGCTTGGAATCATCAGAATCGCGTTTTAAGCGTTCTCGAAGCGATTTTAGCGCAAAAAAAGCCGTCTAAATCCATAACGGCAACGTTTTAGAGGTTAAAATGATGTTTTGAGAGCTAGACTTAAGACCTAAAGGGCAGCTACTAAACTGAAATTTCTGATCTTATAATGTCGAATATCATGTTTGTGGCGCTATAACTATCGAAATGAGCGGAACAACGTGTTGAAATGGGAAACCTAAAACATTCTGTGCAAGTGAAAAAAATGAGCTTAGAATCATCAAAATTGCGTTTTAAGCGTTCTCGAAGCGACTTGAGCGCAAAAAAGCTGTCTAAATCGACAACGGCAACGTTTTAGAGCTTAAAATGATGTTTTGAGAGCTATACTTAAGACCTAAAGGGCAGCTACTAACCCGAAATTTCTGATCTTACAATGTCGAATATCATGTTTGCGGCGCTATAACTATGGAAATCAGCGGAACAACGTGTTGAAATGGGAAACCTAAAACTTTCTTTGCAAGTCAAAAAAATGAGCTTGGAATCATCAGAATCGCGTTTTAAGCGTTCTCGAAGCGATTTTAGCGAAAAAAGCCGTCTAAATCGATAACGGCAACGTTTTAGAGGTTAAAATGATGTTTTGAGAGCTATACTTAAGACCTAAAGGGCAGCTACTAAACCGAAATTTCTGATCTTACAATGTCGGATATCATGTTTGCGGCGCTATAACTATGGAAATCAGCGGAACAACGTGTTGAAATGGGAAACCTAAAACTTTCTTTGCAAGTGAAAAAAATGAGCTTGGAATCATCAGAATCGCGTTTTAAGCGTTCTCCAAGCGATTTTAGCGCAAAAAAAGCCGTCTAAATCGATAACGGCAACGTTTTAGAGGTTAAAATGATGTTTTGAGAGCTAGACTTAAGACCTAAAGGGCAGCTACTAAACTGAAATTTCTGATCTTATAATGTCGGATATCATGTTTGTGGCGCTATAACTATCGATATGAGCGGAACAACGTGTTGAAATGGGAAACCTAAAACTTTCTGTGCAAGTGAAAAAAATGAGCTTAGAATCATCAAAATTGCGTTTTCAGCGTTCTCGAAGCGATTTGAGCGCAAAAAAACTGTCTAAATCGATAACGGCAACGTTTTGGAGCTTAAAATGATGTTTTGAGGGCTAAAATTAAACCTAAAGGGCTGCTACTAAACCGAAATTTCTGATCTTACAATGTCGGATATCATGTTTGTGGCGCTATAACTATCGAAATGAGCGGAACAACGTGTTTAAATGAGAAACCTAAAACTTTCTTTGAGAGTGAAAAAAAATGAGCTTAGAATCATCAAAATTGCGTTTTAAGCGTTCTCGAAGCGACTTGAGCGCAAAAAAGCTGTCTAAATCGACAACGGCAACGTTTTAGAGCTCAAAATTATTTTTTGAAGGTTAAACACAAGACCTAAAGGATAGCTACTAAATCGAAATTTCTGATCTTGCCATGTCGGATCTCATGTTTTCGGCGCTCTAACTATCGAAATGAGCGGAACAACGTGTTGAAATGAGAAACCTAAAACTTTCTTTGCAAGTGAAAACAAATGAGTTTAGAATCATCAAAATCGCGTTTTAAGCGTTGTCGAAGCGATTTGAGCGCAAAAAAGCTGCCTAAATCGATAACGGCAACGTTTCAGAGCTTAAAATGATGTTTTGAGAGCTAAACTTATGACCTAAAGGGCAGCTACTAAACCGAAATTTCTGATCTTACCATGTCGGATATCATGTTTGCGGCGCCCTAACTATCGAAATGAGCGGAACAACGTGTTGAAATGGGAAACCTAAAACTTTCTGTGCAAGTGAAAAAAATGAGCTTAGAATCATCAAAATTGCGTTTTCAGCGTTCTCGAAGCGATTTGAGCGCAAAAAACTGCCTAAATCGATAACGGCCACGTTTTAGAGCTTAAAATGATGTTTCGAAGGTTAAACACAAGACCTAAAGGACAGCTACTAAATCAAAATTTCTGATCTTACCATGTCGGATATCATGTTTGCGGCGCTCTAACTATCGAAATGAGCGGAACAACGTGTTGAAATGGGAAACCTAAAACTTTCTGTGCAAGTGAAAAAAATGAGCTTAGAATCATCAAAATCGCGTTTTGAGCGTTCTCGAAGCGATTTGAGCGCAAAAAAACTGTCTAAATCGATAACGGCAACGTTTTAGAGCTTAAAATGATGTTTTGAGAGCTAAACTTAAGACCTAAAGGGCAGCTACTAAACCGAAATTTCTGATCTTACAATGCCGGATATCATGTTTGCGGCGCTATAACTATGGAAATGAGCAGAACAACGTGTTGAAATGGGAAACCTAAAACTTTCTTTGCAAGTGAAAAAAATGAGCTTGGAATCATCAGAATCGCGTTTTAAGCGTTCTCGAAGCGATTTTAGCGCAAAAAAAAGCCGTCTAAATCGATAACGGCAACATTTTAGAGCTTAAAATGATGTTTTGAGAGCTAAATTTAAGACCTAAAGGGCAGCAACTAAACCGAAATTTCTGATCTTACCATGTCGGATATCATGTTTGCGGCGCTCTAACTATCGAAATGAGCGGAACAACGTGTTGAAATGAGAAACCTAGAACTTTCTTTGCAAGTGAAAAAAATGAGCTTAGAATCATCAAATTTGCGTTTTCAGCGTTCTCGAAGCGATTTGAGCGCAAAAAAACTGTCTAAATCGATAACGGCAACGTTTTGGAGCTTAAAATGATGTTTTGAGGGCTAAAATTAAACCTAAAGGGCAGCTACTAAACCGAAATTTCTGATCTTACAATGTCGGATATCATGTTTGTGGCGCTATAACTATCGAAATGAGCGGAACAACGTGTTTAAATGAGAAACCTAAAACTGTCTTTGAGAGTGAAAAAAAAGGAGCTTAGAATCATCAAAATTGCGTTTTAAGCGTTCTCGAAGCGACTTGACCGCAAAAAAGCTGTCTAAATCGACAACGGCAACGTTTTAGAGCTCAAAATTATTTTTTGAAGGTTAAACACAAGACCTAAAGGATAGCTACTAAATCGAAATTTCTGATCTTGCCATGTCGGATCTCATGTTTTCGGCGCTCTAACTATCGAAATGAGCGGAACAACGTGTTGAAATGAGAAACCTAAAACTTTCTTTGCAAGTGAAAACAAATGAGTTTAGCGTTGTCGAAGCGATTTGAGCGAAAAAAAGCTGCCTAAATCGATAACGGCAACGTTTTAGAGCTTAAAATGATGTTTTGAGAGCTAAACTTATGACCTAAAGGGCAGCTACTAAACCGAATATTCTGATCTTACCATGTCGGATATCATGTTTGCGGCGCCCTAACTATCGAAATGAGCGGAACAACGTGTTGAAATGGGAAACCTAAAACTTTCTGTGCAAGTGAAAAAAATGAGCTTAGAATCATCAAAATTGCGTTTTCAGCGTTCTCGAGGCGATTTGAGCGCAAAAAAACTGCCTAAATCGATAACGGCCACGTTTTAGAGCTTAAAATGATGTTTCGAAGGTTAAACACAAAACCTAAACGACAGCTACTAAATCAAAATTTCTGATCTTACCATGTCGGATATCATGTTTGCGGCGCTCTAACTATCGAAATGAGCGGAACAACGTGTTGAAATGGGAAACCTAAAACTTTCTGTGCAAGTGAAAAAAATGAGCTTAGAATCATCAAAATCGCGTTTTGAGCGTTCTCGAAGCGATTTGAGCGACAAAAAACTGTCTAAATCGATAACGGAAACGTTTTAGAGCTTAAAATGATTTTTTTAAGGTTAAACACAAGACCTAAAGGACAGCTACTAAATAGAAATTTCTGATTTAAACCATGTCGGACATCATGTTTGCGGCGCTCTAACTATAGAAAAGAGCGGAACAACGTGTTGAAATGAGAAACCTAAAACTTTCTTTTCAAGTGAAAACAAATGAGCTTAGAATCATCAAAATTGCGTTTTAAGCGTTCTCGAAGCGACTTGAGCGCAAAAAAACTGTCTAAATCGACAACGGCAACGTTTTAGAGCTTAAAATGATGTTTTGAGAGCTATACTTAAGACCTAAAGGGCAGCTACTAAACCGAAATTTCTGATCTTACAATGTCGAATATCATGTTTGCGGCGCTATAACTATGGAAATCAGCGGAACAACGTGTTGAAATGGGAAACCTAAAACTTTCTTTGCAAGTGAAAAAAATGAGCTTGGAATCATCAGAATCGCGTTTTAAGCGTTCTCGAAGCGATTTTAGCGCAAAAAAAGCCGTCTAAATCGATAACGGCAACGTTTTAGAGGTTAAAATGATGTTTTGAGAGCTATACTTAAGACCTAAAGGGCAGCTACTAAACCGAAATTTCTGATCTTACAATGTCGGATATCATGTTTGCGGCGCTATAACTATGGAAATCAGCGGAACAACGTGTTGAAATGGGAAACCTAAAACTTTCTTTGCAAGTGAAAAAAATGAGCTTGGAATCATCAGAATCGCGTTTTAAGCGTTCTCGAAGCGATTTTAGCGCAAAAAAAGCCGTCTAAATCGATAACGGCAACGTTTTAAAGGTTAAAATGACGTTTTGAGAGCTAGACTTAAGACCTAAAGGGCAGCTACTAAACTGAAATTTCTGATCTTATAATGTCGGATATCATGTTTGTGGCGCTATAACTATCGATATGAGCGGAACAACGTGTTGAAATGGGAAACCTAAAACTTTCTGTGCAAGTGAAAAAAATGAGCTTAGAATCATCAAAATTGCGTTTTCAGCGTTCTCGAAGCGATTTGAGCGCAAAAAAACTGTCTAAATCGATAACGGCAACGTTTTGGAGCTTAAAATGATGTTTTGAGGGCTAAAATTAAACCTAAAGGGCTGCTACTAAACCGAAATTTCTGATCTTACAATGTCGGATATCATGTTTGTGGCGCTATAACTATCGAAATGAGCGGAACAACGTGTTTAAATGAGAAACCTAAAACTTTCTTTGAGAGTGAAAAAAAATGAGCTTAGAATCATCAAAATTGCGTTTTAAGCGTTCTCGAAGCGACTTGAGCGCAAAAAAGCTGTCTAAATCGACAACGGCAACGTTTTAGAGCTCAAAATTATTTTTTGAAGGTTAAACACAAGACCTAAAGGATAGCTACTAAATCGAAATTTCTGATCTTGCCATGTCGGATCTCATGTTTTCGGCGCTCTAACTATCGAAATGAGCGGAACAACGTGTTGAAATGAGAAACCTAAAACTTTCTTTGCAAGTGAAAACAAATGAGTTTAGAATCATCAAAATCGCGTTTTAAGCGTTGTCGAAGCGATTTGAGCGCAAAAAAGCTGCCTAAATCGATAACGGCAACGTTTCAGAGCTTAAAATGATGTTTTGAGAGCTAAACTTATGACCTAAAGGGCAGCTACTAAACCGAAATTTCTGATCTTACCATGTCGGATATCATGTTTGCGGCGCCCTAACTATCGAAATGAGCGGAACAACGTGTTGAAATGGGAAACCTAAAACTTTCTGTGCAAGTGAAAAAAATGAGCTTAGAATCATCAAAATTGCGTTTTCAGCGTTCTCGAAGCGATTTGAGCGCAAAAAACTGCCTAAATCGATAACGGCCACGTTTTAGAGCTTAAAATGATGTTTCGAAGGTTAAACACAAGACCTAAAGGACAGCTACTAAATCAAAATTTCTGATCTTACCATGTCGGATATTATGTTTGCGGCGCTCTAACTATCGAAATGAGCGGAACAACGTGTTGAAATGGGAAACCTAAAACTTTCTGTGCAAGTGAAAAAAATGAGCTTAGAATCATCAAAATCGCGTTTTGAGCGTTCTCGAAGCGATTTGAGCGCAAAAAAACTGTCTAAATCGATAACGGCAACGTTTTAGAGCTTAAAATGATGTTTTGAGAGCTAAACTTAAGACCTAAAGGGCAGCTACTAAACCGAAATTTCTGATCTTACAATGCCGGATATCATGTTTGCGGCGCTATAACTATGGAAATGAGCAGAACAACGTGTTGAAATGGGAAACCTAAAACTTTCTTTGCAAGTGAAAAACATGAGCTTGGAATCATCAGAATCGCGTTTTAAGCGTTCTCGAAGCGATTTTAGCGCAAAAAAAAGCCGTCTAAATCGATAACGGCAACATTTTAGAGCTTAAAATGATGTTTTGAGAGCTAAATTTAAGACCTAAAGGGCAGCTACTAAACCGAAATTTCTGATCTTACCATGTCGGATATCATGTTTGCGGCGCTCTAACTATCGAAATGAGCGGAACAACGTGTTGAAATGAGAAACCTAGAACTTTCGTTGCAAGTGAAAAAAATGAGCTTAGAATCATCAAAATTGCGTTTTCAGCGTTCTCGAAGCGATTTGAGCGCAAAAAAACTGTCTAAATCGATAACGGCAACGTTTTGGAGCTTAAAATGATGTTTTGAGGGCTAAAATTAAACCTAAAGGGCTGCTACTAAACCGAAATTTCTGATCTTACAATGTCGGATATCATGTTTGTGGCGCTATAACTATCGAAATGAGCGGAACAACGTGTTTAAATGAGAAACCTAAAACTGTCTTTGAGAGTGAAAAAAAAGGAGCTTAGAATCATCAAAATTGCGTTTTAAGCGTTCTCGAAGCGACTTGACCGCAAAAAAGCTGTCTAAATCGACAACGGCAACGTTTTAGAGCTCAAAATTATTTTTTGAAGGTTAAACACAAGACCTAAAGGAAAGCTACTAAATCGAAATTTCTGATCTTGCCATGTCGGATCTCATGTTTTCGGCGCTCTAACTATCGAAATGAGCGGAACAACGTGTTGAAATGAGAAACCTAAAACTTTCTTTGCAAGTGAAAACAAATGAGTTTAGCGTTGTCGAAGCGATTTGAGCGAAAAAAAGCTGCCTAAATCGATAACGGCAACGTTTCAGAGCTTAAAATGATGTTTTGAGAGCTAAACTTATGACCTAAAGGGCAGCTACTAAACCGAATATTCTGATCTTACCATGTCGGATATCATGTTTGCGGCGCCCTAACTATCGAAATGAGCGGAACAACGTGTTGAAATGGGAAACCTAAAACTTTCTGTGCAAGTGAAAAAAATGAGCTTAGAGTCATCAAAATTGCGTTTTCAGCGTTCTCGAAGCGATTTGAGCGCAAAAAAACTGCCTAAATCGATAACGGCCACGTTTTAGAGCTTAAAATGATGTTTCGAAGGTTAAACACAAGACCTAAACGACAGCTACTAAATCAAAATTTCTGATCTTACCATGTCGGATATCATGTTTGCGGCGCTCTAACTATCGAAATGAGCGGAACAACGTGTTGAAATGGGAAACCTAAAACTTTCTGTGCAAGTGAAAAAAATGAGCTTAGAATCATCAAAATCGCGTTTTGAGCGTTCTCGAAGCGATTTGAGCGACAAAAAACTGTCTAAATCGATAACGGACACGTTTTGGAGCTTAAAATGATGTTTTGAGGGCTAAAATTAAACCTAAAGGGCAGCTACTAAACCGAAATTTCTGATCTTACAATGTCGGATATCATGTTTGTGGCGCTATAACTATCGAAATGAGCGGAACAACGTGTTTAAATGAGAAACCTAAAACTTTCTTTGAGAGTGAAAAAAAAATGAGCTTAGAATCATCAAAATTGCGTTTTAAGCGTTCTCGAAGCGACTTGAGCGCAAAAAAGCTGTCTAAATCGACAACGGCAACGTTTTAGAGCTCAAAATTATTTTTTGAAGGTTAAACACAAGACCTAAAGGATAGCTACTAAATCGAAATTTCTGATCTTGCCATGTCGGATCTCATGTTTTCGGCGCTCTAACTATCAAAATGAGCGGAACAACGTGTTGAAATGAGAAACCTAAAAATTTCTTTGCAAGTGAAAACAAATGAGTTTAGAATCATCAAAATCGCGTTTTAAGTGTTGTCGAAGCGATTTGAGCGCAAAAAAGCTGCCTAAATCGATAACGGCAACGTTTCAGAGCTTAAAATGATGTTTTGAGAGCTAAACTTATGACCTAAAGGGCAGCTACTAAACCGAAATTTCTGATCTTACCATGTCGGATATCATGTTTGCGGCGCCCTAACTATCGAAATGAGCGGAACAACGTGTTGAAATGGGAAACCTAAAACTTTCTGTGCAAGTGAAAAAAATGAGCTTGGAATCATCAGAATCGCGTTTTAAGCGTTCTCGAAGCGATTTTAGCGCAAAAAAAGCCGTCTAAATCGATAACGGCAACGTTTTAGAGGTTAAAATGATGTTTTGAGAGCTAGACTTAAGACCTAAAGGGCAGCTACTAAACTGAAATTTCTGATCTTACAATGTCGGATATCATGTTTGTGGCGCTATAACTATCGAAATGAGCGGAACAACGTGTTGAAATGAGAAACCTAAAACTTTCTGTGCAAGTGAAAAAAATGAGCTTAGAATCATCAAAATCGCGTTTTGAGCGTTCTCGAAGCGATTTGAGCGACAAAAAACTGTCTAAATCAATAACGGCAACGTTTTAGAGCTTAAAATGATGTTTTGCAGGTTAAACACAAGACCGAAAGGACAGCTACTAAATAGAAATTTCTGATTTTACCATGTCGGATATCATGTTTTCGGCGCTCTAACTATCGAAATGAGCGGAACAACGTGTTGAAATGAGAAACCTAAAACTTTCTTTTCAAGTGAAAACAAATGAGCTTAGAAACATCAAAATCGCGTTTTGAGCGCTCTCGAAGCCATTTGAGCGCAAAAAAACTGTCTAAATCGATAACGGCAACGTTTTAGAGCTTAAAATGATGTTTTGAGAGCTAAACTATAGACCTAAAGGGCAGCTACTAAACCAAAATTTCTGATCTTACAATGTCGGATATCATGTTTGCGGCGCTATAACTATGGAAATGAGCAGAACAACGTGTTGAAATGGGAAACCTAAATTTTTCTTTGCAAGTGAAAAAAATGAGCTTGGAATCATCAGAATCGCGTTTTAAGCGTTCTCGAAGCGATTTTAGCGCAAAAAAAAGCCGTCTAAATCGATAACGGCAACATTTTAGAGCTTAAAATGATGTTTTGAGAGCTAAATTTAAGACCTAAAGGGCAGCTACTAAACCGAAATTTCTGATCTTACCATGTCGGATATCATGTTTGCGGCGCTCTAACTATCGAAATGAGCGGAACAACGTGTTGAAATGAGAAACCTAGAATTTTTTTTGCAAGTGAAAAAAATGAGCTTAGAATCATCAAAATCGCGTTTTAAGCGTTCTCGAAGCGATTTGAGTGCAAAAAGCTGCCTAAATCGATAACGGCCACGTTTTAGAGCTTAAAATGATGTTTCGAAGGTTAAACACAAGACCTAAAGGACAGCTACTAAATCAAAATTTCTGATCTTACCATGTCGGATATCATGTTTGCGGCGCTCTAACTATCGAAATGAGCGGAACAACGTGTTGAAATGGGAAACCTAAAACTTTCTCTGCAAGTGAAAAAAATGAGCTTAGAATCATCAAAATCGCGTTTTGAGCGTTCTCGAAGCGATTTGAGCGACAAAAAACTGTCTAAATCGATAACGGAAACGTTTTAGAGCTTAAAATGATTTTTTTAAGGTTAAACACAAGACCTAAAGGACAGCTACTAAATAGAAATTTCTGATTTAAACCATGTCGGATATCATGTTTGCGGCGCTCTAACTATCGAAATGAGCGGAACAACGTGTTGAAATGAGAAACCTAAAACTTTCTTTTCAAGTGAAAACAAATGAGCTTAGAATCATCAAAATCGCGTTTTGAGCGTTCTCGAAGCCATTTGAGCGCAAAAAAACTGTCTAAATCGATAACGGCAACGTTTTAGAGCTTAAAATGATGTTTTGAGAGCTATACTTAAGACCTAAAGGGCAGCTACTAAACCGAAATTTCTGATATTACAATGTCGGATATCATGTTTGCGGCGCTATAACTATGGAAATCAGCGGAACAACGTGTTGAAATGGGAAACCTAAAACTTTCTTTGCAAGTGAAAAAAATGAGCTTGGAATCATCAGAATCGCGTTTTAAGCGTTCTCGAAGCGATTTTAGCGCAAAAAAAGCCGTCTAAATCGATAACGGCAACGTTTTAGAGGTTAAAATGATGTTTTGAGAGCTAGACTTAAGACCTAAAGGGCAGCTACTAAACTGAAATTTCTGATCTTATAATGTCGAATATCATGTTTGTGGCGCTATAACTATCGAAATGAGCGGAACAACGTGTTGAAATGAGAAACCTAAAACTTTCTGTGCAAGTGAAAAAAATGAGCTGAGAATCATCAAAATCGCGTTTCCAGTGTTCTGGAAGCGATTTGAGCGCAAAAAAACGGTCTAAATCGACAACGGCAACGTTTTAGAGCTCAAAATTATTTTTTGAAGGTTAAACACAAGACCTAAAGGATAGCTACTAAATCGAAATTTCTGATCTTGCCATGTCGGATCTCATGTTTTCGGCGCTCTAACTATCGAAATGAGCGGAACAACGTGTTGAAATGAGAAACCTAAAACTTTCTTTGCAAGTGAAAACAAATGAGTTTAGAATCATCAAAATCGCGTTTTAAGCGTTGTCGAAGCGATTTGAGCGCAAAAAAGCTGCCTAAATCGATAACGGCAACGTTTCAGAGCTTAAAATGATGTTTTGAGAGCTAAACTTATGACCTAAAGGGCAACTACTAAACCGAAATTTCTGATCTTACCATGTCGGATATCATGTTTGCGGCGCCCTAACTATCGAAATGAGCGGAACAACGTGTTGAAATGGGAAACCTAAAACTTTCTGTGCAAGTGAAAAAAATGAGCTTAGAATCATCAAAATTGCGTTTTCAGCGTTCTCGAAGCGATTTGAGCGCAAAAAGACTGCCTAAATCGATAACGGCCACGTTTTAGAGCTTAAAATGATGTTTCGAAGGTTAAACACAAGACCTAAAGGACAGCTACTAAATAGAAATTTCTGATCTTACCATGTCGGATATCATGTTTGCGGCGCTCTAACTATCGAAATGAGCGGAACAACGTGTTGAAATGGGAAACCTAAAACTTTCTGTGCAAGTGAAAAAAATGAGCTTAGAATCATCAAAATCGCGTTTTGAGCGTTCTCGAAGCGATTTGAGCGCAAAAAAACTGTCTAAATCGATAACGGAAACGTTTTAGAGCTTAAAATGATTTTTTGCAGGTTAAACACAAGACCTAAAGGACGGCTACTAAATAGAAATTTCTGATTTTACCATGTCGGATATCATGTTTGCGGCGCTCTAACTATCGAAATGAGCGGAACAACGTGTTGAAATGAGCAACCTAAAACTTTCTTTTCAAGTGAAAACAAATGAGCTTAGAATCATCAAAATCGCGTTTTGAGCGCTCTCGAAGCCATTTGAGCGCAAAAAACTGTCTAAATCGATAACGGCAACGTTTTAGAGCTTAAAATGATGTTTTGAGAGCTATCCTTAAGACCTAAAGGGCTTCTACTAAACCGAAATTTCTGATGTTACAATGTCGGATATCATGTTTGCGGCGCTATAACTATGGAAATCAGCGGAACAACGTGTTGAAATGGGAAACCTAAAACTTTCTTTGCAAGTGAAAAAAATGAGCTTGGAATCATCAGAATCGCGTTTTAAGCGTTCTCGAAGCGATTTTAGCGCAAAAAAAGCCGTCTAAATCGATAACGGCAACGTTTTAGAGGTTAAAATGATGTTTTGAGGGCTGGACTTAAGACCTAAAGGGCAGCTACTAAACTGAAATTTCTGATCTTACAATGTCGGATATCATGTTTGTGGCGCTATAACTATCGAAATCAGCGGAACAACGTGTTGAAATGGGAAACCTAAAACTTTCTGTGCAAGTGAAAAAAATGAGCTTAGAATCATCAAAATTGCGTTTTCAGCGTTCTCGAAGCGATTTGAGCGCAAAAAACTGCCTAAATCGATAACGGCCACGTTTTAGAGCTTAAAATGATGTTTCGAAGGTAAAACACAAGACCTAAAGGACAGCTACTAAATCAAAATTTCTGATCTTACCATGTCGGATATCATGTTTGCGGCGTTCTAACTATCGAAATGAGCGGAACAACGTGTTGAAATGGGAAACCTAAAACTTTCTGTGCAAGTGAAAACAAATGAGCTTAGAATCATCAAAATCGCGTTTTGAGCGTTCTCGAAGCCGTTTGAGCGCAAAAAAACTGTCTAAATCGATAACGGCAACGTTTTAGAGCTTAAAATGATGTTTTGAGAGCTATACTTAAGACCTAAAGGGCAGCTACTAAACGGAAATTTCTGATCTTACAATGTCGGATATCATGTTTGCGGCGCTATAACTATGGAAATCAGCGGAACAACGTGTTGAAATGGGAAACCTAAAACTTTCTTTGCAAGTGAAAAAAATGAGCTTGGAATCATCAGAATCGCGTTTTAAGCGTTCTCGAAGCGATTTTAGCGCAAAAAAAGCCGTCTAAATCGATAACGGCAACGTTTTAGAGGTTAAAATGATGTTTTGAGAGCTAGACTTAAGACCTAAAGGGCAGCTACTAAACTGAAATTTCTGATCTTATAATGTCGAATATCATGTTTGTGGCGCTATAACTATCGAAATGAGCGGAACAACGTGTTGAAATGAGAAACCTAAAACTTTCTGTGCAAGTGAAAAAAATGAGCTTAGAATCATCAAAATCGCGTTTCCAGTGTTCTGGAAGCGATTTGAGCGCAAAAAAACGGTCTAAATCGATAACGGCAACGTTTTGGAGCTTAAAATGATGTTTTGAGGGCTAAAATTAAACCTAAAGGGCAGCTACTAAACCGAAATTTCTGATCTTACAATGTCGGATATCATGTTTGTGGCGCTATAACTATCGAAATGAGCGGAACAACGTGTTTAAATGAGAAACCTAAAACTTTCTTTGAGAGTGAAAAAAAATGAGCTTAGAATCATCAAAATTGCGTTTTAAGCGTTCTCGAAGCGACTTGAGCGCAAAAAAGCTGTCTAAATCGACAACGGCAACGTTTTAGAGCTCAAAATTATTTTTTGAAGGTTAAACACAAGACCTAAAGGATAGCTACTATATCGAAATTTCTGATCTTGCCATGTCGGATCTCATGTTTTCGGCGCTCTAACTATCGAAATGAGCGGAACAACGTGTTGAAATGAGAAACCTAAAACTTTCTTTGCAAGTGAAAACAAATGAGTTTAGAATCATCAAAATCGCGTTTTAAGCGTTGTCGAAGCGATTTGAGCGCAAAAAAGCTGCCTAAATCGATAACGGCAACGTTTCAGAGCTTAAAATGATGTTTTGAGAGCTAAACTTATGACCTAAAGGGCAGCTACTAAACCGAAATTTCTGATCTTACCATGTCGGATATCATGTTTGCGGCGCCCTAACTATCGAAATGAGCGGAACAACGTGTTGAAATTTGAAACCTAAAACTTTCTGTGCAAGTGAAAAAAATGAGCTTAGAATCATCAAAATTGCGTTTTCAGCGTTCTCGAAGCGATTTGAGCGCAAAAAACTGCCTAAATCGATAACGGCCACGTTTTAGAGCTTAAAATGATGTTTCGAAGGTAAAACACAAGACCTAAAGGACAGCTACTAAATCAAAATTTCTGATCTTACCATGTCGGATATCATGTTTGCGGCGTTCTAACTATCGAAATGAGCGGAACAACGTGTTGAAATGGGAAACCTAAAACTTTCTGTGCAAGTGAAAACAAATGAGCTTAGAATCATCAAAATCGCGTTTTGAGCGTTCTCGAAGCCGTTTGAGCGCAAAAAAACTGTCTAAATCGATAACGGCAACGTTTTAGAGCTTAAAATGATGTTTTGAGAGCTATACTTAAGACCTAAAGGGCAGCTACTAAACGGAAATTTCTGATCTTACAATGTCGGATATCATGTTTGCGGCGCTATAACTATGGAAATCAGCGGAACAACGTGTTGAAATGGGAAACCTAAAACTTTCTTTGCAAGTGAAAAAAATGAGCTTGGAATCATCAGAATCGCGTTTTAAGCGTTCTCGAAGCGATTTTAGCGCAAAAAAAGCCGTCTAAATCGATAACGGCAACGTTTTAGAGGTTAAAATGATGTTTTGAGAGCTAGACTTAAGACCTAAAGGGCAGCTACTAAACTGAAATTTCTGATCTTATAATGTCGAATATCATGTTTGTGGCGCTATAACTATCGAAATGAGCGGAACAACGTGTTGAAATGAGAAACCTAAAACTTTCTGTGCAAGTGAAAAAAATGAGCTTAGAATCATCAAAATCGCGTTTCCAGTGTTCTGGAAGCGATTTGAGCGCAAAAAAACGGTCTAAATCGATAACGGCAACGTTTTGGAGCTTAAAATGATGTTTTGAGGGCTAAAATTAAACCTAAAGGGCAGCTACTAAACCGAAATTTCTGATCTTACAATGTCGGATATCATGTTTGTAGCGCTATAACTATCGAAATGAGCGGAACAACGTGTTTAAATGAGAAACCTAAAACTTTCTTTGAGAGTGAAAAAAAATGAGCTTAGAATCATCAAAATTGCGTTTTAAGCGTTCTCGAAGCGACTTGAGCGCAAAAAAGCTGTCTAAATCGACAACGGCAACGTTTTAGAGCTCAAAATTATTTTTTGAAGGTTAAACACAAGACCTAAAGGATAGCTACTAAATCGAAATTTCTGATCTTGCCATGTCGGATCTCATGTTTTCGGCGCTCTAACTATCGAAATGAGCGGAACAACGTGTTGAAATGAGAAACCTAAAACTTTCTTTGCAAGTGAAAACAAATGAGTTTAGAATCATCAAAATCGCGTTTTAAGCGTTGTCGAAGCGATTTGAGCGCAAAAAAGCTGCCTAAATCGATAACGGCAACGTTTCAGAGCTTAAAATGATGTTTTGAGAGCTAAACTTATGACCTAAAGGGCAGCTACTAAACCGAAATTTCTGATCTTACCATGTCGGATATCATGTTTGCGGCGCCCTAACTATCGAAATGAGCGGAACAACGTGTTGAAATGGGAAACCTAAAACTTTCTGTGCAAGTGAAAAAAATGAGCTTAGAATCATCAAAATTGCGTTTTCAGCGTTCTCGAAGCGATTTGAGCGCAAAAAACTGCCTAAATCGATAACGGCCACGTTTTAGAGCTTAAAATGATGTTTCGAAGGTAAAACACAAGACCTAAAGGACAGCTACTAAATCAAAATTTCTGATCTTACCATGTCGGATATCATGTTTGCGGCGTTCTAACTATCGAAATGAGCGGAACAACGTGTTGAAATGGGAAACCTAAAACTTTCTGTGCAAGTGAAAAAAATGAGCTTAGAATCATCAAAATCGCGTTTTGAGCGTTCTCGAAGCGATTTGAGCGCAAAAAAACTGTCTAAATCGATAACGGCAACGTTTTAGAGCTTAAAATGATGTTTTGAGAGCTAAACTTAAGACCTAAAGGGCAGCTACTAAACCGAAATTTCTGATCTTACAATGCCGGATATCATGTTTGCGGCGCTATAACTATGGAAATGAGCAGAACAACGTGTTGAAATGGGAAACCTAAAACTTTCTTTGCAAGTGAAAAAAATGAGCTTGGAATCATCAGAATCGCGTTTTAAGCGTTCTCGAAGCGATTTTAGCGCAAAAAAAAGCCGTCTAAATCGATAACGGCAACATTTTAGAGCTTAAAATGATGTTTTGAGAGCTAAATTTAAGACCTAAAGGGCAGCTACTAAACCGAAATTTCTGATCTTACCATGTCGGATATCATGTTTTCGGCGCTCTAACTATCGAAATGAGCGGAAACACGTGTTGAAATGAGAAACCTAGAACTTTCTTTGCAAGTGAAAAAAATGAGCTTAGAATCATCAAAATTGCGTTTTCAGCGTTCTCGAAGCGATTTGAGCGCAAAAAAACTGTCTAAATCGATAACGGCAACGTTTTGGAGCTTAAAATGATGTTTTGAGGGCTAAAATTAAACCTAAAGGGCAGCTACTAAACCGAAATTTCTGATCTTGCAATGTCGGATATCATGTTTGTGGCGCTATAACTATCGAAATGAGCGGAACAACGTGTTTAAATGAGAAACCTAAAACTGTCTTTGAGAGTGAAAAAAAAGGAGCTTAGAATCATCAAAATTGCGTTTTAAGCGTTCTCGAAGCGATTTGACCGCAAAAAGCTGTCTAAATCGACAACGGCAACGTTTTAGAGCTCAAAATTATTTTTTGAAGGTTAAACACAAGACCTAAAGGATAGCTACTAAATCGAAATTTCTGATCTTGCCATGTCGGATCTCATGTTTTCGGCGCTTTAACTATCGAAATGAGCGGAACATTGTGTTGAAATGAGAAACCTAAAACTTTCTTTGCAAGTGAAAACAAGTGAGTTTAGAATCATCAAAATCGCGTTTTAAGCGTTGTCGAAGCGATTTGAGCGAAAAAAAGCTGCCTAAATCGATAACGGCAACGTTTCAGAGCTTAAAATGATGTTTTGAGAGCTAAACTTATGACCTAAAGGGCAGCTACTAAACCGAAATTTCTGATCTTACAATGTCGGATATCATGTTTGCGGCGCTATAACTATGGAAATCAGCGGAACAACGTGTTGAAATGGGAAACCTAAAACTTTCTTTGCAAGTGAAAAAAATGAGCTTGGAATCATCAGAATCGCGTTTTAAGCGTTCTCGAAGCGATTTTAGCGCAAAAAAAGCCGTCTAAATCGATAACGGCAACGTTTTAGAGGTTAAAATGATGTTTTGAGAGCTATATTTAAGACCTAAAGGGCAGCTACTAAACCGAAATTTCTGATCTTACAATGTCGGATATCATGTTTGCGGCGCTATAACTATGGAAATCAGCGGAACAACGTGTTGAAATGGGAAACCTAAAACTTTCTTTGCAAGTGAAAAAAATGAGCTTGGAATCATCAGAATCGCGTTTTAAGCGTTCTCGAAGCGATTTTAGCGCAAAAAAAGCCGTCTAAATCGATAACGGCAACGTTTTAGAGGTTAAAATGATGTTTTGAGAGCTAGACTTAAGACCTAAAGGGCAGCTACTAAACTGAAATTTCTGATCTTATAATGTCGGATATCATGTTTGTGGCGCTATAACTATCGATATGAGCGGAACAACGTGTTGAAATGGGAAACCTAAAACTTTCTGTGCAAGTGAAAAAAATGAGCTTAGAATCATCAAAATTGCGTTTTCAGCGTTCTCGAAGCGATTTGAGCGCAAAAAAACTGTCTAAATCGATAACGGCAACGTTTTGGAGCTTAAAATGATGTTTTGAGGGCTAAAATTAAACCTAAAGGGCTGCTACTAAACCGAAATTTCTGATCTTACAATGTCGGATATCATGTTTGTGGCGCTATAACTATCGAAATGAGCGGAACAACGTGTTTAAATGAGAAACCTAAAACTTTCTTTGAGAGTGAAAAAAAATGAGCTTAGAATCATCAAAATTGCGTTTTAAGCGTTCTCGAAGCGACTTGAGCGCAAAAAAGCTGTCTAAATCGACAACGGCAACGTTTTAGAGCTCAAAATTATTTTTTGAAGGTTAAACACAAGACCTAAAGGATAGCTACTAAATCGAAATTTCTGATCTTGCCATGTCGGATCTCATGTTTTCGGCGCTCTAACTATCGAAATGAGCGGAACAACGTGTTGAAATGAGAAACCTAAAACTTTCTTTGCAAGTGAAAACAAATGAGTTTAGAATCATCAAAATCGCGTTTTAAGCGTTCTCGAAGCGATTTGAGCGAAAAAAAACTGTCTAAATCGATAACGGAAACGTTTTAGAGCTTAAAATGATTTTTTTAAGGTTAAACACAAGACCTAAAGGACAGCTACTAAATAGAAATTTCTGATTTAAACCATGTCGGACATCATGTTTGCGGCGCTCTAACTATCGAAATTAGCGGAACAACGTGTTGAAATGAGAAACCTAAAACTTTCTTTTCAAGTGAAAACAAATGAGCTTAGAATCATCAAAATCGCGTTTTGAGCGTTCTCGAAGCCATTTGAGCGCAAAAAAACTGTCTAAATCGATAACGGCAACGTTTTAGAGCTTAAAATGATGTTTTGAGAGCTATACTTAAGACCTAAAGGGCAGCTACTAAACCGAAATTTCTGATCTTACAATGTCGCATATCATGTTTGCGGCGCTATAACTATGGAAATCAGCGGAACAACGTGTTGAAATGGGAAACCTAAAACTTTCTTTGCAAGTGAAAAAAATGAGCTTGGAATCATCAGAATCGCGTTTTAAGCGTTCTCGAAGCGATTTTAGCGCAAAAAAAGCCGTCTAAATCCATAACGGCAACGTTTTAGAGGTTAAAATGATGTTTTGAGAGCTAGACTTAAGACCTAAAGGGCAGCTACTAAACTGAAATTTCTGATCTTATAATGTCGAATATCATGTTTGTGGCGCTATAACTATCGAAATGAGCGGAACAACGTGTTGAAATGGGAAACCTAAAACATTCTGTGCAAGTGAAAAAAATGAGCTTAGAATCATCAAAATTGCGTTTTAAGCGTTCTCGAAGCGACTTGAGCGCAAAAAAGCTGTCTAAATCGACAACGGCAACGTTTTAGAGCTTAAAATGATGTTTTGAGAGCTATACTTAAGACCTAAAGGGCAGCTACTAAACCGAAATTTCTGATCTTACAATGTCGGATATCATGTTTGCGGCGCTATAACTATGGAAATCAGCGGAACAACGTGTTGAAATGGGAAACCTAAAACTTTCTTTGCAAGTGAAAAAAATGAGCTTGGAATCATCAGAATCGCGTTTTAAGCGTTCTCGAAGCGATTTTAGCGCAAAAAAAGCCGTCTAAATCGATAACGGCAACGTTTTAGAGGTTAAAATGATGTTTTGAGAGCTATACTTAAGACCTAAAGGGCAGCTACTAAACCGAAATTTCTGATCTTACAATGTCGGATATCATGTTTGCGGCGCTATAACTATGGAAATCAGCGGAACAACGTGTTGAAATGGGAAACCTAAAACTTTCTTTGCAAGTGAAAAAAATGAGCTTGGAATCATCAGAATCGCGTTTTAAGCGTTCTCGAAGCGATTTTAGCGCAAAAAAAGCCGTCTAAATCGATAACGGCAACGTTTTAGAGGTTAAAATGATGTTTTGAGAGCTAGACTTAAGACCTAAAGGGCAGCTACTAAACTGAAATTTCTGATCTTATAATGTCGGATATCATGTTTGTGGCGCTATAACTATCGATATGAGCGGAACAACGTGTTGAAATGGGAAACCTAAAACTTTCTGTGCAAGTGAAAAAAATGAGCTTAGAATCATCAAAATTGCGTTTTCGGCGTTCTCGAAGCGATTTGAGCGCAAAAAAACTGTCTAAATCGATAACGGCAACGTTTTGGAGCTTAAAATGATGTTTTGAGGGCTGAAATTAAACCTAAAGGGCTGCTACTAAACCGAAATTTCTGATCTTACAATGTCGGATATCATGTTTGTGGCGCTATAACTATCGAAATGAGCGGAACAACGTGTTTAAATGAGAAACCTAAAACTTTCTTTGAGAGTGAAAAAAAATGAGCTTAGAATCATCAAAATTGCGTTTTAAGCGTTCTCGAAGCGACTTGAGCGCAAAAAAGCTGTCTAAATCGACAACGGCAACGTTTTAGAGCTCAAAATTATTTTTTGAAGGTTAAACACAAGACCTAAAGGATAGCTACTAAATCGAAATTTCTGATCTTGCCATGTCGGATCTCATGTTTTCGGCGCTCTAACTATCGAAATGAGCGGAACAACGTGTTGAAATGAGAAACCTAAAACTTTCTTTGCAAGTGAAAACAAATGAGTTTAGAATCATCAAAATCGCGTTTTAAGCGTTCTCGAAGCGATTTGAGCGCAAAAAAACTGTCTAAATCGATAACGGCAACGTTTTAGAGCCTAAAATGATGTTTTGAGAGCTATACTTAAGACCTAAAGGGCAGCTACTAAACCGAAATTTCTGATCTTACAATGTCGGATATCATGTTTGCGGCGCTATAACTATGGAAATCAGCGGAACAACGTGTTGAAATGGGAAACCTAAAACTTTCTTTGCAAGTGAAAAAAATGAGCTTGGAATCATCAGAATCGCGTTTTAAGCGTTCTCGAAGCGATTTTAGCGCAAAAAAAGCCGTCTAAATCCATAACGGCAACGTTTTAGAGGTTAAAATGATGTTTTGAGAGCTAGACTTAAGACCTAAAGGGCAGCTACTAAACTGAAATTTCTGATCTTATAATGTCGAATATCATGTTTGTGGCGCTATAACTATCGAAATGAGCGGAACAACGTGTTGAAATGGGAAACCTAAAACATTCTGTGCAAGTGAAAAAAATGAGCTTAGAATCATCAAAATTGCGTTTTAAGCGTTCTCGAAGCGACTTGAGCGCAAAAAAGCTGTCTAAATCGACAACGGCAACGTTTTAGAGCTTAAAATGATGTTTTGAGAGCTATACTTAAGACCTAAAGGGCAGCTACTAAACCGAAATTTCTGATCTTACAATGTCGGATATCATGTTTGCGGCGCTATAACTATGGAAATCAGCGGAACAACGTGTTGAAATGGGAAACCTAAAACTTTCTTTGCAAGTGAAAAAAATGAGCTTGGAATCATCAGAATCGCGTTTTAAGCGTTCTCGAAGCGATTTTAGCGCAAAAAAAGGCGTCTAAATCGATAACGGCAACGTTTTAGAGGTTAAAATGATGTTTTGAGAGCTATACTTAAGACCTAAAGGGCAGCTACTAAACCGAAATTTCTGATCTTACAATGTCGGATATCATGTTTGCGGCGCTATAACTATGGAAATCAGCGGAACAACGTGTTGAAATGGGAAACCTAAAACTTTCTTTGCAAGTGAAAAAAATGAGCTTGGAATCATCAGAATCGCGTTTTAAGCGTTCTCGAAGCGATTTTAGCGCAAAAAAAGCCGTCTAAATCCATAACGGCAACGTTTTAGAGGTTAAAATGATGTTTTGAGAGCTAGACTTAAGACCTAAAGGGCAGCTACTAAACTGAAATTTCTGATCTTATAATGTCGAATATCATGTTTGTGGCGCTATAACTATCGAAATGAGCGGAACAACGTGTTGAAATGGGAAACCTAAAACATTCTGTGCAAGTGAAAAAAATGAGCTTAGAATCATCAAAATTGCGTTTTAAGCGTTCTCGAAGCGACTTGAGCGCAAAAAAGCTGTCTAAATCGACAACGGCAACGTTTTAGAGCTTAAAATGATGTTTTGAGAGCTATACTTAAGACCTAAAGGGCAGCTACTAAACCGAAATTTCTGATCTTACAATGTCGGATATCATGTTTGCGGCGCTATAACTATGGAAATCAGCGGAACAACGTGTTGAAATGGGAAACCTAAAACTTTCTTTGCAAGTGAAAAAAATGAGCTTGGAATCATCAGAATCGCGTTTTAAGCGTTCTCGAAGCGATTTTAGCGCAAAAAAAGGCGTCTAAATCGATAACGGCAACGTTTTAGAGGTTAAAATGATGTTTTGAGAGCTATACTTAAGACCTAAAGGGCAGCTACTAAACCGAAATTTCTGATCTTACAATGTCGGATATCATGTTTGCGGCGCTATAACTATGGAAATCAGCGGAACAACGTGTTGAAATGGGAAACCTAAAACTTTCTTTGCAAGTGAAAAAAATGAGCTTGGAATCATCAGAATCGCGTTTTAAGCGTTCTCGAAGCGATTTTAGCGCAAAAAAAGCCGTCTAAATCGATAACGGCAACGTTTTAGAGGTTAAAATGATGTTTTGAGAGCTAGACTTAAGACCTAAAGGGCAGCTACTAAACTGAAATTTCTGATCTTATAATGTCGGATATCATGTTTGTGGCGCTATAACTATCGATATGAGCGGAACAACGTGTTGAAATGGGAAACCTAAAACTTTCTGTGCAAGTGAAAAAAATGAGCTTAGAATCATCAAAATTGCGTTTTCAGCGTTCTCGAAGCGATTTGAGCGCAAAAAAACTGTCTAAATCGATAACGGCAACGTTTTGGAGCTTAAAATGATGTTTTGAGGGCTAAAATTAAACCTAAAGGGCTGCTACTAAACCGAAATTTCTGATCTTACAATGTCGGATATCATGTTTGTGGCGCTATAACTATCGAAATGAGCGGAACAACGTGTTTAAATGAGAAACCTAAAACTTTCTTTGAGAGTGAAAAAAAATGAGCTTAGAATCATCAAAATTGCGTTTTAAGCGTTCTCGAAGCGACTTGAGCGCAAAAAAGCTGTCTAAATCGACAACGGCAACGTTTTAGAGCTCAAAATTATTTTTTGAAGGTTAAACACAAGACCTAAAGGATAGCTACTAAATCGAAATTTCTGATCTTGCCATGTCGGATCTCATGTTTTCGGCGCTCTAACTATCGAAATGAGCGGAACAACGTGTTGAAATGAGAAACCTAAAACTTTCTTTGCAAGTGAAAACAAATGAGTTTAGAATCATCAAAATCGCGTTTTAAGCGTTCTCGAAGCGATTTGAGCGAAAAAAAACTGTCTAAATCGATAACGGAAACGTTTTAGAGCTTAAAATGATTTTTTTAAGGTTAAACACAAGACCTAAAGGACAGCTACTAAATAGAAATTTCTGATTTAAACCATGTCGGACATCATGTTTGCGGCGCTCTAACTATCGAAATTAGCGGAACAACGTGTTGAAATGAGAAACCTAAAACTTTCTTTTCAAGTGAAAACAAATGAGCTTAGAATCATCAAAATCGCGTTTTGAGCGTTCTCGAAGCCATTTGAGCGCAAAAAAACTGTCTAAATCGATAACGGCAACGTTTTAGAGCTTAAAATGATGTTTTGAGAGCTATACTTAAGACCTAAAGGGCAGCTACTAAACCGAAATTTCTGATCTTACAATGTCGGATATCATGTTTGCGGCGCTATAACTATGGAAATCAGCGGAACAACGTGTTGAAATGGGAAACCTAAAACTTTCTTTGCAAGTGAAAAAAATGAGCTTGGAATCATCAGAATCGCGTTTTAAGCGTTCTCGAAGCGATTTTAGCGCAAAAAAAGCCGTCTAAATCCATAACGGCAACGTTTTAGAGGTTAAAATGATGTTTTGAGAGCTAGACTTAAGACCTAAAGGGCAGCTACTAAACTGAAATTTCTGATCTTATAATGTCGAATATCATGTTTGTGGCGCTATAACTATCGAAATGAGCGGAACAACGTGTTGAAATGGGAAACCTAAAACATTCTGTGCAAGTGAAAAAAATGAGCTTAGAATCATCAAAATTGCGTTTTAAGCGTTCTCGAAGCGACTTGAGCGCAAAAAAGCTGTCTAAATCGACAACGGCAACGTTTTAGAGCTTAAAATGATGTTTTGAGAGCTATACTTAAGACCTAAAGGGCAGCTACTAAACCGAAATTTCTGATCTTACAATGTCGGATATCATGTTTGCGGCGCTATAACTATGGAAATCAGCGGAACAACGTGTTGAAATGGGAAACCTAAAACTTTCTTTGCAAGTGAAAAAAATGAGCTTGGAATCATCAGAATCGCATTTTAAGCGTTCTCGAAGCGATTTTAGCGCAAAAAAAGCCGTCTAAATCGATAACGGCAACGTTTTAGAGGTTAAAATGATGTTTTGAGAGCTATACTTAAGACCTAAAGGGCAGCTACTAAACCGAAATTTCTGATCTTACAATGTCGGATATCATGTTTGCGGCGCTATAACTATGGAAATCAGCGGAACAACGTGTTGAAATGGGAAACCTAAAACTTTCTTTGCAAGTGAAAAAAATGAGCTTGGAATCATCAGAATCGCGTTTTAAGCGTTCTCGAAGCGATTTTAGCGCAAAAAAAGCCGTCTAAATCGATAACGGCAACGTTTTAGAGGTTAAAATGATGTTTTGAGAGCTAGACTTAAGACCTAAAGGGCAGCTACTAAACTGAAATTTCTGATCTTATAATGTCGGATATCATGTTTGTGGCGCTATAACTATCGATATGAGCGGAACAACGTGTTGAAATGGGAAACCTAAAACTTTCTGTGCAAGTGAAAAAAATGAGCTTAGAATCATCAAAATTGCGTTTTCAGCGTTCTCGAAGCGATTTGAGCGCAAAAAAACTGTCTAAATCGATAACGGCAACGTTTTGGAGCTTAAAATGATGTTTTGAGGGCTAAAATTAAACCTAAAGGGCTGCTACTAAACCGAAATTTCTGATCTTACAATGTCGGATATCATGTTTGTGGCGCTATAACTATCGAAATGAGCGGAACAACGTGTTTAAATGAGAAACCTAAAACTTTCTTTGAGAGTGAAAAAAAATGAGCTTAGAATCATCAAAATTGCGTTTTAAGCGTTCTCGAAGCGACTTGAGCGCAAAAAAGCTGTCTAAATCGACAACGGCAACGTTTTAGAGCTCAAAATTATTTTTTGAAGGTTAAACACAAGACCTAAAGGATAGCTACTAAATCGAAATTTCTGATCTTGCCATGTCGGATCTCATGTTTTCGGCGCTCTAACTATCGAAATGAGCGGAACAACGTGTTGAAATGAGAAACCTAAAACTTTCTTTGCAAGTGAAAACAAATGAGTTTAGAATCATCAAAATCGCGTTTTAAGCGTTGTCGAAGCGATTTGAGCGCAAAAAAGCTGCCTAAATCGATAACGGCAACGTTTCAGAGCTTAAAATGATGTTTTGAGAGCTAAACTTATGACCTAAAGGGCTGCTACTAAACCGAAATTTCTGATCTTACCATGTCGGATATCATGTTTGCGGCGCCCTAACTATCGAAATGAGCGGAACAACGTGTTGAAATGGGAAACCTAAAACTTTCTGTGCAAGTGAAAAAAATGAGCTTAGAATCATCAAAATTGCGTTTTCAGCGTTCTCGAAGCGATTTGAGCGCAAAAAACTGCCTAAATCGATAACGGCCACGTTTTAGAGCTTAAAATGATGTTTCGAAGGTTAAACACAAGACCTAAAGGACAGCTACTAAATCAAAATTTCTGATCTTACCATGTCGGATATCATGTTTGCGGCGCTCTAACTATCGAAATGAGCGGAACAACGTGTTGAAATGGGAAACCTAAAACTTTCTGTGCAAGTGAAAAAAATGAGCTTAGAATCATCAAAATCGCGTTTTGAGCGTTCTCGAAGCGATTTGAGCGCAAAAAAACTGTCTAAATCGATAACGGCAACGTTTTAGAGCTTAAAATGATGTTTTGAGAGCTAAACTTAAGACCTAAAGGGCAGCTACTAAACCGAAATTTCTGATCTTACAATGCCGGATATCATGTTTGCGGCGCTATAACTATGGAAATGAGCAGAACAACGTGTTGAAATGGGAAACCTAAAACTTTCTTTGCAAGTGAAAAAAATGAGCTTGGAATCATCAGAATCGCGTTTTAAGCGTTCTCGAAGCGATTTTAGCGCAAAAAAGCCGTCTAAATCCATAACGGCAACGTTTTAGAGGTTAAAATGATGTTTTGAGAGCTAGACTTAAGACCTAAAGGGCAGCTACTAAACTGAAATTTCTGATCTTATAATGTCGAATATCATGTTTGTGGCGCTATAACTATCGAAATGAGCGGAACAACGTGTTGAAATGGGAAACCTAAAACATTCCGTGCAAGTGAAAAAAATGAGCTTAGAATCATCAAAATTGCGTTTTAAGCGTTCTCGAAGCGACTTGAGCGCAAAAAAGCTGTCTAAATCGACAACGGCAACGTTTTAGAGCTTAAAATGATGTTTTGAGAGCTATACTTAAGACCTAAAGGGCAGCTACTAAACCGAAATTTCTGATCTTACAATGTCGGATATCATGTTTGCGGCGCTATAACTATCGAAATGAGCGGAACAACGTGTTGAAATGGGAAACCTAAAACTTTCTTTGCAAGTGAAAAAAATGAGCTTGGAATCATCAGAATCGCGTTTTAAGCGTTCTCGAAGCGATTTTAGCGCAAAAAAAGCCGTCTAAATCGATAACGGCAACGTTTTAGAGGTTAAAATGATGTTTTGAGAGCTATACTTAAGACCTAAAGGGCAGCTACTAAACCGAAATTTCTGATCTTACAATGTCGGATATCATGTTTGCGGCGCTATAACTATGGAAATCAGCGGAACAACGTGTTGAAATGGGAAACCTAAAACTTTCTTTGCAAGTGAAAAAAATGAGCTTGGAATCATCAGAATCGCGTTTTAAGCGTTCTCGAAGCGATTTTAGCGCAAAAAAAGCCGTCTAAATCGATAACGGCAAAGTTTTAGAGGTTAAAATGATGTTTTGAGAGCTAGACTTAAGACCAAAAGGGCAGCTACTAAACTGAAATTTCTGATCTTATAATGTCGGATATCATGTTTGTGGCGCTATAACTATCGATATGAGCGGAACAACGTGTTGAAATGGGAAACCTAAAACTTTCTGTGCAAGTGAAAAAAATGAGCTTAGAATCATCAAAATTGTGTTTTCAGCGTTCTCGAAGCGATTTGAGCGCAAAAAAACTGTCTAAATCGATAACGGCAACGTTTTGGAGCTTAAAATGATGTTTTGAGGGCTAAAATTAAACCTAAAGGGCTGCTACTAAACCGAAATTTCTGATCTTACAATGTCGGATATCATGTTTGTGGCGCTATAACTATCGAAATGAGCGGAACAACGTGTTTAAATGAGAAACCTAAAACTTTCTTTGAGAGTGAAAAAAAATGAGCTTAGAATCATCAAAATTGCGTTTTAAGCGTTCTCGAAGCGACTTGAGCGCAAAAAAGCTGTCTAAATCGACAACGGCAACGTTTTAGAGCTCAAAATTATTTTTTGAAGGTTAAACACAAGACCTAAAGGATAGCTACTAAATCGAAATTTCTGATCTTGCCATGTCGGATCTCATGTTTTCGGCGCTCTAACTATCGAAATGAGCGGAACAACGTGTTGAAATGAGAAACCTAAAACTTTCTTTGCAAGTGAAAACAAATGAGTTTAGAATCATCAAAATCGCGTTTTAAGCGTTGTCGAAGCGATTTAAGCGCAAAAAAGCTGCCTAAATCGATAACGGCAACGTTTCAGAGCTTAAAATGATGTTTTGAGAGCTAAACTTATGACCTAAAGGGCAGCTACTAAACCGAAATTTCTGATCTTACCATGTCGGATATCATGTTTGCGGCGCCCTAACTATCGAAATGAGCGGAACAACGTGTTGAAATGGGAAACCTAAAACTTTCTGTGCAAGTGAAAAAAATGAGCTTAGAATCATCAAAATTGCGTTTTCAGCGTTCTCGAAGCGATTTGAGCGCAAAAAACTGCCTAAATCGATAACGGCCACGTTTTAGAGCTTAAAATGATGTTTCGAAGGTTAAACACAAGACCTAAAGGACAGCTACTAAATCAAAATTTCTGATCTTACCATGTCGGATATCATGTTTGCGGCGCTCTAACTATCGAAATGAGCGGAACAACGTGTTGAAATGGGAAACCTAAAACTTTCTGTGCAAGTGAAAAAAATGAGCTTAGAATCATCAAAATCGCGTTTTGAGCGTTCTCGAAGCGATTTGAGCGCAAAAAAACTGTCTAAATCGATAACGGCAACGTTTTAGAGGTTAAAATGATGTTTTGAGAGCTATACTTAAGACCTAAAGGGCAGCTACTAAACCGAAATTTCTGATCTTACAATGCCGGATATCATGTTTGCGGCGCTATAACTATGGAAATGAGCAGAACAACGTGTTGAAATGGGAAACCTAAAACTTTCTTTGCAAGTGAAAAAAATGAGCTTGGAATCATCAGAATCGCGTTTTAAGCGTTCTCGAAGCGATTTTAGCGCAAAAAAAAGCCGTCTAAATCGATAACGGCAACATTTTAGAGCTTAAAATGATGTTTTGAGAGCTAAATTTAAGACCTAAAGGGCAGCTACTAAACCGAAATTTCTGATCTTACCATGTCGGATATCATGTTTGCGGCGCTCTAACTATCGAAATGAGCGGAACAACGTGTTGAAATGAGAAACCTAGAACTTTCTTTGCAAGTGAAAAAAATGAGCTTAGAATAATCAAAATTGCGTTTTCAGCGTTCTCGAAGCGATTTGAGCGCAAAAAAACTGTCTAAATCGATAACGGCAACGTTTTGGAGCTTAAAATGATGTTTTGAGGGCTAAAATTAAACCTAAAGGGTAGCTACTAAACCGAAATTTCTGATCTTACAATGTCGGATATCATGTTTGTGGCGCTATAACTAACGAAATGAGCGGAACAACGTGTTTAAATGAGAAACCTAAAACTGTCTTTGAGAGTGAAAAAAAAGGAGCTTAGAATCATCAAAATTGCGTTTTAAGCGTTCTCGAAGCGACTTGACCGCAAAAAAGCTGTCTAAATCGACAACGGCAACGTTTTAGAGCTCAAAATTATTTTTTGAAGGTTAAACACAAGACCTAAAGGATAGCTACTAAATCGAAATTTCTGATCTTGCCATGTCGGATCTCATGTTTTCGGCGCTCTAACTATCGAAATGAGCGGAACAACGTGTTGAAATGAGAAACCTAAAACTTTCTTTGCAAGTGAAAACAAATGAGTTTAGCGTTGTCGAAGCGATTTGAGCGAAAAAAAGCTGCCTAAATCGATAACGGCAACGTTTCAGAGCTTAAAATGATGTTTTGAGAGCTAAACTTATGACCTAAAGGGCAGCTACTAAACCGAATATTCTGATCTTACCATGTCGGATATCATGTTTGCGGCGCCCTAACTATCGAATTGAGCGGAACAACGTGTTGAAATGGGAAACCTAAAACTTTCTGTGCAAGTGAAAAAAATGAGCTTAGAATCATCAAAATTGCGTTTTCAGCGTTCTCGAAGCGATTTGAGCGAAAAAAAACTGCCTAAATCGATAACGGCCACGTTTTAGAGCTTAAAATGATGTTTCGAAGGTTAAACACAAGACCTAAACGACAGCTACTAAATCAAAATTTCTGATCTTACCATGTCGGATATCATGTTTGCGGCGCTCTAACTATCGAAATGAGCGGAACAACGTGTTGAAATGGGAAACCTAAAACTTTCTGTGCAAGTGAAAAAAATGAGCTTAGAATCATCAAAATCGCGTTTTGAGCGTTCTCGAAGCGATTTGAGCGACAAAAAACTGTCTAAATCGATAACGGAAACGTTTTAGAGCTTAAAATGATTTTTTTAAGGTTAAACACAAGACCTAAAGACAGCTACTAAATAGAAATTTCTGATTTAAACCATGTCGGACATCATGTTTGCGGCGCTCTAACTATCGAAATGAGCGGAACAACGTGTTGAAATGAGAAACCTAAAACTTTCTTTTCAAGTGAAAACAAATGAGTTTAGAATCATCAAAATCGCGTTTTGAGATTTCTCGAAGCCATTTGAGCGCAAAAAAACTGTCTAAATCGATAACGGCAACGTTTTAGAGCTTAAAATGATGTTTTGAGAGCTATACTTAAGACCTAAAGGGCAGCTACTAAACCGAAATTTCTGATCTTACAATGTCGGATATCATGTTTGCGGCGCTATAACTATGGAAATCAGCGGAACAACGTGTTGAAATGGGAAACCTAAAACTTTCTTTGCAAGTGAAAAAAATGAGCTTGGAATCATCAGAATCGCGTTTTAAGCGTTCTCGAAGCGATTTTAGCGCAAAAAAAGCCGTCTAAATCCATAACGGCAACGTTTTAGAGGTTAAAATGATGTTTTGAGAGCTAGACTTAAGACCTAAAGGGCAGCTACTAAACTGAAATTTCTGATCTTATAATGTCGAATATCATGTTTGTGGCGCTATAACTATCGAAATGAGCGGAACAACGTGTTGAAATGGGAAACCTAAAACATTCTGTGCAAGTGAAAAAAATGAGCTTAGAATCATCAAAATCGCGTTTCCAGTGTTCTGGAAGCGATTTGAGCGCAAAAAAACTGTCTAAATCGATAACGGCAACGTTTTGGAGCTTAAAATGATGTTTTGAGGGCTAAAATTAAACCTAAAGGGCAGCTACTAAACCGAAATTTCTGATCTTACAATGTCGGATATCATGTTTGTGGCGCTATAACTATCGAAATGAGCGGAACAACGTGTTTAAATGAGAAACCTAAAACTTTCTTTGCAAGTGAAAACAAATGAGTTTAGAATCATCAAAATCGCGTTTTAAGCGTTGTCGAAGCGATTTGAGCGCAAAAAAGCTGCCTAAATCGATAACGGCAACGTTTCAGAGCTTAAAATGATGTTTTGAGAGCTAAACTTATGACCTAAAGGGCAGCTACTAAACCGAAATTTCTGATCTTACCATGTCGGATATCATGTTTGCGGCGCCCTAACTATCGAAATGAGCGGAACAACGTGTTGAAATGGGAAACCTAAAACTTTCTGTGCAAGTGAAAAAAATGAGCTTGGAATCATCAAAATTGCGTTTTCAGCGTTCTCGAAGCGATTTGAGCGCAAAAAACTGCCTAAATCGATAACGGCCACGTTTTAGAGCTTAAAATGATGTTTCGAAGGTTAAACACAAGACCTAAAGGACAGCTACTAAATCAAAATTTCTGATCTTACCATGTCGGATATCATGTTTGCGGCGCCCTAACTATCGAAATGAGCGGAACAACGTGTTGAAATGGGAAACCTAAAACTTTCTGTGCAAGTGAAAAAAATGAGCTTAGAATCATCAAAATCGCGTTTTGAGCGTTCTCGAAGCGATTTGAGCGCAAAAAAACTGTCTAAATCGATAACGGCAACGTTTTAGAGCTTAAAATGATGTTTTGAGAGCTAAACTTAAGACCTAAAGGGCAGCTACTAAACCGAAATTTCTGATCTTACAATGCCGGATATCATGTTTGCGGCGCTATAACTATGGAAATGAGCAGAACAACGTGTTGAAATGGGAAACCTAAAACTTTCTTTGCAAGTGAAAAAAATGAGCTTGGAATCATCAGAATCGCGTTTTAAGCGTTCTCGAAGCGATTTTAGCGCAAAAAAAGCCGTTAAATCGATAACGGCAACATTTTAGAGCTTAAAATGATGTTTTGAGAGCTAAATTTAAGACCTAAAGGGCAGCTACTAAACCGAAAATTCTGATCTTACAATGTCGGATATCATGTTTGTGGCGCTATAACTATCGAAATGAGCGGAACAACGTGTTTAAATGAGAAACCTAAAACTGTCTTTGAGAGTGAAAAAAAAGGAGCTTAGAATCATCAAAATTGCGTTTTAAGCGTTCTCGAAGCGACTTGACCGCAAAAAAGCTGTCTAAATCGACAACGGCAACGTTTTAGAGCTCAAAATTATTTTTGAAGGTTAAACACAAGACCTAAAGGATAGCTACTAAATCGAAATTTCTGATCTTGCCATGTCGGATCTCATGTTTTCGGCGCTCTAACTATCGAAATGAGCGGAACAACGTGTGGAAATGAGAAACCTAAAACTTTCTTTGCAAGTGAAAACAAGTGAGTTTAGAATCATCAAAATCGCGTTTTAAGCGTTGTCGAAGCGATTTGAGCGAAAAAAAGCTGCCTAAATCGATAACGGCAACGTTTCAGAGCTTAAAATGATGTTTTGAGAGCTAAACTTATGACCTAAAGGGCAGCTACTAAACCGAATATTCTGATCTTACCATGTCGGATATCATGTTTGCGGCGCCCTAACTATCGAAATGAGCGGAACAACGTGTTGAAATGGGAAACCTAAAACTTTCTGTGTAAGTGAAAAATATGAGCTTAGAATCATCAAAATTGCGTTTTCAGCGTTCTCGAAGCGATTTGAGCGCAAAAAAACTGCCTAAATCGATAACGGCCACGTTTTAGAGCTTAAAATGATGTTTCGAAGGTTAAACACAAGACCTAAACGACAGCTACTAAATCAAAATTTCTGATCTTACCATGTCGGATATCATGTTTGCGGCGCTCTAACTATCGAAATGAGCGGAACAACGTGTTGAAATGGGAAACCTAAAACTTTCTGTGCAAGTGAAAAAAATGAGCTTAGAATCATCAAAATCGCGTTTTGAGCGTTCTCGAAGCGATTTGAGCGACAAAAAACTGTCTAAATCGATAACGGAAACGTTTTAGAGCTTAAAATGATTTTTTTAAGGTTAAACACAAGACCTAAAGGACAGCTACTAAATAGAAATTTCTGATTTAAACCATGTCGGACATCATGTTTGCGGCGCTCTAACTATCGAAATTAGCGGAACAACGTGTTGAAATGAGAAACCTAAAACTTTCTTTTCAAGTGAAAACAAATGAGCTTAGAATCATCAAAATCGCGTTTTGAGCGTTCTCGAAGCCATTTGAGCGCAAAAAAATGTCTAAATCGATAACGGCAACGTTTTAGAGCTTAAAATGATGTTTTGAGAGCTATACTTAAGACCTAAAGGGCAGCTACTAAACCGAAATTTCTGATCTTACAATGTCGGATATCATGTTTGTGGCGCTATAACTATCGAAATGAGCGGAACAACGTGTTTAAATGAGAAACCTAAAACTTTCTTTGAGAGTGAAAAAAAATGAGCTTAGAATCATCAAAATTGCGTTTTAAGCGTTCTCGAAGCGACTTGAGCGCAAAAAAGCTGTCTAAATCGACAACGGCAACGTTTTAGAGCTCAAAATTATTTTTTGAAGGTTAAACACAAGAGCTAAAGGATAGCTACTAAATCGAAATTTCTGATCTTGCCATGTCGGATCTCATGTTTTCGGCGCTCTAACTATCGAAAGGAGCGGAACAACGTGTTGAAATGAGAAACCTAAAACTTTCTTTGCAAGTGAAAACAAATGAGTTTAGAATCATCAAAATCGCGTTTTAAGCGTTGTCGAAGCGATTTGAGCGCAAAAAAGCTGCCTAAATCGATAACGGCAACGTTTCAGAGCTTAAAATGATGTTTTGAGAGCTAAACTTATGACCTAAAGGGCAGCTACTAAACCGAAATTTCTGATCTTACCATGTCGGATATCATGTTTGCGGCGCCCTAACTATCGAAATGAGCGGAACAACGTGTTGAAATGGGAAACCTAAAACTTTCTGTGCAAGTGAAAAAAATGAGCTTAGAATCATCAAAATTGCGTTTTCAGCGTTCTCGAAGCGATTTGAGCGCAAAAAAACTGTCTAAATCGATAACGGCAACGTTTTGGAGCTTAAAATGATGTTTTGAGGGCTAAAATTAAACCTAAAGGGCTGCTACTAAACCGAAATTTCTGATCTTACAATGTCGGATATCATGTTTGTGGCGCTATAACTATCGAAATGAGCGGAACAACGTGTTTAAATGAGAAACCTAAAACTTTCTTTGAGAGTGAAAAAAAATGAGCTTAGAATCATCAAAATTGCGTTGTAAGCGTTCTCGAAGCGACTTGAGCGCAAAAAAGCTGTCTAAATCGACAACGGCAACGTTTTAGAGCTCAAAATTATTTTTTGAAGGTTAAACACAAGACCTAAAGGATAGCTACTAAATCGAAATTTCTGATCTTGCCATGTCGGATCTCATGTTTTCGGCGCTCTAACTATCGAAATGAGCGGAACAACGTGTTGAAATGAGAAACCTAAAACTTTCTTTGCAAGTGAAAACAAATGAGTTTAGAATCATCAAAGTCGCGTTTTAAGCGTTGTCGAAGCGATTTGAGCGCAAAAAAGCTGCCTAAATCGATAACGGCAACGTTTCAGAGCTTAAAATGATGTTTTGAGAGCTAAACTTATGACCTAAAGGGCAGCTACTAAACCGAAATTTCTGATCTTACCATGTCGGATATCATGTTTGCGGCGCCCTAACTATCGAAATGAGCGGAACAACGTGTTGAAATGGGAAACCTAAAACTTTCTGTGCAAGTGAAAAAAATGAGCTTAGAATCATCAAAATTGCGTTTTCAGCGTTCTCGAAGCGATTTGAGCGCAAAAAACTGCCTAAATCGATAACGGCCACGTTTTAGAGCTTAAAATGATGTTTCGAAGGTTAAACACAAGACCTAAAGGACAGCTACTAAATCAAAATTTCTGATCTTACCATGTCGGATATCATGTTTGCGGCGCTCTAACTATCGAAATGAGCGGAACAACGTGTTGAAATGGGAAACCTAAAACTTTCTGTGCAAGTGAAAAAAATGAGCTTAGAATCATCAAAATCGCGTTTTGAGCGTTCTCGAAACGATTTGAGCGCAAAAAAACTGTCTAAATCGATAACGGCAACGTTTTAGAGCTTAAAATGATGTTTTGAGAGCTAAACTTAAGACCTAAAGGGCAGCTACTAAACCGAAATTTCTGATCTTACAATGCCGGATATCATGTTTGCGGCGCTATAACTATGGAAATGAGCAGAACAACGTGTTGAAATGGGAAACCTAAAACTTTCTTTGCAAGTGAAAAAAATGAGCTTGGAATCATCAGAATCGCGTTTTAAGCGTTCTCGAAGCGATTTTAGCGCAAAAAAAAGCCGTCTAAATCGATAACGGCAACATTTTAGAGCTTAAAATGATGTTTTGAGAGCTAAATTTAAGACCTAAAGGGCAGCTACTAAACCGAAATTTCTGATCTTACCATGTCGGATATCATGTTTGCGGCGCTCTAACTATCGAAATGAGCGGAACAACGTGTTGAAATGAGAAACCTAGAACTTTCTTTGCAAGTGAAAAAAATGAGCTTAGAATCATCAAAATTGCGTTTTCAGCGTTCTCGAAGCGATTTGAGCGCAAAAAAACTGTCTAAATCGATAACGGCAACGTTTTGGAGCTTAAAATGATGTTTTGAGGGCTAAAATTAAACCTAAAGGGCAGCTACTAAACCGAAATTTCTGATCTTACAATGTCGGATATCATGTTTGTGGCGCTATAACTATCGAAATGAGCGGAACAACGTGTTTAAATGAGAAACCTAAAACTGTCTTTGAGAGTGAAAAAAAAGGAGCTTAGAATCATCAAAATTGCGTTTTAAGCGTTCTCGAAGCGACTTGACCGCAAAAAAGCTGTCTAAATCGACAACGGCAACGTTTTAGAGCTCAAAATTATTTTTTGAAGGTTAAACACAAGACCTAAAGGATAGCTACTAAATCGAAATTTCTGATCTTGCCATGTCGGATCTCATGTTTTCGGCGCTCTAACTATCGAAATGAGCAGAACAACGTGTTGAAATGAGAAACCTAAAACTTTCTTTGCAAGTGAAAACAAATGAGTTTAGCGTTGTCGAAGCGATTTGAGCGAAAAAAAGCTGCCTAAATCGATAACGGCAACGTTTCAGAGCTTAAAATGATGTTTTGAGAGCTAAACTTATGACCTAAAGGGCAGCTACTAAACCGAATATTCTGATCTTACCATGTCGGATATCATGTTTGCGGCGCCCTAACTATCGAAATGAGCGGAACAACGTGTTGAAATGGGAAACCTAAAACTTTCTGTGCAAGTGAAAAAAATGAGCTTAGAATCATCAAAATTGCGTTTTCAGCGTTCTCGAAGCGATTTGAGCGCAAAAAAACTGCCTAAATCGATAACGGCCACGTTTTAGAGCTTAAAATGATGTTTCGAAGGTTAAACACAAGACCTAAACGACAGCTACTAAATCAAAATTTCTGATCTTACCATGTCGGATATCATGTTTGCGGCGCTCTAACTATCGAAATGAGCGGAACAACGTGTTGAAATGGGAAACCTAAAACTTTCTGTGCAAGTGAAAAAAATGAGCTTAGAATCATCAAAATCGCGTTTTGAGCGTTCTCGAAGCCATTTGAGCGCAAAAAAACTCTAAATCGATAACGGCAACGTTTTAAAGCTTAAAATGATGTTTTGAGAGCTATACATAAGACCTAAAGGGCAGCTACTAAACCGAAATTTCTGATCTTACAATGTCGGGTATCATGTTTGCGGCGCTATAACTATGGAAATCAGCGGAACAACGTGTTGAAATGGGAAACCTAAAACTTTCTTTGCAAGTGAAAAAAATGAGCTTGGAATCATCAGAATCGCGTTTTAAGCGTTCTCGAAGCGATTTTAGCGCAAAAAAAGCCGTCTAAATCCATAACGGCAACGTTTTAGAGGTTAAAATGATGTTTTGAGAGCTAGACTTAAGACCTAAAGGGCAGCTACTAAACTGAAATTTCTGATCTTATAATGTCGAATATCATGTTTGTGGCGCTATAACTATCGAAATGAGCGGAACAACGTGTTGAAATGGGAAACCTAAAACATTCTGTGCAAGTGAAAAAAATGAGCTTAGAATCATCAAAATCGCGTTTCCAGTGTTCTGGAAGCGATTTGAGCGCAAAAAAGCTGTCTAAATCGATAACGGCAACGTTTTGGAGCTTAAAATGATGTTTTGAGGGCTAAAATTAAACCTAAAGGGCAGCTACTAAACCGAAATTTCTGATCTTACAATGTCGGATATCATGTTTGTGGCGCTATAACTATCGAAATGAGCGGAACAACGTGTTTAAATTAGAAACCTAAAACTTTCTTTGAGAGTGAAAAAAAATGAGCTGAGAATCATCAAAATTGCGTTTTAAGCGTTCTCGAAGCGACTTGAGCGCAAAAAAGCTGTCTAAATCGACAACGGCAACGTTTTAGAGCTCAAAATTATTTTTTGAAGGTTAAACACAACACCTAAAGGATAGCTACTAAATCGAAATTTCTGATCTTGCCATGTCGGATCTCATGTTTTCGGCGCTCTAACTATTGAAATGAGCGGAACAACGTGTTGAAATGAGAAACCTAAAACTTTCTTTGCAAGTGAAAACAAATGAGTTTAGAATCATCAAAATCGCGTTTTAAGCGTTGTCGAAGCGATTTGAGCGCAAAAAAGCTGCCTAAATCGATAACGGCAACGTTTCAGAGCTTAAAATGATGTTTTGAGAGCTAAACTTATGACCTAAAGGGCAGCTACTAAACCGAAATTTCTGATCTTACCATGTCGGATATCATGTTTGCGGCGCCCTAACTATCGAAATGAGCGGAACAACGTGTTGAAATGGGAAACCTAAAACTTTCTGTGCAAGTGAAAAAAATGAGCTTAGAATCATCAAAATTGCGTTTTCAGCGTTCTCGAAGCGATTTGAGCGCAAAAAACTGCCTAAATCGATAACGGCCACGTTTTAGAGCTTAAAATGATGTTTCGAAGGTTAAACACAAGACCTAAAGGACAGCTACTAAATCAAAATTTCTGATCTTACCATGTCGGATATCATGTTTGCGGCGCCCTAACTATCGAAATGAGCGGAACAACGTGTTGAAATGGGAAACCTAAAACTTTCTGTGCAAGTGAAAAAAATGAGCTTAGAATCATCAAAATCGCGTTTTGAGCGTTCTCGAAGCGATTTGAGCGCAAAAAAACTGTCTAAATCGATAACGGCAACGTTTTAGAGCTTAAAATGATGTTTTGAGAGCTAAACTTAAGACCTAAAGGGCAGCTACTAAACCGAAATTTCTGATCTTACAATGCCGGATATCATGTTTGCGGCGCTATAACTATGGAAATGAGCAGAACAACGTGTTGAAATGGGAAACCTAAAACTTTCTTTGCAAGTGAAAAAAATGAGCTTGGAATCATCAGAATCGCGTTTTAAGCGTTCTCGAAGCGATTTTAGCGCAAAAAAAAGCCGTTAAATTGATAACGGCAACATTTTAGAGCTTAAAATGATGTTTTGAGAGCTAAATTTAAGACCTAAAGGGCAGCTACTAAACCGAAATTTCTGATCTTACCATGTCGGATATCATGTTTGCGGCGCTCTAACTATCGAAATAAGCGGAACAACGTGTTGAAATGAGAAACCTAGAACTTTCTTTGCAAGTAAAAAAAATGAGCTTAGAATCATCAAAATTGCGTTTTCAGCGTTCTCGAAGCGATTTGAGCGCAAAAAAACTGTCTAAATCGATAACGGCAACGTTTTGGAGCTTAAAATGATGTTTTGAGGGCTAAAATTAAACCTAAAAGGCAGCTACTAAACCGAAATTTCTGATCTTACAATGTCGGATATCATGTTTGTGGCGCTATAACTATCGAAATGAGCGGAACAACGTGTTTAAATGAGAAACCTAAAACTGTCTTTGAGAGTGAAAAAAAAGGAGCTTAGAATCATCAAAATTGCGTTTTAAGCGTTCTCGAAGCGACTTGACCGCAAAAAAGCTGTCTAAATCGACAACGGCAACGTTTTAGAGCTCAAAATTATTTTTTGAAGGTTAAACACAAGACCTAAAGGATAGCTACTAAATCGAAATTTCTGATCTTGCCATGTCGGATCTCATGTTTTTGGCGCTCTAACTACCGAAATGAGCGGAACAACGTGTTGAAATGAGAAACCTAAAACTTTCTGTGCAAGTGAAAAAAATGAGCTTAGAATCATCAAAATCGCGTTTCCAGTGTTCTGGAAGCGATTTGAGCGCAAAAAAACGGTCTAAATCGATAACGGCAACGTTTTGGAGCTTAAAATGATGTTTTGAGGGCTAAAATTAAACCTAAAGGGCAGCTACTAAACCGAAATTTCTGATCTTACAATGTCGGATATCATGTTTGTGGCGCTATAACTATCGAAATGAGCGGAACAACGTGTTTAAATGAGAAACCTAAAACTTTCTTTGAGAGTGAAAAAAAATGAGCTTAGAATCATCAAAATTGCGTTTTAAGCGTTCTCGAAGCGACTTGAGCGCAAAAAAGCTGTCTAAATCGACAACGGCAACGTTTTAGAGCTCAAAATTATTTTTTGAAGGTTAAACACAAGACCTAAAGGATAGCTACTAAATCGAAATTTCTGATCTTGCCATGTCGGATCTCATGTTTTCGGCGCTCTAACTATTGAAATGAGCGGAACAACGTGTTGAAATGAGAAACCTAAAACTTTCTTTGCAAGTGAAAACAAATGAGTTTAGAATCATCAAAATCGCGTTTTAAGCGTTGTCGAAGCGATTTGAGCGCAAAAAAGCTGCCTAAATCGATAACGGCAACGTTTCAGAGCTTAAAATGATGTTTTGAGAGCTAAACTTATGACCTAAAGGGCAGCTACTAAACCGAAATTTCTGATCTTACCATGTCGGATATCATGTTTGCGGCGCCCTAACTATCGAAATGAGCGGAACAACGTGTTGAAATGGGAAACCTAAAACTTTCTGTGCAAGTGAAAAAAATGAGCTTAGAATCATCAAAATTGCGTTTTCAGCGTTCTCGAAGCGATTTGAGCGCAAAAAACTGCCTAAATCGATAACGGCCACGTTTTAGAGCTTAAAATGATGTTTCGAAGGTTAAACACAAGACCTAAAGGACAGCTACTAAATCAAAATTTCTGATCTTACCATGTCGGATATCATGTTTGCGGCGCCCTAACTATCGAAATGAGCGGAACAACGTGTTGAAATGGGAAACCTAAAACTTTCTGTGCAAGTGAAAAAAATGAGCTTAGAATCATCAAAATCGCGTTTTGAGCGTTCTCGAAGCGATTTGAGCGCAAAAAAACTGTCTAAATCGATAACGGCAACGTTTTAGAGCTTAAAATGATGTTTTGAGAGCTAAACTTAAGACCTAAAGGGCAGCTACTAAACCGAAATTTCTGATCTTACAATGCCGGATATCATGTTTGCGGCGCTATAACTATGGAAATGAGCAGAACAACGTGTTGAAATGGGAAACCTAAAACTTTCTTTGCAAGTGAAAAAAATGAGCTTGGAATCATCAGAATCGCGTTTTAAGCGTTCTCGAAGCGATTTTAGCCAAAAAAAAGCCGTTAAATTGATAACGGCAACATTTTAGAGCTTAAAATGATGTTTTGAGAGCTAAATTTAAGACCTAAAGGGCAGCTACTAAACCGAAATTTCTGATCTTACCATGTCGGATATCATGTTTGCGGCGCTCTAACTATCGAAATGAGCGGAACAACGTGTTGAAATGAGAAACCTAGAACTTTCTTTGCAAGTGAAAAAAATGAGCTTAGAATCATCAAAATTGCGTTTTCAGCGTTCTCGAAGCGATTTGAGCGCAAAAAAACTGTCGAAATCGATAACGGCCACGTTTTGGAGCTTAAAATGATGTTTTGAGGGCTAAAATTAAACCTAAAAGGCAGCTACTAAACCGAAATTTCTGATCTTACAATGTCGGATATCATGTTTGTGGCGCTATAACTATCGAAATGAGCGGAACAACGTGTTTAAATGAGAAACCTAAAACTGTCTTTGAGAGTGAAAAAAAAGGAGCTTAGAATCATCAAAATTGCGTTTTAAGCGTTCTCGAAGCGACTTGACCGCAAAAAAGCTGTCTAAATCGACAACGGCAACGTTTTAGAGCTCAAAATTATTTTTTGAAGGTTAAACACAAGACCTAAAGGATAGCTACTAAATCGAAATTTCTGATCTTGCCATGTCGGATCTCATGTTTTCGGCGCTCTAACTACCGAAATGAGCGGAACAACGTGTTGAAATGAGAAACCTAAAACTTTCTTTGCAAGTGAAAACAAATGAGTTTAGAATCATCAAAATCGCGTTTTAAGCGTTGTCGAAGCGATTTGAGCGCAAAAAAGCTGCCTAAATCGATAACGGCCACGTTTTAGAGCTTAAAATGATGTTTTGAGAGCTAAACTTATGACCTAAAGGGCAGCTACTAAACCGAATATTCTGATCTTACCATGTCGGATATCATGTTTGCGGCGCCCTAACTATCGAAATGAGCGGAACAACGTGTTGAAATGGGAAACCTAAAACTTTCTGTGCAAGTGAAAAAAATGAGCTTAGAATCATCAAAATTGCGTTTTCAGCGTTCTCGAAGCGATTTGAGCGCAAAAAAACTGCCTAAATCGATAACGGCCACGTTTTAGAGCTTAAAATGATGTTTCGAAGGTTAAACACAAGACCTAAACGACAGCTACTAAATCAAAATTTCTGATCTTACCATGTCGGATATCATGTTTGCGGCACTCTAACTATCGAAATGAGCGGAACAACGTGTTGAAATGGGAAACCTAAAACTTTCTGTGCAAGTGAAAAAAATGAGCTTAGAATCATCAAAATCGCGTTTTGAGCGTTCTCGAAACGATTTGAGCGCAAAAAAACTGTCTAAATCGATAACGGCAACGTTTTAGAGCTTAAAATGATGTTTTGAGAGCTAAACTTAAGACCTAAAGGGCAGCTACTAAACCGAAATTTCTGATCTTACAATGCCGGATATCATGTTTGCGGCGCTATAACTATGGAAATGAGCAGAACAACGTGTTGAAATGGGAAACCTAAAACTTTCTTTGCAAGTGAAAAAAATGAGCTTGGAATCATCAGAATCGCGTTTTAAGCGTTCTCGAAGCGATTTTAGCGCAAAAAAAAGCCGTCTAAATCGATAACGGCAACATTTTAGAGCTTAAAATGATGTTTTGAGAGCTAAATTTAAGACCTAAAGGGCAGCTACTAAACCGAAATTTCTGATCTTACCATGTCGGATATCATGTTTGCGGCGCTCTAACTATCGAAATGAGCGGAACAACGTGTTGAAATGAGAAACCTAGAACTTTCTTTGCAAGTGAAAAAAATGAGCTTAGAATCATCAAAATTGCGTTTTCAGCGTTCTCGAAGCGATTTGAGCGCAAAAAAACTGTCTAAATCGATAACGGCAACGTTTTGGAGCTTAAAATGATGTTTTGAGGGCTAAAATTAAACCTAAAGGGCAGCTACTAAACCGAAATTTCTGATCTTACAATGTCGGATATCATGTTTGTGGCGCTATAACTATCGAAATGAGCGGAACAACGTGTTTAAATGAGAAACCTAAAACTGTCTTTGAGAGTGAAAAAAAAGGAGCTTAGAATCATCAAAATTGCGTTTTAAGCGTTTTCGAAGCGACTTGACCGCAAAAAAGCTGTCTAAATCGACAACGGCAACGTTTTAGAGCTCAAAATTATTTTTTGAAGGTTAAACACAAGACCTAAAGGATAGCTACTAAATCGAAATTTCTGATCTTGCCATGTCGGATCTCATGTTTTCGGCGCTCTAACTATCGAAATGAGCAGAACAACGTGTTGAAATGAGAAACCTAAAACTTTCTTTGCAAGTGAAAACAAATGAGTTTAGCGTTGTCGAAGCGATTTGAGCGAAAAAAAGCTGCCTAAATCGATAACGGCAACGTTTCAGAGCTTAAAATGATGTTTTGAGAGCTAAACTTATGACCTAAAGGGCAGCTACTAAACCGAATATTCTGATCTTACCATGTCGGATATCATGTTTGCGGCGCCCTAACTATCGAAATGAGCGGAACAACGTGTTGAAATGGGAAACCTAAAACTTTCTGTGCAAGTGAAAAAAATGAGCTTAGAATCATCAAAATTGCGTTTTCAGCGTTCTCGAAGCGATTTGAGCGCAAAAAAACTGCCTAAATCGATAACGGCCACGTTTTAGAGCTTAAAATGATGTTTCGAAGGTTAAACACAAGACCTAAACGACAGCTACTAAATCAAAATTTCTGATCTTACCATGTCGGATATCATGTTTGCGGCGCTCTAACTATCGAAATGAGCGGAACAACGTGTTGAAATGGGAAACCTAAAACTTTCTGTGCAAGTGAAAAAAATGAGCTTAGAATCATCAAAATCGCGTTTTGAGCGTTCTCGAAGCCATTTGAGCGCAAAAAAACTCTAAATCGATAACGGCAACGTTTTAAAGCTTAAAATGATGTTTTGAGAGCTATACATAAGACCTAAAGGGCAGCTACTAAACCGAAATTTCTGATCTTACAATGTCGGGTATCATGTTTGCGGCGCTATAACTATGGAAATCAGCGGAACAACGTGTTGAAATGGGAAACCTAAAACTTTCTTTGCAAGTGAAAAAAATGAGCTTGGAATCATCAGAATCGCGTTTTAAGCGTTCTCGAAGCGATTTTAGCGCAAAAAAAGCCGTCTAAATCCATAACGGCAACGTTTTAGAGGTTAAAATGATGTTTTGAGAGCTAGACTTAAGACCTAAAGGGCAGCTACTAAACTGAAATTTCTGATCTTATAATGTCGAATATCATGTTTGTGGCGCTATAACTATCGAAATGAGCGGAACAACGTGTTGAAATGGGAAACCTAAAACATTCTGTGCAAGTGAAAAAAATGAGCTTAGAATCATCAAAATCGCGTTTCCAGTGTTCTGGAAGCGATTTGAGCGCAAAAAAGCTGTCTAAATCGATAACGGCAACGTTTTGGAGCTTAAAATGATGTTTTGAGGGCTAAAATTAAACCTAAAGGGCAGCTACTAAACCGAAATTTCTGATCTTACAATGTCGGATATCATGTTTGTGGCGCTATAACTATCGAAATGAGCGGAACAACGTGTTTAAATTAGAAACCTAAAACTTTCTTTGAGAGTGAAAAAAAATGAGCTTAGAATCATCAAAATTGCGTTTTAAGCGTTCTCGAAGCGACTTGAGCGCAAAAAAGCTGTCTAAATCGACAACGGCAACGTTTTAGAGCTCAAAATTATTTTTTGAAGGTTAAACACAACACCTAAAGGATAGCTACTAAATCGAAATTTCTGATCTTGCCATGTCGGATCTCATGTTTTCGGCGCTCTAACTATTGAAATGAGCGGAACAACGTGTTGAAATGAGAAACCTAAAACTTTCTTTGCAAGTGAAAACAAATGAGTTTAGAATCATCAAAATCGCGTTTTAAGCGTTGTCGAAGCGATTTGAGCGCAAAAAAGCTGCCTAAATCGATAACGGCAACGTTTCAGAGCTTAAAATGATGTTTTGAGAGCTAAACTTATGACCTAAAGGGCAGCTACTAAACCGAAATTTCTGATCTTACCATGTCGGATATCATGTTTGCGGCGCCCTAACTATCGAAATGAGCGGAACAACGTGTTGAAATGGGAAACCTAAAACTTTCTGTGCAAGTGAAAAAAATGAGCTTAGAATCATCAAAATTGCGTTTTCAGCGTTCTCGAAGCGATTTGAGCGCAAAAAACTGCCTAAATCGATAACGGCCACGTTTTAGAGCTTAAAATGATGTTTCGAAGGTTAAACACAAGACCTAAAGGACAGCTACTAAATCAAAATTTCTGATCTTACCATGTCGGATATCATGTTTGCGGCGCCCTAACTATCGAAATGAGCGGAACAACGTGTTGAAATGGGAAACCTAAAACTTTCTGTGCAAGTGAAAAAAATGAGCTTAGAATCATCAAAATCGCGTTTTGAGCGTTCTCGAAGCGATTTGAGCGCAAAAAAACTGTCTAAATCGATAACGGCAACGTTTTAGAGCTTAAAATGATGTTTTGAGAGCTAAACTTAAGACCTAAAGGGCAGCTACTAAACCGAAATTTCTGATCTTACAATGCCGGATATCATGTTTGCGGCGCTATAACTATGGAAATGAGCAGAACAACGTGTTGAAATGGGAAACCTAAAACTTTCTTTGCAAGTGAAAAAAATGAGCTTGGAATCATCAGAATCGCGTTTTAAGCGTTCTCGAAGCGATTTTAGCGCAAAAAAAAGCCGTTAAATTGATAACGGCAACATTTTAGAGCTTAAAATGATGTTTTGAGAGCTAAATTTAAGACCTAAAGGGCAGCTACTAAACCGAAATTTCTGATCTTACCATGTCGGATATCATGTTTGCGGCGCTCTAACTATCGAAATAAGCGGAACAACGTGTTGAAATGAGAAACCTAGAACTTTCTTTGCAAGTAAAAAAAATGAGCTTAGAATCATCAAAATTGCGTTTTCAGCGTTCTCGAAGCGATTTGAGCGCAAAAAAACTGTCTAAATCGATAACGGCAACGTTTTGGAGCTTAAAATGATGTTTTGAGGGCTAAAATTAAACCTAAAAGGCAGCTACTAAACCGAAATTTCTGATCTTACAATGTCGGATATCATGTTTGTGGCGCTATAACTATCGAAATGAGCGGAACAACGTGTTTAAATGAGAAACCTAAAACTGTCTTTGAGAGTGAAAAAAAAGGAGCTTAGAATCATCAAAATTGCGTTTTAAGCGTTCTCGAAGCGACTTGACCGCAAAAAAGCTGTCTAAATCGACAACGGCAACGTTTTAGAGCTCAAAATTATTTTTTGAAGGTTAAACACAAGACCTAAAGGATAGCTACTAAATCGAAATTTCTGATCTTGCCATGTCGGATCTCATGTTTTTGGCGCTCTAACTACCGAAATGAGCGGAACAACGTGTTGAAATGAGAAACCTAAAACTTTCTGTGCAAGTGAAAAAAATGAGCTTAGAATCATCAAAATCGCGTTTCCAGTGTTCTGGAAGCGATTTGAGCGCAAAAAAACGGTCTAAATCGATAACGGCAACGTTTTGGAGCTTAAAATGATGTTTTGAGGGCTAAAATTAAACCTAAAGGGCAGCTACTAAACCGAAATTTCTGATCTTACAATGTCGGATATCATGTTTGTGGCGCTATAACTATCGAAATGAGCGGAACAACGTGTTTAAATGAGAAACCTAAAACTTTCTTTGAGAGTGAAAAAAAATGAGCTTAGAATCATCAAAATTGCGTTTTAAGCGTTCTCGAAGCGACTTGAGCGCAAAAAAGCTGTCTAAATCGACAACGGCAACGTTTTAGAGCTCAAAATTATTTTTTGAAGGTTAAACACAAGACCTAAAGGATAGCTACTAAATCGAAATTTCTGATCTTGCCATGTCGGATCTCATGTTTTCGGCGCTCTAACTATTGAAATGAGCGGAACAACGTGTTGAAATGAGAAACCTAAAACTTTCTTTGCAAGTGAAAACAAATGAGTTTAGAATCATCAAAATCGCGTTTTAAGCGTTGTCGAAGCGATTTGAGCGCAAAAAAGCTGCCTAAATCGATAACGGCAACGTTTCAGAGCTTAAAATGATGTTTTGAGAGCTAAACTTATGACCTAAAGGGCAGCTACTAAACCGAAATTTCTGATCTTACCATGTCGGATATCATGTTTGCGGCGCCCTAACTATCGAAATGAGCGGAACAACGTGTTGAAATGGGAAACCTAAAACTTTCTGTGCAAGTGAAAAAAATGAGCTTAGAATCATCAAAATTGCGTTTTCAGCGTTCTCGAAGCGATTTGAGCGCAAAAAACTGCCTAAATCGATAACGGCCACGTTTTAGAGCTTAAAATGATGTTTCGAAGGTTAAACACAAGACCTAAAGGACAGCTACTAAATCAAAATTTCTGATCTTACCATGTCGGATATCATGTTTGCGGCGCCCTAACTATCGAAATGAGCGGAACAACGTGTTGAAATGGGAAACCTAAAACTTTCTGTGCAAGTGAAAAAAATGAGCTTAGAATCATCAAAATCGCGTTTTGAGCGTTCTCGAAGCGATTTGAGCGCAAAAAAACTGTCTAAATCGATAACGGCAACGTTTTAGAGCTTAAAATGATGTTTTGAGAGCTAAACTTAAGACCTAAAGGGCAGCTACTAAACCGAAATTTCTGATCTTACAATGCCGGATATCATGTTTGCGGCGCTATAACTATGGAAATGAGCAGAACAACGTGTTGAAATGGGAAACCTAAAACTTTCTTTGCAAGTGAAAAAAATGAGCTTGGAATCATCAGAATCGCGTTTTAAGCGTTCTCGAAGCGATTTTAGCCAAAAAAAAGCCGTTAAATTGATAACGGCAACATTTTAGAGCTTAAAATGATGTTTTGAGAGCTAAATTTAAGACCTAAAGGGCAGCTACTAAACCGAAATTTCTGATCTTACCATGTCGGATATCATGTTTGCGGCGCTCTAACTATCGAAATGAGCGGAACAACGTGTTGAAATGAGAAACCTAGAACTTTCTTTGCAAGTGAAAAAAATGAGCTTAGAATCATCAAAATTGCGTTTTCAGCGTTCTCGAAGCGATTTGAGCGCAAAAAAACTTTCTAAATCGATAACGGCCACGTTTTGGAGCTTAAAATGATGTTTTGAGGGCTAAAATTAAACCTAAAAGGCAGCTACTAAACCGAAATTTCTGATCTTACAATGTCGGATATCATGTTTGTGGCGCTATAACTATCGAAATGAGCGGAACAACGTGTTTAAATGAGAAACCTAAAACTGTCTTTGAGAGTGAAAAAAATGGAGCTTAGAATCATCAAAATTGCGTTTTAAGCGTTCTCGAAGCGACTTGACCGCAAAAAAGCTGTCTAAATCGACAACGGCAACGTTTTAGAGCTCAAAATTATTTTTTGAAGGTTAAACACAAGACCTAAAGGATAGCTACTAAATCGAAATTTCTGATCTTGCCATGTCGGATCTCATGTTTTCGGCGCTCTAACTACCGAAATGAGCGGAACAACGTGTTGAAATGAGAAACCTAAAACTTTCTTTGCAAGTGAAAACAAATGAGTTTAGAATCATCAAAATCGCGTTTTAAGCGTTGTCGAAGCGATTTGAGCGAAAAAAAGCTGCCTAAATCGATAACGGCAACGTTTCAGAGCTTAAAATGATGTTTTGAGAGCTAAACTTATGACCTAAAGGGCAGCTACTAAACCGAATATTCTGATCTTACCATGTCGGATATCATGTTTGCGGCGCCCTAACTATCGAAATGAGCGGAACAACGTGTTGAAATGGGAAACCTAAAACTTTCTGTGCAAGTGAAAAAAATGAGCTTAGAATCATCAAAATTGCGTTTTCAGCGTTCTCGAAGCGATTTGAGCGCAAAAAAACTGCCTAAATCGATAACGGCCACGTTTTAGAGCTTAAAATGATGTTTCGAAGGTTAAACACAAGACCTAAACGACAGCTACTAAATCAAAATTTCTGATCTTACCATGTCGGATATCATGTTTGCGGCACTCTAACTATCGAAATGAGCGGAACAACGTGTTGAAATGGGAAACCTAAAACTTTCTGTGCAAGTGAAAAAAATCAGCTTAGAATCATCAAAATCGCGTTTTGAGCGTTCTCGAAGCGATTTGAGCGACCAAAAACTGTCTAAATCGATAACGGAAACGTTTTAGAGCTTGAAATGATTTTTTTAAGGTTAAACACAAGACCTAAAGGACAGCTACTAAATAGAAATTTCTGATTTAAACCATGTCGGACATCATGTTTGCGGCGCTCTAACTATCGAAATGAGCGGAACAACGTGTTGAAATGAGAAACCTTAAACTTTCTTTTCAAGTGAAAACAAATGAGCTTAGAATCATCAAAATCGCGTTTTGAGCGTTCTCGAAGCCATTTGAGCGCAAAAAAACTGTCTAAATCGATAACGGCAACGTTTTAGAGCTTAAAATGATGTTTTGAGAGCTATACTTAAGACCTAAAGGGCAGCTACTAAACCGAAATTTCTGATCTTACAATGTCGGATATCATGTTTGCGGCGCTATAACTATGGAAATCAGCGGAACAACGTGTTGAAATGGGAAACCTAACACTTTCTGTGCAAGTGAAAAAAATGAGCTTAGAATCATCAAAATTGCGTTTTCAGCGTTCTCGAAGCGATTTGAGCGCAAAAAACTGCCTAAATCGATAACGGCCACGTTTTAGAGCTTAAAATGATGTTTCGAAGGTTAAACACAAGACCTAAAGGACAGCTACTAAATCAAAATTTCTGATCTTACCATGTCGGATATCATGTTTGCGGCGCTCTAACTATCGAAATGAGCGGATGAACGTGTTGAAATGGGAAACCTAAAACTTTCTGTGCAAGTGAAAAAAATGAGCTTAGAATCATCAAAATCGCGTTTTGAGCGTTCTCGAAGCGATTTGAGCGCAAAAAAACTGTCTAAATCGATAACGGCAACGTTTTAGAGCTTAAAATGATGTTTTGAGAGCTAAACTTAAGACCTAAAGGGCAGCTACTAAACCGAAATTTCTGATCTTACAATGCCGGATATCATGTTTGCGGCGCTATAACTATGGAAATGAGCAGAACAACGTGTTGAAATGGGAAACCTAAAACTTTCTTTGCAAGTGAAAAAAATGAGCTTGGAATCATCAGAATCGCGTTTTAAGCGTTCTCGAAGCGATTTTAGCGCAAAAAAAAGCCGTCTAAATCGATAACGGCAACATTTTAGAGCTTAAAATGATGTTTTGAGAGCTAAATTTAAGACCTAAAGGGCAGCTACTAAACCGAAATTTCTGATCTTACCATGTCGGATATCATGTTTGCGGCGCTCTAACTATCGAAATGAGCGGAACAACGTGTTGAAATGAGAAACCTAGAACTTTCTTTGCAAGTGAAAAAAATGAGCTTAGAATCATCAAAATTGCGTTTTCAGCGTTCTCGAAGCGATTTGAGCGCAAAAAAACTGTCTAAATCGATAACGGCAACGTTTTAGAGCTTAAAATGATGTTTTGAGAGCTAAACTTAAGACCTAAAGGGCAGCTACTAAACCGAAATTTCTGATCTTACAATGCCGGATATCATGTTTGCGGCGCTATAACTATGGAAATGAGCAGAACAACGTGTTGAAATGGGAAACCTAAAACTTTCTTTGCAAGTGAAAAAAATGAGCTTGGAATCATCAGAATCGCGTTTTAAGCGTTCTCGAAGCGATTTTAGCCAAAAAAAAGCCGTTAAATTGATAACGGCAACATTTTAGAGCTTAAAATGATGTTTTGAGAGCTAAATTTAAGACCTAAAGGGCAGCTACTAAACCGAAATTTCTGATCTTACCATGTCGGATATCATGTTTGTGGCGCTCTAACTATCGAAATGAGCGGAACAACGTGTTGAAATGAGAAACCTAGAACTTTCTTTGCAAGTGAAAAAAATGAGCTTAGAATCATCAAAATTGCGTTTTCAGCGTTCTCGAAGCGATTTGAGCGCAAAAAAACTGTCTAAATCGATAACGGCCACGTTTTGGAGCTTAAAATGATGTTTTGAGGGCTAAAATTAAACCTAAAAGGCAGCTACTAAACCGAAATTTCTGATCTTACAATGTCGGATATCATGTTTGTGGCGCTATAACTATCGAAATGAGCGGAACAACGTGTTTAAATGAGAAACCTAAAACTGTCTTTGAGAGTGAAAAAAAAGGAGCTTAGAATCATCAAAATTGCGTTTTAAGCGTTCTCGAAGCGACTTGACCGCAAAAAAGCTGTCTAAATCGACAACGGCAACGTTTTAGAGCTCAAAATTATTTTTTGAAGGTTAAACACAAGACCTAAAGGATAGCTACTAAATCGAAATTTCTGATCTTGCCATGTCGGATCTCATGTTTTCGGCGCTCTAACTACCGAAATGAGCGGAACAACGTGTTGAAATGAGAAACCTAAAACTTTCTTTGCAAGTGAAAACAAATGAGTTTAGAATCATCAAAATCGCGTTTTAAGCGTTGTCGAAGCGATTTGAGCGAAAAAAAGCTGCCTAAATCGATAACGGCAACGTTTCAGAGCTTAAAATGATGTTTTGAGAGCTAAACTTATGACCTAAAGGGCAGCTACTAAACCGAATATTCTGATCTTACCATGTCGGATATCATGTTTGCGGCGCCCTAACTATCGAAATGAGCGGAACAACGTGTTGAAATGGGAAACCTAAAACTTTCTGTGCAAGTGAAAAAAATGAGCTTAGAATCATCAAAATTGCGTTTTCAGCGTTCTCGAAGCGATTTGAGCGCAAAAAAACTGCCTAAATCGATAACGGCCACGTTTTAGAGCTTAAAATGATGTTTCGAAGGTTAAACACAAGACCTAAACGACAGCTACTAAATCAAAATTTCTGATCTTACCATGTCGGATATCATGTTTGCGGCACTCTAACTATCGAAATGAGCGGAACAACGTGTTGAAATGGGAAACCTAAAACTTTCTGTGCAAGTGAAAAAAATCAGCTTAGAATCATCAAAATCGCGTTTTGAGCGTTCTCGAAGCGATTTGAGCGACAAAAAACTGTCTAAATCGATAACGGAAACGTTTTAGAGCTTGAAATGATTTTTTTAAGGTTAAACACAAGACCTAAAGGACAGCTACTAAATAGAAATTTCTGATTTAAACCATGTCGGACATCATGTTTGCGGCGCTCTAACTATCGAAATGAGCGGAACAACGTGTTGAAATGAGAAACCTAAAACTTTCTTTTCAAGTGAAAACAAATGAGCTTAGAATCATCAAAATCGCGTTTTGAGCGTTCTCGAAGCCATTTGAGCGCAAAAAAACTGTCTAAATCGATAACGGCAACGTTTTAGAGCTTAAAATGATGTTTTGAGAGCTATACTTAAGACCTAAAGGGCAGCTACTAAACCGAAATTTCTGATCTTACAATGTCGGATATCATGTTTGCGGCGCTATAACTATGGAAATCAGCGGAACAACGTGTTGAAATGGGAAACCTAACACTTTCTGTGCAAGTGAAAAAAATGAGCTTAGAATCATCAAAATTGCGTTTTCAGCGTTCTCGAAGCGATTTGAGCGCAAAAAACTGCCTAAATCGATAACGGCCACGTTTTAGAGCTTAAAATGATGTTTCGAAGGTTAAACACAAGACCTAAAGGACAGCTACTAAATCAAAATTTCTGATCTTACCATGTCGGATATCATGTTTGCGGCGCTCTAACTATCGAAATGAGCGGAACAACGTGTTGAAATGGGAAACCTAAAACTTTCTGTGCAAGTGAAAAAAATCAGCTTAGAATCATCAAAATCGCGTTTTGAGCGTTCTCGAAGCGATTTGAGCGACAAAAAACTGTCTAAATCGATAACGGAAACGTTTTAGAGCTTGAAATGATTTTTTTAAGGTTAAACACAAGACCTAAAGGACAGCTACTAAATAGAAATTTCTGATTTAAACCATGTCGGACATCATGTTTGCGGCGCTCTAACTATCGAAATGAGCGGAACAACGTGTTGAAATGAGAAACCTAAAACTTTCTTTTCAAGTGAAAACAAATGAGCTTAGAATCATCAAAATCGCGTTTTGAGCGTTCTCGAAGCCATTTGAGCGCAAAAAAACTGTCTAAATCGATAACGGCAACGTTTTAGAGCTTAAAATGATGTTTTGAGAGCTATACTTAAGACCTAAAGGGCAGCTACTAAACCGAAATTTCTGATCTTACAATGTCGGATATCATGTTTGCGGCGCTATAACTATGGAAATCAGCGGAACAACGTGTTGAAATGGGAAACCTAACACTTTCTGTGCAAGTGAAAAAAATGAGCTTAGAATCATCAAAATTGCGTTTTCAGCGTTCTCGAAGCGATTTGAGCGCAAAAAACTGCCTAAATCGATAACGGCCACGTTTTAGAGCTTAAAATGATGTTTCGAAGGTTAAACACAAGACCTAAAGGACAGCTACTAAATCAAAATTTCTGATCTTACCATGTCGGATATCATGTTTGCGGCGCTCTAACTATCGAAATGAGCGGAACAACGTGTTGAAATGGGAAACCTAAAACTTTCTGTGCAAGTGAAAAAAATGAGCTTAGAATCATCAAAATCGCGTTTTGAGCGTTCTCGAAGCGATTTGAGCGCAAAAAAACTGTCTAAATCGATAACGGCAACGTTTTAGAGCTTAAAATGATGTTTTGAGAGCTAAACTTAAGACCTAAAGGGCAGCTACTAAACCGAAATTTCTGATCTTACAATGCCGGATATCATGTTTGCGGCGCTATAACTATGGAAATGAGCAGAACAACGTGTTGAAATGGGAAACCTAAAACTTTCTTTGCAAGTGAAAAAAATGAGCTTGGAATCATCAGAATCGCGTTTTAAGCGTTCTCGAAGCGATTTTAGCGCAAAAAAAAGCCGTCTAAATCGATAACGGCAACATTTTAGAGCTTAAAATGATGTTTTGAGAGCTAAATTTAAGACCTAAAGGGCAGCTACTAAACCGAAATTTCTGATCTTACCATGTCGGATATCATGTTTGCGGCGCTCTAACTATCGAAATGAGCGGAACAACGTGTTGAAATGAGAAACCTAGAACTTTCTTTGCAAGTGAAAAAAATGAGCTTAGAATCATCAAAATTGCGTTTTCAGCGTTCTCGAAGCGATTTGAGCGCAAAAAAACTGTCTAAATCGATAACGGCAACGTTTTAGAGCTTAAAATGATGTTTTGAGAGCTAAACTTAAGACCTAAAGGGCAGCTACTAAACCGAAATTTCTGATCTTACCATGTCGGATATCATGTTTGCGGCGCTCTAACTATCGAAATGAGCGGAACAACGTGTTGAAATGGGAAACCTAAAACTTTCTGTGCAAGTGAAAAAAATGAGCTTAGAATCATCAAAATCGCGTTTTGAGCGTTCTCGAAGCGATTTGAGCGACAAAAAACTGTCTAAATCGATAACGGAAACGTTTTAGAGCTTAAAATGATTTTTTTAAGGTTAAACACAAGACCTAAAGGATAGCTACTAAATCGAAATTTCTGATCTTGCCATGTCGGATCTCATGTTTTCGGCGCTCTAACTATCGAAATGAGCGGAACAACGTGTTGAAATGAGAAACCTAAAACTTTCTTTGCAAGTGAAAACAAATGAGTTTAGAATCATCAAAATCGCGTTTTAAGCGTTGTCGAAGCGATTTGAGCGCAAAAAAGCTGCCTAACTCGATAACGGCAACGTTTCAGAGCTTAAAATGATGTTTTGAGAGCTAAACTTAAGACCTAAAGGGCAGCTACTAAACCGAAATTTCTGATCTTACCATGTCGGATATCATGTTTGCGGCGCCCTAACTATCAAAATGACCGGAACAACGTGTTGAAATGGGAAACCTAAAACTTTCTGTCCAAGTGAAAAAAATGAGCTTAGAATCATCAAAATGCGTTTTCAGCGTTCTCGAAGCGATTTGAGCGCAAAAAAACTGCCTAAATCGATAACGGCCACGTTTTAGAGCTTAAAATGATGTTTCGAAGGTTAAACACAAGACCTAAAGGACAGCTACTAAATCAAAATTTCTGATCTTACCATGTCGGATATCATGTTTGCGGCGCTCTAACTATCGAAATGAGCGGAACAACGTGTTGAAATAGGAAACCTAAAACTTTCTGTGCAAGCGAAAAAAATGAGCTTAGAATCATCAAAATCGCGTTTTGAGCGTTCTCGAAGCGATTTGAGCGACAAAAAACTGTCTAAATCGATAACGGAAACGTTTTAGAGCTTAAAATGATTTTTTTAAGGTTAAACACAAGACCTAAAGGACAGCTACTAAATAGAAATTTCTGATTTTACCATGTCGGATATCATGTTTGCGGCGCTCTAACTATCGAAATGAGCGGAACAACGTGTTGAAATGGGAAACCTAAAACTTTCTCTGCAAGTGAAAAAAATGAGCTTAGAATCATCAAAATCGCGTTTTGAGCGTTCTCGAAGCGATTTGAGCGCAAAAAAACTGTCTAAATCGATAACGGAAACGTTTTAGAGCTTAAAATGATTTTTTGCAGGTTAAACACAAGACCTAAAGGACAGCTACTAAATAGAAATTTCTGATTTTACCATGTCGGATATCATGTTTGCGGCGCTCTAACTATCGAAATGAGCGGAACAACGTGTTGAAATGAGCAACCTAAAACTTTCTTTTCAAGTGAAAACAAATGAGCTTAGAATCATCAAAATCGCGTTTTGAGCGTTCTCGAAGCCATTTGAGCGCAAAAAACTGTCTAAATCGATAACGGCAACGTTTTAGAGCTTAAAATGATGTTTTGAGAGCTTTACTTAAGACCTAAAGGGCAGCTACTAAACCGAAATTTCTGATCTTACAATGTCGGATATCATGTTTGCGGCGCTATAACTATGGAAATCAGCGGAACAACGTGTTGAAATGGGAAACCTAAAACTTTCTTTGCAAGTGAAAAAAATGAGCTTGGAATCATCAGAATCGCGTTTTAAGCGTTCTTGAAGCGATTTTAGCGCAAAAAAAGCCGTCTAAATCGATAACGGCAACGTTTTAGAGGTTAAAATGATGTTTTGAGAGCTAGACTTAAGACCTAAAGGGCAGCTACTAAACTGAAGTTTCTGATCTTATAATGTCGAATATCATGTTTGTGGCGCTATAACTATCGAAATGAGCGGAAAAACGTGTTGAAATGAGAAACCTAAAACTTTCTGTGCAAGTGAAAAAAATGAGCTTAGAATCATCAAAATCGCGTTTCCAGTGTTCTGGAAGCGATTTGAGCGCAAAAAAACTGTCTAAATCGATAACGGCAACGTTTTGGAGCTTAAAATGATGTTTTGAGGGCTAAAATTAAACCTAAAGGGCAGCTACTAAACCGAAATTTCTGATCTTACAATGTCGGATATCATGTTTGTGGCGCTATAACTATCGAAATGAGCGGAACAACGTGTTTAAATGAGAAACCTAAAACTTTCTTTGAGAGTGAAAAAAAATAAACTTAGAATCATCAAAATTGCGTTTTAAGCGTTCTCGAAGCGACTTGAGCGCAAAAAAGCTGTCTAAATCGACAACGGCAACGTTTTAGAGCTCAAAATTATTTTTTGAAGGTTAAACACAAGACCTAAAGGATAGCTACTAAATCGAAATTTCTGATCTTGCCATGTCGGATCTCATGTTTTAGGCGCTCTAACTATCGAAATGAGCGGAACAACGTGTTGAAATGAGAAACCTAAAACTTTCTTTGCAAGTGAAAACAAATGAGTTTAGAATCATCAAAATCGCGTTTTAAGCGTTGTCGAAGCGATTTGAGCGCAAAAAAGCTGCCTAAATCGATAACGGCAACGTTTCAGAGCTTAAAATGATGTTTTGAGGGCTAAACTTATGACCTAAAGGGCAGCTACTAAACCGAAATTTCTGATCTTACCATGTCGGATATCATGTTTGCGGCGCCCTAACTATCGAAATGAGCGGAACAACGTGTTGAAATGGGAAACCTAAAACTTTCTGTGCAAGTGAAAAAAATGAGCTTAGAATCATCAAAATTGCGTTTTCAGCGTTCTCGAAGCGATTTGAGCGCAAAAAAACTGCCTAAATCGATAACGGCCACGTTTTAGAGCTTAAAATGATGTTTCGAAGGTTAAACACAAGACCTAAAGGACAGCTACTAAATCAAAATTTCTGATCTTACCATGTCGGATATCATGTTTGCGGCGCTCTAACTATCGAAATGAGCGGAACAACGTGTTGAAATGGGAAACCTAAAACTTTCTGTGCAAGTGAAAAAAATCAGCTTAGAATCATCAAAATCGCGTTTTGAGCGTTCTCGAAGCAATTTGAGCGCAAAAAACTGTCTAAATCGATAACGGAAACGTTTTAGAGCTTAAAATGATTTTTTGCAGGTTAAACACAAGACCTAAAGGACAGCTACTAAATAGAAATTTCTGATTTTACCATGTCGGATATCATGTTTGCGGCGCTCTAACTATCGAAATGAGCGGAACAACGTGTTGAAATGAGCAACCTAAAACTTTCTTTTCAAGTGAAAACAAATGAGCTTAGAATCATCAAAATCGCGTTTTGAGCGCTCTCGAAGCCATTTGAGCGCAAAAAACTGTCTAAATCGATAACGGCAACGTTTTAGAGCTTAAAATGATGTTTTGAGAGCTATCCTTACGACCTAAAGGGCAGCTACTAAACCGAAATTTCTGATCTTACAATGTCGGATATCATGTTTGCGGCGCTATAACTATGGAAATCAGCGGAACAACGTGTTGAAATGGGAAACCTAAAACTTTCTTTGCAAGTGAAAAAAATGAGCTTGGAATCATCAGAATCGCGTTTTAAGCGTTCTCGAAGCGATTTTAGCGCAAAAAAAGCCGTCTAAATCGATAACGGCAACGTTTTAGAGGTTAAAATGATGTTTTGAGAGCTAGACTTAAGACCTAAAGGGCAGCTACTAAACTGAAATTTCTGATCTTACAATGTCGGATATCATGTTTGTGGCGCTATAACTATCGAAATGAGCGGAACAACGTGTTGAAATGAGAAACCTAAAACTTTCTGTGCAAGTGAAAAAAATGAGCTTAGAATCATCAAAATCGCGTTTTGAGCGTTCTCGAAGCGATTTGAGCGCAAAAAAACTGTCTAAATCAATAACGGCAACGTTTTAGAGCTTAAAATGATGTTTTGCAGGTTAAACACAAGACCGAAAGGACAGCTACTAAATAGAAATTTCTGATTTTACCATGTCGGATATCATGTTTTCGGCGCTCTAACTAACGAAATGAGCGGAACAACGTGTTGAAATGAGAAACCTAAAACTTTCTTTTTCAAGTGAAAACAAATGAGCTTAGAATCATCAAAATCGCGTTTTGAGCGTTCTCGAAGCCATTTGAGCGCAAAAAAACTGTCTAAATCGATAACGGCAACGTTTTAGAGCTTAAAATGATGTTTTGAGAGCTAAACTATAGACCTAAAGGGCAGCTACTAAACCGAAATTTCTGATCTTACAATGTCGGATATCATGTTTGCGGCGCTATAACTATGGAAATGAGGAGAACAACGTGTTGAAATGGGAAACCTAAAACTTTCTTTGCAAGTGAAAAAAATGAGCTTGGAATCATCAGAATCGCGTTTTAAGCGTTCTCGAAGCGATTTTAGCGCAAAAAAAAGCCGTCTAAATCGAAAACGGCAACATTTTAGAGCTTAAAATGATGTTTTGAGAGCTAAATTTAAGACCTAAAGGGCAGCTACTAAACCGAAATTTCTGATCTTACCATGTCGGATATCATGTTTGCGGCGCTCTAACAATGGAAATGAGCGGAACAACGTGTTGAAATGAGAAACCTAGAACTTTCTTTGCAAGCGAAAAAAATGAGCTTAGAATCATCAAAATCGCGTTTTAAGCGTTCTCGAAGCGATTTGAGTGCAAAAAGCTGCCTAAGTCGATGACGGCAACGTTTCAGAGCTTAAAATGATGTTTTGAGAGCTAAACTTAAGACCTAAAGGGCAGCTACTAAACCGAAATTTCTGATCTTACCATGTCGGATATCATGTTTGCGGCGCCCTAACTATCAAAATGACCGGAACAACGTGTTGAAATGGGAAACCTAAAACTTTCTGTGCAAGTGAAAAAAATGAGCTTAGAATCATCAAAATTGCGTTTTCAGCGTTCTCGAAGCGATTTGAGCGCAAAAAAACTGCCTAAATCGATAACGGCCACGTTTTAGAGCTTAAAATGATGTTTCGAAGGTTAAACACAAGACCTAAAGGACAGCTACTAAATCAAAATTTCTGATCTTACCATGTCGGATATCATGTTTGCGGCGCTCTAACTATCGAAATGAGCGGAACAACGTGTTGAAATGGGAAACCTAAAACTTTCTCTGCAAGTGAAAAAAATGAGCTTAGAATCATCAAAATCGCGTTTTGAGCGTTCTCGAAGCGATTTGAGCGACAAAAAACTGTCTAAATCGATAACGGAAACGTTTTAGAGCTTAAAATGATTTTTTTAAGGTTAAACACAAGACCTAAAGGACAGCTACTAAATAGAAATTTCTGATTTAAACCATGTCGGATATCATGTTTGCGGCGCTCTAACTATCGAAATGAGCGGAACAACGTGTTGAAATGAGAAACCTAAAACTTTCTTTTCAAGTGAAAACAAATGAGCTTAGAATCATCAAAATCGCGTTTTGAGCGTTCTCGAAGCGATTTGAGCGACAAAAAACTGTCTAAATCGATAACGGAAACGTTTTAGAGCTTAAAATGATTTTTTTAAGGTTAAACACAAGACCTAAAGGACAGCTACTAAATACAAATTTCTGATTTAAACCATGTCGGATATCATGTTTGCGGCGCTCTAACTATCGAAATGAGCGGAACAACGTGTTGAAATGGGAAACCTAAAACTTTCTCTGCAAGTGAACAAAATGAGCTTAGAATCATCAGAATCGCGTTTTAAGCGTTCTCGAAGCGATTTTAGCGCAAAAAAGCCGTCTAAATCGATAACGGCAACGTTTTAGAGGTTAAAATGATGTTTTGAGAGCTAGACTTAAGACCTAAAGGGCAGCTACTAAACTGAAATTTCTGATCTTACAATGTCGGATATCATGTTTGTGGCGCTATAACTATCGAAATGAGCGGAACAACGTGTTGAAATGAGAAACCTAAAACTTTCTGTGCAAGTGAAAAAAATGAGCTTAGAATCATCAAAATCGCGTTTTGAGCGTTCTCGAAGCGATTTGAGCGCAAAAAAACTGTCTAAATCAATAACGGCAACGTTTTAGAGCTTAAAATGATGTTTTGCAGGTTAAACACAAGACCGAAAGGACAGCTACTAAATAGAAATTTCTGATTTTACCATGTCGGATATCATGTTTTCGGCGCTCTAACTATCGAAATGAGCGGAACAACGTGTTGAAATGAGAAACCTAAAACTTTCTTTTTCAAGTGAAAACAAATGAGCTTAGAATCATCAAAATCGCGTTTTGAGCGTTCTCGAAGCCATTTGAGCGCAAAAAAACTGTCTAAATCGATAACGGCAACGTTTTAGAGCTTAAAATGATGTTTTGAGAGCTAAACTGTAGACCTAAAGGGCAGCTACTAAACCGAAATTTCTGATCTTACAATGTCGGATATCATGTTTGCGGCGCTATAACTATGGAAATGAGGAGAACAACGTGTTGAAATGGGAAACCTAAAACTTTCTTTGCAAGTGAAAAAAATGAGCTTGGAATCATCAGAATCGCGTTTTAAGCGTTCTGGAAGCGATTTTAGCGCAAAAAAAAGCCGTCTAAATCGAAAACGGCAACATTTTAGAGCTTAAAATGATGTTTTGAGAGCTAAATTTAAGACCTAAAGGGCAGCTACTAAACTGAAATTTCTGATCTTACCATGTCGGATATCATGTTTGCGGCGCCCTAACTATCAAAATGACCGGAACAACGTGTTGAAATGAGAAACCTAGAACTTTCTTTGCAAGTGAAAAAAATGAGCTTAGAATCATCAAAATCGCGTTTTAAGCGTTCTCGAAGCGATTTGAGTGCAAAAAAACTGCCTAAATCGATAACGGCCACGTTTTAGAGCTTAAAATGATGTTTCGAAGGTTAAACACAAGACCTAAAGGACAGCTACTAAATCAAAATTTCTGATCTTACCATGTCGGATATCATGTTTGCGGCGCTCTAACTATCGAAATGAGCGGAACAACGTGTTGAAATGGGAAACCTAAAACTTTCTCTGCAAGTGAAAAAAATGAGCTTAGAATCATCAAAATCGCGTTTTGAGCGTTCTCGAAGCGATTTGAGCGACAAAAAACTGTCTAAATCGATAACGGAAACGTTTTAGAGCTTAAAATGATTTTTTTAAGGTTAAACACAAGACCTAAAGGACAGCTACTAAATAGAAATTTCTGATTTAAACCATGTCGGATATCATGTTTGCGGCGCTCTAACTATCGAAATGAGCGGAACAACGTGTTGAAATGAGAAACCTAAAACTTTCTTTTGAAGTGAAAACAAATGAGCTTAGAATCATCAAAATCGCGTTTTGAGCGTTCTCGAAGCGATTTGAGCGACAAAAAACTGTCTAAATCGATAACGGAAACGTTTTAGAGCTTAAAATGATTTTTTTAAGGTTAAACACAAGACCTAAAGGACAGCTACTAAATAGAAATTTCTGATTTAAACCATGTCGGATATCATGTTTGCGGCGCTCTAACTATCGAAATGAGCGGAACAACGTGTTGAAATGGGAAACCTAAAACTTTCTCTGCAAGTGAACAAAATGAGCTTAGAATCATCAAAATCGCGTTTTGAGCGTTCTCGAAGCGATTTGAGCGACAAAAAACTGTCTAAATCGATAACGGAAACGTTTTAGAGCTTAAAATGATTTTTTTAAGGTTAAACACAAGACCTAAAGGACAGCTACTAAATAGAAATTTCTGATTTAAACCATGTCGGATATCATGTTTGCGGCGCTCTAACTATCGAAATGAGCGGAACAACGTGTTGAAATGAGAAACCTAAAACTTTCTTTTCAAGTGAAAACAAATGAGCTTAGAATCATCAAAATCGCGTTTTGAGCGTTCTCGAAGCCTTTTGAGCGCAAAAAAACTGTCTAAATCGATAACGGCAACGTTTTAGAGCTTAAAATGATGTTTTGAGAGCTATACTTAAGACCTAAAGGGCAGCTACTAAACCGAAATTTCTGATCTTACAATGTCGGATATCATGTTTGCGGCGCTATAACTATGGAAATCAGCGGAACAACGTGTTGAAATGGGAAACCTAAAACTTTCTTTGCAAGTGAAAAAAATGAGCTTGGAATCATCAGAATCGCGTTTTAAGCGTTCTCGAAGCGATTTTAGCGCAAAAAAAGCCGTCTAAATCGATAACGGCAACGTTTTAGAGGTTAAAATGATGTTTTGAGAGCTAGACTTAAGACCTAAAGGGCAGCTACTAAACTGAAATTTCTGATCTTATAATGTCGAATATCATGTTTGTGGCGCTATAACTATCGAAATGAGCGGAACAACGTGTTGAAATGAGAAACCTAAAACTTTCTGTGCAAGTGAAAAAAATGAGCTTAGAATCATCAAAATCGCGTTTCCAGTGTTCTGGAAGCGATTTGAGCGCAAAAAAACGGTCTAAATCGATAACGGCAACGTTTTGGAGCTTAAAATGATGTTTTGAGGGCTAAAATTAAACCTAAAGGGCAGCTACTAAACCGAAATTTCTGATCTTACAATGTCGGATATCATGTTTGTGGCGCTATAACTATCGAAATGAGCGGAACAACGTGTTTAAATGAGAAACCTAAAACTTTCTTTGAGAGTGAAAAAAAATGAGCTTAGAATCATCAAAATTGCGTTTTAAGCGTTCTCGAAGCGACTTGAGCGCAAAAAAGCTGTCTAAATCGACAACGGCAACGTTTTAGAGCTCAAAATTATTTTTTGAAGGTTAAACACAAGACCTAAAGGATAGCTACTAAATCGAAATTTCTGATCTTGCCATGTCGGATCTCATGTTTTCGGCGCTCTAACTATCGAAATGAGCGGAACAACGTGTTGAAATGAGAAACCTAAAACTTTCTTTGCAAGTGAAAACAAATGAGTTTAGAATCATCAAAATCGCGTTTTAAGCGTTGTCGAAGCGATTTGAGCGCAAAAAAGCTGCCTAAATCGATAACGGCAACGTTTCAGAGCTTAAAATGATGTTTTGAGAGCTGAACTTATGACCTAAAGGGCAGCTACTAAACCGAAATTTCTGATCTTACCATGTCGGATATCATGTTTGCGGCGCCCTAACTATCGAAATGAGCGGAACAACGTGTTGAAATGGGAAACCTAAAACTTTCTGTGTAAGTGAAAAAAATCAATAGTGGTCTCTACGTCCTCAAACGCCTACGGGATCTTGTGGATGTGGAAACCCTATTAGCAGTTTATAAAACGTTAATCCAGCCGCATTTTGATTACTGCTTTCAAGTGCGGTGTTGTCTTGGGACTACTCTTCAAAACAAATTACAAAGATTACAAAACAGAGCAGTACGTATAATTACAAAGCGAGGCTATGAATATAGATCAGCCGATATTTTAAATGAGCTAGGTTTACCTGTCCTTGATGTCAGAAGGAACAATCAACTTTGCATAACACTGTATCAAGTTAGAAATAGCTTGGCACCGCAATATTTAACCGATCTCTTTTGTAAAACTAGTTCAATACACGATTAAAATACTAGATTTGCTCAAGATGCCTTAGCACTCCCAAAACCAAATTCAAATTCACTGAAAAAATCGATTTCCTATAGAGGGGCAGTTGCCTGGAATAATTTGCCACACGATTTTAAAAAAATTGATTCTTTACTTACATTTAAAAGATCAATATCTGTAAGTAATGCGTAGAGTTGAATGAATTGAACCACATTTCACCTATTATATATTTTTGTCCTTATTGCATGTATATACTTTATATTGTTATCCTCTTTTATATGATCTTTATTGTGTATTATTATATAATTTATCATAATTGTATTGTTAAAACTGTGTGCACGGCCTATTGGAAGATCACTTGTTGTAAATATCTTTTTATGTGAAATAGTCCCGTGGGTAAATATTTAATAAAGTTCAAAGTTCAAAAGTTCAAAGATGTAAACATGTACGAGCACTGATCTATATTTTTACTTACCTAGTTCGTTTTTGCGAATATGTGGGAGGCCTCTGTCTGTCAAACACAATTAAATGTTCCGATTTGACACCTCCACGAGTAGAGTGCAGTTATTATTGTGTTTCTGTTTTGGACCACTGCTGCTGGTATGAAATCACTCCAGTTAATTTTGATATATTTAACAAAATATTCGTATTATCGCATAGATATTATTGATTATTATTATATTAATATTTTTAAATAAATTATCATTTTATTAATGAAGTATATAAAATTATGAGATTGACTACCTCACGGGCGTTCTTTGTGGGTGACGTCAATATTGTTGGCATGCGGTTGTTCATACAAATTCGTTATTTCTTCGTAATTCGTATTGGGATTGCAAAACGGTGTCACAGTGATATGGGTACCCTCGTGTTTTGTGTATCCCCATACTCATATCATTAGCTTGGACTTAGACATAAGCGTACTGTTTTGCTGCATTAAACTTTACTAGCAAAAGGTATTATATTTAAGACTATTCTCACTCACTGGGACTGTATCTACTTCACCAAATTTAGCAAGAGCGCGAGACCGAAGGGCGAGTAATGATTGTCGCGCTACGCGCTCCCTCTTTAACTAAATTTGGTGAAGTAGATACAGTCCCAGTGAGTGAGAATAGTCCATATCACTGTGACACCGTTTTGCAATCCCAATACGACAGCCGATCCGCACGTTGTATCCCAATACGATTATTGGTGACAACGTTTAACAATTCCAATAACTTATTGGAATTGTTATTCATGCATACGAAATGAACCCTAACCCAAACCCCTACCCTAACCCTAATCCTAACAATCCCAATAATTTATTGGATACAATTATGTTATTGGGATACAACGTTCGGATCGAGTGAATACGAACATGCTACGATTATTTACGAAGAAATAAAGAATTTGTATGAACAACTGCATGCCAAAAATATTGACGTCACCCACAAAGAACGCCCGTGAGGTAGTCAATCCCTAAAATTATATCAGTAGACACATTAATCATTATTTCATCATTACTCTTTTACAGTCCCTTAGATTGATGAATGGAAAATGATGGCATGTGTAGTTTGGCATAATCATTTACTAAAGAAACGCAGGGTAAACCAGATTTGTTGTGTGACATTTTTCAATGTAAAAGACATAATAAAAATGGTTGATTGGGCAAGAATGTTTGTGTGTTTTGATTTATTTAGTTAGCGCATTGAATAAAAAGATTAATAACGGAATTGGTTGCCCAACTCCGGATATATATTCACTATTCACGTCGGGAGCAAGTCCAAAAACGTTGAAAACATAGTGGATAATTTTCCTTGGTAAACGAAAGAAAAGGCTTTCTTGTCAAATAGGCTGGAACATCTGAAAAAATGCGAATTTTGACGTATGTTCTTTGCAAAAATGCTTTGAAACGCTCAAAAAATTTCTGAAGTCAAGAGTGGAGGCAATTTTGGCCCGAAGCTTTACAGATTTACATAAATTGTTACAGAACGAGGGCTGGTACTAAGTGTTGAGAAAGTGGCTGGGAAACCAAAGTTAGAAATTTAAGGTTAGAAATAGATAAAATGACGTTACAATTATTTCTTGAAACTACTCACAGTTTTAACACACATTCTCTGACTAGATTTTCTTATTCATCAAACGAGCTTTCAACTAGCTACCACTCTCATGGCGTGATGAACACATGGGATTTTCGTTGAGTGAACGGCAAGTCGAGATTTTGCTGTAATATGAATTTATATTTTGAATAGACAATAAAATCTTGAAATATTTGCAGCAGGTTAAAGAAATGAATGTCGCTGTAGCTGAATGTAGCAGGAAGTGATTAGCGATTGCATATTTTGCTATAACAAGCATGGCATGCATATTGTTTAAGAAGCGGCGGTTTAAAATTAATGTCAGAAGTTGGTAAATGTTTTTATTATTCATACATAATTTGTGATTAATGTTTTGATTGGGAAAGACATACCATAATTTGTCGCCTTTTCCATGAGATAATAGCTTTTAAGCTTTTAAGTAACATAAACTCTAAGGGAATTCTAATTGACCGCCCTTACGTGTAGTGCTACAGGCACACATTACACGGGTCGTATCCTGTCTTCCATGTAGTTTATAGGCGAAACTGCAGGTTTGTCGTTTAATATGCTTGGCTATTTTTCGCCATAACACTTTCAAATATATGTTGTATTTCGGACATTTGAGGTCCAATTCTTTCTGGAGGCCGACATTTCGTCATTACAATGAAATATGCAATTTAACGCAAAACACGACGCCTGCATACTCAGGTGTTCAATCCACCGGCTATAACAAAATATAGGCATATAATGCTGATCCCGGTCAAGCCTATTTGCAAGTGTTTACGTTGGAGCTACTGGGACCAAGACAAGCAAGCCAGACCGTTTGTCCATTTAAATGTTTTACTAAAAACTCCATTCCAAAGAAAGATCTCGTCTCGCTAAGCAGACCAGCCCGGTTCACCCTACAAAAAGCAACTCAAAGGCCCAAAAAGATTGTTTTGAACGCGTTCCAAACTAAATCGGGATATTCCAAACTATTTTTTTTTCAGCAAAATTTGGGAAAAAAACGTGAAATTGCGGAGGGTCCGCAAATTTCGCTAAAAAAGGCTATATGTGCGGAGATATCAGACAAAAATACCATTTTCCAAAAAAACATGAAATTTTATTGAAAAATTGCACATTAAATGATTCATTATTACATAAATTACACATGCTTAGTTGTCATATACATTTAAAATATTGTACCATTAAAATACTACACAAGTAAACTATATACAATATAATAAAATATTAAAGCCTTCGTAAAAAGAAAAGTCAAATTAACTGAGTCTTCTATAATTTTAAAATATTCAACAATATCTGACTACCTAAAAACACCAACTGCCAAATTATCGAATTTACGATTGTTTTTCTCGGGTAGATAAAAGACTCAGAACTTCGAACTGTCTATAATACTCATTCCACAATATTTCGCTAAAAACGCAAATCGTGATCATAGAGGGCTCACTCAGAATTTCCGACCTTTTGTAAACCAGTGTGTCCAAATTATCAAATTTACGATTGCTTTTCTTTGGTATATAGAAGGGTCAGAATTTCTGAGCCCTATATTATACTAATTCCGCAATATTTAGCTAAAAGCGTAAAACTATTTCTTAGAGGGTTCAGAATTTCTGACCCTTTGTAAACCAGCGTGTCCAAATTATTAAATTTAGAATTTCTGAACCTTCTATAAAGCTCATTCCGCAATATTTCGCTAAAAACGTAAAAAGGTTATCATAGAAAATTCAGAATTTCTGTCCCTTTGTAAACCAGTGTGTCAAAATTATTAAATTTAGAATTGGTATCTTCGGTGAGATAGAAGGGTCAGAATTTCTGAACCTTCTATAAAGCTCATTCCGCAATATTTTGCTAAAAACGTAAAAAGGTAATCATAGAGGGTTCAGAATTTCTGACCCTTTGTAAACCAGCGTGTCCAAATTATTAAATTTAGAATTGGTATCTTCGGTGAGATAGAAGGGTCAGAATTTCTGAACCTTCCATAAAGCACATTCCGCAATATTTCGCTAAAAACGTAAAAAGGTAATCATAGAGGGTTCAGAATTTCTGACACTTTGTAAACCAGCGTGTCCAAATTATTAAATTTAGAATTGGTATCTTCGGTAAGATAGAAGGGTCAGAATTTCTGAACCTTCTATAAAGCTCATTCCGCAATATTTCGCGAAAAACGTAAAAAGGTTATCATAGAGGGTTCAGAATTTCTGACTCTTTGTAAACCAGTGTGTCCGAATTATCAAATTTTAAATTGGTATTTTCGGTAAGATAGAAGGGTCAGAATTTCTGAACCTTCTATAAAGCACATTTCGCAATATTTTGCTAAAAACGTTAAAAGGTTATCATAGAGGGTTCAGAATTTCTGACCCTTTATAACCCAGTGTGTCCAAATTATTAAATTTAGAATTGGTATCTTCGGTAAGATAGAAGGGTCAGAATTTTTGAACCTTCTATAAAGCTCATTCCGCAATATTTCGCTAAAAACGTAAAAAGGTTATCATAGAAGGTTCAGAATTTCTGACCCTTTGTAAACCAGTGTGTCAAAATTATTAAATTTAGAATTGGTATCTTCGGTGAGATAGAAGGGTCAGAATTTCTGAACCTTCTATAAAGCTCATTCCGCAATATTTCGCTAAAAACGTAAAAAGGTTATCATAGAGGGTTCAGAATTTCTGACGCTTTAATTTGTAAACCAGCGTGTCCAAATTATTAAATTTAGAATTGGTATCTTCGGTATGATAGAAGGGTCAGAATTTCTGAACCTTCTATAAAGCTCATTCCGCAATATTTCGCTAAAAACGTAAAAAGGTTATCATAGAAGGTTCAGAATTTCTGACCCTTTGTAAACCAGTGTGTCAAAATTATTAAATTTAGAATTGGTATCTTCGGTGAGATAGAAGGGTCAGAATTTCTGAACCTTCTATAAAGCTCATTCCGCAATATTTCGCGAAAAACGTAAAAAGGTTATCATAGAGGGTTCAGAATTTCTGACTCTTTGTAAACCAGTGTGTCCAAATTATCAAATTTTAAATTGGTATTTTCGGTAAGATAGAAGGGTCAGAATTTCTGAACCTTCTATAAAGCACATTTCGCAATATTTTGCTAAAAACGTTAAAAGGTTATCATAGAGGGTTCAGAATTTCTGACCCTTTATAACCCAGTGTGTCCAAATTATTAAATTTAGAATTGGTATCTTCGGTAAGATAGAAGGGTCAGAATTTTTGAACCTTCTATAAAGCTCATTCCGCAATATTTCGCTAAAAACGTAAAAAGGTTATCATAAAGGGTTCAGAATTTCTGACGCTTTAATTTGTAAACCAGCGAGTCCAAATTATTAAATTTAGAATTGGTATCTTCGGTATGATAGAAGGGTCAGAATTTCTGAACCTTCTATAAAGCTCATTCCGCAATATTTCGCTAAAAACGTAAAAAGGTTATCATAGAAGGTTCAGAATTTCTGACCCTTTGTAAACCAGTGTGTCAAAATTATTAAATTTAGAATTGGTATCTTCGGTGAGATAGAAGGGTCAGAATTTCTGAACCTTCTATAAAGCTCATTCCGCAATATTTCGCTAAAAACGTAAAAAGGTTATCATAGAGGGTTCAGAATTTCTGACGCTTTAATTTGTAAACCAGCGTGTCCAAATTATTAAATTTAGAATTGGTATCTTCGGTATGATAGAAGGGTCAGAATTTCTGAACCTTCTATAAAGCTCATTCCGCAATATTTTGCTAAAAACGTAAAAAGGTAATCATAGAAGGTTCAGAATTTCTGACCCTTTGTAAACCAGTGGGTCAAAATTATTAAATTTAGAATTGGTATCTTCGGTGAGATAGAAGGGTCAGAATTTCTGAACCTTCTATAAAGCTCATTCCGCAATATTTTGCTAAAAACGTAAAAAGGTAATCATAGAAGGTTCAGAATTTCTGACCCTTTGTAAACCAGCGTGTCCAAATTATTAAATTTAGAATTGGTATCTTCGGTGAGATAGAAGGGTCAGAATTTCTGAACCTTCCATAAAGCTCATTCCGCAATATTTCGCTAAAAACGTAAAAAGGTTATCATAGAGGGTTCAGAATTTCTGACCCTTTGTAAACCAGCGTGTCCAAATTATTAAATTTAAAATTGGTATTTTCGGTAAGATAGAAGGGTCAGAATTCCTGAACCTTCTATAAAACTCATTCCGCAATATTTCGCTAAAAACGTAAAAAGGTTATCATAGAGGGTTCAGAATTTCTGACTCTTTGTAAATCAGTGTGTTCAAATTATCAAATTTAGAATTGGAATCTTCGGTAAGATAGAAGGGTCAGAAATTCTGAACCTTCTATAAGGCTCATTCGGCAATATTTTGCTAAAAACGTAAAAAGGTAATCATAGAGGGTTCAGAATTTCTGACCCTTTGTAAACCAGCGTGTCCAAATTATTAAATTTAGAATTGGTATCTTCGGTATGATAGAAGGGTCAGAATTTCTGAACCTTCCATAAAGCTCATTCCGCAATATTTCGCTAAAAACGTAAAAAGGTTATCATAGAAGGCTCAGAATTTCTGACCCTTTGTAAACCAGTGTGTCAAAATTATTAAATTTAGAATTGGTATCTTCGGTGAGATAGAAGGGTCAGAATTTCTGAACCTTCTATAAAGCTCATTCCGCAATATTTCGCGAAAAACGTAAAAAGGTTATCATAGAGGGTTCAGAATTTCTGACCCTTTGTAAACCAGCGTGTCCAAATTATTAAATTTAGAATTGGTATCTTCGGTATGATAGAAGGGTCAGAATTTCTGAACCTTCCATAAAGCTCATTCCGCAATATTTCGCTAAAAACGTAAAAAGGTTATCATAGAAGGCTCAGAATTTCTGACCCTTTGTAAACCAGTGTGTCAAAATTATTAAATTTAGAATTGGTATCTTTGGTGAGATAGAAGGGTCAGAATTTCTGAACCTTCTATAAAGCTCAGTCCGCAATTTTTTATCTAAAAACGTAAAAACGTTATCATAGAGGGTTCAGAATTTCTGACCCTTTGTAACCCAGTGGGTCCAAATTATGGAGTCTACGATTATTTTTCTCGGGTAGATAGAAGGGTCAGAATTTCTGAACCCAATATTATACTAATTCCGCAATATTTCGCTAAAAACGTAAAACGTTATCATAGAGGGTTCAGAATTTCTGACTTTTTGTAAACCAGTGTGTCCAAATTAATAAATTTAGAATTGGTATCTTCGGTAAGATAGAAGGGTCAGAATTTCTGAACCTTCTATAAATCTCATTCCGAAATATTTTGCTAAAAACGTAACAAGGTTATCATAGAGAGTTCAGAATTTCTGACTCTTTGTAAACCAGTGTGTCCAATTTATTGAATTTAGAATTGGTATCTTCGGTAAGATAGAAGGGTTCAAATTTTAGAACCTTCTATAAAGCTCATTCCGCAATATTTTGCTAAAAACGTAAAAAGGTTATCATAGAGGGTTCAGAAGTTCTGACTCTTTGTAAACCAGCGTGTCCAAATTATTAAATTTAGAATTGATATCTTCGGTAAGATAGAAGGGTCAGAATTTCTGAACCCTCTATAAAGCTCATTCCGCAATATTTCGCTAAAAACGTAAAAAGGTCATCATAGAGGGTTCAGAACTTCTGACTTTTTGTATACCAGTGTGCCCAAATTATCAAATTTACGATTGTTTTACTCGGGTAGATAGTTGGGTTCATAATTTCTGAACCTTCTATAAAGCTAATTCCGCAATATTTCGCTAAAAAAGGTAAAACGTTATCTTAAAAGTTAAAGGGTTCAGAATTGCTGACTCTTTGTAAACCAGTGTGGCCAAATTATTAAATTTAGTATTGGTATCTTCGAATAGACAGAAGGGTAAAAATTTCTGAACCCTCTATAATGCTAATTCCGCAATATTCACGCACTATATCAATTATGTGTAATTAGTATTGACTATGATATACCATTGACTACAACTGTTACCCAGTGTGTTGAAAAGCTGCGTGCATTTTGGTTTTGTCTCTTCAGCAAGTAAACCAATACAGATTAACGTGTCTGACTGCAGCAAAGTAATGAATGGAAATTATATTATTTTCACAACCACTGATACTATCCATTCGCATGTATGACATGTGTTTCATTGTGGACAAGCCATTTCTTTGATGCAGTGGGGCATGGTGGAAAGCCAGGTAGATTACAATGTATCACGTATTATCTAAAAGCAAAGAAAAATGGGGAAATGAGAAAAGTTTACAGGATCACTGAGTTCATACCTTTAATGCTTTGATAAAAATAAATGAAATCCAATTCCTTTACCTTTTATCTTAACAAATGCAAGTCGTTTCGCCCCCAAGTCGTTTTGCCCCAAAACTGACTCGCCCTAAGTCCTTTCGCCCTCGACAGCTATTCGATATTAGAGCTGTTTCTCCCCCAGAGTAGGTTTCACGGTTTTACGTGTTTCATAGCTAAATTTGAAAGGTCCCATCTCAAAAAGGCTCCGTCTCTGCCAGTCAAAACGGCCCACTATTGTTAGTCAAAATGCATGCGTTTATGAATGAACAATTAAAATACGAATGCATGATCTATATTTGTTTATTTAAATGGTTTTTGTTTGTTTCATAAGATTATTTATTATTAGGTCTTAAAGTTTGTAAACAATTCAAGTGTAGCAGATGTTATCGAGGGAATGTTACGAAGAGAAAACCAAATCCTATAGCATCAAATATGTTGAGTATATAATATACAAGCGTGTGTAACTTTGGGGCGAAACGACCGGAACCATTTTAACATAGCATACTACAGACCTGGGTATACAGTGGCAGATCCAGAGGCGAATCAAATAATTAATGGCAACTCGCAGTTTGAAACTCAAAAGAACGAATAACAATATTATTGACCCCTAAATTAATAAGCGGTGACTAACATTTAGCGTTGCTATTAAAGTGTTTTAAATCTTAAATTGCGACGCATGTCTGGATCCGCCACAGGTATTGTTTCGATGCCTATCATCAGATGCTATCAAAGGCTCTAATATAAATCTGCAGCGGCTATGCCTATGTACTTTTATAAATTTAGTTGGTACCGATCCATGGAGAATATGATTATACATGTGAAACAAATTTACAAACCTCGTACTTTAAATAGCTGCACATGTGCTCCCTGTCGTCCATTATATTTATCAAAGAAACAATTGTTTAGTCCACATTGTGCTGTTGTATTGGCATAGTATCGGTAAACATTGTTCTTAGTTTCGCCATTAGAACTTTATATCCAAGTCTCATTTCACAGATTAGCAATCAGCATGCATACGTAAAACATTTCATCTACCTTATCGGTTTTTTGTGCTTTAGAGAAATTCTTTCCAGTATATGTTACAGCGGCACATAATAGGATTCAAATTTGACAAGAACTGATAAGCCGTTAATATTTTGAATATTGTGCGATCAAAGTTCGACCAGCCGGATACAAGTTTAGACGAGCTTTGTCATTTAAGGCAGTTGTCGGAAATGCTATTGTGCCGTTAATGCGCGAGTTTTCCGACCATGCCCATTTATAAGCATACTCGGTTAACATGCGTCCCATGCGTGTTAATTTTGGAATCGAACTTGAACTGTGAACTTTTATATGTAACTTGACAACGGAAGATTTAGTGTAAAAGGCATGAAAGAATTCAGAAGATTATGTGAAAATTTGTTGTTATGTGAATACATTGTAAATATCTCAAGATAAACGAAGATGGTATGTATGACTTTTAGCCTTTCATTCGTATCTAATATTCGTATCTAATATAAAAGCTCTGGTATGAAATTTGTTTACAAATGATAAACACAGTGCGATATATTAATATTATGCATGGCTATACAGTAGATTTATAATGGTTTCTCCAAGGACTGGTTCACACGATGAAACAAGCATAAGCGCAAACACAAGCACTAAGAAAAGAAATTTTCCTTTTGTGCAGGTTACACTTATGCTTATTCTATGCTTATCTTGTTCTTACCAATACGTGTGTGCTTGCGCTTTATATGCTTATTTCATCGTGCCAACATGTCATGCAGTATTGTTAAATCAATAAGTATTCTAGAGCTAGCGTCAGTATGAATTCTGAACGCACGCTAGCTACTTTTCAGGTGAAGAAGCTATTTGTAGTGACATTTGCCTATTTGTTTTGTATGGTAGTATTTACAGGTCACTATGCATTAGGTGTATTAATAAAGATTATATTGACATGTATTTGAATTTTGGTTTATGCAATTATGCGTGCGGCAGGCAATAAATTCTTAATAAAGCCGTCACAATACATATATTTTATAGTAACTAGCATTTGGGTTTAATTATTATATCACTTTCTATTCAAAATATTTTTTACTCCTAAAAATAGTAATGGACAGACATCACCTGTGCCAACATATAATTAGAATTAACTGCAGTTAACAACTTATCAAAAAGGAGTTTATTCAAGACAATTTATTCTAAGGTTTTCGTATATATAGCAGTAAAAAGAAAGCGTTTCATCAGCTGGTAAAAAATGTTCAATCAAGGATTTCTACATGGAATCTTGTTGTTGTTGTTGGAACCTATGACGGGTCGTGTGACTGTCAATCTGGTACAGTAAAAAGCGAGCCAGTGCCCAGTGGAAAGCTATTGAGAAAATGAAAGACAAATTGGCGATAGACTATTGGAAGGGTACCTGAAACAAGATATTCCTTGGATCTACACGAGCAGATACTGGACCAACAAACCAAGTTAAGATTATATAATATATTTATCAAGCTTTGTTTGAGCTTGACTCAAATTAATTTTAAACTAAAACCAAGCGCAAAATTTGTGAAAATTATACCGCAACCCAACAGTTTATTTTGTGCATGAACAGTTGTTCCAGGTTGCATGTATGCTACATTTGTAGTGTGAAAATATTCTTTCTATTAGTGCATGTATATTGCTTTCATAATCCTGGCACCACGCGTTTGCCATGTGAAACTGAATATTGTGAACTAATTTCACTTACATGAATAGCGCTTGTATGCGCTGCATATTGATATTAAGCCTGGTTCACACTTGTGAGATTCGGGGATAGCTTCTTTCGGCCGATGCGATCGAGTGAATTCTATACAAAAAGCAATCTGCTATTTGTTCTGAACTTAGTTTGTTCACATATTCGTTCACATACGTGAGGAGAAAATCCCCGATTCTTACGGCAAGTGTTTATCCATGCATGTATATTATTCTGACATTTTTCATAATGCATGTTTATTGGAGCTGTATTTACATTGCCGAAATATTGTAGATATAAGTGCAAGTATTTTATTTTCATCATGTTAGCACTGCGTTTGCAGTGCCAAAATATTCTAGATAGCTATGAGTTGTTGGTGCTGCATTTGCAGTGCCAAAATATTCTAGGTATAAGTGAACGTATATTATTTTCATAAGTTGGCACTGCATTTGCAGTGGCAAAACATTCTTGACAGTAAATACATGTCATTCATTTTTAAAACGATGGCGCTGCATTTGCAATGCCAAATTAAATAATTTCAATTGTAGTTTTGTGAATGTGCTGTTTGTAATGTCTATTGGCGCTGCGATTTAAGAAGAAAAAACTCTTATACAGCAACAACGATTTTTTTGTGGTCGATAACCCGTTAAAATGTCCACTTTAGCATTGAAAAAAATATTTTGTACCCGTGTTGCCAATTTTTGGGAAAATGCTAAAATTGTGCTGGAATAATTCTAAATAGAATATTTCACTTTGCTCTAGAACGTGTTCTGCATGTATATTTGTTTAAAGAGATCAATGTTTCGTTTTGTAATGAGCACATCGAGAGTATAGAAAAACACAGTAGGACTCCACAATGTGGCACTTGTAGTCACAGTTATTGCAGCCAAATTTGTTGTCTTGCCAAAACGCCAATACCAAACAAGGTTCCTCAGCTGTTCCCATTACTGTTTTGAAATTGTGTTCATACACATTGTTCGAATATATATATTTCTAAAGATTGTCAAATTTTCCTTTGCGTGTACATAAAAAATGATTTGGTAATGCCACAGAGTATTCAAAAGCAGATTAGCTTGACCTTAATCCAAAATTCAAAGTGAAATTCTCCATCAGCTGTTTTTAAACTTGATCATATTTCTTTAGATATCATGTCCGAGTAAATAGGAGTTTTCTTTTATGGCGTCTGGAAATAAACATCAAATTCACAAACTAAAAGAACGGATAACATTTGAACCCAAACATTAAACGCCAATCCATGGCCCTTTGAGAAACCGGGCTCTGGTTTTACGATGTTTGAAGACTTGCTCTGATTTTTTCTGTTAAAACTTTTTGTATGTTTTAGAGCTTCTGGATTCATAATTCCCCCCCCCCCCAATTTTAACAATTAGTTTCCGATTTTCTGACCCTTGGAAATCATTGAAGGTTCAGAAATTCTGACCCTTGGAAATCATAGTGAGTTCAGAATTTCTGAACCCTCTATGATTTGCAGGCTTCAGAATTTCTGACCCCTTTATGATTTCCAGGGGTCAGAATTTCTGAACCCTTTATGATTTCCAAGGGTTCAGAATTTCTGAACCATTTATGATTTCCAGGGTTCAGAATTTCTGAACCCTTTATGATTTCCAAGGGTTCAGAATTTCTGAACCCTTTATGATTTGCAGGGGTCAGAATTTCTGAACCCTTCATGATTTGCAGGCTTCAGAATTTCTGAACCCTTTATGATTTCCAGGGTTCAGAATTTCTGAACCCTTTATGATTTCCAGGGGTCAGAATTTCTGAACCTTTTATGATTTCCAGGGGTCAGAATTTCTGAACCCTTTATGATTTGCAGGGTTCAGAATTTCTGAACCCTTTATGATTTCCAGGGGTCAGAATTTCTGAACCCTTTATGATTTCCAAGGGTTCAGAATTTCTGAACCCTTTATGATTTCCAGGGTTCAGAATTTCTGAACCCTTTATGATTTGAAGGGGTCAGAATTTCTGAACCCTTTATGATTTGCAGGCTTCAGAATTTCTGAACCCTTTATGATTTCCAGGGGTCAGAATTTCTGAACCCTTTATGATTTCCACGGGTCAGAATTTCTGAACCCTTTATGATTTCCAAGGGTTCAGAATTTCTGAACCCTTTATGATTTCCAGGGGTCAGAATTTCTGAACCCTTTATGATTTGCAGGCTTCAGAATTTCTGAACCCTTTATGATTTCCAGGGTTCAGAATTTCTGAACCCTTTATGATTTCCAGGGTTCAGAATTTCTGAACCTTTTATGATTTCCAGGGGTCAGAATTTCTGAACCCTTTATGATTTGCAGGGTTCAGAATTTCTGAACCCTTTATGATTTCCAAGGGTCAGAATTTCTGAGCCCTTTATGATTTACAGGAGTCAGTATGTTAGCCCTAGAAATCATTGTGATATTATGGTAAATGTTCAAGCGAACCAGGGTTCAGAAACGTCTATTTTATCCGGGTAAATCAATGATGATTTTTTTGTAAGTCTTTTATATTGTGTTAAAAATATAAATTAGTTTGCAAGCGTTCCCAATTTATGAGCCTAGTATGTATCATTTTGGAATATTTATCCTGTTTTTATGCATTCCAGTTATAGGGTTACAAATTCCTCTTATTTTTTTATTTTTAACCGGGTTTCTTCGGAATATTGAGCTCATCCTAAATATTCCGCAAATTGCAACAGCAAAATCGATTTTTTCACCCTATAAGCAGCCTTTTTGGCTCGTATCTCTGTATTTTGCGGAAGAATAAAGTAGGACCTAAGAAATCGTAAATTTCCTACAAAATAGCTCCACGAAAAATGCCAAATTTGGTGATTCCGCAATTTTTCAAAATTTTTGGCATTTTTTTTCAAACGTTTTCCGCACATTTGATCATTTTAAACTAGAAAATCTGTTGACTTTGTGCTCTTTCTGCATTTTTCAGTAAAAAAACAGGATTTTTCTGAAAAAAAATGAAAATTCCGCAAAATACAGGAAAAAAACGTGAAAAAAAATACTTTGGAATATCCCGATTTAGTTTGGAACGCGTTTTTGATTGCTTACCAGGCTTTCTGCCCATTCGCCTTGAGTAGAACCCACGTAGAATTTCCGTGGTAGAGTAATTGTCGCTTTTGTACACCATAAATTATTCCACAGACTTAATTTATATACACAATTATACCACGAGATTATACTGTTTATGTATTTAAAAGGACGTAATTGTAAAATTGTTATAAATTAAGTGTTTACTCACATCATAGATTCACATTTCACAAAATAATTTTCCCGCGCATATCATGCACAACGCAACATAAACAGTTGAGCAAAGCTAAATTGGCTTTAGCATTAACTTTGTCTTTGAGAAACTGCACGAAGTTTTTTTTATGTGCTGAATGTGATTATACATTATTATTGAATACATTCTTTAAAAGTGTTAAAGTACATTAACAGTCCAACAAACTAATATGACATTGCTATTCTTAAGTATTAAGTCTTTCATTCTAGTCAGTGTGTCTAGTCAGATATCTTTATCTGTTGAAAGCAGATGCAGCACGTGCAACGACTGTCTAACATGATGTAAACTCCTAAATTAGAATGTAAAGTAACTTTTACCAAGGTAAGTCGAAACTGAAAGCTTTTCTCGACGACATTCATCTTTGTAAATTGAATTTCCTTCCCACAAGACTGTGTCCCCCTTTGCATGATCTCTCATTGATAAATATATGCACGTAGAGTAAAAATCAAACTAAAATAGCAGGCCTTTCTTTATTGCACAGACCATCACATATCTGGTTTGCTTTCGGTTTTAATAATGTAAGCAAAGCTGATTGGCTTTCTCGTTTTATAAATTCATTTTTAAAGCGAGCGATCATTTTGCATTTAGAACTAGAGTACTCTGATATATGTTAAAATTAAACTACTTCCACTCATAGTTATCTCATGTATCCAACAAAACACAAGAACTCTCTTTATTAAAGAAGTCTTCAAGCTATTACATTTTAGTACTTTAATAACATTTTGCAAAGGTATTTTAGCTAATGTAATATGTTATGGAATTCATTATGTGTCTGGCGTGGCATGGCAGGCTGATTTAGAATTCCAAAAGTTGTTTACCTTACATACAAAGTGTACTATTAGATTTGTTTTATCAATCGGTGCCTAATTTTAAATTTAATGGTAAAATGTAGATTGTGAAACTCTTTGGTGTGTGTCAGTTTTGGTGTTTACAAATATATTTGAGACTATTTCCGTATATTCGCGTATTATATTATATACAATTATATACAATATATTATTATTATATTATATACAATATATTTATGAACAAAATAGGCCGGCCATTTATTGTCAATGAGTAACAATTTTACGTGGAGTTTTATTCAAATCGTGCAAATATACTTATTATTTCTTTTTCCTTCTACTCTTGCTTCTTCTAATTTTCGCCCACTTTAGGGGTTTCCAACAAACCCCACAAAAAAAAATGTGGCCGCAATAACTCAGGTTTGAATCCTGGCCATAGCAATTTCATGACGTCAATGCCACCATTTTGAATCTCATTACTCGCCAAACAGACGCGATGTCTACTAGTGCTCGACCTTGTGTTCCTTCCCAACCATTACCTCAAAGCAATTAGAACTTCAAATTACTACAATACGCTATAGTTAATTTGAATTTGAAAGGCTTTAGTGTTTTTGATACACACTGCATAGTCAAATTAGCTTGTAGCTTTACGGTGAACCCGGAAGGGGAGGTGAAGCAAGATCGTTATTTCGATCGTTATTTCAACTCAAACTCAGGGAGGGGATGAAGGGCCTTTTCAAAATCACAATTTTTCTATCTGCGAATGCCGATATATTGTTATCGTGCGCGTGCTGTTAGCTGTTACTGTTAGCTGTTAGCTGTTAGCTTGTAGCCAATCACCGAATGCGTAAGTTAAAAATAGCCAATTGTCGATAATATAACATTAAAATGACGTATTACTTAATGATCATTAAGACCATAATATGTTTAACTGGAGTGATTTTCCAAATTCCAAAATGGCGTGTGCCAAGACTGTTAAAGAGTGAAGAGTTAAGCCTAACTGGACAAGGACCGCTAAGGTTTATTGAACTGAAGACTTTTCGTAGCGTGACTAGATATTCTATTTCTATTGTAAATATGTCTAAGCAAGATGATGGTTTGACAACTGGGGAAATATTGCATTGGTTGTATTATCCATGTGTAAATTACAACAGTCAACAAACCGATTTGACAGAAGCAGTGACATTGATACAATGATAATAAAGGTACAATTAATGACCCAAGCCGTTGAATAAAAAGTAACACTTCAAAAATGCAAAGTTTATGTGGGAGAAGGGGTTCTGGGGTAAGAAGACTCTATTGTATAATGCGTGGCTTCATCCCTACTCATGTCACATCCTATGCTGCACTGATTCTAAGCTGAAAATGCTTTGTAATAGAGCCTTGCCAGGGGTGGCCAATCCCTGACGAAACCTGACCAAGATAACAACACTTGGACAGTCCTTAGGCCCCAACCTGTCCAGGGAGCATAAAAACTCCAATGAACAGTCCTTAACCTGACCAAGGGGCGCTTGGCCCCTATGGACAGTCCTCAGGTAGATATTGTATATATGTGACGTATTGAGTCTATGGGGCTGAAGTTGACGTTTTAGAGACTTCATCCCGAACCACGTAATTTATTAACGAAACCAACAAAATAACTTTCTTTTGTTTTTACATGATTCTATATAGTATGTATTATCTAAGTATGATGATGTTAGTCAGTGAATACTAGAAAATTAATCAATGAGTTAACTACATTCGACCGTTCCTTTGCACGTGCCTTCGTATATTTATCTGCTCTTAAAACAGTGTTTTCGTTGACGGTATCGATATTACATTTCCGTATATTTTTCTTTGCTTTTCTTTTCTTTTTTTTTTTTGCTTAAGTTATTTTTTTGTAATAACGTTATATGAAGTATATCTACAGTAATCATAATATCGAAAGCTTTCTAATTTAAGTGATATGAGGCTTTTGAACGCATTGGAGGTAAACGTAAAAATCCCAAGGCATTGGAAAAACAGTGGTGGGTGGGTGGGAAAATTTTCTTAAACAAGTTTACTGCACGAGTGCTAACTGTGAATGGTGGTCCTATGATATGATCCGCATAATATGCGCAAGTACCCTGTGCTGGAATAAGCCTTATCATTGGTTAATTCCCGTCCACACCACAGGAGGTTTTACATGCCTATGCAATAACACGAGCATTACACGTGAACGGCATGCAGCTAGTTTTTGGCTTTCAGCCATTATTATAACTCGATAAGATAAGATGGGATTATCTCATTGACGTAGTCGGAAGGAACTATCTTTTCGCACCTTTTACATAAAAGCTTACCTTCAACACGTTGCTTCATTAACTTAAATTTATATAACTATAAATTTGCTTTAATGACCCAAGCCGTTGAGTAAAAAGTAACACTTCAAAAATGCAAAGTTTATGTGGGAGAAGGGGTTCTGGGGTAAGAAGACTCTAATTGTATAATGCGTGGCTTCATCCCTACTCATGTCACATCCTATGCTGCACTGATTCTAAGCTGAAAATGCTCTGTAATAGAGCCTTGCCAGGGGTGGCCAATCCCTGACGAAACCTGACCAAGATAACAACACTTGGACAGTCCTTAGGCCCCAACCTTTCCAGGGAGCATAAAAACTCCAATGAACAGTCCTTAACCTGACCAAGGGGCGCTTGGCCCCTATGGACAGTCCTCAGGTAGAGATTGTATATATGTGACGTATTGAGTCTATGGGACTGAAGTTGACATTTTAGAGACTTCATCCCCACAAATGCACAAATGTGCATTCCCCATAGACGAATCCCTTCTCTCCCATTTTTTTTTTATTTATTTATTTATTTATTTTTATTTTTTTTTTACGCTAAGCTACTTGTTAGAGTGGCTGATACCCAAGATAGAGTGACAGGAGGAATTTTTATATATCGTTCGTAGCAATCAGAAGTCCAACGTCCTAAGGTTTTGATTAGCCATGATGGCAATTTAGCGGCAGCTGCGGTTGTTGCTGCCCCAATTCGATAGCTATGACCAGCATAATGCGCTGCATTGAAACCAGATTTTTGAAGCAGTGACCGTGTCTCAGATGTCAGAAGTTGCTTTGTCAAAGGCTTACCCGAGGAAAGAACGAATAATGGGCCATTGTCAATTTTTCTTGTTGAAAGATACCGTTTCATAGCTAAGACCGGACATAGCGGAGAGTTACATGCTCTTACTGTTATAGATTGCCCAATACGAAAAGGATCGGTTTTGGATTCTTTAATCCGGATTGTCATAGACACTGGATTCACGCTTGGTGTTAGTAAGACGTCCCTTAGTGTCAGATGTACTTCCGGATTAAACTTTGAGTTGCAGGTTAACTCTCCTAGTCGGAGAAAGCCAAAGAAAGCCAAAGTCATGGCGGCCCAAATCATAATTGAACTATAGTTTTCAGTGGACGGAATTGAAAGTAGCAGATGAAATAATTTCATGTGGTGAATCGTAATAGGTAGACGGATTTGAATTTCGCCTCCCTGAGATCTCTTTATACCGCGCAAGACCAGCTGAAGGCGAGACATTTTTTGAAAATTTAAGCGAAAACCTTGGCGAGTATAAAAATGACGGACGGCGGCTAAAAAGATTTTTATTGAAGAATGTTTAATGTTTTTTGCCAAATAAGCAACGAATTCAGTCAGTAAAGCTTCAGAGGCAGGAAGACATCATTGCATTGTGCTACCTTTGAATAAATGTATAAACTCCAGAAAACGTTTTTCACCCGACGAGTATGTCTGCTTGGTAGATGATGCCTTTGACAAGTTTATGTACCTTTCTATGTCCTTATTTAAATGGTTAGAAGTGCAGCTGGAATCGGGTATGGGTTGGGATCTGCTAGTGGTGCCAGCTCTCTGAACCGTTTGTGCTGGAAACGAGAAAGAGAATCAGCAATTTCATTTCGTTTTCCAGGTATGTGCTGGGCTTTTATGTAGAAATTGTATTGCATTGTGAGAAGTGTTAAGTGGCGTATTAAGTCCGTAACCCTAGGGATGTGTGAACGTTTGGTTTTGATCATGCTAACCACTGCTTCATTATCGCAGTTAAAAAGAATTCGTTTCTTGCAGAGGAGTTCCCCCCAAATTTGGCATGCAACTACAATGGCAAATAGTTCCTGCCGTGCAATGCTTATGCCAGCCGAGCCTAACTGTTGCTGGGCATGCCAGGTCCCCTGAAACCACTTAGATTTGAAAATCTCTCCATAGCCTTTTGATCCGGATGCATCAGTGTGTAGCTCTAAGCAGTCAGACCCTTCTCAAGTAGATGAAATGAAAAAATTTGCCCCATTCCAATTTGAAATAAAAATCTTCCACATCTGTAAATCCTTGTAGAACCCAGCATTTAGTTTTATATGGTGGTGAGACTTCTTAATATTTCTGGTTAAATCAATCATACGTTGTAAAAAGGGCCTACCGGGTGGGACAACTTTGCATGCAAAATTTAAGCTACCAATTAATGATTGCAATTCTTTTAATGTACAAGAATGCTTATTTTCAAATTGTTGTATGAGTAATGACAAACGATTAATTTTATCAGCTGGAAGGCGAGCTTCCATCTTCAGAGAATCCAAAATAATACCCATAAATTCAAGAACTTGCAATGGACCTTGTGTTTTACCTGGTGCCATGGGAATATTCAAATTTTTGAAGGTCATCAACATGGCCGAAAGACTTTGTTGGCATAAGCAATCTATGGGTAAGATGTCAGCTTGAGGTTCAATAATTAGGAGATCGTCTAAGATATGACATACAAAGGAAATCTGACATTTATTAATCAATATCCACTCAACTGCATCAGAAAGTTGATTAAAGAGATAGGGTGCACTTCGGAGGCCAAAAGGTAACACTTTATCATAATAAAATTTTTCTTTCCAATGTATGCCTAGTAATTCATAGTCGTCGGGATGAACAGGAATAAGTCGAAATGCAGATTCTATGTCAGTCTTAGCTAAAAAACAGCCCTGGCCCGCATGCTTTATGCCTTCGATAGCATGGTCAATTGTGACATACTGTAAAGCAAAATCATCTTTAGAAATAGCACTGTTTTTGCTGGTCATACCTGATTTAGGAAAAGAGAGATTAAAAATTGTCCGGAATTTGTCAGAGTTCTTTTTTGGGACCAAGCCAATTGGTGAAACCTGAAAATTTGGGAAAGGTGGGGTATCAAAGGGACCAGCCACCCGGCCTAAAGAAATTTCATGTGCCAAATTTTGTGTTACCACGTTTGGGTCAGCCAAAGCTGTTGGTAAGTTACGAGAGAACCTTGGAGCTCTTTGCCCCTCAAAACCAATTCGTGCACCACCACTTAAATTATTACAAATTTGAACTACAAATTGTTTATCTGGGTGATCAGAAAGAGCATATTCTAAATCATTAATTAAAATAGGTGTAGGTAACTTATTATCAGTCTTAGTGTTTCTTTGATCTGGCGGGCTGGCGGCTGTTGGTGGAGTGGTCATATTCTGGTGGGCGTTGGCTGCACTGGTATCCTGGATGGCTACCTGAGCATCTGTTGCACACATGACGGTAGGAACACTGGGTGTATTTACATAAGCCTTTTCGGTTATACTCATGGCAGATACCCCCTCTAACGGCCCCTGAGGAGGTTGTAAGTTGGGGTCCATTTGAAAAAAGCGGATATTCCCGCCTCAAAATTTCAGGAGAAACCGTGAAGATACAGAGCCATAGTTGCTGATCTATTTCTGACCATTTTAGAGTTGCGTTTAAAGCTGCTTTTCGCCGGAACTTGTGGTCAGAGATACACCAACCAAGGCCCCTATGGGTTTGGGCAGCATGGCGAATCAAAGACATATACTGCAGTATATGACCTCCTAGGAAATTTAGACGTCAACACACCCATGTAAGTCGTAAATGCTGTTGTCCATTGTTCAATGTTTGTAATCTTTTGGGTTGGGGGGTTAGATTTCTTAACCCTTATTATTGAATTCTCTAGGGTTAGGACGACGGGCTGCCCGTCATCGGCGGCAGGAAAATCGCTTGGTAATAGTTTTGACAAATCAAAAAACTCACCACTTTGAATCTGTTTAACATACGCAGCTGGAACATCGAGCGCGGCGTGTCCATACCGTGGCGTCGCTTCTGAACTGGCTAAATCAACTACTGCAATCGTATGCAAAATAAACGAGACACTTCATGCTCCCGCACCCTTCTCAATGTTGTTTAGTGATTGTTAGCACCGTTTCACGCCTTCCTTTTTAATTTCAACTTCAAATCACAACATTGAATGGGGGAAAGGGGGAGAAGCCTTACAAAATCCGGATGGCACGTTTTATTTTGCAAGGGATTGTATTTCAACAATAAATCTGCACAAGTACCGTAGGTGTAGGAAGTTATGACGCTGAAGGCGTTTAATCCAGAACGCCTGATAATGACCCCACTTGCGTATATCAACACATTTCAAAGATTACAATTTAACGTTTCCTAAATAAAGAGGGCTATTACTATCTACAAGCTCGGAAAAAAGGTCTGTTAACAAAGGCTGACATGAAAAAAAGGAGATTTTTGACACGGAGAATGCAAAAAGAATATTCTCACGACGTATGGACTCAAGATATTGTGTTTTACCTCGACGGAACGGGATTTGCGTATAAGAGAAATCCCTTGGATCAAGCCTTTGCACCCAAAGCCAGGGTATGGAACAAGAGAAGCGAAGGACTAACACCAGGATGTACCGCGAAGGGTCAAAAAACTGGGAGTGGTTGTCGAGTGTTAAAGCTGATGGTAGCTCTAAGTTATGACAAGGGCGTGGCCATATGCAAAGCTTATGACAAGTTAGATGGCCGTTACTTTGCCAATTTTATTGACGAGAACTTTGAAAGCATGTTTGCCGTTGCAGATAAAAGCCAAATGCGATTATGGTTACAAGACGGAGATCCAAGTCAGAATTCAGCAAAGGCTTGTGCAGCAATGGATCGGGCAAACTGTGAGCTTCTAAAAATACCTCCGAGAAGTCCTGACCTAAACCCCATTGAGAATATTAAACTAGTTTCAGACGCATTGCGTAAGCAAGCTATACGATCGTAAACCACGAAGGAAACATGCGAAGAAATTAAATATAGAGTTATCTCTACAATTCAATCTTTACCCATAGAAGTAGCAAATAGCACAATTGCCTCAATGCCAAATCGCGTGGAAGAAATCATTAAGAGGAAAGGACAGCGTTTAAGACATTAGAACTATCAAACAGCCAAGTATTTCACGTTGTATATAATTATATCGACAATGTATATGTTGACAATAAAACGCGTACAATATAATATGAACTGACTGTTAAACGGACTGTTTTAAAAATAATTATATTCATCTATACTCCTATGACTGCGCGTATTTGACGAACAAACCAAAGCGGTCTAAACAGGCCGATTAACAACTAAATTAACAATTATATACTTAATAAGTATTTGTGAGACATGAACATGCAATGCACTGTGTATACCATCTCTGTCACTGTGTCAGTGGTGTCAGTTAGACAGTTCTGAATAATTAATTTAAATTAACGCATCACCACAACGGGTCACCGTTTAATACAAGTGCCAAAACAACTGAAGAGAGTACATTGGCCGCACATTAAATACATAAGATCTGAGGTTTGTACCGTAATACCATGGTAAAGTAGACGCTTCCATAATTTTTTAGAAACTAACATAATACGAGCCGATTGTGCAATGGTGACACCTTCAAACAAAAAAAAAATATTACATAATAATGTATTATTTCATATTTCCTCGGATCACAGTGGTGATCCGCCGCTTATTCAGCGTATGCAAACTTCAAACCATTTAAAATTCCAGAATTTGTTGAATAACTTATCAATGTTTAAGTACATTAGTCAACAAACCTTGTAGAAGAGAACTCAGATGTGTAATTTTGAGAGTTTTAAATGGTGACCCGTTTACGTTGCCGGTCATTATGAACACTGATTAATATGCTAATTGCATGTATAATGTATTCCCCGCTAAAACGCATGCATGTACGGTAAGCGTATGTATAGACATTCAAATATTCAGTGAAGAATAAACTCTGCAAAGCAACGCGGGTATGACAGGATATCCACTTGTTCATCTTGCGGGATTTGCGAGAAGAACTGAAAACAGCGCCATCTGGTCTTCGATTTCCATTTGATGTTCAAATTTAGAAAAACTGGTATACGAAATTCACCACACCGCTCTACTGCGTGTACATGTAATAGCTACAGCTATATATGAGAATAATTGTTGTTGTGGATATTTCAAGATTATGAATTCTTGTGTCAATTTCATTATTTCAATAATTAACTACAGTATATTCTCACTAATATACGTATATTTATTGACGTTTCTTTTGTCACATATATTATAACTTTTCACCAAAATAAATATAAAATACATAGGTGTTACTCTTCAAACGATGTGTGTTCACATTTTGGAATGATTCTCAATAAAATTTACTGGTTTTATTACTTTTAATTTACACTTGCATCTACACAATTAAGATGCGCCAAGTGTTCATTCCAAACGTCCCTATTTTAGACAATCGTATGCAAAATAAACGAGACACTTCATGCTCCCGCACCCTTCTCAATGTTGTTTAGTGATTGTTAGCACCGTTTCACGCCTTCCTTTTTAATTTCAACTTCAAATCACAACATTGAATGGGGGAAAGGGGGAGAAGCCTTACAAAATCCGGATGGCACGTTTTATTTTGCAAGGGATTGTGGAACCGATAGTGCTGCTTGTCCAACGTCGGCCAAAGATGAGATTGGAGCGTCCGTGATATTGTGGGATGATATGGCAGGGTGGTCGACAGACGTTGACGGGGTTAACTGTTGTGGCGAATTTTGTATGGCATTCACAGCTGCACGCGCGGCATTGGTAGCGATTTCACTCATGGCTTGCTCGATGCTGCGTGATACGATCGATTGGATCTGGGAGAGTTGTGCGTCGTTTAAAAGACCGGGCTCATTTTGTTCTACAGTTGATCTCGTGGAAGTGCCAGGATTCGTATTCTCCGAAGCGTGTTGTTGCAGACGCGAAATTAACGTTGCTTTTCGTCCTGTAGTTGAAAGGCCTTTTTTCTCGCACCTTCGTCGTAAATCCTCTATTGTGACATCGTTATCCGCGAGCGTTCTTCTCCTGTTGCGAACTGGAGGCATCGCGAATACGACAAGCGAAAATACTATAATTTTCTAAAATTTTCTTAAACAAGTTTACTGCACGAGTGCTAACTGTGAATGGTGGTCCTATGATATGATCCGCATAATATGCGCAAGTACCCTGTGCTGGAATAAGCCTTATCATTGGCTAATTCCCGTCCACACCACAAGAGGTTTTACATGCCTATGCAATAACACGAGCATTACACGTGAACGGCATGCAGCTAGTTCGGCTTTCAGCCATTATTATAACTCGATAAGATAAGATGGGATTATCTCATTGACGTAGTCGGAAGGAACTATCTTTTCGCACCTTTTACATAAAAGCTTACCTTCAACACGTTGCTTCATTAACTTAAATTTATATAGCTATAAATTTGTCATTTATGAATTTACCAGTTAAAGGATAATACATTCTCAACAAGTTCATGTATCTGTACTTATATAACTATATATAGTGTGTTTTCTTCAGGTAAAACTGAATCATGTGCTTTTCAAAAGGTGTGTAAAAAAGAATGTTTATTGGTGTGTTATATTACACACCTTCTGTGAAGGTGTGATATAAAGCACTTTCTAGGTGTGTAACAAAACCCACCAAGGTGTCTTTGAAAACGCACCATGGTGTGTTAGAAAACGCACCAAGGTGTGCTAGAAAACACACCTTTATGCAAAACCCACGTTAAGGCGTGTTAAAATTTGGACAAGCAGAAAACACACCTTAAGGTGCGTTTTGTAACACACCTAAAGGTGTGTTTTAAAACCCACCTTAAGGTGTATTAAATATTTGGACAAAAAGGTGTGTTAAATTAACACACCTTTTTTTAGAGTGTGGCATGGCAGGCTGATTTACAATTGCAAAAGTTGTTTACCTTACATACAAAGTGTACTATTAGATTTGTTTTATCTATCGGTGCCTAATTTTAAATTCAGTGGTAAATGTAGATGTTCAAACTCTTTGGTGTGTGTCAGTTTTGTGTTTACAAATATATTTGAGACTATTTGCGTATATTCGCGTATTCAGCAATGCACGTATATTTATGAACAAAATAGGCCGGCCATTTATTGTGAATGAATAACAATTTTACGTGGAGTTCTATTCAAATCGTGCAAATATACTTATTATTTCTTTTTCCTTTCGCTCTTGCTTCTTCTAATTTTCGCCCACTTTAGGGGTTTCCAACAAACCTCACAAAAAAAAATGTGGCCGCAATAGCTCAGGTTCGAATCCTGGCCATAGCAATCTCATGACGTCAACGACGCCATTTTGAATCTCATTACTCGCCAAACAGACGCGATGTCTACTAGAACTCGACCTTTTCTCGACCCTTGTTCCTACCCAACCATTACCTCAAAGCAATTAGAACTTCAAATTACTACAATACGCTATAGTTAATTTGAATTTGAAAGGCTTCAGTGTTTTTAATACACACTGTATAGTCAAATTAGCTTGCTGCTTTACGGTGAACCGGAGCGGGGGGGGAAGCTAGATCGTTATTTTATTTCCAGCGTTTGATATTCCGACTCAAAAGAATCTCCGGTGTCTCCAAAGCTCAGCTCAGTAACAGGAAGTGTGCTCTTGTCTGTCAGATATCCACTGTCTTCACGCCATGTCCCATCATTCTTGTCACAATTACATTTTCCTCCACCTGCACAACTGTTGGTCATTCCACGTGCACATTTTCCACTGTCGACTGCCGCTCCTCCCCAGTAATTCATTCTCGAACCTTGACGTGATACCCACCAACCATGTACTACTTTCCACTCTTTGTTGAAGGATGTTTACTTAACAACTCCAAACACGTTCTTAGTGGATCTAACCTGTCAGCACGGTTCACAATATCTGTAATATATCGTATAATAGTTAATCGATATAATAGTTTAATATATAATAGTTTATCAATCATGCATGTAGTCAACTGTCAACGTTATCATGTGGAGGGCAAAATAAATAAAATATGATTGGTTAATGAGGGGAGAATCTTTTGGTTCAGCAAAAAAATAATCGGCCCTGATTGGATGAAACATAAATTGAGGGGCGAAAAAAACCTTGCTAATTAGCAATGTTTTGCTACTCGCTATCTATCGAGAAATAGATAGCGAGTAGAGTAGCCAATCAAATGACAGCATTTGTATTAGTATACTAGTATGATTCTAATAAAAAAGAATGGACGTATTTGGCTAACAATGTCTATTGCGTTATTGCTGCCCAACTCGCAACTTAGGATTATTAACCTGGTAGATACTACTGTTCTCGTTTGCAGAAGAGTACAATAGAACAAAAATAACCAGGCATACGAATAATAAATACGAGTTATTCACTTCTGTCCTTACTTCAAATACAAAGGTACTTTGGTTTTACTTTACGCTGCTGCGAGCTGCTATAATAGTAACTAGACATGTGAGTAATGATACACCATACATCTTTGATACACCAAAGTTACTTATATGATACATTATAGTGTTTTCAAAATATCACAATTTGTTAAAGTAAACGTTTTTTTATTCGGCCCCAGTAAAGAAGCCAAAAAAATTGAAGTAGAATTAAATTAAAAAAAGATTAGCAAACTTTTCTCTCATGGTGGTAATAAATGTACAATGTGTATAAAAGTATAGCTTCTAATCAACCATATTCTATCGAATCATTGTAGCACAAGTTTTAATTGTCTCGAGTTAGCTTTCTATGGGACTGAGATGTGCGAACAACCCAAAGAAATAAATATTAAATGATAATTGATCTCTTCTGTATATACGATATTTTTCACGTGTAAAAAGCTCAAAGCATTTAAAAACAGTTGCTTGGTTGTACTGGACGTCATTTCCTGTCTGGTGCGGAATATTGATGAGTTCTTTTTGGTTGATAGCACATGAGCGATAGTTTCGCCCGTCACCTGTATGAGAAAAATAATGAGAGGCATCAGCTTATTGCAATCAAGCAATCAAATCACTAATAATTAAGACTGATTTGAATTTCGAATGCTGTATGATTTGGTGACTATTAAGTTTGATGATTTCTCTGTTACCAAGTGAGTTTCGTCTCTGCCAAATCTGGTTATGGCCCAAAATAGTGAATAACAAGTCGTTCAGCATTGCAACATGTCCACTATATTTAAGCAATTTTCTAGCCAGAATAATTTTGACAAAACCCAAAGGTCTGTAAACAATATGCATGGGATCAAATTTTGTGCATGGTTGGCGTTTGATTTGAAACTGCAAACATTCTTTATGTGTAGTATCTAATTATATCTAGCTTTAATATCCCCGTAGGTTTAGCAGAATCGCGAAGTGCGCAGATTGCTGAGGCATTTCAAATTCTGAATTGTGTCAATGCCTGATGTCGTACGCTTGACTTCGCTCCTTTTTGTTTTTGCTAGCGATCAGGGTTACCAGATCACTGCATTTTTGAGGCCAAATCGTCATTAGTGTAGTCAAGTAAACAAAGAAAACAAAAGCCAAGTACAAAGAAAAACAAAGAGCATTGTTGAAGATTTGGCCTCAAAAATGCAGGGATCTGGCAACCCTGCTAGCGATATAAGCATAACCACAACAAAAAAGTCTGACCTAATTTCTTGTTTTACCCTACTAAATTGTTTTAAAATCAACTCTAATCAACTCTAATGACAACTGATTTCAAAAGAAACTAATCTGGCAGAACCTGAATATATGAATATACACCCTTCTCCTACTAGCGCCAGCCCTGCTAATGGCTTTTCCTGTGAGGCTTACGAAGACAAAGCATAAAAAATTTTCTTTTGAATTTACTTTTCTTCGGCCATGTTAGCTTTTGCTCGAGGTTTCGGGCTAATGCTTATGTCGGTGCTTAAGACACGAGCACAGTATAAACAGTAGGGCCACTCAGCAGTGCAACATGTCCCCCTATTTTTATGCAGTTATCTGGCCAGAATAATGGCGGAACGGCCAGTTCAGCGTTCCTATTGGCCAGAAAAGGCAATTGACTGGCCAGAACCTGCATAATGAACATGCGTAATGAGACATGCGTGGAGACACAAACTTCAAAGGTTCCGACTCGAGTGGCCTTTCTGTTTATTTCTATTCTGTGACACGAGCATTTTATCTTCAGGTACAAACTTAACCTAGTCTGAACCTCATGGACTCGTGAATGGCTCTTAAGGTGACGTAGAATCTACCGTTGGATTGAAACTTGAGAAAGGAAAGATTCACGAAAGTGGTAAGCGAAGAGTTACTGTATTACACTGTATACAGGGTGTATAAAAAAGGTCATCGTACTTTGGATTGTTGTAGGCGCTCAATATACAGAAATAATTCTTTCACAGTTTGAAAGCAAGGTATTCAGCTTTTGAATGGCATTGTTATTGTAAAATTTGAAGAAGAATTGAGCAAATACGAATCAGACAAAACTTGCCGGTCCACAAATCCCATTTTTTTTTACCGTTGAGAATGTATTGAGAATCTGTTGAAATTTAATCCCATTTGCAAATTATAATTGACAAAATTTTAGCCTAGGTTGCTTTTTGTGACAAATCAGTGATTTTTCTTTGAAAATATGCTATTTCGATCGGTTATTTCATTTTATACGTATTTGTTCATTTTTCAGGTCAGTTCGACAGTGAAATAATGATTTCTGTACGTTAGGTAATGAGTGGGTGAGAGCATTCCAAATTTCAATTAATACAGCATTCATAGTCTGATGGACTCAGTTGTTCGAAGGACGAATGACGCTACATATCTACCAGACACCGATTTTTTTTCAAGTTTTCCAGAATAACCTGTTCATCGGTTTGACCCGTAGGTTCAATTTTAGTGTTTATGAATGATCAGTATTCAGGCAACGCATGTCATTGGCACTTCAGTATTTCGACCATATTTGGAGAGGTTAAAAAGTTATCCATACTGATAATGCTTTCTCTATTACTGAATAAATCATTAAGCTTGCTTGACAAAAAGTTATTTAAGTATGCCTTTCCACGCAAACAGCCAAACACAACATTAGGTAAGCTTGTTGAGAACTTTAGTAATTCTTATAATAATAATTTAATAATGTTTGTGATTTCATATTTATAGTGCCTTATGATACAACTACTAACATCAAAACTAATGACAACACGAGATTTTACAGGACAGATTACGGCACATGATGCATGACGAACAAATATACATCCGGGATCTTCTGCATCGAAAATGCACAACTAGTTGTTAATATTTACAAAGACCCTTCGGACTTTAAACTGAGGTAGATTTAACCTCAGTGGCGTAGCTGGGATTTCTTTTTTTTTGGGGGGGGGGGGTAGATAATCCAGGGGGAGCAGACCTGCTTCAGTATCAGACTAAAGAATAGAAAGTACAAAGAGAGACAGATAGATGAGAAATACCGTAAGGTGTTCGTCATTGCGCATGTGGTAGTGCGCACGGCCACCTTGTTCCTAGATAGTGCCCTAAATAATAATCCCGAAAATAATTAAAATTGCTAGTAATACCGGGAGAAATACTTTTGTTTAGGGCGCTGGCTAATAATATGGCGCCCAAGACGAATTAGTGACGAATTAACTTAGCTATTTTGACTGAACACTTCTCTCTTTGTAGACTCTACTCTTTGATGAGACTGCACGTAGGGTTTGCGTTGGATTAACGCAGTATTACATGAAGTATTTACAGACCTAAATTTTGCAGAAAGACGGGAATTTTTCAAAATATGGAAAATGGCGAGACATTGCTAGCACATCATATGTAATCACTAAGATAACCAAGAATCAATGTCCGAATGACTTGCCAGGCCCTCTGCCCAGAGTCCTAGTAAGATTGCATTTTTTAGAATTTAATTTAAATTAAAGACTTTCATAGTACATATATTAAACAAGATTCTTTTGTCATAATACCACCAACATATGGCTGTTTTATTTTTGGGTAGTTGCAAGTAAAGAAAATTTTACTTAAAGTGTATACAATACATAAATATATTGACCTGATAGCATCATTTAAATCAATTCTGTTGCACACTGCCTGAAGTCTCCACAATATAATTGGTTGGGAACTTTAGACTAGCATATGTATTTCTAAAATTGGAAATTATGTTAAATGTCTCTTACCTTTTATAAATGTATGAGATCCCACAAGCAAATAAATCATTTTGCACGAAATATCAGCATCTCGATCAACATAGGTATAGAAAACCAAGGAAAGAAATCATAACGAATACTTCGTCATTAGAATTAGGAACACATTTCCTGGACTCACTCCTTGATCATGGAATGATGGAGTCTATCAAAATTTGCCGTTTTAAAACATTTCTGGAGCAATGTTTTGATAAAGAACCTTCCTGTCCCCTTTTTGCTAACTATCAAATGTTAAAAATTGTGTTTTGTGTATAGATACTTCAGTAGAATTTGCGTTTGATTCTTGTGTAGGAATTTCTAAATTTCTTAAAAGTGGAAACACAGCAGAAAATAACGGAAACTCGCTCTCAAAACTGCGATACATCGCTCCTCGCTAAAGTTTCGCGGTGGAATTTGTCGTTTTAAAACATTTTGCATAAGAATCTTTGCACGTGAAACCTTCTTGCGGTTTAGATGTTCCAGCATACATGTTAAATGCGTGTTTTGTTAACATATTTTGCTAGAAATTGAGTTTAAACCATTGAACTCAATATAACTGGAAGGCTACCTTTGGCGGGAAATTTGAAGCCACTCGTACCCAGCCTTTTCACGCACGACCAAACAAAAACATTTAATTTGCGTGAAAACCGATGTCAACATGCCTGTCATTGAAATATTTTGGCATAACCACTTGTTTTTGAACGAAGACATTCTATTTTTGATTGAAAGTAAAAATGTACACATAAACCAGAAAATAAACAGTTCACTTCACTAATCCTTTCTTGCGTCTTGCCGTCTTTCGTTCTTTCAAAAGTCAATTTGTCGCCCCCTGCAGTATAATGCGTGACTCTCAAGGAAAACGCGTGCAATTCGCGCGGCAGCACGCTAAAGTGCGGGACTTTACCTCCAGACACGCGTGTCTGGAGGTAAAATTTGGCTTCAGGCAAGTTCAGGTATGTTTCATAGGAGGTAGCCTTCCAGTTATATTGAGTTCAATGGTTTAAACGCCGTGCTTAGGTCGGTTCATGCGGCTTGTGCCCAGCGGTATCACTCATGAGCGCAGCGCCAACTTTCGACACCGAAAAAAAATAAGAAAAAAAACAGAAACGGGGCGAATTTAAAACTCCGCCTCGGCTACGGCAGGCGGAGAAATAAGCGAAATAAAACAAAGAAGAATGTAATTTCTATGTGAAATACCCAAGCTAAAACAAAGTTTGGCAATTCCGTACGAGCTTTTATCAGGGTGTTGGGTCTTTTTTGTTCTTCGATAACTTTTCCTGTTAAAGTACATCTCGTTGCCTTTTGCAGGATTCACGACATTAAAACAACGTTTTAGAGGAGGCGAATGAAAATCAAGGTGAGCATTGCTTTTTGGGCGTTTCGAGGTGAGCGAGGCGAGCGTTGAGTAATTATCTGTTTCAGAATGTCTCTGGTGATAGTTACTTTAATCTACTTAACTTACTTTTCAACTTCAGTGCGTCTTTCATTAGTCCAAGCCTAATCATAGTCAGCCAGTTCAGGATTGAAGCAATTAAATCGTTTTGTCAGCAACTGCGCATTTCAGGGCCGCGGAAAATGGGGAAGGCTGGCTTATGAGTAGTGCTATATTTGGCCTATCTTAGCAAAACATGTGTGTTTGGGAGGAGGGATAATATTTAAAGCTGAAATGAATCATTATCTAAATTTGACATCTTCAAACCTCAAATTCCCAATCATATATTGTCCTGTGGTTTTTTCACTAGGGTCAAATTACGTATGACTGTATATCCGGAGCAAGTTAACTTATAAATGTATTTGTTATAAATAGCCTTACTACTTGCATACTTTCCACAGAAAACTTGTACATATACGTAGGATGTTCTTTCAAATTTGAAAATTTAAAACTATTGAAGGTCAACAAAACATATCATATAGTCCAACAACGTGTAATTATGGGATAAAATTTCCTCAATAGCGTCACTTGTCTTCACATTTAGATATGGAAACTAGTACCAACCTTTATATACACATACTGCTCGATTGTTTGGCTGTTATATTGATTGTTTGGCGCTTAATTTTCCTTTATCTGCTGCTGATATGTTTAGTTGAAATGGCAATTCAGTTCTATTAGGCTCCGTTTTTAAAGATGCTATTTTAAAATTGACGTATATTTTGTCAACGATTTGGTTAAACACAAAGTCCAGTCATATTGGAATTTTATGATTGGTTAAAAGTCGAAATTATATGTGAACCAATAATTACACTCTAAATCCCTCATCCATGATATATTTAATGGTTTACAGTGAAATCCAATACAACCACAGGCCACAACAAAGCATGGAGGCATGGAGCTAACGAATGACTTAAACTATATGTAGTCCAGCGGCTCTAAAACATGTGATAGATTTATATTTTTTGCCCCTACAGATTGTTTAACTGAAAGGTGCGTTATTCTATAAATATATATCAGGTAACTATTTTCAACAAATCCACAGTGTCAGTATAAATTTGAAATATTTGAACTAGCGGGCTATTTGCGCCGTATTGGTAACGTGCCAGCGCAACCTAGTGAAGTTTTAACATTAACGCTTGACCACGTACTTACGGATTCGGTGTCTTGTTTAGCAAGAAATCAAGTACAAAACACGATGAATCTCCAAAATACAGGGCAGATGACCTTCGTATTGGTGTTCAGTTGGAAAATAATATATAAAATAGTATGATAGAATGCGGCATCTGACACTTACTTTACTTATTATTATACGAGTAATCAAACTACCTTGTCGCTTTGCGATGAACCAAAAACCAAACTCAGTCAGACTGAAAGTATCAGGACTTTCAAGGGAACTTTTACAGACATCATTCGACGTATATTTCTCTCCAGCAAGTTGTAACGTCCTCCGTTCAACTCGTCAAGACGTAAGTAATATGCTTGTGATCAGATGAGGGCTCCTGCTCAGCTCAGCTGGATAAATTTCCTTTTGAAAACCAACTAAGCAATGTTGTTGCATGAATAGTACAGAGAATATGGTGTAATTGAACAAGAGGATTCAATAGGGAAACACCTATACTCGTATGTATTAGTAAGGGTCAAAAATATCTTCAGTAATCGTAGTCACATAACTATCCACCGTACCCGACCTGATAAGTCCCGCTCTATATAGCTACACACTTTTTGAAATTCGAAAATTACAAAATGCCAGCGTTTTGATGCCAGATGGGTGATTCCAGCGACATCGATCATTCTTGCAAAATATTGCAACAAAGGTCGGATGCCTTGAATGCTTTAAGTACCGAACGCATTTAATGCATGCCCATAAAGCATGTTTTTCTAAAAGTTTTGATGACTGTATGTTGTTGGTCGTTTCTTTCGCGATTAATTCCTAACATGTATACCAGACTCTGGGAATATTAAAACATTCGTAATTTGTTTATTTGTATACTGCATTACATTGATGCGTCAGGGAGAATGTGCTTGGGAAAGCAGCAACCCAGCAGTTTGTCCTTGAACCTGGATTGATTGTGATCGTGATGTTTATTACCACACGGTTATGAAAATTGACGTTTATTGATTTTTTAGTATTCTGCCACAGAGAAGGAAGACGCGTATCTATCTGTGTTTTAACCAAATAGTTCAGCGCCAGAAGTTGGTCCAAATGTCCTGGGGACTAACAGGCGTAATTTGACCAAGTAGCAAGGTCTAAGACAAGGAGGATTGATGCATATAATTGTCCATTTTCGGAGTGCCCACTGCTCAGTTTATATCTTGTCAAAATACACAGTGGTTCCCGTAAATTCATCCATATGTTAGGCAAAAAATCATTGTACATTAATTTGATTCCCTTATAATACATTCAGTAGATGATGTTAAGTTGTTAATGATGTTTCCGTTGTTGCTGAGGCAAATGTTCATACATTTGGTAAACACACTTAATCACACTTGTCAAATTTCACTGGCATTGTTCAAACACGATTTAGACCAAAATATCTTATGGTCAGGCTGCATCACACAATTTTAGTTATCTGGCGTTTCTTTCAAAAACTTAATCTTCTTCAGCTGGAAATCTGTATGTTGCAGCCTACTGGTGTTTAACACTTTGATGGCTTCTTTAGTGAGTTTAATGACTTGATTTGGGTAAATATACACCTTGTTAAAAGTTTGTTTCGTCTTGAAGTGCATTCAAATGTTCATAACAAATACTATAGGGAATGGTAAGCGCATGGATATTTGCGTGATACTGCGATCTTTATAGCAAAGTAGTAGTCAGCCTAAGACCTAAATCGTGGGTTTTTAGTATACATCGCGATATGAATCACTTTTGAAACTTTTTATATCACATACGCAGTATAAATTAAAGCCGTACAGCTAATTAATTGAAAAGAGGTTGTCCCCCTAAGAATTATAAATCATAAATATTGATCGCGCAAATAGTGTTGGGTAGAGGACATACAATTAACATATTCCATTGAAGAAGATTTGATCTACCGAGTTAATTGCAATTAGCTAAGCACCTGTGTAACCAAGTATGAGCAATTCCAAGACACGAACTATCTGAGAACTGGTATAGTAATACTAAAGTTTAGTTCCATTTAGGCGTTAATATCGTGAATAAATCAAACTGACCGATGTGATAGACTATGTACGCCACTATACACTTAAGGTGGCTCCCTATGGTTTTGTTCAGTTATAACCGGATTTATAGAGATCAGACGCTGTCCGCACGAATCACGCGTCGAATGTTCGTGGCCAGCTATAATAAAATTTTTCACATTCAAAGTTGAAAACATTGTTTTTGCCGATATTTTTGTGTTGCTACACACACAAAAGACGACAGTTCTTCCTTACAATCGTTTGTGCTTCCAAGTTCAAGTATTAGGTGCTTTAAATCAGTTTTAAAACAATTTTTAGGCGCTTTTTTTTGTCTGGTAATGTAATTTTTGTTGCTCGAAATTTTACGAAAGTGTATGGACTCCGACTGAACCATTTTGTATTGTCTTTATCGACTTCATGGCTCTTCTTAAATGTTACCGAAGCTTATGTAAGTTTTCTTGTTTAATTAAGGTCGGATGTCTGTCGTGTTTTAATAACATGATCTTATAATTATAACTATCGTACATACAGTTGTGAGTTTTGAAAATATTTTCGTACATCGGTTTTTAATGGCAAGAATCAATTTAAGAAGCAGTGGTTTGATTTGATGCCTTATTATGTCTTGTTTTTACTTTTTGGCAATATGAATGTCTTTTAATCTCTGCTTAAATAAGGTTTAAATAAGGTTAAACCAAAAATTTCAAACGAAAAATACTACGGCTATTATAAAAAACACGCATTTCTCGCTGTTCTGGTTGTTGTCCACGAAATGTGCCAGACTCCACGCGTGAAAAACTGGTTTCAAAAATTTTATGACGTCAAAGCAAAAAAATTTAATGAAATTAAACTGTAAATTTTGCCCGTTTCCTTCGGTGAATTTTTTTAAAATTTTGCTCATCAATTACCATCGCTCAAGTGCTTGAAATGTCATTTTTTCGAAAAATTTTATGAAAGGGATTTTTTTCTATATTGATTTTTGACATTTTGTAGGATAATAAAAAACCTATTGATAGAATTTCTTTAAAGTGTGTAAGTGAAACCCTTACGTCAGTACCATACAACATGTTCAATTAAAAAATAATTCACCGAAGGAAATCTCGAAAATTGCAGAAAGAAGACGAAACGCAAGCCATGTTCTTATCCATTTGTTGCCATGGCAACAGTCTTCTAGCACAAAGTCACCGCTTTAAAATCTTTAGCAAGACTTCAGTAACACTTGTACTGAATTTCATAGTTTTATAATGAAAGATGTGGAAATGAGACGGTCTTGACGGCTACAATGCACTTTTTAACTAAAACCGTAGGGAGCCACCTTAATATGACTAATTCGAATACAGTCCGTGAAAAAGGTAGATCCAAACTTCATCACATTGTCGAAAATGACTTTGCTACGACAGCTACGAGAAAATGAAAACTAGGCTTCATAAGCAATTGAAAGTTTCTTCAGTCCATTGTAAATACAATATCATGCACGAATGGCGACCGACATCACTTGTCATCTATCTCTCATCTAAAAATACAGCCACTCTACAGCAAGAAAGGCACTTCAATGCGTTTCACCGAAAGATCCAAGAATATTCTCACGCACAATTTCTGTGAGATGACAGTCATCTCTTAAAAATCTCAAACTTAGAAATCAACCTGCAGTAAGCTTCTATTACCTGCAAAATTATTACCATAATCACGATCATTCTCAGAATGTAGTCGGTAGTCAAATTAGCTTTTAAATTTGCGATGAACCCAGGGCGCGAAGCTTGATCGTTTTTTTGGGGAGGGGGCGATACCCACAAAGTCTTTGTCGACATAGAGATTTCAAAATTATTTGAAATAGACTGCTGTTTGTTAAAATAGCCGTCTGTGGCCACGAATCAAAGAATTTGAAAACTTTATCGTCTTTTCAAACTCCTATTGGGTAGTCATAAGGCTAGGAGTTTGAAACTTAACTGTCAACATGCAGTAAGCTGCTACTAACTGCTGGACTAGTGTAATTCTAAGTAGCATCATTCTACAGTGCATGTGTATAAAAATTCCTGAACCCTTTCCAATTCAAATTACCTATAACGTAGTTTAAAATGCAACGTTCTCTGACTAAATATTTTATTAAAAACGAGCTTTCGACTACCTAACTGTAGCCTTCGACGGGTTAAAGTGGAATGAAACTATTTACAAGCTGTGCGATGAAATGCGATATCAAGTAGGAAGTAATTAGCGATTACATGTTTTACGAACGGCTTAGAGTTATTGTTGGAATTAGTTATTACAGCTGTATGCCAAGATTCTAATGTTTTTCGTGTCCGATAGTTATTACTATCTATTGCCTTTCCATTATTAAAGTCAATTCTATGATCAAGATCCCACGCATGCTTAGCTATGTTTGAGCCTTTTTTACAGTTCTTTACACTTCTATAATATGTTCCTTTTTTCGCGTTTCGAAAGATCTCCCTGTTTCACCAACATACGACCAAGGACAGTCAGAACAAGGTATATTATAGACAACATTGTGCGTTGCTCAGGTGCGATTTGATGTTTGGGGGAAGGAAACATTCTTTGTAGGGTTTTCAATGGTTTAGTCGCCACTCTGATGTTTTGTTTTTGTAAAATACGTCGTAGTGCGTCGGTTATTCCACTTATGTAGGGTAAAATGACATATCCACTTGGTTTATCGATGTCATCAAAACGTTTGAAGAATTGTCCAACGAGCTCTTCAGGCGATGGCACGATGGTGTTAGGTGTCGAATCTCTTAAGCTTTGTTTGACAATTTTGTCAGGATAGCCGTTACATTTACGAGTTGTTCTTATGTGGTTGAGTTCGTCTTGCTTGCTAGCGTGTGGGCTTGGTAATGTTAGTGCTCTGTGTATAAGAGTTCTAGCTGCGCTAATTTTGTGTTTAATGTCATGGTGTGAGTTAAAATCAAGATATCTGTCTGTGTGTGTAGGTTTCCTAAATACGTCAATTTTGAGGTTGTTACCATGTCGTGTTATAAGTGTATCTAAAAAGGAGATTTTGTTGTCCTGTTCAAGTTCAATAGTGAAAGAAATGTTAGGGTCAATGTTGTTTAAAGAGTTGAGGAAACTAGTAATAGCTGTCTTTTTAATTATGGAAAAACTGTCGTCAACAAAGCGTTTCCATGTTTTTGGTTTTGTTTGTGTCGTTTCAATAGCAGTATTTTCAATGACTTTTATGCGTATGTTAGCCACAACCGGACTAACTGGGCTACCCATAGCACAGCCATGAATTTGTTTGTAAGTCGTGTCATTATAAATAAAATAGTTGTTGGAAAGTGTAAAATCTAATAGCGAAATAATGTCATCAATGGTGAGATTAGTGCGTAAGGCTAAGGTGTCGTCCTGTTCGAGTTTTGTCCGTATGTAATGGCAAGTTTTTTGGATAGGAATAGCGGTAAATAAGGAAACGACATCGAATGATACCATAGTCTCATCATCATCAATCTTCATGCTACTTATCTCTCGTGCAAATTGAGTAGAGTTATTATTCATGTTCTGGATAGGGTAGAGTATTTCTGTGAGATATTTCGAGGTGTTGTAAAGAGCTGAACCAAAGCAATGCAATTCACAATAGGTCGTAACGGGTAGCCTTCTTTGTGGTATTTTACTGAGCCGGGAATTGTTGGTGGCAAGCCATCAGAAGAATGTAGCTTTCTGTAAGTCCTGTCATCAAGTTTTCCTTCATTCTTTAAAGATAACAGCTTAGAGTTGAGTTCTCGTTCAACGCGACCAAATGGGTTCTTTGTTACTGTTTCATATGTTTTTTTATCATCAAGTAAAGCTTGCATCTTTAAATTATAATCTGAACGGTCCATCATAACGAAACAATTACCTTTGTCTGCTTTCATGATTACAATTGATTCGTCTTTCTTCAAATCGGATAAGGCTCGTTTTTCATGTTTGCTGACGTTATTTGGATAAGGCTCTTTTTTCATGTTTGCTGACGTTAAGATAAGGATAAGGCTCTTTTTTCATGTTTGCTGACGTTATTTATTTTAAATTATGTCTAAACCTGGCTACGCTATGTCCATAGCTATAACGTATTGTAGTAATTTGATCCATCGAAAAATTAATATGCGTAAATTAAAACCTAATTCAAGAGTTCTTCCACACATTTTTGTCCAATGAGAACACAACCTTGTCTTCTTACCCAACCATTACGTCAAAGCAATTAGAACTTCACATCAGTGGCGGATCCAGGGTAAGTCAAAATAAATTATAGCAGCTCAATTTTAAATTCAAAGTAACTTTATAACAATGTCATAGGTTATGAATTTCAAAAGAGTAAAGTCTGGCCAATGAAGTTGCTTTGCAGGTATTTTAAAATGTAAATATATCCTAGAATGAGCTGTGGTAATTTATTTTGACTTACGCTAGATCCGCCACTGCTTCACATTACTACAATACGCTATAGTTAATTTGAATTTGAAAGGCTTCAGTGTTTTTGATGCGCACTGTATAGTCAAATTAGCTTGTAGCTTTATGGTGAACTCGGGGGGCGAAGCTAGATCGTTATTTCGGGTGGGGTGTATTCATATATTCAGGTTTTACTCAACTACAACTCGAACTCAGGGAGGGGATGAAGAGCCTTTTCAAAATCACAATTTTTCGTTAAAATGTCAGAATATGATCAAAACAGTGACGATTTACTATGAACAAGGCACCTAAAAACGTATTTACAAACACATTATTTTCTATTTTATACTATAAATTTTACTTGACAAATGTAAAAAACTGTGTTTTTATTATATCATATTAAAAACGTCATTACCAGAATTATTTCAAATCAGCGGATTTTAATCAATGTACATATTTTAAACAACTCCATTCTTTATTATATGTGTTCATACATATTTAATCTAATCTACAACTCTAAATTCATTAATCAAAATTATGTCCGTCAAATTTTATTTTGGGTTTTGTTAATGAACTGTTTTTATTTTTGCCGACAATGCTTTCGACGTGTTTCGACGCTAACCCCAACATCGTAATTTTCCCAGCGTATGATATCCTGATTCGAAAGAATCTCCGGTATCACCAAACCTCAGCTCAGTAACAGGAAATGTGCTCTTGTCTGTCAGATGTCCACTGTCTTCACGCCATGTCCCATCATTCTTGTCACAATTACATTTTCCTCCACCTGCACAACTGTTGGTCATTCCACATGCACATTTTCCACTGTCGACTGCCGCTCCTCCCCAGTAAATCATGCTCGAACCTTGACGTGATACCCACCAAACATGTAAATCATTTAGGTCGTACAACAACACGCTTTGATAACATTCATATTTTATAAACTGTTCACAATACTTGGACTGCTTCAATATGACAACAATATGTTCCATGGAAATGTCATAGTTAATCTTTCTTTTGTAAGAACCTGCAGCCTCATATCCATTCACATATGTTCTTGACTCACTGTCATGTCCAATCAATGTCACACCAACACCATTCTTTGAGGTCATATCACAGTATACTTGTGCCAACGATGATAAACCCAGTCCTTGGGGATTCATGTAATAATATCCACTCTTTGTTGAAGCATGTTATTTAACAACTCCGAACACGTTCTCAGTGGATCTAACCTGTCAGCACAATTCACAATATCTGTAATATATAATGTCCTATGTTTATCGATCATGCATGTAGTCAACTGTCAACGTTATCATGTGGAGGGCAAAATAAATAAAATATGATTAATTAATGAGGGGAGAATCTTTTGATTCAGCGCCAAATTAATCGGCCCTGTTTGGATGAGACATAAATTGAAGGGCGAAAATGTTTATCCTAGCTAATTAACAATTAGATTACGAGCTCGAGATTTCTATGCGGTGATAGTTGATGAAGGCGAAGCCCGAATCAGCCATCACCGCAGAGAAATTGAGAGCGAGTAATCTAATTGTTTTAGGAGAATCTGGGGTTAAAGATTGATTTTAAGCCATTTGTTAAAAAATTCGTCTACAAATTGTTCTTGAATTGAAAAAAATACAGCAGGAAAATTAATGTTTTGCTACTCGCTATCTATCAATGAGTATCTATCAATCTCTAAAACTCAGTGCTTCAAATGTCGTGGTAGGCATCACAATAAGTATTTGCATGAAAGATAGCGATGTGCCAAAGTTTGAAAGGCCTACCGACAATGGCAAACCTGGACAAGATCAAAGACCCCAAGCTCAGCAGAAAACTGGATTGGGAAGTAAAGTAAACGAACAAACCTATGGAACAAATCTTTTCGTGAGCTCTAAGACACCTGTTCTTTTGCAGACAGCCCAAGCGACCATTACGCAAAGCGATGCAACAGTGAACAGTTTGAAGGTTCGAGTTATCTTGGACAGCGGGAGTCAGCGCTCTTACATAACAAATCGAGTAAGGAATCAGCTGGACCTACCTACAGAGAGAACAGATACAATGGTAATAAAAACATTTGGTTCGGAAGAAGAAAGAATTCAGACATGCGATTCTGTGAAATTTGTACTGAAATCGCAACATGATCAATCCGAGATAAATCTGTCTGCCTATGTGGTACCAAAGATATGCGAGCCACTTTAACATCAGTTCATTTCTCACGCCCAACAAAGTTATGATCATTTGCAAAACCTGAATCTAGCTGATTGTTCAACAGGAATAGATAACTCAGAAGTTGACGTTCTCATTGGTTGCGACCAGTGCTGGGATGTTGTGAGGTTAGAAAGGGAGGTAACGGGCCGACAGCGATCAGTACACGATTAGGATGGGTTCTTTCTAGTCCAATCGAAGATGAGCGCATGCCAGTCTCCCAACCCGCTACGAACCTCGTCACTACACATGTTCTAAGATGTGGAACATCACCCACTCAATCCCAAAGCCAAGGAATTGAAAGAGACCTGAAAGCCTTTTGGGACTTAGAGTCGCTAGGCATACTGAAGCAAGAAAGGTCAGTACACGACAAATTTGAGAGCACCATCGCATTCAAGGATGGACGATACCAATTAAATCTTCCTTGGAAAGAACAGCACGAAGTCCTACACGATAATTTTGAGATGAGTCGCCGACGATTAATGAGCTTGCTACAACGATTGCAAGGAGAGCCAGAAGTAGTTAAAGAATATGATGCAGTCATTAAAGATCAGCTGAGTCGAGGAATTGTATAAATTGTTGACAAGGAAGATGTCGGTGAAATAGGAAAGGTCCATTACATTCCCCATCATGGTGTGATAAGGCGAGACAAGCAAATCACGAAACTCAGAATAGTGTATGATGCGTCAGCGAAATCGAGTGGTCCGTCTCTAAACGATTGCTTGTACACTGGCCCTGCAATGACACATAACATCATGGATATCATTCTACGATTCTGGAGTCATAGAATTGCCCTAGCTGGGGATATCGAAAAGGCGTTTCTTATGGTATCTATCGCAGAGGAAGATCGGAACGTCCTGAGATTCTTATGGTTCGACGACGTATGGAGTCAACACCCGAAAGTTATCACTCTCCGATTCACCAGAATCGTGTTTGGGGTGTCATCCAGTCCGTTTTTGCTCAACGCTACCCTAAGACATCACATCGAACAGTATCGTTGTGAAGACCCCAAATTTGTGGACGCGTTTCTGCGAGCTATCTACGTCGACGACCTTAACTCTGGTGGAAATGACGATGACTCTGTTTACACGTTGTATAAGAAGGCAAAGCTCCGACTGGCTGAAGGAGGATTCAATTGTCGTAAATTATTTAATATAGCTTGGAAAAAGAGTCTAAAATACGTGCAGCAAAATCTGCTCAAGTTGTCAACAACAACGTTCTAGAATAAATCTAGCATAAATTATGAAAAGCGCGCGAAACCGCGTCCGTAATAATTAACACCCGTATAATTAATTTCAACCAAATCCATGACACTCCCCCCTTGACCAGTGTCTACTGGTCAATAAGTCTTCTGATATAGTCCGCATCCAGAGCCGCTGCTCGTCTAGGTCTGTTCCTGCTGACGTTCGCTCGTACTGCATCTACTTCTTCAATCATTGCAGACGAAACAATCGGTATAGAATTAACTCTTCTGCCAACCACCAAATGGGAGGGTGTTTTTGGCTCATCCAACTCATCAGACGAAACGTACGTCAATGGTCGCGAATTCAACGTACTTTCGATTTCAACGAGAACGGTATACAGTTCGTCGTAATCTAACTTCGCATTTCGAAGTGTTTTTCTCAAGCATCGTTTCACTTCTTGAACCATACGTTCGAAGAAACCCCCCCACCAGGGGACTCGATCTACGTTAAACTTCCAGCTAATACGTTTGCTGGTACAAAACTTTCTTACACTCGGATGATTGAAGACCTGGTTAAGGAGTTTCTTAGCTGCCTTGAATGTTTTTGCATTGTCAGATATGATCAATTCAGGCACGTCACGTCTTGAAGTAAATCTTCTTAGGCATCTAATAAATGTCTCCACCGATAAATCCATCGTTAGCTCTAAATGCAAAGCTCTAGATGAGCAGCATGAAAACAAAGCTATATACGCCTTTCGCATGTCCGAATCATTACTGTCCTTGATATACAATGGACCAGCAAAATCTACACCAACATGTGAAAATGCTGGCTTTTGACTTAATCTACACTTAGGCAAGTTTACCTGTGGAGGGCCTCGGTAGCTCGCTCCCTCGTATCTACGACATGCGCAACATTTCGAAAGTACCTTCTTAACGACTTGTCTTCCGGAAGGTATCCAAAACCGTGTCCTAAGTTCTGCTAGAGTGGAGGACACCTTACAATGATATACCCTTTTATGACTACTTCGAACTAACTGTTCCACTAACACACAATTTTTCGGTACGAGCGCTGGAAACTTTGCCTCCTCGCTAATCTCGGCGTTACCGATCCGTCCATCGCATCTAAGAACTCCGTCTTCATCTTCGAATAGTCCTAAATCTCTTTCTAGTTGCCGATAGTTTGATTCAGACTTCGCCGTTTTTTGCACAGTTTTAATTTTAACCACATAATTTCAGCCTTCGAGATCTCACAGTTTAATAAGTCAGCTGTGCAAACTTGCTCCTCAGTTAAAATGCCAGTTCTAACTTTCAAATTGTGAACAAAACGTAACATCCACGCAGTTGTTCGAAACAAACGTTCACTGTCACTGTACTTCCTTGCATCAATAATTTCTTCTAAGTTTACCACGTCATTAGTAACCGCAACTGTTACCTGGGTATTCTCAACAGGATCACTAACTTGCTTCTTCCTGGCTTCCATCATACATTCTTCGGTTGGACAATCAAACGCTACATCCGAACTTGGCCAACTACTCTTGGGCTCGTTCAACCATTTTGGCCCACTCCACCAAAGTTCGTTGTTCTTCAAGCCCTCCGGTACCTCCCCCCTTGATCCAACATCCGCAGGGTTCGTTTCGCCTGGGCAGTGAGCCACATATCTCGACTTGTGAGACGCAGAATCTCGTCAACACGGTTCTGCACAAATTGCTTCCATTCCTTGTTTCCAATTATCCAATAAATCGCTGTGATGCTGTCTAACCACAGATATATCCCTTCCATCACCAACTGTTGTCCCAGAGCTTCTCTTACCGCAGAGACAAGTCGAGCAAGTATTAAACCAGATAATAGTTCCAATCTTGGAATCGTATAGTTCTTATTCGGTGCAACTCTCGTCTTCGATGTAATCAGTCTCACGTAACTACCGATACTTGTACGAATTACCAGGTACACCACAGCAGAATACGCCCTTTTCGAAGCGTCCCCGAACCCATGTAAACAACAAGATTGGACTTCTTCCTGCACTCCAGCGTAAAGACTCCGAGAGATCATCACATACTTGGCTTTACGTAAACTCTGCAGCCAACGTCTCCATTTGTTTTCCAGATCACATGGCAAGGGTGAATCCCAATCCAAATTTCTTGCACATATCTCTTGCAATAACATCTTCATTAAAACAGTCACTGGGCTAACAATCCCCAGTGGATCATATAATCTGGCAGCAACCTTCAAGACAGTACGTTTTGTTGGCGATAATTCCTCGACACCATCCAACACACCATCAAATTCAATCAACAGTTTATCGGTTTTACAGTTCCATGGTAAACCAAGTACCTTATGTTCATCCGTTTCTTGAAGCTCTTCCAAATTTCCCACTGTCGTTTTAGCATATGTGTTTGTGTCTTCGACTACTCCACTCTCTCGTGCCTCGTTAGTCTCACACTTCACACGATCATCTTGAATCCGGTCTAGCAACTCCGTAGAGTTTGACGCCCACTTACGCAAGTGGAACCCGCGTTTCGATAAACATTCCTTCCAATTTTGGTAAAACTCAAACGCATCTTCATCATTTGCTTCCCCTGCCACTAAATCATCAACATAAAATGATTCTGATAATTTCTCAGCGAAGTCTGTGTCCGTATTGTAGTGTTTAATGTGATTCTGAAGGGTTGCATTCAATAAAAATGGACTAGCATTGACCCCAAAGACAACACGGCAAAATCGGTAAATAAGTAGTTCTGGATTGTCCCTTTCGAGGTCATCAATCCACAGGAATCTTAATACGTCTCGATCAATCTCCTCGACTCCGATGTTCAGGAAGGCCTTTTCTATGTCGGCCACAACTGCTACTCTGTACTGGCGAAACCGTACCAAAATATCAAATATCTTGGGACTTAATGCCGGACCGACATTAAGACAATCATTTAAACTGGGTAAATCTGGTGCAGCCTTTGAAGATGCATCAAAGACCACTCGTAACTTGGTTGACAATGCTTGCTGGCGAACAACTCCATGGTGGGGAAGGTAATAGACCTTACCCACTTCTGGGATTGTTGAATTATCCACTCTCTCTATAATACCCTTTCGTTCTTGATCTTCGATAACTGAATTATACTCTCGAAATACTTCGGGTTGTTTCCTCAAACGTTTAACTGTTGAGTTCAATCTCACTACACAATTCTCATAATTATCAGGTAGAAGTTCATGGTGCTCACGCCATGGCAAGTTCACAAAATATCGACCGTCCTTAAAGTTAATATTCTGTTCGAATTCTTCCTGAACTGAAGCTCTTTCACGTATTCCTACCGAGTCGAAATCCCATAATTTATCTAAATCATCCTTCACTGATTCACTTTCCACACGTAATACATGGGTTGACTGGAAATTTATGCTTGATAGTTTTTCCCTTGGTTGTGCTTCGACTGGCCCCGATAGAAGCCATCCTACCTTTGTTGATATGGCAACCGGTTGCCCTGGCTCACCCCGTACTGTTTTGTCCTCCATGAATTCCCACATATAGTCTGATCCAATCAATAAATCTATTTCCATTACACTGCCTTTTGCTTCGCGATCAGCAAACTCAATCCCGTTCAGATGTGGATATTTTCTTTTCGCTGACTCGATATCTTGGCTCTTCAGCTCACTACAAATCTTTGGCACCGCGTAAACATTCATGTTCGTTTCAAAGTTGGTTTCCTCCTTTCGTACTGTCAAGTTAACAAGATTTACCGCCTTCACTCGTTGTTTCTCAGCCCCAAATGTCGCAATAACCAAATTGTCCGTTTGCACAGTTTCTAGACCTAATTTGTCTGCAACTCGCTTCGAAACATAAGATCTTTGTGCCCCCGTATCAAATAATGCTCGAACCTTTAGTCCATCGCTGCTCCCCGATTCTGGACCTGTCACCGTCACTTGTGCAGTTTGTAAGAATACTTGCGTTCCCATGGTTACGTGCATCGCAGCGTCCGTATTTGCTTTTTTATCACCCTCCTTTTTCTCCTTGCCTTCGTCCTTATCCCTTGGTTTCTCTAACGACTTGCATAATTTTGCACACAATGCTTTATGATGACGACCATTACACTCTGAGCACTCTATTTTCGTCTTACAATCTCGCGCAATATGATCCCCACGACGTAGACAAACAAAACACCGTCCTTGTTTTCGTAAATGTGCCTTTCGGTCATCAATCTTTGTAACATATGTGCAATCGGACGCCCGGTGATTTCCTTCGCAAAATAAACACTTTGAAGGACGCGTTTGCCCCTCACCACTTACTAATGCACTGCCCGTCGATTGTTGAAATTTCGACTTCCTATATCCTTCAGTTTGTTTTTCCTTCGAACTGTCCGAATGTGCAATCCTACAGCGCTCTCTCGCCTCGATTTCTAATTTTGCAGCCTCGACAAGTTCGGTTAAGTCGAAATTATCCTTGTATTTTCTACTGATAATCAAGCGAATTTCTTCTGGCAATTTGTCCATCAAAATAGGTACCAACAACGTGCCGTATTGCTTAGAGTCAATTCCCAACGCCTTCAGTCCCCTAACTTGTGTTTCGACGCTGTCAACAACCTTTCGAACAGCATTGATATTTCCCATCGAACGAGCAGGCTCTAAATTCAGTAATGTGTCCATATGAGCGTTAATAATGACCTGTTTCTGGGCGAATCTATTTTGTAGTATTTCTAAAGCTCCTTTGTAGTTCGCCGACGTCAGTGGCAGACCTGCAATCGCACTTTCTGCATTCCCTTCGACCAAACTTCGTAAATACGTAAACTTTTCAATCTCGCTTAGCTTGCTATTTTCGTCAATAGCGACCTTGAACCACTCCCACCATTCTTGCCATCGTTTTGGATCTCCATTAAAGGTTTTTAACGTTAGCTTTGGCAGTTTCGATGAACTAACACTACTTACACCACTGGCCCCGCTAGTTACGTTTATACTTGGGCTTCCAGCAGAGCCCTGTTCACCATCTTTGTTTATATTAGATAAACAACGCTCTAACTTTAGTAAAATCTCTTGTACTTCGCTGCAAATAGCTTCGGATTCTTCGATTTCTCTCTCGATATGTTTATCAGCGACCAATAATAAGATACCATCGTCCAGTTCCTTCAATGTTGTCAGCTTTTCCTGATACTTGACGATTAACCGTTGTATGCGGTCTTCTTGGCTTTGTGACCCATCGAAATTCTGCAACAAATCATTTGCACTATCGAACAATTTCCTTGTAAAAGCCCTGTGACCTTCTCTTATTTTCTTACTTTTTCCAAGATCGACGCTCATCGTAGCAAAATATCCGGCTCCAAAGGACCAATTGTCGTAAATTATTTAATATAGCTTGGAAAAAGAGTCTAAAATACGTGCAGCAAAATCTGCTCAACTTGTCAACAACAACGTTCTAGAATAAATCTAGCATAAATTATGAAAAGCGCGCGAAACCGCGTCCGTAATAATTAACACCCGTATAATTAATTTCAACCAAATCCATGACAATTTACGTAAGTTTGTTACTAACTCACCAGAGGTGATGAAGAAGATAGAATTCAACGAGTCTACGTTATCCAGCAAGCCGGCGAAGGATATTAGCACACGTTGCGACTCTAACCAACCTCCTGGTGCTGTCAATGAAGATGAGACCTATTCAAAGATCACACTTGGTACTGAGCCACAAATCCTGAAAGTGAACAAGGAGTTCTTGGTGTAAATTGGAACTTCGTCGAAGATCAACTCGTTTTTGACTTAAGTAACATTGCTGAATTGGCCAAAGGCTGTAAACCCACCAAGCGAAATGTTGTTCGACTCTCCGCTAAGTTTTACGACCCGTTGGGATATATATTGCCAATAACTATCCAATTGAAACATTTGTTCCAGGAGTTGTGTGAAAGTAAAGTTGGTTGGGATGATGAGATCTCACACCCAATAAGAGTGAAATGGGAAAGACCAGTGGCAGAACTACTGAGGATGAAACGTATTCTTCTGCCCCGTTGCTATTTCTACAATATTGGCGAGAAGGTAATTTCTTCGACCATCCATGGTTTCTGTGATGCGTCAAAGATTGCATATCAGCGGTGACCTACTTGGTAATCAGGACTGTCAGCAGTTCTTACGTAAGGTTTTTAGCATCCAAGACTAGAGTCGCCCCCATTGACAAACAGTCTATCCCTCGATTGGAACTATTATCTTGTCTTATCCTTGCAAGATTGCTGAAAGACGTGCAAGAAGCCTTACGTCACGAGTTAGAATTAAAGGATTCAGTTTTCTGGACTGATTCGAAAGTAGCGTTGTTCTGGATTAAGAATGAAGCGGGAGAGTGGAAACAGTTCGTTCAGAACCGAGTCATAGAAATCCGAAATTTGGTTAGCCCAAATTCTTGGCAACACTGTCCAAGGAAAGATAACCCAGCGGACATACCTTCAAGAGGAATCAACCCTTCAGACCTTGCGGGTAGTATGCTATGGCACAGTGGTCCGGATTGGCTTAGTCAAACTCATACTGAAGAATTTGGAGATGCTGACGAACACTGTGTGCCACCAGAAGAGTGTTTAGCGGAAATGAAGGTAACAAAACCATCAAATTTATTAACCCTTACACCGAGTGATTCTTCGCATGGCCTCAACGAGATCATAAGGTGCGAGCGATTTGGAACACTGCAACGACTTCTTCGCGTGACAGCATATGTTCTACGATTTGTGAAAGCAGCGAAACGCAGAAAGGACGGTAGAATCGAAGGTGAAGTTTAAGTGCGAACGAAATTAATGAGGCTCACACCCTGTATATAAAGGAAATGCGACGAGCGCTACCTGAGAAAGGGGAATTTGAACGCTGGAAATTTCAGTTTAGACTTTATCGTGACGAAAGGAATGTATGGAGATGCAAAGGAAGATTACGTAAGGCAAACGTGCCATTAATGACGAAGCATCCTATCATATTGGACAAGAGCCATCATCTCACAACCCTCATAATTCGTGAATGCCACAGTAAAGTAATGCATAATGGTGTGAAAGAAACCCTAACTGAATTGCGATCGCAGTACTGGCTTGTTCGGGGACGACAGTTTATTCGAACGCAACTGAGCAAATGTGCTATCTGCCGCAAATTTGAAGGAGGACCGTATAAAGCCTCACCTGCACCTCCGCTACCCGAGTTCCGACTAAACCAGGCACCACGCTTTACGGCAACTGGCATAGATTTTCTTGGTCCGCTATATGTGAAGACGAGAGAGGAAAATCCGAAGGTCTGGATCTGTGTATATACATGTTGCGTAGCAAGAGCCCTGCATTTGGATGTCGTGCCAAATTTGACGTCACAAGGATTTATGAGGAGTTTCAGACGATTCACTGCCAGAAGAGGAATGCCGTCAATCATTATAATGGGCAACGGTGGGACATTTAAACCTGCGGAAAAGGAAATTATCAACGCTTTAAATCAACCTGATGTAAAGAGATTCTTTGCTGGAAGGCGCATAACATGGCATTTCAATTTAGAAAAGGCCCCTTGGTGGGGAGAATTCTTTGAAAGGCTCGTCAAATTGACCAAGAGATGTTTATAGAAAACTCTGGGAACGGCTAAGCTTACGTATGAAGAACTTCTCACAGCGACGGCTGAAGTCGAAATGATCCTGAATTCTCGCCCTTTGTCGTATATTTCTACCGAGGACGTTGAAGAACCGCTCACGCCCTCACACCTGCTCACAGGACGAAGACTATTGAGTCTGCCAGAACCTAACCACAATGTGGACGATCCTGATTTTGATATTGACTTAGATAAAGATGATTTAACCCGAAGGATGAGGCATTTGAGCAATGTCCTAAATCATTTCTGGTCGAGGTGGAGAAATGAATACTTGATGGAGTTACGAGAATCTCATCGAGTTAATGAAAAACATGTAGGCGAAACCGTCAGTCTTGGGGATATTGTGGTAGTCCACGACGTATCACGTCCTAGAGGACTTTGGAGATTAGGAAAGGTCGAAGGTTTAATCTCAGGAGCTGATGGACAGACTAGAGGAGCTGTGGTAAAGGTATTTTCAAGGAAAGGAAGATCAACAACGATAAATCGACCTGTTCAGCGACTCTATCCTTTGGAAGTCAGATCTACAGCCAAAGAAGGTGATTTACCTGATGAAGCCAAGGATGACGAAAAACCGCAAGTGAAGGTAACAAGACCCAGAAGAGCGGCAGCGATCGACGCGGATAATCAAAGAAAGAGATGGATTCGGGAACTTAATTTATGAAGATTTGGAACATTTATGTTGACATTTATAGGATTGAACTTTAGATATTAGATTAGTTTAACCACTGCATGTGATTTATTTCTTGACATTGAAAATTAGAAACATTCAGTTTTGTTGAGTGTTGACCAACGGATTTGATTGGTCAACGGAGAGAGTGTGAGAGAAGATAGAAGATTATTTAGCGTATTGGAAGTTTTAAGTTGTCTATCGTTAAGTGGAAGCACAGCGCATGCGTAAAGAAGGGAAGAACACGAGGAAGATTTTGTAGTTTTTGTACGAAAAGAGTATTTAAGTATGTTTATGTTCGTGTTTTGTAATAAAATGTATTATAACCAGCGCATGAAGTGAGTCTTTGAGTCTAAGAGTAAAATCAATATAAAGGAAACAATTCTAAATATCGTACAAACTTTTAAGGGAAGTTTGGGAAAAAAACAAAAAAACACATATAAGCATGAAAGGTTAAAAAACCCCAACATGCCACAGAAAAGGTCTCGAAAAAAATTGCAAACAGAACAACAAAAAACTAGAATTTTAATATTAAATTTACATGGTTGAAACAATTGTGATAAAGGAGGGTTATATACCTCGAACATGAAGTGAAATAAATTACAGCAACAAATGTATACGAATATATTGTCTGATCTCTTGGCTGCTAAGCGGCGCGGTGAATTCTGCTATGGTGACCCCCGATTTGGTACATAAATGTTAGCTATTTTGTTGTTAATGTATGGTATACCATGATACGCGAGTTGTTTATCCGTAATATTTTTGTTTCAATATCACGCATTTTTTTGGGTTAAAAAACACGATCACGTCGGTAGTCTTGTATTTCGTTCACGGGTGAACGATGACTTTGCCCGTGGTATAGCTCGGCTTTTATGCAACGCAAAAAAAAACGAGTACCACCAATGGAATCAGCATATAAAGATCTAGTAGAATATCTTTTTAGATGTTTTATACAGTGCAATGAAGCCGATTTATGGCCGTTTAGATATATGAAATTTGATATATTGTAGTAAAATGTTGTAAATTGCATTGTCAATTAAATACATTGTAAACAGTCACCTTTGATTGAAAATATCTTGGCTTCTTCTAGGGTTTACTTCTTGGCAATTGTACCAGCAGAATCGCCTTGAACAGCTCTTTTTAGTGATCTATATTTTGTAACTACACTGTAAAAACAAACTGGTTAAAATGACCAATTTTTATTGGTTGTAACCAATTTAAATTGGTAATTATAACCAATTAAAGAATTGGGTAGTCCGACATAACCAATTAAATATTGGTTGTTTCGACCAATTCTGTATTGGTTGCAATTTTTGACCAATTTGAATTGGTTAATTGAACCAATTTGAAATTGGTCATGTGTGTAACCAATTTTGAATTGGTCAAATGCATAACCAATTTAAAATTGGTAAAATATATAACCAATTTAAAATAGGTCAAATACATAACCATTTTAAATTGGGCATTTGTATAACCAATTTCAAATTGTTTAAATACATAACCAACTTAAAATTGATCAAATAATTAACCAATTTAAAATTGGTCAAATCCACAACCAATTATTGATTGGTCAACTTTATGAATTCTCTAACGAATTATATATGAGCCTTTGTCACAATCGTCCGAAATATATTTATAAATTGTTTACATCTGTTCGTGAGAACTTTGGGTTTACACCCATGTGCTAAAATAAACCTCTTGCGTTTGGCTTGATAATAGCAGCATTGAACTAAGAATTTATATTGATAGTATAAGGCGTATTCATTATCAATGGATGTTTTTACCAGAGGAAGTATCTCAGTTTATTCCATGTTGGAGAAACACAACGATGGTGTACAGTCAATTATATAGATCAGTACTCCTCGCGCAATGCAAACCGGGAAGCGTCATCACATGCTTCGAAGCCATATTTTTCATTCTTTCAATTATGATGTCGCTTTATAGCAAACAAAATCGCAATAATAACCGTGATGACGAATGAAATAACTCCTCATACATCAGAAAAGACAGCGTAATACTCAGGTGAGATGGTTGTTATACTTTTTGTGTCGATAAAGCCCCTTTGACGTGTAATATTTACTTTGTTTCACCGTCATGTATTTCAAACACGTGTTCCAGTTTATATATATTTGAATTTCGCGCGACAGTATTTGAAATAAAACGTTGATATTCACACATTGCCTTGATACAAGGTTTTCTTTGAATGGAAAGAACTACAAACGGTAAAAATTGTATTCTGTAGATAGCCAGATGTGGTTATATGCAGACAGATACTGAATGTCTTTGAATGCATGTCTGAATGCCCATCACGGCATCAGACTATGCAATCAATACATATACATACATAGTTCTATAAATCAAGCGCGCCACTTACATAAGTCACTGTTTATCTAAATATCTTTTATGGATGGCAGTGGTCATTATAAGGATGTATATTAACACTATGCATCAGTCAAAGGTTTGTGATGCACTTTGAATCAGTCAAAGATGCAGTAATGCAGTTTGAATCTACCAACTTTATCTATTTCTTTCTCAGCAAATTTTCTGGGATATTTGCCCTGTATTAGTTATGTGACACTTATTATATTTTGATATCAAGTGTTAGCACAGTATTTAGTTAAGTCTTGCTCTCCCTTTGGTAAGTAAAATTGCCTGCCATAATGAAGACACCATAAAATCATAAGGTAGAGAAAATTGCTGCTTACATGTATATAAAAAATAACCTCATTCAAAAAGTTCCATCATACTATTGGATGTAAAGCGTCTTACATGCTCGACTTTCAAGTTCTTGTTTTAAAAGAAGTAATGAACTCCTTGTTTGAATATGTATTTTTGACAAACTCTTATGTCAGATTGGTTTTATTTGTGTATCTATACCTGACCATACAATTCTATTCATCAACAGAAGTGCTACAGTATGTGCACTTCTCAAAACATAGCAAAACAATCTGTTAATGAAATTCTCTAAAGCTTATAAATAACAATATGACAAAAGCATACCATTTTATTACTATATTTTGTTTAATGTCAGATTATTGCACTTAACAAGGGAGTGTCACCAACATTGCATTATTTTCCCTTCTAATTTTGGCAAAACACCAGAAAATTTTATTTAGAAAGTTGATTTTAGGTTCTTGTTTGTATTGTTGCAATGAATAACTAAGTTATGTCTTATTGTTATATATGCTATGTCATATTCTATGTAGTTATTTGGTTATTCTAACATAAGATTTTATTAAATTGCAGGCTTCAAGTATATGTTGCATGTAAATGCATGGAAACATCTTTGGTTATGCTTCCGTCATTGAATAAAAGGCTCGAACTATTGGTTGCAAGTTGCTGATTGCTGTCAAAAGTATTCAGATTATGAAAGACAGGAAGTTCCAACACAATTTTCAACTCCAGTTTTGGATATTATAGAAGTAATTAATTTACTAGGTTGGTTACAAACATTGAATGTCCTTGTTGCCTAAAACCAGGCTTTTTAGCTGCCAAACCCCAAAACATTGAACAGAAGTATGGTATGATAAAATTGAGAGGGACAGCTGGCATGCATTAATGTTTAATGCTGGTACTGCTGTCTTGTAGTCAAAAAAGTTTTTTTTCCATTGTCTGTAGCTGCATAGCTGTTATGTGGATATTAAATAAATGCTCTAACTTCAAAGCTTAAGTGCATGCTGATGTTTGGTATAGTTTGTTTAATGCCATAAGATATGAACATTTGACACTTTACTGTTCTTGAATGAAATGGCAAGATCTGATCATTTACTGCATGTCCATTTACAGTTCAGTACAACTTATTTTTGCAACATATATGGGCCATGCATAATAATATAGCTTTCAGGTTAGAGCTGATCATCAGTATAATAGCTGTCAGTTACAGTTTGGTCACTTTTTAATGAGTCAGCTTTGTAAATATATCTTTATGATTCATTGTCCAGTCAACAGTTAAATAAATGTTTATGCATTGGGGGTAATCTGTGCAAATATATCATAAGCACGTTACTTAATGTCATTTCACCTTGTGTTAAATAGCTGGTCATTTTAATCATTTTAAAATGGCTAACCAATTTAAATTTGGTCATTTTAAATTGGTTAAAATGACCAAAAAAAATTGGTAGTTTGGATGCATCTGAGACAACCAGTTTAGATTGGTCATTTTAACCAAAACCTAATTTGGTTAAAACAACCAAAAATGTAATTGGTAAAAATGACCAATTATTTTTTTGGTTAAAGCAACCAATTTAAACTGGTTGTCTCAGATGCATCCAAACAACCAATTTTTTTTGGTCGTTTTAACCAATCTGTTTTTACGCACACAATTCGCTGAGAACAGATTCGCATTCCATTGTAGTAAGAAAACCGGAAGTAAAATGTTTTGTGATCCCAAACTATACGAACAATGACTCCTAGACACTCAAACACACCGGCAATCGATTCTACCGGTCAATTTACCCCATATAGCATGTATTTCACGTGATTCTGTCTATTGCATAACCAAATATAAGCCAAATTTGGTAGGGCAAAGATCAACAGCGAAATTCCCGACATAAAAATGCTTGTAAATAAGCTTCTATTAGGCGTATTGAAACGAAATTTTCAGTACAAAAGCGCTTGAATATAAGCTTTATTTCCTAACTAATAACCATTGGAAGATGTCTCACAGAATCAGTGTAATTTTCCCATAACTCGAGTAAGTGACGGTAAGTTTCAATCAAATCTTAAATATATTTGCAAGTATAGCGTTTGACAATAATATTAACCCCTCAATCGAAAGCTTTTTATGTGAGGAATACAATGATACTTGATTCATTTCTTAGGGGCTTACACAGCGATAGAAAATTAGATTTTAAGTGCATTTTATTCACTTCCGACCGACGGCTTCGTGGTTAATATCTCTATAAAGGTCTCACAGTGTGCATTAGAAAACATTTCCCAAGAGCAGTGGCGTCGCCAGGGTGGGGACTGGGGGGAAGAGACACCCCCGGTTATTTTAATCATTGATTTTGAGATTTTTCTAAATCTGACGTAAAAAGTGTTGGGATACGATTATTGGTAATAATTCCGTGTTCTCATATAAATCTTTAACCAAGCCCTAACCCAAACCCTAATCCTAACTAGCGTTTTATTTGTCATGTTTTAACTTTGATGGATTGAAGATTTTGTTAGATTTAGAACTTGGATTAGAATTTCATTTCGCTTACTGAGAACACGGAATTATTACCCGATTATTGTCTAAATTTCTAACGGGCACAAGAATCACCGATGTGCATGGCTCTTAAATTATCAATAAACCCGCCTGCATTTCCCCAAACCTCCTAGGAACCTCGCGCGTTTTGGGCTCGTTCTGCTCCCCCCCCCCCAAGTTTCACCACTCCGGCAAGGCCACTGCTCAAGAAAGCAAGTTTATCACATGTAGTTAGGTAAAAAATATACATGCAATGTAACATATCCATAAAAAATTGCATACACGATTGACAACCAGAAAAATAATGTGCAAACTGGAAAAAACACACCACCTTCTCATTTACCTTTTCATTGGTCCATCCCTTATACGGACAAGAACAGACGCGGGTCTAGGAAAGTATTTCATTGACGATAAAATTCTAGTCAATAATTCTAAACTTAGCGTGAAAATGGTACATCTCGTAGTAATTTAATATATAATATAACGTTTCATATCGACATCGTATTTCTCTATAGTCATATATACAGTACAAACCAACCTCCTGTTCGCTGCTCAATGCTTGCCATTTTGTCCCTTGGTTGACATAAAGTTTTTTATTATCTGTACGATACTGGAGAAGACCTCGAACGTTTGGAATTTCCTCGAAACGTTCCTTATCAGATACTGTCAATGTCTAGAATGGAAGAGTGGAAAAATGTTTTTTAACTTGCCTACTTAGTTTTATATAAATAATTATATAAATAATTATATATATACTGATACACTTACACCATCGTTTAACAATGCTCTTAATGTTCCTGAACAGGAACCCTATAATTAAAAAAAATAGCATTAAGTTTTTGTTTGTTCCTGCTCTCATTGTTTGCTAGTCAATATGCAATAATAAAAGGCTAGGTTCTTGTTGTTGTTTTCGTGATATCTTTTGTCTTCGACAAACTATTAAGTTGTTTCTTTGGCTGCTATTCCTCGTAATTATTTTCACCTTATGTACAGTTCCTGTTTTAGGATCAATGAAGTATTTTTCATGACTTCCTGTAGAATTTTTCACCGAAAATTCCATACACCTCTTCCACAGACGCTCGGGCATTCTGTTTCGAACCCAAAACCAAACGAATGCTTTCTTGGTTACAGTTCCACCGTTAATTGCAGTACATTTAGGACCACAGTAGTTCTGTCTTCCACCTTTGGGACCATAACATGCACAACACTACAAAAGAAGAAACAACTGTTTTCCATTATAGAATTTAAAAGTACTACCATGTAAACCTTGTTGTAAAGTGTGTTTGCTAAACATATGACTGATATGTCTTGAAAGTTTTCAGCTTCTTTTAACAATGGACCGATTTAGCATAACTGGGTGGGTGTGTATGCGGATTAGTGGCCTCAATACGTTAGTTACCGTGCCCTGATCACATCCAACGAAGGCTGTGGAATTATGATCCATTCCAGATAATGAAGAAAAAGCGCTATAGCTATAGCGAAGAAAAAATTAGTAGAATCAAATCGGTATACACTAGTACAAATATTGTAATTTGACTGTTATTTATTCCTCCATGCATAGATAGCGACCAGTAGACAAATTATTTCTTTGGGTTTTTTACATGGCTAAAATCTTTTTATGCATGGCATTATACACGAACAATTCGAAATCGTTCTCGATTTCTATGAGGTCTTAGTCCATATTTCAGTCGGTTTTCTTTGTTTTCAATAGGGTTTTATATGGCATAGACTCTTAAAGCAAGGGGAGGGATTTGATATCTCTCCAGGGAAAAGTGGGGTTGATGAATAAAATTGAATAGCTAATAAAAAATGTAAAAGAGGTCACTATGGAGTTAGATACCTTGAATATTTAATTAGCCACCTTTCGCCACTATAATAATATAAAATAAAATAAATTCTAATTTAATTTCACACAAAACTCTCAGAATTTAAATTGTGACCAAAATCACTAATCTCATGTCTCTGATTAATTTCCTCTTCAAATTCTCGTCACTGACCGGGGCAATTTTACCTGTGCTCGAACAAGCTTTTGCTTGGATTCCATTGCTTTTGTCTTTTTTTTCGTCTTGTGCCTCGTAAAAAATTTGGGTCAAAGTCACTCTCATCTACATCTACATCTTTTCTAGAAGAATCTTGTGTAATATAAAATGACTCGCAATCGCCCTTCATCATCGCTTTTGCCGTTGAACTTTAATCGAGTCGAATGCAATACAAGATCAATAATGAAGTGAGTCGCCAAAGTAGAACAGTTTTAATATATTCAAATATCCCAAACTGAAACCCCACAAGGCAATTAATCCATGCTTTGTTTTTTTCATTTCCTATTATTCAGTATTGTTTTTATCCTGTTACCTCCTGAATATGAACTAAGTCAGTTCGGTACCGAGAACGGAGGTTCTTAGCCAGATACGTCTGCTTTCCTCGGGTCACGCCTCTCGAGTTGTATTTGGCTAAGAACCTCCGTTCTCGGCATCTAACTCTTACACAGTTGTTCTATATTGTAATTTGTCAAATATTGTAATTTGACTGCCTACCTAACCCACCATTTATATCTCCATAGATATCGACGAGTAGACAAACAATTATTTCTCTGCTCTTTTTTAACGGCTATAAAATCTCACAGATTAATTTTTACCTCACAGAATTCTCGACCTCGTAGTATTTGTTAATTATATATAGTCTACAACTGCAGTAAGATGTGTATAAAAGAAAAGGTTATAGAATGTTATTTTCTTGTTGAATGTGGGTAAAATTAATTTCAAGTCATCGTCCTGCCTCATACCTGTATCCTCCAAAATTATCATATCGAAATTTTAACACGTCTAACACTGCGTAACCGTTAAATCATTGATGTCGAAGGCAATAATTCATTTTACCCTAACAAGAGGATAGAGTAATAACATGCATATTATCCGAAAATAGCAGGAACTGTGGCAAAGAAAGAGATACCGTAACAGTAGAAATGTCATTAAAAACCAAACATTGGTTAATAGAATGCAAATTATATTTAATTTTAGACTTCTGTGCTAAATTTCACATCTATACTATGAAGATATTCTGTATACCCATCCTAGCATATGATGCGTATGTGGTCCAAACTTTGAGCACTTGAAGTTATTAACAAGGGCGTGCTGGGTCACAAGATCCTTAACAAACTTAATGTTTCCAATTCCTGCTTGAAGAAACGAGCATCCTTTTACAGAAAAAAGATCTCCAAACTCCCGTTGTGGATTTAATCGGTAAAACCTGCAATGAAAAGAAGTGCCCTCATGAAAACATGTTTCCTCAAATATTCGCTATACTTATTAATTTTCTTTCAGTTATCGATGGCTTGCATTCTGTTAGTTTTTGTACTGATTAAGTGTTATGTGCAAATATTTCATGGCATGTTTGCGCTTTCCTACCAGTTTGCCTTTGTTCCTTCAAAATCTTTGTTCGTTGAAATTTGAACTCTAAAGTCCAGAACTTTGATATCACCGTGATCACTTGACCAATGAGGGGGTCCTTGAGGATCAACAGGTGTTGCATTCGACAGTACTGTCCAAGATACAGGACTATCCTTCATTCCAACCAATGTAAACCCCCCGCCGTCTGTATGAACATCACAATAGACCTATTTTGATGGAGAAAGCAGGTTCGCTATCGTTGTGACGTCACAAAAAGTACAGTCATTATAAGTATCAATGTGAAACAACATGGCGGACTATAGGTTGTTGTCGCTCAAATTATAGAAAAAATATAAAAGACTTCACGTCTTACCTTAAACGTCCTTTCAAAAAATACAAATATTTTCAAACAAAACATAGTTCAACATAAACATCTAACATGTTGATCACAGACCTTGTGCTTCTTTCCATTGGGAAGAACAATCCAGTAAAATCCATCTTGAGCTTCAGGAATTTGATCAACAATATCAGGACAATCTTGTGCTGGGTTGAATATCTCTCCTAATGTCGAACTGTCTATTTCAAAGATAATCGAAATCTAGTCAAAATATCATTTTTTGTACGGCTGACAATATATATATACACAGGTAAATCTCCTGGATTTTTGTGATGACATAACTTCTTCACTACTAGATTAAACGGATAACTGATTGATATCGATAGACTGATTTACTGTTCTTTGTAATTTGCATAAAAAACTTGTGCTCGTGTTTGTTTACCGTCAACAAATTTCCGTTGAGGAACGCCTTCATTTTTTTCCGTGCAAACCACTAATTTCTCTCATCCAGTTTTGTCAATGTGTTTGAGATGTTGACCAATTTTGCACTTGGAGAATTTCTGAAACATAATTATGCAAATTATCTCTCCATATGCAGTGAAAGAGTCCTGGTATCGCCAATAAACTACAAAAACAATAACGTTTCCGAAAAATTATTGACTCCAGCAATAGCGCTTGATTCCTTTTACAATTTTATTTTACATGTAATTTACAAGTTTATTTTACAAATGTCAATCCACGTAAAGTTTGTGTATAAATGGGATTTACAGTCTATTTACGAATACTTTGGCATAATGTTTGCATATACAGTAAAATAGAATACAGTAATTTTTTTCTAGTGTAATAAAGACTAATTTAAGGGTAGGAACGATTCGTGCCAGACTAGGCCAAAAACGTTTTCATTGCACTTGATTCCGTGATAATGCATTCGGGCAGCAGCTCCCTCACCTGGATCTTTTGCCCTAGTGCATGTAAAGGGGGTCTGATTCGGGAGTTGTCGCTATCGTCCGACATATTTCGATATCGGATTTTTTTTGCCGTTTACACTAAGAAACAGGAATCCAATACAAAATTATCACATACAGGGGATAAATCCGGATCTTTCGAATCTGGAAAAGTTCACTTGTGGGAACTTTATATCCAAGAAGATGTGAAACATCCAGTGTAAGCACTTTCTGTGAAGAATTCGATTAATAAATATGCTCCCTCGTGTATAGATCTCAAATTTATTGCCATAGTTAATTTTACGTAACCACTAAATATAAAAAATCAGAAAGTTTCTGTGGTGATAAAATGTTAAATAAATGGTTGTATCATGCGTGGTTGCATAATGTTTCTGCAACAGAAAACTAGTCTATGTATAGACTTAGCTAGTGCAAAAATTATCGTCCAGACAGGGTATCCCAAGCATTTGTTATTAGTATCCTTACGGATTGTAATTGGTCACTTCCGCGAAGAGACCAAAAACAGCGTGTAAATCTTGTTTCCTAGGATACACGGTCTAGTTCACAATGTGTGCATGAGATCTATAACAACACACCCCGCACCCGCCCATCACTACTTACTAGTGAAAATTCAGGGGCGTAGGAACCGGGGGGGGGCACGGAGGGGGGGCACGTGCCCCCCTAAAAAAAATTTGAGAAGCAAAAGTGCCCTTTTTGTGAAACATATGTCCTTTTGAAGCTTACCTGCCTAAAAACAATGAAGGTGCTCTATTTGTTTTCTAAGAACGTTTATAGCAGCCACAAACGCATAAAGGCCACAAAAAAGTTATTTTTTGACATCATTTCTAATTTTTGACAAAATTAAACAGAATGTAAACAATAATGAAGCCCCTTGATGCCATATATATATAATAGTGTATCGGTAATCCTTTAGGAAACTAAATGAATTTCAAATGTACCGTGGAAACACTAGTGGAAACACTGAACGTTTTAAATTCACGTTTTTTGTTTTGTGTAAACAAAGACTGCTTTTCGATGTTTTTAAGATACAATACGATATCATTTTTTGCATTAAATGTAATGAATAACCAAGAATGGTAATGACTAATGATGAATGAAAAATGCCAAATAAAAAGCGGTGTAAAAGACAGCGAGAAGCGAAACTCCACGCAGCAGCTTTGAATGTGCCAAAACTTAGTAGCTTTGGTTTCACAAATATAACGCAGGGAAACTTGCAAGAAAACAACCGCGAAGATGACTTCGAATCCGTCTCGGAGCCTTCCACGTCTACGGAAGATATTATATCTACATGTATAAGTCCAGTAAACAACGACTCTGGAACCAGTAGTGACGATGACAATTCGAATTCGCTTGTAGTAGATATAGTCCAAGAGTCTGCAACAGACAGCAACGAGGAAAATTATTTGGCAGTGGCTGACGATCCCGATTGCTCTGAAACAAAAAGTGATTCCTTTTCCGTTTTCCTAGCCATTTTCGTACCAAACGAAAGTGACGAAACCACACTCGAAAGTGAATTACGTGATACGTTTGTCCCAGAATCAACTCCTACGTGCAGCACTGAATGTTCGAGTGCTCCAAGCACAAGTTGCCAGTTACCCTGTTGCGCACGAAATCGTACATACCACCCGACTGTTGATGAATTGAAGAAAACATCTGTCAGGCAGACGTCCTCTGTTGGGAAACAGCGGCAGTGTCCAGCGTCAATTTTTTTGAAATATCCGTGGGCTACGTATTGTCTAACGCAAGGTGGAATAGCGTGTTTTTATTGCAAAAGGGCAAGCGAAAAGGGACAAATAATATTTAATAATTATAAGGAAAACGCGTTTTGTGCAGGAACTTTTAGCAATTGGAAAAAATGGCAGGAAAAACTTAAAAGCATAACAAATCTCATTTCCACGGCGAGGCAGTAGAAAAAATTGGTTTTTTGAACAACAGTAAAATGAATGTTGGGGCTCAGCTTGATAACAAGTATAAAGATTACCAAAAACTTCATCGATATCTATTGTTGAAACAGCTGAGTAGTCTTAAGTATCTCGCACGCCAGGGCATGGCGTTACGAGGTCACGATCAAATGGACAGTAATCTTAGTAACAGACAGTAACTGACCAACTGGATTGAAAATAAACAATACTTAAGTCCCGTTATAAACAACGAGCTGCTTGAAATGATGGGTAAAGCAGTCTTACGATCAATTTTAGAGGACATTCGGGATAACTCTGGTTTCTTTGGGTTAATTGCAGACGAGTCTCGCGATATCAGCAATAAAGAACAGCTAACGTGTATACTTCGATGGGTATCGCTGTCCGATCTAACGACCCATGAAGATTTTATTGGCATGTACTTGATTGACAAACCCGATGCAGAAACTATAGCAGCTTCACTGAAAGACATTTTGCTGAGATGTAGTCTCGACCTAGACGACTGTTTCTGGCAGGCTTACGATGGGGCGGCAACCATGATGCCGAGCAGCACCATTTCGAATCAGAAAAATCCATGTTTCGCGCACAATATTTCGAGGCAATCGATGCCTGCCTGAGTGAGTTGAATCGAAGATTCGATGAGGAATCTTATGCATTACTTCGACAAGTTGAAATCGCTTTCCTGAATGCTGCAAACCAAGACCCAATTGAATTCAGCGATACTCTGAGGAAAACGTACAGTAACAAAATTGATTTTGATCAAGTCATAGCTGAACTGAAACTTCTACATAGTTTAATGAAGCAATGTTTGCCTGACGTCAAACGTGCAACGTCGCTAGATACGGTGATTTCAGTGGTAAACTATGGTCAAAGTCGATTAATCTTGCCAAGTGTTGTGCATTGGATTCAAGTATATCTTTTGGCCCCAATAAGTGCAGCGTCTGCTGAAAAGTCCTTTTCAGTACAACGACAAATAAAGAGTTACCTAAGAACTACGATGTCAGAAAAAAGGTATAACAATCTCTTGGTGCTTAATATTCACAAGGAGAAAACAGATAATATTGATCTGATCAAACTTGCTAGAGAATTTGCTCAGAAAAATGACAGGCGATTACGATATTTTGGCAAATTCTAACTTTGGAGGAGATAATTATTGATACTTTGGAGGTGATAAATATATGTTATTTACCGGATGGGAGGTCCGTACTGGAAAAATATTTTGTCGAGGTCTCAAAAACGGCCCGAGGCCGAAGGCCGAGGGACGTTTTTGAGACCGAGACAAAATATTTTTCAGTACGGACCGACCTAAACGGTAAATAACGTTTTTATTTTTTTCTGCGTGATGCATGATTAAACTCTTACAAAAATCCAGTGTTGCAAACATGCTTTGAGATCAGCTAGTTTGTTACTTTACTTCAATATTTATTCAAGCATGGCTGACAAACAGCTAAAACGAAGACTATACTTTCCGTGCTACTGATGTTTTTATACTCAATACGGCAATGAAAAAGGTAAAGTTAATACGATTTTTTCTTTTATCGTTCGTTTTACAAAACAAACAGGGTTGAAATATGCGTTTTGACACAGAAAGTTTGATTTTCGATTAGCGAAAATCAGATTTAGTTTTTGACAACATTTAATGATAAAATTTTAAGTCCAGGAATCAACTTTAAACTGCAGGTTAGTAGTCAAAGTGTTACTGAACAATATTATTTTTGGGCTTTTGTATGTTTCACTGTTTGTTCAATGTGTGCTTTTTACTTTTGGATGAGTACCGTGTATAATATGTACGCCGGCTTTAACTTGTACGGCTTTGCTCCGCTTTGTTTGTAAAATTTTGTGATAGATTCTGCCGTTTTTTTCGTTGTTTGAAGTAAATTTTAATCTTCAAAAGACATCTGCTGAAGTCAATTCAGTCTATTTCCTATCTTTAATTTTGTTAGATTGTTTTTTGGCTTTTAGACACTTTTATTCAAGTTCAACAATCAGCTCCACTCCTTGGTCTGTTTTTAAAAATAACTGTTTTGGCCCGCGGGCCAAGATATCGTAAAAAGCCGCCCGCTCGTGCAGACAATCAAATTGCAAAAAATCACAAAATAACTCTAGTCGTGCACAAATAAAAAAATAATTATTGATATTGCGTATAAAACAATCGTTATGTTTTCGCGCCGCACACGCAAGTCCAAACAATATTGGCTATAGAAAATACAAAACAACGGTAACTCCGAAAATAAACATTTTAATAATCTAGCTTTCGATACTCTTATTCTTACTAAGCCTTCTGACATTCCTTACATTTTCGCTAAATTCAACTCCTTTCACCCAAGTATACAATTCACAATTGACGATTTCAATGACAATGACATCCATTTTCTCGACATCCAAATTCACTCCTCTGGTACTTCTGTCTACAGAAAACCTACGCATACTGGTCAATATCAACACATCTCTAGTTTTTCACCTTGGTCACGAAAAGTTGCTTGGATACGAGCTCTTGTCAACCGTGCTTACAAAATTTGCAGTACTGAAACTCTCCTAAAAGATGAACTCCAACATATTTAAAACTTCATGTCCTGGAATGGTTTCTCCCATAAATTGTCATTGAAACTAATGGAACAATTCACACCTCCCGTACAAACACCTATTGATCACGAAACTCAAGTAGATAACTCGCACGTTGGTACAAACAACGAAAATTTGGATACCTTTACCCTACCTTGGAAAATATGGAACCCGACTAACCCGCTCATTTATACATAGATTAACCCCTCTACTAAAACTCAAATGCAACTTCATAATTAACTGGAAAACCACCAACAGTAACTCGTTCCTTTCATGCAAAGATAAAACCCCAACTAAATATCACAGCTCTGTAGTTTACGAATTTACCTGTCCTGGATGTAAAAGTAGATACATCGGTAAAACTGATCGTTGCTTTTACACCAGAATTAAAGAACACGCACGGGACAGTAAATCTGAAATCTTTGAACACATCACATCATGTGAACTTTTCCAGCATGTCAAATCCATTTTAGAACTGTATCCTGATGACCAAACGAATCTATCTCAAACATGTATACTACCAGAATTTATATTTAACAACTCCAAAATTATAGACAGATCTGATCACTGGTCCTTGTTGCTATTCAAAGAAGCGCTTGCCATTCGACGTTTTAAACCTGAACTCAATCATGGAACTAAAGCCTCTAAAGACTTAAGAATATTCAACTAACTCTATAATATATATAATCTCTTATCTACATGTACATATATATCATGTTACTTTATTCATCTTCTATATATACTTGTGAAATGTAACCTAGCATCATTCCTGATGATGACTGAAACTTAGTCAAAAGCTAGATTATTAAAATGTTTATTTTCGGAGTTACCGTTGTTTTGTATTTTGTAAAAATACTCAGTGGTTCACGAAATTATTGGCTATAGGAACCGTGAGACTTTATTCGTCCTAAAGTACATATGTTATATAATGTTATGAAATGGTATAATGATTTATATTTTGTCTGCATTGATTTGTCAGCAGTAGCGTAGCTAGCCCAACAATTCAGTCCTGCTATTGCTGTTTCAACTTTATTATTATTACTCATTTCTTTTGAAATTTATTGTTTTCGCAGTCAATGAACACGGAAATGTTTGAATGGCAGGACTAAATCGTTCAGCTAGCTACGCTACTATTTGTCAGTTCCCAAATAATTCACAGTCTACGGTAGACTACAAACCAGACTATTAGCCTTGTGACCGAACTTTACAAAACGCGGCTTTGGCAGTCAGCTTTCCCATTTTCCCATCCAAATTTAAGTGCCCTTTTTACTACCCAAAAGTGCCCCTGGAACTTCGTGCCCCCCCCAGTTTTGGCATGCTTCCTACGCCCCTGAGTGAAATTCATGTAACCCCCCCCCCCGCCAACAAATTTAGCCGGCGTCACTGCATTCATTACGAAGTTGAATTGTTAATGATATTTACCTTGTTGCTGAAGGAACACTATAATCTCGGTAAACACACTTGTCAAATTTCATTGTACATTATCCAAACACGAATAAGTCCAAAGTATCTTATATCTATGGGTTGCAGCAAGTTTTAAAACAATTTTTTCATCTATACCCGAGTAGCTTCTATGTAAAGTGATATAGGTCTTTGACAGTACCTAGTGTTATGGCTTAATTTGGACAAACCTAACTTAGAAGCCTTTCTGTATGTACTTACTGTTGAAGTGCATGCAAATTTTGAACATTTCGGAAAACACATTTGTTCATGCAGCGTATAGGATTTTAATTGGTGTCTTTTTTCTCCGGCTCGCTTATACAGTATATATTGTCAATATGAGCTCTGGCGTGCGTTTGCAAAGGCTAGTATTTTGTAGCATACGTCTTGTATATATGCAGAAGACTAAAAATTTCGTTCCCTTGCAAATATCTATTTATTAATCAATTAATTATTTTTTTATTGAGCTTCGCATCTTACAAAAACACAATTATACAGAAAAAACAACACAGCAGATATAGTTTACACAAAGACATGTACAAGACAAATGGCTGGGACACCACAACAGCAAAAGCTAATTACTGTAGGCCATTATACTATTACTAAAAATTCGAGTGAGTATGCTCCCTCGTGTATGGATTTCAATTTATTGCCATTAATTTTATGTAACAGCCAAGTAATAATAAAATAATCATCAAAAAGTTTCTGTCGTGATAAAATGTTAAATAAATGGGTGAATGATGCGCGTGATTGAGATTGTATAATGGTTCTACAACAGTTAGTGCAAAAATTATGGTCTGGACAGGGTATCCTAGGCATTTGTTATTGGCAGTGAAATTCATTTACCCTCCCCCCAAACAAATTTAGCCGGCGCATAATATACTATTACTATATATTATATATATACTATAAAGCGTTCTGGAAGCGATTTGAGCGCAAGAAAGCTGTCTAAATCAATAACGGCAACGTTTTAGAGCTTAAAATGATGTTTTGAGGGCTAAACTAAAGACTAAAGAACACCTTCTAAATCAAAATTTCTGATCTTACCAAGTCGAAAACAATGTTTGCGCCTTGCTCTAACTGTCGAGATGAGCGAAATAAGATGTTGGAATGAAAAAGCTAAAACATTCTTTGCAAGTCAAAAAAATGATGATGATGATGATGATGATTTCACCGTAAATTTTGATTTAGGCGGTATCCTTTAGTCTTGAGTTTAGCCCTCAAAACATCATTTTAAGCACAAAAGCGTTGCCGTTATTGACTTAAAAAGTTTTTTGCGCTCAAATCGCTTCCAGAACGGTTAAAAGGCGATTTTGATGAATCTGAGATCATTTTTTTCACTTGCAAAGAATGTTTTAGCTTTTTCATTCCAACATGTTATTTCGCTCTTTCGACAGTTGTAGAGCACCGCAAACACTGTTTCCGACTTGGTAAGATCAGAAATTTCGATTTAGAAGGTGTCCTTTAAGTGTTGAGTTTAGCTCTCAAAACATCATTTTAAGCTCTAAAACGTTGCCGTTATTGAGGTAGACAGCTTTTTTGCGCTCGAATCAATTCCAAAACGCTGAAAACGCGATTTTGATGATTCTGACACCATTTTTTTTACTTGCAAAGAATGTCTTAGCTTTTTCATTCCAACATGTTATTTCGCTCATTTCGACAGTTAGAGCACCGCACACATGATTTCCGACTTGGTAAGATCAGAAATTTCGATTTGGAAGGTGTCCTTTAGTGTTGAGTTTGGCCCTCAAAACATAATTTTAAGCTCTAAAACGTTGCCGTTATTGATTTAGACAGCTTTTTTGCGCTCAAATCGCTTCCAAGACGCTTGAAACGCGATTTTGACGATTCTGAGATCATTTTTTTTCACTTGCAAAGAATGTTTTAGCTTTTTCATTCCAACATGTTATTTCACTCATTCATTCAACATGTTATTTCGCTCACACTTGCACAGAAAGTTTTAAGTTTCCCATTTCAACACGTTGTTCCGCTCAGTTCGATAGTTAGAGCGCCGCAAACAACATATCTGACATGGTAAGATCAGAAATTTCGGATTAGTAGCTGCCCTTTAGGTCTTAAGTTTAGCTCTCAAAACATCATTTTAAGCTCTAAAACGTTGCCGTTATCGATTTAGACAGTTTTTTGCGCTCAAATGGCTTCGAGAACGCTCAAAACGCGATTTTGATGATTCTAAGCTAATTTTTTCACTTGCACAGAAAGTTTTAGGTTTCTCATTTCAACACGTTGTTTCGCTCAATTCGATAGTTATAGCGCCACAAACATGATATCCGACATTGTAAGATCAGAAATTTCGGTTTAGTAGCTGCCCTTTAGGTCTTATGTTTAGCCCTCAAAACATCATTTTAAGCTCCAAAACGTTGCCGTTATCGATTTAGACAGTTTTTTTGCGCTCAAATCGCTTCGAGAACACTCAAAACGCGATTTTGATGATTCTAAGCTCATTTTTTTCACTTGCACAGAAAGTTTTAGGTTTCTCATTTCAACACGTTGTTCCGCTCATTTCGATAGTTATAGCGCCACAAACATGGTATCCGACATTGTAAGATCAGAAATTTCGGTTTAGTAGCTGCCCTTTAGGTCTTAAGTTTAGCTCTCAAAACATCATTTTAAGCTCTGAAACGTTGCCGTCATCGACTTAGGCAGCTTTTTGCACTCAAATCGCTTCGAGAACGCTTAAAACGCGATTTTGACGATTCTAAGCTCATTTTTTTTTTGCAAAGAAAGTTTTAGGTTTCTCATTTAAACACGTTGTTCCGCTCATTTCGATAGTTAGAGCGCCGAAAACATGATATCCGACATGGTAAGATCAGAAATTTCGGTTTAGTAGCTGCCCTTTAGGTCTTAAGTTTAGCTCTCAAAATATCATTTTAAGCTCTAAAATGTTGCCGTTATCGATTTAGACGACTTTTTTTGCGCTAAAATCGCTTCGAGAACGCTTAAAACGCGATTCTGATGATTCCAAGCTCATTTTTTTCACTTGCAAAGAAAGTTTTAGGTTTCCCCTTTCAACACGTTGTTCTGCTCATTTCCATAGTTATAGCGCCGCAAACATGATATCCGTCGACATTGTAAGATCAGAAATTTCGGTTTAGTAGCTGCCCTTTAGGTATTAAGTTTAGCTCTCAAAACATCATTTTAAGCTCTAAAACGTTGCCGTTATCGACTTAGACAGTTTTTTTGCGCTCAAATCGCTTCGAGAACGCTCAAAACGCGATTTTGATGATTCTAAGCTCATTTTTTCACTTGCACAGAAAGTTTTAGGTTTCTCATTTCAACACGTTGTTTCGCTCGATTCGATAGTTATAGCGCCACAAACATGATATCCGACATTGTAAGATCAGAAATTTCGGTTTGGTAGCTGCCCTTTAGGTCTTAAGTTTAGCCCTCAAAACATCATTTTAAGCTCCAAAACGTTGCCGTTATCGATTTAGACAGTTTTTTTGCGCTCAAATCTCTTCGAGAACACTCAAAACTCGATTTGGATGATTCTAAGCTCATGTTTTTCACTTGCACAGAAAGTTTTAGGTTTCTCATTTCAACACGTTGTTCCGCTCATTTCGATAGTTATAGCGCCACAAACATGGTATCCGACATTGTAAGATCAGAAATTTCGGTTTAGTAGCTGCCCTTTAGGTCTTAAGTTTAGCTCTCAAAACATCATTTTAAGCTCTGAAACGTTGCCGTCATCGACTTAGGCAGCTTTTTGCACTCAAATCGCTTCGAGAACGCTTAAAACGCGATTTTGATGATTCTAAGCTCATTTTTTTCACTTGCAAAGAAAGTTCTAGGTTTCTCATTTCAACACGTTGTTCCGCTCATTTCCATAGTTAGAGCGCCGCAAACATGATATCCGACATGGTAAGATCAGAAATTTCGGTTTAGTAGCTGCCCTTTAGGTCTTAAGTCTAGCTCTCAAAACATCATTTTAAGCTCTAAAATGTTGCCGTTATCGATTTAGACGGCTTTTTTTTGCGCTAAAATCGCATCGAGAACGCTTAAAACGCGATTCTGATGATTCCAAGCTCATTTTTTTCACTTGCAAAGAAAGTTTTAGGTTTCCCATTTCAACACGTTGTTCTGCTCATTTCCATAGTTATAGCGCCGCAAACATGATATCCGACATTGTAAGATCAGAAATTTCGGTTTAGTAGCTGCCCTTTAGGTCTTAAGTTTAGCCCTCAAAACATCATTTTAAGCTCTAAAACGTTGCCGTTATCGATTTAGACAGTTTTTTTGCGCTCAAATGGCTTCGAGAACGCTCAAAACGCGATTTTGATGATTCTAAGCTCATTTGTTTTCACTTGAAAAGAAAGTTTTAGGTTTCTCATTTCAACACGTTGTTCCGCTCATTTCGATAGTTAGAGCGCCGAAAACATGATATCCGACATGGTAAAATCAGAAATTTCTATTTAGTAGCTGTCCTTTCGGTCTTGTGTTTAACCTGCAAAACATCATTTTAAGCTCTAAAACGTTGCCGTTATCGACTTAGACAGTTTTTTTGCGCTCAAATCGCTTCGAGAACGCTCAAAACGCGATTTTGATGATTCTAAGCTCATTTTTTCACTTGCACAGAAAGTTTTAGGTTTCTCATTTCAACACGTTGTTTCGCTCGATTCGATAGTTATAGCGCCACAAACATGATATCCGACATTGTAAGATCAGAAATTTCGGTTTGGTAGCTGCCCTTTAGGTCTTAAGTTTAGCCCTCAAAACATCATTTTAAGCTCCAAAACGTTGCCGTTATCGATTTAGACAGTTTTTTTGCGCTCAAATCTCTTCGAGAACACTCAAAACTCGATTTGGATGATTCTAAGCTCATGTTTTTCACTTGCACAGAAAGTTTTAGGTTTCTCATTTCAACACGTTGTTCCGCTCATTTCGATAGTTATAGCGCCACAAACATGGTATCCGACATTGTAAGATCAGAAATTTCGGTTTAGTAGCTGCCCTTTAGGTCTTAAGTTTAGCTCTCAAAACATCATTTTAAGCTCTGAAACGTTGCCGTCATCGACTTAGGCAGCTTTTTGCACTCAAATCGCTTCGAGAACGCTTAAAACGCGATTTTGATGATTCTAAGCTCATTTTTTTCACTTGCAAAGAAAGTTCTAGGTTTCTCATTTCAACACGTTGTTCCGCTCATTTCCATAGTTAGAGCGCCGCAAACATGATATCCGACATGGTAAGATCAGAAATTTCGGTTTAGTAGCTGCCCTTTAGGTCTTAAGTCTAGCTCTCAAAACATCATTTTAAGCTCTAAAATGTTGCCGTTATCGATTTAGACGGCTTTTTTTTGCGCTAAAATCGCATCGAGAACGCTTAAAACGCGATTCTGATGATTCCAAGCTCATTTTTTTCACTTGCAAAGAAAGTTTTAGGTTTCCCATTTCAACACGTTGTTCTGCTCATTTCCATAGTTATAGCGCCGCAAACATGATATCCGACATTGTAAGATCAGAAATTTCGGTTTAGTAGCTGCCCTTTAGGTCTTAAGTTTAGCCCTCAAAACATCATTTTAAGCTCTAAAACGTTGCCGTTATCGATTTAGACAGTTTTTTTGCGCTCAAATGGCTTCGAGAACGCTCAAAACGCGATTTTGATGATTCTAAGCTCATTTGTTTTCACTTGAAAAGAAAGTTTTAGGTTTCTCATTTCAACACGTTGTTCCGCTCATTTCGATAGTTAGAGCGCCGAAAACATGATATCCGACATGGTAAAATCAGAAATTTCTATTTAGTAGCTGTCCTTTCGGTCTTGTGTTTAACCTGCAAAACATCATTTTAAGCTCTAAAACGTTGCCGTTATCGACTTAGACAGTTTTTTTGCGCTCAAATCGCTTCGAGAACGCTCAAAACGCGATTTTGATGATTCTAAGCTCATTTTTTCACTTGCACAGAAAGTTTTAGGTTTCTCATTTCAACACGTTGTTTCGCTCGATTCGATAGTTATAGCGCCACAAACATGATATCCGACATTGTAAGATCAGAAATTTCGGTTTGGTAGCTGCCCTTTAGGTCTTAAGTTTAGCCCTCAAAACATCATTTTAAGCTCCAAAACGTTGCCGTTATCGATTTAGACAGTTTTTTTGCGCTCAAATCTCTTCGAGAACACTCAAAACTCGATTTGGATGATTCTAAGCTCATGTTTTTCACTTGCACAGAAAGTTTTAGGTTTCTCATTTCAACACGTTGTTCCGCTCATTTCGATAGTTATAGCGCCACAAACATGGTATCCGACATTGTAAGATCAGAAATTTCGGTTTAGTAGCTGCCCTTTAGGTCTTAAGTATATCTCTCAAAACATCATTTTAAGCTCTAAAACGTTGCCGTTATCGATTTAGACAGTTTTTTGCGCTCAAATGGCTTCGAGAACGCTCAAAACGCGATTTTGATGATTCTAAGCTAATTTTTTTCACTTGCACAGAAAGTTTTAGGTTTCCCATTTCAACACGTTGTTCCGCTCATTTCGATAGTTAGAGCGCCGCAAACATGATATCTGACATGGTAAGATCAGAAATTTTGATTTAGTAGCTGTCCTTTAGGTCTTGTGTTTAACCTTCGAAACATCATTTTAAGCTCTAAAACGTGGCCGTTATCGATTTAGGCAGTTTTTTTGCGCTCAAATCGCTTCGAGAACGCTGAAAACGCAATTTTGATGATTCTAAGCTCATTTTTGCACTTGCACAGAAAGTTTTAGGTTTCCCATTTCAACACGTTGTTCCGCTCATTTCGATAGTTAGGGCGCCGCAAACATGATATCCGACATGGTAAGATCAGAAATTTTGATTTAGTAGCTGTCCTTTAGGTCTTGTGTTTAACCTTCGAAACATCATTTTAAGCTCTAAAACGTGGCCGTTATCGATTTAGGCAGTTTTTTTGCGCTCAAATCGCTTCGAGAACGCTGAAAACGCAATTTTGATGATTCTAAGCTCATTTTTGCACTTGCACAGAAAGTTTTAGGTTTCCCATTTCAACACGTTGTTCCGCTCATTTCGATAGTTAGGGCGCCGCAAACATGATATCCGACATGGTAAGATCAGAAATTTCGATTTAGTACCTGCCCTTTAGGTCATAAGTTTAGCTCTCAAAACATCATTTTAAGCTCTGAAACGTTGCCGTTATCGATTTAGGCAGCTTTTTTGCGCTCAAATCGCTTCGACAACGCTTAAAACGCGATTTTGATGATTCTAAACTCATTTGTTTTCACTTGCAAAGAAAATTTTAGGTTTCTCATTTCAACACGTTGTTCCGCTCATTTCGATAGTTAGAGCGCCGAAAACATGAGATCCGACATGGCAAGATCAGAAATTTCGATTTAGTAGCTATCCTTTAGGTCTTGTGTTTAACCTTCAAAAAATAATTTTGAGCTCTAAAACGTTGCCGTTGTCGATTTAGACAGCTTTTTTGCGCTCAAGTCGCTTCGAGAACGCTTAAAACGCAATTTTGATGATTCTAAGCTCATTTTTTTTCACTCTCAAAGAAAGTTTTAGGTTTCTCATTTAAACACGTTGTTCCGCTCATTTCGATAGTTATAGCGCCACAAACATGATATCCGACATTGTAAGATCAGAAATTTCGGTTTAGTAGCTGCCCTTTAGGTTTAATTTTAGCCCTCAAAACATCATTTTAAGCTCCAAAACGTTGCCGTTATCGATTTATACAGTTTTTTTGCGCTCAAATCGCTTCCAGAACACTGGAAACGCGATTTTGATGATCCTAAGCTCATTTTTTTCACTTGCACAGAAAGTTTTAGGTTTCTCATTTCAACACGTTGTTCCGCTCATTTCGATAGTTATAGCGCCACAAACATGATATTCGACATTATAAGATCAGAAATTTCAGTTTAGTAGCTGCCCTTTAGGTCTTAAGTCTAGCTCTCAAAACATCATTTTAACCTCTAAAACGTTGCCGTTATCGATTTAGACGGCTTTTTTTGCGCTAAAATCGCATCGAGAACGCTTAAAACGCGATTCTGATGATTCCAAGCTCATTTTTTTCACTTGCAAAGAAAGTTTTAGGTTTCCCATTTCAACACGTTGTTCCGCTGATTTCCATGGTTATAGCGCCGCAAACATGATATCCGACATTGTAAGATCAGAAATTTCGGTTTAATAGCTGCCCTTTAGGTCTTAAGTATAGCTCTCAAAACATCATTTTAAGCTCTAAAACGTTGCCGTTATCGATTTAGACAGTTTTTTTGCGCTCAAATGGCTTCGAGAACGCTCAAAACGCGATATTGATGATTCTAAGCTCATTTGTTTTCACTTGAAAAGAAAGTTTTAGGTTTCTCATTTCAACACAATGTTCCGCTCATTTCGATAGTTAGAGCGCCGCAAACATGATATCCGACATGGTTTAAATCAGAAATTTCTATTTAATAGCTGTCCTTTAGGTCTTGTGTTTAACCTTAAAAAAATCATTTTAAGCTGTAAAACGTTTCCGTTATCGATTTAGACAGTTTTTTGTCGCTCAAATCGCTTCGAGAACGCTCAAAACGCGATTTTGATGATTCTAAGCTCATTTGTTTTCACTTGAAAAGAAAGTTTTAGGTTTCTCATTTCAACACGTTGTTCCGCTCATTTCGATAGTTAGAGCGCCGCAAACATGATATCCGACATGGTAAGATCAGAAATTTTGATTTAGTAGCTGTCCTTTAGGTCTTGTGTTTAACCTTCGAAACATCATTTTAAGCTCTAAAACGTGGCCGTTATCGATTTAGGCAGTTTTTTTGCGCTCAAATCGCTTCGAGAACGCTCAAAACGCGATTTTGATGATTCTAAGCTCATTTGTTTTCACTTGAAAAGAAAGTTTTAGGTTTCTCATTTCAACACGTTGTTCCGCTCATTTCGATAGTTAGAGCGCCGCAAACATGATATCCGACATGGTTTAGATCAGAAATTTCTAATTAGTAGCTGTCCTTTAGGTCTTGTGTTTAACCTTAAAAAAATCATTTTAAGCTCTAAAACGTTTCCGTTATCGATTTAGACAGTTTTTTGTTGCTCAAATCGCTTCGAGAACGCTCAAAACGCGATTTTGATGATTCTAAAATCATTTTTTTCACTTGCAGAGAAAGTTTTAGGTTTCCCATTTCAACACGTTGTTCCGCTCATTTCGATAGTTAGAGCGCCGCAAACATGATATCCGACATGGTAAGATCAGAAATTTTGATTTAGTAGCTGTCCTTTAGGTCTTGTGTTTAACCTTCGAAACATCATTTTAAGCTCTAAAACGTGGCCGTTATCGATTTAGGCAGTTTTTTTGCGCTCAAATCGCTTCGAGAACGCTGAAAACGCAATTTTGATGATTCTAAGCTCATTTTTTTCACTTGCACAGAAAGTTTTAGGTTTCCCATTTCAACACGTTGTTCCGGTCATTTTGATAGTTAGGGCGCCGCAAACATGATATCCGACATGGTAAGATCAGAAATTTCGGTTTAGTAGCTGCCCTTTAGGTCTTAAATTTAGCTCTCAAAACATCATTTTAAGCTCTAAATTGTTGCCGTTATCGATTTAGAGGGCTTTTTTTTGCGCTAAAATCGCTTCGAGAACGCTTAAAACGCGATTCTGATGATTCCAAGCTCATTTTTTTCACTTGCAAAGAAAGTTTTAGGTTTCCCATTTCAACACGTTGCTCCGCTGATTTCCATAGTTATAGCGCCGCAAACATGATATCCGACATTGTAAGATCAGAAATTTCGGTTTAGTAGCTGCCCTTTAGGTCTTAAGTATAGCTCTCAAAACATCATTTTAAGCTCTAAAACGTTGCCGTTATCGATTTAGACAGTTTTTTTGCGCTCAAATGGCTTCGAGAACGCTCAAAACGCGATATTGATGATTCTAAGCTCATTTGTTTTCACTTGAAAAGAAAGTTTTAGGTTTCTCATTTCAACACGTTGTTCCGCTCATTTCGATAGTTAGAGCGCCGCAAACATGATATCCGACATGGTTTAAATCAGAAATTTCTATTTAGTAGCTGTCCTTTAGGTCTTGTGTTTAACCTTAAAAAAATCATTTTAAGCTCTAAAACGTTTCCGTTATCGATTTAGACAGTTTTTTGTCGCTCAAATCGCTTCGAGAACGCTCAAAACGCGATTTTGATGATTCTAAGCTCATTTTTTTCACTTGCAGAGAAAGTTTTAGGTTTCCCATTTCAACACGTTGTTCCGCTCATTTCGATAGTTAGAGCGCCGCAAACATGATATCCGACATGGTAAGATCAGAAATTTTGATTTAGTAGCTGTCCTTTAGGTCTTGTGTTTAACCTTCGAAACATCATTTTAAGCTCTAAAACGTGGCCGTTATCGATTTAGGCAGTTTTTTTGCGCTCAAATCGCTTCGAGAACGCTGAAAACGCAATTTTGATGATTCTAAGTTCATTTTTTTCACTTGCACAGAAAGTTTTAGGTTTCCCATTTCAACACGTTGTTCCGGTCATTTTGATAGTTAGGGCGCCGCAAACATGATATCCGACATGGTAAGATCAGAAATTTCGGTTTGGTAGCTGCCCTTTAGGTCTTAAGTTTAGCTCTCAAAACATCATTTTAAGCTCTAAAACGTTGCCGTTATTGATTTAGACAGTTTTTTTGCGCTCAAATCGCTTCGAGAACGCTCAAAACGCGATTTTGATGATTCTAAGCTCATTTTTTACACTTGCACAGAAAGTTTTAGGTTTCTCCTTTCAACACGTTGTTCCGCTCATTTCGATAGTTATAGCGCCACAAACATGATATCCGACATGGTAAGATCAGAAATTTCAGTTTAGTAGCTGCCCTTTAGGTCTTAAGTCTAGCTCTCAAAACATCATTTTAACCTCTAAAACGTTGCCGTTATCGATTTAGACGGCTTTTTTTGCGCTAAAATCGCTTCGAGAACGCTTAAAACGCGATTCTGATGATTCCAAGCTCATTTTTTTCACTTGCAAAGAAAGTTTTAGGTTTCCCATTTCAACACGTTGTTCCGCTGATTTCCATAGTTATAGCGCCGCAAACATGATATCCGACATTGTAAGATCAGAAATTTCGGTTTAGTAGCTGCCCTTTAGGTCTTAAGTATATCTCTCAAAACATCATTTTAAGCTCTAAAACGTTGCCGTTATCGATTTAGACAGTTTTTTGCGCTCAAATGGCTTCGAGAACGCTCAAAACGCGATTTTGATGATTCTAAGCTAATTTTTTTCACTTGCACAGAAAGTTTTAGGTTTCCCATTTCAACACGTTGTTCCGCTCATTTCGATAGTTAGAGCGCCGCAAACATGATATCTGACATGGTAAGATCAGAAATTTTGATTTAGTAGCTGTCCTTTAGGTCTTGTGTTTAACCTTCGAAACATCATTTTAAGCTCTAAAACGTGGCCGTTATCGATTTAGGCAGTTTTTTTGCGCTCAAATCGCTTCGAGAACGCTGAAAACGCAATTTTGATGATTCTAAGCTCATTTTTGCACTTGCACAGAAAGTTTTAGGTTTCCCATTTCAACACGTTGTTCCGCTCATTTCGATAGTTAGGGCGCCGCAAACATGATATCCGACATGGTAAGATCAGAAATTTTGATTTAGTAGCTGTCCTTTAGGTCTTGTGTTTAACCTTCGAAACATCATTTTAAGCTCTAAAACGTGGCCGTTATCGATTTAGGCAGTTTTTTTGCGCTCAAATCGCTTCGAGAACGCTGAAAACGCAATTTTGATGATTCTAAGCTCATTTTTGCACTTGCACAGAAAGTTTTAGGTTTCCCATTTCAACACGTTGTTCCGCTCATTTCGATAGTTAGGGCGCCGCAAACATGATATCCGACATGGTAAGATCAGAAATTTCGATTTAGTACCTGCCCTTTAGGTCATAAGTTTAGCTCTCAAAACATCATTTTAAGCTCTGAAACGTTGCCGTTATCGATTTAGGCAGCTTTTTTGCGCTTTAATCGCTTCGACAACGCTTAAAACGCGATTTTGATGATTCTAAACTCATTTGTTTTCACTTGCAAAGAAAATTTTAGGTTTCTCATTTCAACACGTTGTTCCGCTCATTTCGATAGTTAGAGCGCCGAAAACATGAGATCCGACATGGCAAGATCAGAAATTTCGATTTAGTAGCTATCCTTTAGGTCTTGTGTTTAACCTTGAAAAAATAATTTTGAGCTCTAAAACGTTGCCGTTGTCGATTTAGACAGCTTTTTTGCGCTCAAGTCGCTTCGAGAACGCTTAAAACGCAATTTTGATGATTCTAAGCTCATTTTTTTTCACTCTCAAAGAAAGTTTTAGGTTTCTCATTTAAACACGTTGTTCCGCTCATTTCGATAGTTATAGCGCCACAAACATGATATCCGACATTGTAAGATCAGAAATTTCGGTTTAGTAGCTGCCCTTTAGGTTTAATTTTAGCCCTCAAAACATCATTTTAAGCTCCAAAACGTTGCCGTTATCGATTTATACAGTTTTTTTGCGCTCAAATCGCTTCCAGAACACTGGAAACGCGATTTTGATGATCCTAAGCTCATTTTTTTCACTTGCACAGAAAGTTTTAGGTTTCTCATTTCAACACGTTGTTCCGCTCATTTCGATAGTTATAGCGCCACAAACATGATATTCGACATTATAAGATCAGAAATTTCAGTTTAGTAGCTGCCCTTTAGGTCTTAAGTCTAGCTCTCAAAACATCATTTTAACCTCTAAAACGTTGCCGTTATCGATTTAGACGGCTTTTTTTGCGCTAAAATCGCATCGAGAACGCTTAAAACGCGATTCTGATGATTCCAAGCTCATTTTTTTCACTTGCAAAGAAAGTTTTAGGTTTCCCATTTCAACACGTTGTTCCGCTGATTTCCATGGTTATAGCGCCGCAAACATGATATCCGACATTGTAAGATCAGAAATTTCGGTTTAATAGCTGCCCTTTAGGTCTTAAGTATAGCTCTCAAAACATCATTTTAAGCTCTAAAACGTTGCCGTTATCGATTTAGACAGTTTTTTTGCGCTCAAATGGCTTCGAGAACGCTCAAAACGCGATATCGATGATTCTAAGCTCATTTGTTTTCACTTGAAAAGAAAGTTTTAGGTTTCTCATTTCAACACGTTGTTCCGCTCATTTCGATAGTTAGAGCGCCGCAAACATGATATCCGACATGGTTTAAATCAGAAATTTCTATTTAGTAGCTGTCCTTTAGGTCTTGTGTTTAACCTTAAAAAAATCATTTTAAGCTCTAAAACGTTTCCGTTATCGATTTAGACAGTTTTTTGTCGCTCAAATCGCTTCGAGAACGCTCAAAACGCGATTTTGATGATTCTAAGCTCATTTGTTTTCACTTGAAAAGAAAGTTTTAGGTTTCTCATTTCAACACGTTGTTCCGCTCATTTCGATAGTTAGAGCGCCGCAAACATGATATCCGACATGGTAAGATCAGAAATTTTGATTTAGTAGCTGTCCTTTAGGTCTTGTGTTTAACCTTCGAAACATCATTTTAAGCTCTAAAACGTGGCCGTTATCGATTTAGGCAGTTTTTTTGCGCTCAAATCGCTTCGAGAACGCTCAAAACGCGATTTTGATGATTCTAAGCTCATTTGTTTTCACTTGAAAAGAAAGTTTTAGGTTTCTCATTTCAACACGTTGTTCCGCTCATTTCGATAGTTAGAGCGCCGCAAACATGATATCCGACATGGTTTAGATCAGAAATTTCTAATTAGTAGCTGTCCTTTAGGTCTTGTGTTTAACCTTAAAAAAATCATTTTAAGCTCTAAAACGTTTCCGTTATCGATTTAGACAGTTTTTTGTTGCTCAAATCGCTTCGAGAACGCTCAAAACGCGATTTTGATGATTCTAAAATCATTTTTTTCACTTGCAGAGAAAGTTTTAGGTTTCCCATTTCAACACGTTGTTCCGCTCATTTCGATAGTTAGAGCGCCGCAAACATGATATCCGACATGGTAAGATCAGAAATTTTGATTTAGTAGCTGTCCTTTAGGTCTTGTGTTTAACCTTCGAAACATCATTTTAAGCTCTAAAACGTGGCCGTTATCGATTTAGGCAGTTTTTTTGCGCTCAAATCGCTTCGAGAACGCTGAAAACGCAATTTTGATGATTCTAAGCTCATTTTTTTCACTTGCACAGAAAGTTTTAGGTTTCCCATTTCAACACGTTGTTCCGGTCATTTTGATAGTTAGGGCGCCGCAAACATGATATCCGACATGGTAAGATCAGAAATTTCGGTTTAGTAGCTGCCCTTTAGGTCTTAAATTTAGCTCTCAAAACATCATTTTAAGCTCTAAATTGTTGCCGTTATCGATTTAGAGGGCTTTTTTTTGCGCTAAAATCGCTTCGAGAACGCTTAAAACGCGATTCTGATGATTCCAAGCTCATTTTTTTCACTTGCAAAGAAAGTTTTAGGTTTCCCATTTCAACACGTTTCTCCGCTGATTTCCATAGTTATAGCGCCGCAAACATGATATCCGACATTGTAAGATCAGAAATTTCGGTTTAGTAGCTGCCCTTTAGGTCTTAAGTATAGCTCTCAAAACATCATTTTAAGCTCTAAAACGTTGCCGTTATCGATTTAGACAGTTTTTTTGCGCTCAAATGGCTTCGAGAACGCTCAAAACGCGATATTGATGATTCTAAGCTCATTTGTTTTCACTTGAAAAGAAAGTTTTAGGTTTCTCATTTCAACACGTTGTTCCGCTCATTTCGATAGTTAGAGCGCCGCAAACATGATATCCGACATGGTTTAAATCAGAAATTTCTATTTAGTAGCTGTCCTTTAGGTCTTGTGTTTAACCTTAAAAAAATCATTTTAAGCTCTAAAACGTTTCCGTTATCGATTTAGACAGTTTTTTGTCGCTCAAATCGCTTCGAGAACGCTCAAAACGCGATTTTGATGATTCTAAGCTCATTTTTTTCACTTGCAGAGAAAGTTTTAGGTTTCCCATTTCAACACGTTGTTCCGCTCATTTCGATAGTTAGAGCGCCGCAAACATGATATCCGACATGGTAAGATCAGAAATTTTGATTTAGTAGCTGTCCTTTAGGTCTTGTGTTTAACCTTCGAAACATCATTTTAAGCTCTAAAACGTGGCCGTTATCGATTTAGGCAGTTTTTTTGCGCTCAAATCGCTTCGAGAACGCTGAAAACGCAATTTTGATGATTCTAAGCTCATTTTTTTCACTTGCACAGAAAGTTTTAGGTTTCCCATTTCAACACGTTGTTCCGGTCATTTTGATAGTTAGGGCGCCGCAAACATGATATCCGACATGGTAAGATCAGAAATTTCGGTTTGGTAGCTGCCCTTTAGGTCTTAAGTTTAGCTCTCAAAACATCATTTTAAGCTCTGAAACGTTGCCGTCATCGACTTAGGCAGCTTTTTGCACTCAAATCGCTTCGAGAACGCTTAAAACGCGATTTTGATGATTCTAAGCTCATTTTTTTCACTTGCAAAGAAAGTTCTAGGTTTCTCATTTCAACACGTTGTTCCGCTCATTTCGATAGTTAGAGCGCCGCAAACATGATATCCGACATGGTAAGATCAGAAATTTCGGTTTAGTAGCTGCCCTTTAGGTCTTAAATTTAGCTCTCAAAACATCATTTTAAGCTCTAAAATGTTGCCGTTATCGATTTAGACGGCTTTTTTTTGCGCTAAAATCGCTTCGAGAACGCTTAAAACGCGATTCTGATGATTCCAAGCTCATTTTTTTCACTTGCAAAGAAAGTTTTAGGTTTCCCATTTCAACACGTTGTTCTGCTCATTTCCATAGTTATAGTGCCGCAAACATGATATCCGACATTGTAAGATCAGAAATTTCGGTTTAGTAGCTGCCCTTTAGGTCTATAGTTTAGCTCTCAAAACATCATTTTGAGCTCTAAAACGTTGCCGTTATCGATTTAGACAGTTTTTTTGCGCTCAAATGGCTTCGAGAACGCTCAAAACGCGATTTTGATGATTCTAAGCTCATTTGTTTTCACTTGAAAAGAAAGTTTTAGGTTTCTCATTTAAACACGTTGTTCCGCTCATTTCGATAGTTAGAGCGCCGAAAACATGATATCCGACATGGTAAAATCAGAAATTTCTATTTAGTAGCTGTCCTTTCGGTCTTGTGTTTAACCTGCAAAACATCATTTTAAGCTCTAAAACGTTGCCGTTATTGATTTAGACAGTTTTTTTGCGCTCAAATCGCTTCGAGAACGCTCAAAACGCGATTTTGATGATTCTAAGCTCATTTTTTTCACTTGCACAGAAAGTTTTAGGTTTCTCATTTCAACACGTTGTTCCGCTCATTTCGATAGTTATAGCGCCACAAACATGATATCCGACATTGTAAGATCAGAAATTTCAGTTTAGTAGCTGCCCTTTAGGTCTTAAGTCTAGCTCTCAAAACATCATTTTAACCTCTAAAACGTTGCCGTTATCGATTTAGACAGCTTTTTTTGCGCTAAAATCTCTTCGAGAACGCTTAAAACGCGATTCTGATGATTCCAAGCTCATTTTTTTCACTTGCAAAGAAAGTTTTAGGTTTCCCATTTCAACACGTTGTTCCGCTGATTTCCATAGTTATAGCGCGGCAAACATGATATCCGACATTGTAAGATCAGAAATTTCGGTTTAGTAGCTGCCCTTTAGGTCTTAAGTATATCTCTCAAAACATCATTTTAAGCTCTAAAACGTTGCCGTTATCGATTTAGACAGTTTTTTGCGCTCAAATGGCTTCGAGAACGCTCAAAACGCGATTTTGATGATTCTAAGCTAATTTTTTTCACTTGCACAGAAAGTTTTAGGTTTCCCATTTCAACACGTTGTTCCGCTCATTTCGATAGTTAGAGCGCCGCAAACATGATATCTGACATGGTAAGATCAGAAATTTTGATTTAGTAGCTGTCCTTTAGGTCTTGTGTTTAACCTTCGAAACATCATTTTAAGCTCTAAAACGTGGCCGTTATCGATTTAGGCAGTTTTTTTGCGCTCAAATCGCTTCGAGAACGCTGAAAACGCAATTTTGATGATTCTAAGCTCATTTTTGCACTTGCACAGAAAGTTTTAGGTTTCCCATTTCAACACGTTGTTCCGCTCATTTCGATAGTTAGGGCGCCGCAAACATGATATCCGACATGGTAAGATCAGAAATTTTGATTTAGTAGCTGTCCTTTAGGTCTTGTGTTTAACCTTCGAAACATCATTTTAAGCTCTAAAACGTGGCCGTTATCGATTTAGGCAGTTTTTTTGCGCTCAAATCGCTTCGAGAACGCTGAAAACGCAATTTTGATGATTCTAAGCTCATTTTTGCACTTGCACAGAAAGTTTTAGGTTTCCCATTTCAACACGTTGTTCCGCTCATTTCGATAGTTAGGGCGCCGCAAACATGATATCCGACATGGTAAGATCAGAAATTTCGATTTAGTACCTGCCCTTTAGGTCATAAGTTTAGCTCTCAAAACATCATTTTAAGCTCTGAAACGTTGCCGTTATCGATTTAGGCAGCTTTTTTGCGCTCAAATCGCTTCGACAACGCTTAAAACGCGATTTTGATGATTCTAAACTCATTTGTTTTCACTTGCAAAGAAAATTTTAGGTTTCTCATTTCAACACGTTGTTCCGCTCATTTCGATAGTTAGAGCGCCGAAAACATGAGATCCGACATGGCAAGATCAGAAATTTCGATTTAGTAGCTATCCTTTAGGTCTTGTGTTTAACCTTCAAAAAATAATTTTGAGCTCTAAAACGTTGCCGTTGTCGATTTAGACAGCTTTTTTGCGCTCAAGTCGCTTCGAGAACGCTTAAAACGCAATTTTGATGATTCTAAGCTCATTTTTTTTCACTCTCAAAGAAAGTTTTAGGTTTCTCATTTAAACACGTTGTTCCGCTCATTTCGATAGTTATAGCGCCACAAACATGATATCCGACATTGTAAGATCAGAAATTTCGGTTTAGTAGCTGCCCTTTAGGTTTAATTTTAGCCCTCAAAACATCATTTTAAGCTCCAAAACGTTGCCGTTATCGATTTATACAGTTTTTTTGCGCTCAAATCGCTTCCAGAACACTGGAAACGCGATTTTGATGATCCTAAGCTCATTTTTTTCACTTGCACAGAAAGTTTTAGGTTTCTCATTTCAACACGTTGTTCCGCTCATTTCGATAGTTATAGCGCCACAAACATGATATTCGACATTATAAGATCAGAAATTTCAGTTTAGTAGCTGCCCTTTAGGTCTTAAGTCTAGCTCTCAAAACATCATTTTAACCTCTAAAACGTTGCCGTTATCGATTTAGACGGCTTTTTTTGCGCTAAAATCGCATCGAGAACGCTTAAAACGCGATTCTGATGATTCCAAGCTCATTTTTTTCACTTGCAAAGAAAGTTTTAGGTTTCCCATTTCAACACGTTGTTCCGCTGATTTCCATGGTTATAGCGCCGCAAACATGATATCCGACATTGTAAGATCAGAAATTTCGGTTTAATAGCTGCCCTTTAGGTCTTAAGTATAGCTCTCAAAACATCATTTTAAGCTCTAAAACGTTGCCGTTATCGATTTAGACAGTTTTTTTGCGCTCAAATGGCTTCGAGAACGCTCAAAACGCGATATTGATGATTCTAAGCTCATTTGTTTTCACTTGAAAAGAAAGTTTTAGGTTTCTCATTTCAACACGTTGTTCCGCTCATTTCGATAGTTAGAGCGCCGCAAACATGATATCCGACATGGTTTAAATCAGAAATTTCTATTTAATAGCTGTCCTTTAGGTCTTGTGTTTAACCTTAAAAAAATCATTTTAAGCTCTAAAACGTTTCCGTTATCGATTTAGACAGTTTTTTGTCGCTCAAATCGCTTCGAGAACGCTCAAAACGCGATTTTGATGATTCTAAGCTCATTTGTTTTCACTTGAAAAGAAAGTTTTAGGTTTCTCATTTCAACACGTTGTTCCGCTCATTTCGATAGTTAGAGCGCCGCAAACATGATATCCGACATGGTAAGATCAGAAATTTTGATTTAGTAGCTGTCCTTTAGGTCTTGTGTTTAACCTTCGAAACATCATTTTAAGCTCTAAAACGTGGCCGTTATCGATTTAGGCAGTTTTTTTGCGCTCAAATCGCTTCGAGAACGCTCAAAACGCGATTTTGATGATTCTAAGCTCATTTGTTTTCACTTGAAAAGAAAGTTTTAGGTTTCTCATTTCAACACGTTGTTCCGCTCATTTCGATAGTTAGAGCGCCGCAAACATGATATCCGACATGGTTTAGATCAGAAATTTCTAATTAGTAGCTGTCCTTTAGGTCTTGTGTTTAACCTTAAAAAAATCATTTTAAGCTCTAAAACGTTTCCGTTATCGATTTAGACAGTTTTTTGTTGCTCAAATCGCTTCGAGAACGCTCAAAACGCGATTTTGATGATTCTAAAATCATTTTTTTCACTTGCAGAGAAAGTTTTAGGTTTCCCATTTCAACACGTTGTTCCGCTCATTTCGATAGTTAGAGCGCCGCAAACATGATATCCGACATGGTAAGATCAGAAATTTTGATTTAGTAGCTGTCCTTTAGGTCTTGTGTTTAACCTTCGAAACATCATTTTAAGCTCTAAAACGTGGCCGTTATCGATTTAGGCAGTTTTTTTGCGCTCAAATCGCTTCGAGAACGCTGAAAACGCAATTTTGATGATTCTAAGCTCATTTTTTTCACTTGCACAGAAAGTTTTAGGTTTCCCATTTCAACACGTTGTTCCGGTCATTTTGATAGTTAGGGCGCCGCAAACATGATATCCGACATGGTAAGATCAGAAATTTCGGTTTAGTAGCTGCCCTTTAGGTCTTAAATTTAGCTCTCAAAACATCATTTTAAGCTCTAAATTGTTGCCGTTATCGATTTAGAGGGCTTTTTTTTGCGCTAAAATCGCTTCGAGAACGCTTAAAACGCGATTCTGATGATTCCAAGCTCATTTTTTTCACTTGCAAAGAAAGTTTTAGGTTTCCCATTTCAACACGTTGCTCCGCTGATTTCCATAGTTATAGCGCCGCAAACATGATATCCGACATTGTAAGATCAGAAATTTCGGTTTAGTAGCTGCCCTTTAGGTCTTAAGTATAGCTCTCAAAACATCATTTTAAGCTCTAAAACGTTGCCGTTATCGATTTAGACAGTTTTTTTGCGCTCAAATGGCTTCGAGAACGCTCAAAACGCGATATTGATGATTCTAAGCTCATTTGTTTTCACTTGAAAAGAAAGTTTTAGGTTTCTCATTTCAACACGTTGTTCCGCTCATTTCGATAGTTAGAGCGCCGCAAACATGATATCCGACATGGTTTAAATCAGAAATTTCTATTTAGTAGCTGTCCTTTAGGTCTTGTGTTTAACCTTAAAAAAATCATTTTAAGCTCTAAAACGTTTCCGTTATCGATTTAGACAGTTTTTTGTCGCTCAAATCGCTTCGAGAACGCTCAAAACGCGATTTTGATGATTCTAAGCTCATTTTTTTCACTTGCAGAGAAAGTTTTAGGTTTCCCATTTCAACACGTTGTTCCGCTCATTTCGATAGTTAGAGCGCCGCAAACATGATATCCGACATGGTAAGATCAGAAATTTTGATTTAGTAGCTGTCCTTTAGGTCTTGTGTTTAACCTTCGAAACATCATTTTAAGCTCTAAAACGTGGCCGTTATCGATTTAGGCAGTTTTTTTGCGCTCAAATCGCTTCGAGAACGCTGAAAACGCAATTTTGATGATTCTAAGCTCATTTTTTTCACTTGCACAGAAAGTTTTAGGTTTCCCATTTCAACACGTTGTTCCGGTCATTTTGATAGTTAGGGCGCCGCAAACATGATATCCGACATGGTAAGATCAGAAATTTCGGTTTGGTAGCTGCCCTTTAGGTCTTAAGTTTAGCTCTCAAAACATCATTTTAAGCTCTGAAACGTTGCCGTCATCGACTTAGGCAGCTTTTTGCACTCAAATCGCTTCGAGAACGCTTAAAACGCGATTTTGATGATTCTAAGCTCATTTTTTTCACTTGCAAAGAAAGTTCTAGGTTTCTCATTTCAACACGTTGTTCCGCTCATTTCGATAGTTAGAGCGCCGCAAACATGATATCCGACATGGTAAGATCAGAAATTTCGGTTTAGTAGCTGCCCTTTAGGTCTTAAATTTAGCTCTCAAAACATCATTTTAAGCTCTAAAATGTTGCCGTTATCGATTTAGACGGCTTTTTTTTGCGCTAAAATCGCTTCGAGAACGCTTAAAACGCGATTCTGATGATTCCAAGCTCATTTTTTTCACTTGCAAAGAAAGTTTTAGGTTTCCCATTTCAACACGTTGTTCTGCTCATTTCCATAGTTATAGTGCCGCAAACATGATATCCGACATTGTAAGATCAGAAATTTCGGTTTAGTAGCTGCCCTTTAGGTCTATAGTTTAGCTCTCAAAACATCATTTTGAGCTCTAAAACGTTGCCGTTATCGATTTAGACAGTTTTTTTGCGCTCAAATGGCTTCGAGAACGCTTAAAACGCGATTTTGATGATTCTAAGCTCATTTGTTTTCACTTGAAAAGAAAGTTTTAGGTTTCTCATTTCAACACGTTGTTCCGCTCATTTCGATAGTTAGAGCGCCGAAAACATGATATCCGACATGGTAAAATCAGAAATTTCTATTTAGTAGCTGTCCTTTCGGTCTTGTGTTTAACCTGCAAAACATCATTTTAAGCTCTAAAACGTTGCCGTTATTGATTTAGACAGTTTTTTTGCGCTCAAATCGCTTCGAGAACGCTCAAAACGCGATTTTGATGATTCTAAGCTCATTTTTTTCACTTGCACAGAAAGTTTTAGGTTTCTCATTTCAACACGTTGTTCCGCTCATTTCGATAGTTATAGCGCCACAAACATGATATCCGACATTGTAAGATCAGAAATTTCAGTTTAGTAGCTGCCCTTTAGGTCTTAAGTCTAGCTCTCAAAACATCATTTTAACCTCTAAAACGTTGCCGTTATCGATTTAGACAGCTTTTTTTGCGCTAAAATCTCTTCGAGAACGCTTAAAACGCGATTCTGATGATTCCAAGCTCATTTTTTTCACTTGCAAAGAAAGTTTTAGGTTTCCCATTTCAACACGTTGTTCCGCTGATTTCCATAGTTATAGCGCCGCAAACATGATATCCGACATTGTAAGATCAGAAATTTCGGTTTAATAGCTGCCCTTTAGGTCTTAAGGATAGCTCTCAAAACATCATTTTAAGCTCTAAAACGTTGCCGTTATCGATTTGGACAGTTTTTTGCGCTCAAATGGCTTCGAGAACGCTCAAAACGCGATTTTGATGATTCTAAGCTAATTTTTTTCACTTGCACAGAAAGTTTTAGGTTTCCCATTTCAACACGTTGTTCCGCTTATTTCGATAGTTAGAGCGCCGCAAACATGATATCCGACATGGTAAGATCAGAAATTTTGATTTAGTAGCTGTCCTTTAGGTCTTGTGTTTAACCTTCGAAACATCATTTTAAGCTCTAAAACGTGGCCGTTATCGATTTAGGCAGTTTTTTTGCGCTCAAATCGCTTCGAGAACGCTGAAAACGCAATTTTGATGATTCTAAGCTCATTTTTGCACTTGCACAGAAAGTTTTAGGTTTCCCATTTCAACACGTTGTTCCGCTCATTTCGATAGTTAGGGCGCCGTAAACATGATATCCGACATGGTAAGATCAGAAATTTTGATTTAGTAGCTGTCCTTTAGGTCTTGTGTTTAACCTTCGAAACATCATTTTAAGCTCTAAAACGTGGCCGTTATCGATTTAGGCAGTTTTTTTGCGCTCAAATCGCTTCGAGAACGCTGAAAACGCAATTTTGATGATTCTCAGCTCATTTTTGCACTTGCACAGAAAGTTTTAGGTTTCCCATTTCAACACGTTGTTCCGCTCATTTCGATAGTTAGGGCGCCGCAAACATGATATCCGACATGGTAAGATCAGAAATTTCGATTTAGTACCTGCCCTTTAGGTCATAAGTTTAGCTCTCAAAACATCATTTTAAGCTCTGAAACGTTGCCGTTATCGATTTAGGCAGTTTTTTTGCGCTCAAATCGCTTCGACAACGCTTAAAACGCGATTTTGATGATTCTAAACTCATTTGTTTTCACTTGCAAAGAAAGTTTTAGGTTTCTCATTTCAACACGTTGTTCCGCTCATTTCGATAGTTAGAGCGCCGAAAACATGAGATCCGACATGGCAAGATCAGAAATTTCGATTTAGTAGCTATCCTTTAGGTCTTGTGTTTAACCTTCAAAAAATAATTTTGAGCTCTAAAACGTTGCCGTTGTCCATTTAGACAGCTTTTTTGCGCTCAAGTCGCTTCGAGAACGCTTAAAACGCAATTTTGATGATTCTAAGCTCATTTTTTTTCACTCTCAAAGAAAGTTTTAGGTTTCTCATTTAAACACGTTGTTCCGCTCATTTCGATAGTTATAGCGCCACAAACATGATATCCGACATTGTAAGATCAGAAATTTCGGTTTAGTAGCTGCCCTTTAGGTTTAATTTTAGCCCTCAAAACATCATTTTAAGCTCCAAAACGTTGCCGTTATCGATTTATACAGTTTTTTTGCGCTCAAATCGCTTCCAGAACACTGGAAACGCGATTTTGATGATCCTAAGCTCATTTTTTCACTTGCACAGAAAGTTTTAGGTTTCTCATTTCAACACGTTGTTCCGCTCATTTCGATAGTTATAGCGCCACAAACATGATATTCGACATTATAAGATCAGAAATTTTAGTTTAGTAGCTGCCCTTTAGGTCTTAAGTCTAGCTCTCAAAACATCATTTTAACCTCTAAAACGTTGCCGTTATCGATTTAGACGGCTTTTTTTGCGCTAAAATCGCATCGAGAACGCTTAAAACGCGATTCTGATGATTCCAAGCTCATTTTTTTCACTTGCAAAGAAAGTTTTAGGTTTCCCATTTCAACACGTTGTTCCGCTGATTTCCATAGTTATAGCGCCGCAAACATGATATCCGACATTGTAAGATCAGAAATTTCGGTTTAGTAGCTGCCCTTTAGGTCTTAAGTATAGCACTCAAAACATCGTTTTAAGCTCTAAAACGTTGCCGTTATCGATTTAGACAGTTTTTTTGCGCTCAAATGGCTTCGAGAACGCTCAAAACGCGATTTTGATGATTCTAAGCTCATTTGTTTTCACTTGAAAAGAAAGTTTTAGGTTTCTCATTTCAACACGTTGTTCCGCTCATTTCGATAGTTAGAGCGCCGCAAACATGATATCCGACATGGTTTAAATCAGAAATTTCTATTTAGTAGCTGTCCTTTAGGTCTTGTGTTTAACCTTAAAAAAATCATTTTAAGCTCTAAAACGTTTCCGTAATCGATTTAGACAGTTTTTTGTCGCTCAAATCGCTTCGAGAACGCTCAAAACGCGATTTTGATGATTCTAAAATCATTTTTTTCACTTGCACAGAAAGTTTTAGGTTTCCCATTTCAACACGTTGTTCCGCTCATTTCGATAGTTAGAGCGCCGCAAACATGATATCCGACATGGTAAGATCAGAAATTTTGATTTAGTAGCTGTCCTTTAGGTCTTGTGTTTAACCTTCGAAACATCATTTTAAGCTCTAAAACGTGGCCGTTATCGATTTAGGCAGTTTTTTTGCGCTCAAATCGCTTCGAGAACGCTGAAAACGCAATTTTGATGATTCTAAGCTCATTTTTTTCACTTGCACAGAAAGTTTTAGGTTTCCCATTTCAACACGTTGTTCCGGTCATTTTGATAGTTAGGGCGCCGCAAACATGATATCCGACATGGTAAGATCAGAAATTTCGGTTTAGTAGCTGCCCTTTAGGTCTTAAGTTTAGCTCTCAAAACATCATTTTAAGCTCTGAAACGTTGCCGTCATCGACTTAGGCAGCTTTTTGCACTCAAATCGCTTCGAGAACGCTTAAAACGCGATTTTGATGATTCTAAGCTCATTTTTTTCACTTGCAAAGAAAGTTCTAGGTTTCTCATTTCAACACGTTGTTCCGCTCATTTTGATAGTTAGAGCGCCGCAAACATGATATCCGACATGGTAAGATCAGAAATTTCGGTTTAGTAGCTGCCCTTTAGGTCTTAAATTTAGCTCTCAAAACATCATTTTAAGCTCTAAAATGTTGCCGTTATCGATTTAGAGGGCTTTTTTTGCGCTAAAATCGCTTCGAGAACGCTTAAAACGCGATTCTGATGATTCCAAGCTCATTTTTTTCACTTGCAAAGAAAGTTTTAGGTTTCCCATTTCAACACGTTGTTCCGCTGATTTCCATAGTTATAGCGCCGCAAACATGATATCCGACATTGTAAGATCAGAAATTTCGGTTTAGTAGCTGCCCTTTAGGTCTTAAGTATAGCTCTCAAAACATCATTTTAAGCTCTAAAATGTTGCCGTTATCGATTTAGACAGTTTTTTTGCGCTCAAATGGCTTCGAGAACGCTCAAAACGCGATTTTGATGATTCTAAGCTCATTTGTTTTCACTTGAAAAGAAAGTTTTAGGTTTCTCATTTCAACACGTTGTTCCGCTCATTTCGATAGTTAGAGCGCCGCAAACATGATATCCGACATGGTTTAAATCAGAAATTTCTAATTAGTAGCTGTCCTTTAGGTCTTGTGTTTAACCTTAAAAAAATCATTTTAAGCTCTAAAACGTTTCCGTTATCGATTTAGACAGTTTTTTGTCGCTCAAATCGCTTCGAGAACGCTCAAAACGCGATTTTGATGATTCTAAAATCATTTTTTTCACTTGCAGAGAAAGTTTTAGGTTTCCCATTTCAACACGTTGCTCCGCTCATTTCGATAGTTAGAGCGCCGCAAACATGATATCCGACATGGTAAGATCAGAAATTTTGATTTAGTAGCTGTCCTTTAGGTCTTGTGTTTAACCTTCGAAACATCATTTTAAGCTCTAAAACGTGGCCGTTATCGATTTAGGCAGTTTTTTTGCGCTCAAATCGCTTCGAGAACGCTGAAAACGCAATTTTGATGATTCTAAGCTCATTTTTTTCACTTGCACAGAAAGTTTTAGGTTTCCCATTTCAACACGTTGTTCCGGTCATTTTGATAGTTAGGGCGCCGCAAACATGATATCCGACATGGTAAGATCAGAAATTTCGGTTTAGTAGCTGCCCTTTAGGTCTTAAATTTAGCTCTCAAAACATCATTTTAAGCTCTAAATTGTTGCCGTTATCGATTTAGAGGGCTTTTTTTTGCGCTAAAATCGCTTCGAGAACGCTTAAAACGCGATTCTGATGATTCCAAGCTCATTTTTTTCACTTGCAAAGAAAGTTTTAGGTTTCCCATTTCAACACGTTGTTCCGCTGATTTCCATAGTTATAGCGCCGCAAACATGATATCCGACATTGTAAGATCAGAAATTTCGGTTTAGTAGCTGCCCTTTAGGTCTTAAGTATAGCTCTCAAAACATCATTTTAAGCTCTAAAACGTTGCCGTTATCGATTTAGACAGTTTTTTTGCGCTCAAATGGCTTCGAGAACGCTCAAAACGCGATATTGATGATTCTAAGCTCATTTGTTTTCACTTGAAAAGAAAGTTTTAGGTTTCTCATTTCAACACGTTGTTCCGCTCATTTCGATAGTTAGAGCGCCGCAAACATGATATCCGACATGGTTTAAATCAGAAATTTCTATTTAGTAGCTGTCCTTTAGGTCTTGTGTTTAACCTTAAAAAAATCATTTTAAGCTCTAAAACGTTTCCGTTATCGATTTAGACAGTTTTTTGTCGCTCAAATCGCTTCGAGAACGCTCAAAACGCGATTTTGATGATTCTAAGCTCATTTTTTTCACTTGCAGAGAAAGTTTTAGGTTTCCCATTTCAACACGTTGTTCCGCTCATTTCGATAGTTAGAGCGCCGCAAACATGATATCCGACATGGTAAGATCAGAAATTTTGATTTAGTAGCTGTCCTTTAGGTCTTGTGTTTAACCTTCGAAACATCATTTTAAGCTCTAAAACGTGGCCGTTATCGATTTAGGCAGTTTTTTTGCGCTCAAATCGATTCGAGAACGCTGAAAACGCAATTTTTATGATTCTAAGCTCATTTTTTTCACTTGCACAGAAAGTTTTAGGTTTCCCATTTCAACACGTTGTTCCGGTCATTTTGATAGTTAGGGCGCCGCAAACATGATATCCGACATGGTAAGATCAGAAATTTCGGTTTGGTAGCTGCCCTTTAGGTCTTAAGTTTAGCTCTCAAAACATCATTTTAAGCTCTGAAACGTTGCCGTCATCGACTTAGGCATCTTTTTGCACTCGAATCGCTTCGAGAACGCTTAAAACGCGGTTTTGATGATTCTAAGCTCATTTTTTTCACTTGCAAAGAAAGTTCTAGGTTTCACATTTCAACACGTTGTTCCGCTCATTTCGATAGTTAGAGCGCCGCAAACATGATATCCGACATGGTAAGATCAGAAATTTCGGTTTAGTAGCTGCCCTTTAGGTCTTAAATTTAGCTCTCAAAACATCATTTTAAGCTCTAAAATGTTGCCGTTATCGATTTAGACGGCATTTTTTTGCGCTAAAATCGCTTCGAGAACGCTTAAAACGCGATTCTGATGATTCCAAGCTCATTTTTTTCACTTGCAAAGAAAGTTTTAGGTTTCCCATTTCAACACGTTGTTCTGCTCATTTCCATAGTTATAGCGCCGCAAACATGATATCCGACATTGTAAGATCAGAAATTTCGGTTTAGTAGCTGCCCTTTAGGTCTATAGTTTAGCTCTCAAAACATCATTTTGAGCTCTAAAACGTTGCCGTTATCGATTTAGACAGTTTTTTTGCGCTCAAATGGCTTCGAGAACGCTCAAAACGCAATTTTGATGATTCTAAGCTCATTTGTTTTCACTTGAAAAGAAAGTTTTAGGTTTCTCATTTCAACACGATGTTCCGCTCATTTCGATAGTTAGAGCGCCGAAAACATGATATCCGACATGGTAAAATCAGAAATTTCTATTTAGTAGCTGTCCTTTCGGTCTTGTGTTTAACCTGCAAAACATCATTTTAAGCTCTAAAACGTTGCCGTTATTGATTTAGACAGTTTTTTTGCGCTCAAATCGCTTCGAGAACGCTCAAAACGCGATTTTGATGATTCTAAGCTCATTTTTTTCACTTGCACAGAAAGTTTTAGGTTTCTCATTTCAACACGTTGTTCCGCTCATTTCGATAGTTATAGCGCCACAAACATGATATCCGACATTGTAAGATCACAAATTTCGGTTTAATAGCTGCCCTTTAGGTCTTAAGGATAGCTCTCAAAACATCATTTTAAGCTCTAAAACGTTGCCGTTATCGATTTAGACAGTTTTTTTCGCTCAAATGGCTTCGAGAGCGCTCAAAACGCGATTTTGATGATTCTAAGCTCATTTGTTTTCACTTGAAAAGAAAGTTTTAGGTTGCTCATTTCAACACGTTGTTCCGCTCATTTCGATAGTTAGAGCGCCGCAAACATGATATCCGACATGGTAAAATCAGAAATTTCTATTTAGTAGCTGTCCTTTAGGTCTTTTGTTTAACCTGCAAAAAATCATTTTAAGCTCTAAAACGTTTCCGTTATCAATTTAGACAGTTTTTTTGCGCTCAAATCGCTTCGAGAACGCTCAAAACGCGATTTTGATGATTCTAAGCTGATTTTTTTCACTTGCACAGAAAGTTTTAGGTTTCCCATTTCAACACGTTGTTCCGCTCATTTCGATAGTTATAGCGCCACAAACATGGTATCCGACATTGTAAGATCAGAAATTTCGGTTTAGTAGCTGCCCTTTAGGTCTTAAGTATATCTCTCAAAACATCATTTTAAGCTCTAAAACGTTGCCGTTATCGATTTAGACAGTTTTTTGCGCTCAAATGGCTTCGAGAACGCTCAAAACGCGATTTTGATGATTCTAAGCTAATTTTTTTCACTTGCACAGAAAGTTTTAGGTTTCCCATTTCAACACGTTGTTCCGCTCATTTCGATAGTTAGAGCGCCGCAAACATGATATCTGACATGGTAAGATCAGAAATTTTGATTTAGTAGCTGTCCTTTAGGTCTTGTGTTTAACCTTCGAAACATCATTTTAAGCTCTAAAACGTGGCCGTTATCGATTTAGGCAGTTTTTTTGCGCTCAAATCGCTTCGAGAACGCTGAAAACGCAATTTTGATGATTCTAAGCTCATTTTTGCACTTGCACAGAAAGTTTTAGGTTTCCCATTTCAACACGTTGTTCCGCTCATTTCGATAGTTAGGGCGCCGCAAACATGATATCCGACATGGTAAGATCAGAAATTTTGATTTAGTAGCTGTCCTTTAGGTCTTGTGTTTAACCTTCGAAACATCATTTTAAGCTCTAAAACGTGGCCGTTATCGATTTAGGCAGTTTTTTTGCGCTCAAATCGCTTCGAGAACGCTGAAAACGCAATTTTGATGATTCTAAGCTCATTTTTGCACTTGCACAGAAAGTTTTAGGTTTCCCATTTCAACACGTTGTTCCGCTCATTTCGATAGTTAGGGCGCCGCAAACATGATATCCGACATGGTAAGATCAGAAATTTCGATTTAGTACCTGCCCTTTAGGTCATAAGTTTAGCTCTCAAAACATCATTTTAAGCTCTGAAACGTTGCCGTTATCGATTTAGGCAGCTTTTTTGCGCTCAAATCGCTTCGACAACGCTTAAAACGCGATTTTGATGATTCTAAACTCATTTGTTTTCACTTGCAAAGAAAATTTTAGGTTTCTCATTTCAACACGTTGTTCCGCTCATTTCGATAGTTAGAGCGCCGAAAACATGAGATCCGACATGGCAAGATCAGAAATTTCGATTTAGTAGCTATCCTTTAGGTCTTGTGTTTAACCTTCAAAAAATAATTTTGAGCTCTAAAACGTTGCCGTTGTCGATTTAGACAGCTTTTTTGCGCTCAAGTCGCTTCGAGAACGCTTAAAACGCAATTTTGATGATTCTAAGCTCATTTTTTTTCACTCTCAAAGAAAGTTTTAGGTTTCTCATTTAAACACGTTGTTGCGCTCATTTCGATAGTTATAGCGCCACAAACATGATATCCGACATTGTAAGATCAGAAATTTCGGTTTAGTAGCTGCCCTTTAGGTTTAATTTTAGCCCTCAAAACATCATTTTAAGCTCCAAAACGTTGCCGTTATCGATTTATACAGTTTTTTTGCGCTCAAATCGCTTCCAGAACACTGGAAACGCGATTTTGATGATCCTAAGCTCATTTTTTTCACTTGCACAGAAAGTTTTAGGTTTCTCATTTCAACACGTTGTTCCGCTCATTTCGATAGTTATAGCGCCACAAACATGATATTCGACATTATAAGATCAGAAATTTCAGTTTAGTAGCTGCCCTTTAGGTCTTAAGTCTAGCTCTCAAAACATCATTTTAACCTCTAAAACGTTGCCGTTATCGAATTAGACGGCTTTTTTTGCGCTAAAATCGCATCGAGAACGCTTAAAACGCGATTCTGATGATTCCAAGCTCATTTTTTTCACTTGCAAAGAAAGTTTTAGGTTTCCCATTTCAACACGTTGTTCCGCTGATTTCCATGGTTATAGCGCCGCAAACATGATATCCGACATTGTAAGATCAGAAATTTCGGTTTAATAGCTGCCCTTTAGGTCTTAAGTATAGCTCTCAAAACATCATTTTAAGCTCTAAAACGTTGCCGTTATCGATTTAGACAGTTTTTTTGCGCTCAAATGGCTTCGAGAACGCTCAAAACGCGATATTGATGATTCTAAGCTCATTTGTTTTCACTTGAAAAGAAAGTTTTAGGTTTCTCATTTCAACACAATGTTCCGCTCATTTCGATAGTTAGAGCGCCGCAAACATGATATCCGACATGGTTTAAATCAGAAATTTCTATTTAATAGCTGTCCTTTAGGTCTTGTGTTTAACCTTAAAAAAATCATTTTAAGCTGTAAAACGTTTCCGTTATCGATTTAGACAGTTTTTTGTCGCTCAAATCGCTTCGAGAACGCTCAAAACGCGATTTTGATGATTCTAAGCTCATTTGTTTTCACTTGAAAAGAAAGTTTTAGGTTTCTCATTTCAACACGTTGTTCCGCTCATTTCGATAGTTAGAGCGCCGCAAACATGATATCCGACATGGTAAGATCAGAAATTTTGATTTAGTAGCTGTCCTTTAGGTCTTGTGTTTAACCTTCGAAACATCATTTTAAGCTCTAAAACGTGGCCGTTATCGATTTAGGCAGTTTTTTTGCGCTCAAATCGCTTCGAGAACGCTCAAAACGCGATTTTGATGATTCTAAGCTCATTTGTTTTCACTTGAAAAGAAAGTTTTAGGTTTCTCATTTCAACACGTTGTTCCGCTCATTTCGATAGTTAGAGCGCCGCAAACATGATATCCGACATGGTTTAGATCAGAAATTTCTAATTAGTAGCTGTCCTTTAGGTCTTGTGTTTAACCTTAAAAAAATCATTTTAAGCTCTAAAACGTTTCCGTTATCGATTTAGACAGTTTTTTGTTGCTCAAATCGCTTCGAGAACGCTCAAAACGCGATTTTGATGATTCTAAAATCATTTTTTTCACTTGCAGAGAAAGTTTTAGGTTTCCCATTTCAACACGTTGTTCCGCTCATTTCGATAGTTAGAGCGCCGCAAACATGATATCCGACATGGTAAGATCAGAAATTTTGATTTAGTAGCTGTCCTTTAGGTCTTGTGTTTAACCTTCGAAACATCATTTTAAGCTCTAAAACGTGGCCGTTATCGATTTAGGCAGTTTTTTTGCGCTCAAATCGCTTCGAGAACGCTGAAAACGCAATTTTGATGATTCTAAGCTCATTTTTTTCACTTGCACAGAAAGTTTTAGGTTTCCCATTTCAACACGTTGTTCCGGTCATTTTGATAGTTAGGGCGCCGCAAACATGATATCCGACATGGTAAGATCAGAAATTTCGGTTTAGTAGCTGCCCTTTAGGTCTTAAATTTAGCTCTCAAAACATCATTTTAAGCTCTAAATTGTTGCCGTTATCGATTTAGAGGGCTTTTTTTTGCGCTAAAATCGCTTCGAGAACGCTTAAAACGCGATTCTGATGATTCCAAGCTCATTTTTTTCACTTGCAAAGAAAGTTTTAGGTTTCCCATTTCAACACGTTGCTCCGCTGATTTCCATAGTTATAGCGCCGCAAACATGATATCCGACATTGTAAGATCAGAAATTTCGGTTTAGTAGCTGCCCTTTAGGTCTTAAGTATAGCTCTCAAAACATCATTTTAAGCTCTAAAACGTTGCCGTTATCGATTTAGACAGTTTTTTTGCGCTCAAATGGCTTCGAGAACGCTCAAAACGCGATATTGATGATTCTAAGCTCATTTGTTTTCACTTGAAAAGAAAGTTTTAGGTTTCTCATTTCAACACGTTGTTCCGCTCATTTCGATAGTTAGAGCGCCGCAAACATGATATCCGACATGGTTTAAATCAGAAATTTCTATTTAGTAGCTGTCCTTTAGGTCTTGTGTTTAACCTTAAAAAAATCATTTTAAGCTCTAAAACGTTTCCGTTATCGATTTAGACAGTTTTTTGTCGCTCAAATCGCTTCGAGAACGCTCAAAACGCGATTTTGATGATTCTAAGCTCATTTTTTTCACTTGCAGAGAAAGTTTTAGGTTTCCCATTTCAACACGTTGTTCCGCTCATTTCGATAGTTAGAGCGCCGCAAACATGATATCCGACATGGTAAGATCAGAAATTTTGATTTAGTAGCTGTCCTTTAGGTCTTGTGTTTAACCTTCGAAACATCATTTTAAGCTCTAAAACGTGGCCGTTATCGATTTAGGCAGTTTTTTTGCGCTCAAATCGCTTCGAGAACGCTGAAAACGCAATTTTGATGATTCTAAGTTCATTTTTTTCACTTGCACAGAAAGTTTTAGGTTTCCCATTTCAACACGTTGTTCCGGTCATTTTGATAGTTAGGGCGCCGCAAACATGATATCCGACATGGTAAGATCAGAAATTTCGGTTTGGTAGCTGCCCTTTAGGTCTTAAGTTTAGCTCTCAAAACATCATTTTAAGCTCTAAAACGTTGCCGTTATTGATTTAGACAGTTTTTTTGCGCTCAAATCGCTTCGAGAACGCTCAAAACGCGATTTTGATGATTCTAAGCTCATTTTTTACACTTGCACAGAAAGTTTTAGGTTTCTCCTTTCAACACGTTGTTCCGCTCATTTCGATAGTTATAGCGCCACAAACATGATATCCGACATGGTAAGATCAGAAATTTCAGTTTAGTAGCTGCCCTTTAGGTCTTAAGTCTAGCTCTCAAAACATCATTTTAACCTCTAAAACGTTGCCGTTATCGATTTAGACGGCTTTTTTTGCGCTAAAATCGCTTCGAGAACGCTTAAAACGCGATTCTGATGATTCCAAGCTCATTTTTTTCACTTGCAAAGAAAGTTTTAGGTTTCCCATTTCAACACGTTGTTCCGCTGATTTCCATAGTTATAGCGCCGCAAACATGATATCCGACATTGTAAGATCAGAAATTTCGGTTTAGTAGCTGCCCTTTAGGTCTTAAGTATATCTCTCAAAACATCATTTTAAGCTCTAAAACGTTGCCGTTATCGATTTAGACAGTTTTTTGCGCTCAAATGGCTTCGAGAACGCTCAAAACGCGATTTTGATGATTCTAAGCTAATTTTTTTCACTTGCACAGAAAGTTTTAGGTTTCCCATTTCAACACGTTGTTCCGCTCATTTCGATAGTTAGAGCGCCGCAAACATGATATCTGACATGGTAAGATCAGAAATTTTGATTTAGTAGCTGTCCTTTAGGTCTTGTGTTTAACCTTCGAAACATCATTTTAAGCTCTAAAACGTGGCCGTTATCGATTTAGGCAGTTTTTTTGCGCTCAAATCGGTTCGAGAACGCTGAAAACGCAATTTTGATGATTCTAAGCTCATTTTTGCACTTGCACAGAAAGTTTTAGGTTTCCCATTTCAACACGTTGTTCCGCTCATTTCGATAGTTAGGGCGCCGCAAACATGATATCCGACATGGTAAGATCAGAAATTTTGATTTAGTAGCTGTCCTTTAGGTCTTGTGTTTAACCTTCGAAACATCATTTTAAGCTCTAAAACGTGGCCGTTATCGATTTAGGCAGTTTTTTTGCGCTCAAATCGCTTCGAGAACGCTGAAAACGCAATTTTGATGATTCTAAACTCATTTTTGCACTTGCACAGAAAGTTTTAGGTTTCCCATTTCAACACGTTGTTCCGCTCATTTCGATAGTTAGGGCGCCGCAAACATGATATCCGACATGGTAAGATCAGAAATTTCGATTTAGTACCTGCCCTTTAGGTCATAAGTTTAGCTCTCAAAACATCATTTTAAGCTCTGAAACGTTGCCGTTATCGATTTAGGCAGCTTTTTTGCGCTTTAATCGCTTCGACAACGCTTAAAACGCGATTTTGATGATTCTAAACTCATTTGTTTTCACTTGCAAAGAAAATTTTAGGTTTCTCATTTCAACACGTTGTTCCGCTCATTTCGATAGTTAGAGCGCCGAAAACATGAGATCCGACATGGCAAGATCAGAAATTTCGATTTAGTAGCTATCCTTTAGGTCTTGTGTTTAACCTTGAAAAAATAATTTTGAGCTCTAAAACGTTGCCGTTGTCGATTTAGACAGCTTTTTTGCGCTCAAGTCGCTTCGAGAACGCTTAAAACGCAATTTTGATGATTCTAAGCTCATTTTTTTTCACTCTCAAAGAAAGTTTTAGGTTTCTCATTTAAACACGTTGTTCCGCTCATTTCGATAGTTATAGCGCCACAAACATGATATCCGACATTGTAAGATCAGAAATTTCGGTTTAGTAGCTGCCCTTTAGGTTTAATTTTAGCCCTCAAAACATCATTTTAAGCTCCAAAACGTTGCCGTTATCGATTTATACAGTTTTTTTGCGCTCAAATCGCTTCCAGAACACTGGAAACGCGATTTTGATGATCCTAAGCTCATTTTTTTCACTTGCACAGAAAGTTTTAGGTTTCTCATTTCAACACGTTGTTCCGCTCATTTCGATAGTTATAGCGCCACAAACATGATATTCGACATTATAAGATCAGAAATTTCAGTTTAGTAGCTGCCCTTTAGGTCTTAAGTCTAGCTCTCAAAACATCATTTTAACCTCTAAAACGTTGCCGTTATCGATTTAGACGGCTTTTTTTGCGCTAAAATCGCATCGAGAACGCTTAAAACGCGATTCTGATGATTCCAAGCTCATTTTTTTCACTTGCAAAGAAAGTTTTAGGTTTCCCATTTCAACACGTTGTTCCGCTGATTTCCATGGTTATAGCGCCGCAAACATGATATCCGACATTGTAAGATCAGAAATTTCGGTTTAATAGCTGCCCTTTAGGTCTTAAGTATAGCTCTCAAAACATCATTTTAAGCTCTAAAACGTTGCCGTTATCGATTTAGACAGTTTTTTTGCGCTCAAATGGCTTCGAGAACGCTCAAAACGCGATATCGATGATTCTAAGCTCATTTGTTTTCACTTGAAAAGAAAGTTTTAGGTTTCTCATTTCAACACGTTGTTCCGCTCATTTCGATAGTTAGAGCGCCGCAAACATGATATCCGACATGGTTTAAATCAGAAATTTCTATTTAGTAGCTGTCCTTTAGGTCTTGTGTTTAACCTTAAAAAAATCATTTTAAGCTCTAAAACGTTTCCGTTATCGATTTAGACAGTTTTTTGTCGCTCAAATCGCTTCGAGAACGCTCAAAACGCGATTTTGATGATTCTAAGCTCATTTGTTTTCACTTGAAAAGAAAGTTTTAGGTTTCTCATTTCAACACGTTGTTCCGCTCATTTCGATAGTTAGAGCGCCGCAAACATGATATCCGACATGGTAAGATCAGAAATTTTGATTTAGTAGCTGTCCTTTAGGTCTTGTGTTTAACCTTCGAAACATCATTTTAAGCTCTAAAACGTGGCCGTTATCGATTTAGGCAGTTTTTTTGCGCTCAAATCGCTTCGAGAACGCTCAAAACGCGATTTTGATGATTCTAAGCTCATTTGTTTTCACTTGAAAAGAAAGTTTTAGGTTTCTCATTTCAACACGTTGTTCCGCTCATTTCGATAGTTAGAGCGCCGCAAACATGATATCCGACATGGTTTAGATCAGAAATTTCTAATTAGTAGCTGTCCTTTAGGTCTTGTGTTTAACCTTAAAAAAATCATTTTAAGCTCTAAAACGTTTCCGTTATCGATTTAGACAGTTTTTTGTTGCTCAAATCGCTTCGAGAACGCTCAAAACGCGATTTTGATGATTCTAAAATCATTTTTTTCACTTGCAGAGAAAGTTTTAGGTTTCCCATTTCAACACGTTGTTCCGCTCATTTCGATAGTTAGAGCGCCGCAAACATGATATCCGACATGGTAAGATCAGAAATTTTGATTTAGTAGCTGTCCTTTAGGTCTTGTGTTTAACCTTCGAAACATCATTTTAAGCTCTAAAACGTGGCCGTTATCGATTTAGGCAGTTTTTTTGCGCTCAAATCGCTTCGAGAACGCTGAAAACGCAATTTTGATGATTCTAAGCTCATTTTTTTCACTTGCACAGAAAGTTTTAGGTTTCCCATTTCAACACGTTGTTCCGGTCATTTTGATAGTTAGGGCGCCGCAAACATGATATCCGACATGGTAAGATCAGAAATTTCGGTTTAGTAGCTGCCCTTTAGGTCTTAAATTTAGCTCTCAAAACATCATTTTAAGCTCTAAATTGTTGCCGTTATCGATTTAGAGGGCTTTTTTTTGCGCTAAAATCGCTTCGAGAACGCTTAAAACGCGATTCTGATGATTCCAAGCTCATTTTTTTCACTTGCAAAGAAAGTTTTAGGTTTCCCATTTCAACACGTTTCTCCGCTGATTTCCATAGTTATAGCGCCGCAAACATGATATCCGACATTGTAAGATCAGAAATTTCGGTTTAGTAGCTGCCCTTTAGGTCTTAAGTATAGCTCTCAAAACATCATTTTAAGCTCTAAAACGTTGCCGTTATCGATTTAGACAGTTTTTTTGCGCTCAAATGGCTTCGAGAACGCTCAAAACGCGATATTGATGATTCTAAGCTCATTTGTTTTCACTTGAAAAGAAAGTTTTAGGTTTCTCATTTCAACACGTTGTTCCGCTCATTTCGATAGTTAGAGCGCCGCAAACATGATATCCGACATGGTTTAAATCAGAAATTTCTATTTAGTAGCTGTCCTTTAGGTCTTGTGTTTAACCTTAAAAAAATCATTTTAAGCTCTAAAACGTTTCCGTTATCGATTTAGACAGTTTTTTGTCGCTCAAATCGCTTCGAGAACGCTCAAAACGCGATTTTGATGATTCTAAGCTCATTTTTTTCACTTGCAGAGAAAGTTTTAGGTTTCCCATTTCAACACGTTGTTCCGCTCATTTCGATAGTTAGAGCGCCGCAAACATGATATCCGACATGGTAAGATCAGAAATTTTGATTTAGTAGCTGTCCTTTAGGTCTTGTGTTTAACCTTCGAAACATCATTTTAAGCTCTAAAACGTGGCCGTTATCGATTTAGGCAGTTTTTTTGCGCTCAAATCGCTTCGAGAACGCTGAAAACGCAATTTTGATGATTCTAAGCTCATTTTTTTCACTTGCACAGAAAGTTTTAGGTTTCCCATTTCAACACGTTGTTCCGGTCATTTTGATAGTTAGGGCGCCGCAAACATGATATCCGACATGGTAAGATCAGAAATTTCGGTTTGGTAGCTGCCCTTTAGGTCTTAAGTTTAGCTCTCAAAACATCATTTTAAGCTCTGAAACGTTGCCGTCATCGACTTAGGCAGCTTTTTGCACTCAAATCGCTTCGAGAACGCTTAAAACGCGATTTTGATGATTCTAAGCTCATTTTTTTCACTTGCAAAGAAAGTTCTAGGTTTCTCATTTCAACACGTTGTTCCGCTCATTTCGATAGTTAGAGCGCCGCAAACATGATATCCGACATGGTAAGATCAGAAATTTCGGTTTAGTAGCTGCCCTTTAGGTCTTAAATTTAGCTCTCAAAACATCATTTTAAGCTCTAAAATGTTGCCGTTATCGATTTAGACGGCTTTTTTTTGCGCTAAAATCGCTTCGAGAACGCTTAAAACGCGATTCTGATGATTCCAAGCTCATTTTTTTCACTTGCAAAGAAAGTTTTAGGTTTCCCATTTCAACACGTTGTTCTGCTCATTTCCATAGTTATAGTGCCGCAAACATGATATCCGACATTGTAAGATCAGAAATTTCGGTTTAGTAGCTGCCCTTTAGGTCTATAGTTTAGCTCTCAAAACATCATTTTGAGCTCTAAAACGTTGCCGTTATCGATTTAGACAGTTTTTTTGCGCTCAAATGGCTTCGAGAACGCTCAAAACGCGATTTTGATGATTCTAAGCTCATTTGTTTTCACTTGAAAAGAAAGTTTTAGGTTTCTCATTTAAACACGTTGTTCCGCTCATTTCGATAGTTAGAGCGCCGAAAACATGATATCCGACATGGTAAAATCAGAAATTTCTATTTAGTAGCTGTCCTTTCGGTCTTGTGTTTAACCTGCAAAACATCATTTTAAGCTCTAAAACGTTGCCGTTATTGATTTAGACAGTTTTTTTGCGCTCAAATCGCTTCGAGAACGCTCAAAACGCGATTTTGATGATTCTAAGCTCATTTTTTTCACTTGCACAGAAAGTTTTAGGTTTCTCATTTCAACACGTTGTTCCGCTCATTTCGATAGTTATAGCGCCACAAACATGATATCCGACATTGTAAGATCAGAAATTTCAGTTTAGTAGCTGCCCTTTAGGTCTTAAGTCTAGCTCTCAAAACATCATTTTAACCTCTAAAACGTTGCCGTTATCGATTTAGACAGCTTTTTTTGCGCTAAAATCTCTTCGAGAACGCTTAAAACGCGATTCTGATGATTCCAAGCTCATTTTTTTCACTTGCAAAGAAAGTTTTAGGTTTCCCATTTCAACACGTTGTTCCGCTGATTTCCATAGTTATAGCGCGGCAAACATGATATCCGACATTGTAAGATCAGAAATTTCGGTTTAGTAGCTGCCCTTTAGGTCTTAAGTATATCTCTCAAAACATCATTTTAAGCTCTAAAACGTTGCCGTTATCGATTTAGACAGTTTTTTGCGCTCAAATGGCTTCGAGAACGCTCAAAACGCGATTTTGATGATTCTAAGCTAATTTTTTTCACTTGCACAGAAAGTTTTAGGTTTCCCATTTCAACACGTTGTTCCGCTCATTTCGATAGTTAGAGCGCCGCAAACATGATATCTGACATGGTAAGATCAGAAATTTTGATTTAGTAGCTGTCCTTTAGGTCTTGTGTTTAACCTTCGAAACATCATTTTAAGCTCTAAAACGTGGCCGTTATCGATTTAGGCAGTTTTTTTGCGCTCAAATCGCTTCGAGAACGCTGAAAACGCAATTTTGATGATTCTAAGCTCATTTTTGCACTTGCACAGAAAGTTTTAGGTTTCCCATTTCAACACGTTGTTCCGCTCATTTCGATAGTTAGGGCGCCGCAAACATGATATCCGACATGGTAAGATCAGAAATTTTGATTTAGTAGCTGTCCTTTAGGTCTTGTGTTTAACCTTCGAAACATCATTTTAAGCTCTAAAACGTGGCCGTTATCGATTTAGGCAGTTTTTTTGCGCTCAAATCGCTTCGAGAACGCTGAAAACGCAATTTTGATGATTCTAAGCTCATTTTTGCACTTGCACAGAAAGTTTTAGGTTTCCCATTTCAACACGTTGTTCCGCTCATTTCGATAGTTAGGGCGCCGCAAACATGATATCCGACATGGTAAGATCAGAAATTTCGATTTAGTACCTGCCCTTTAGGTCATAAGTTTAGCTCTCAAAACATCATTTTAAGCTCTGAAACGTTGCCGTTATCGATTTAGGCAGCTTTTTTGCGCTCAAATCGCTTCGACAACGCTTAAAACGCGATTTTGATGATTCTAAACTCATTTGTTTTCACTTGCAAAGAAAATTTTAGGTTTCTCATTTCAACACGTTGTTCCGCTCATTTCGATAGTTAGAGCGCCGAAAACATGAGATCCGACATGGCAAGATCAGAAATTTCGATTTAGTAGCTATCCTTTAGGTCTTGTGTTTAACCTTCAAAAAATAATTTTGAGCTCTAAAACGTTGCCGTTGTCGATTTAGACAGCTTTTTTGCGCTCAAGTCGCTTCGAGAACGCTTAAAACGCAATTTTGATGATTCTAAGCTCATTTTTTTTCACTCTCAAAGAAAGTTTTAGGTTTCTCATTTAAACACGTTGTTCCGCTCATTTCGATAGTTATAGCGCCACAAACATGATATCCGACATTGTAAGATCAGAAATTTCGGTTTAGTAGCTGCCCTTTAGGTTTAATTTTAGCCCTCAAAACATCATTTTAAGCTCCAAAACGTTGCCGTTATCGATTTATACAGTTTTTTTGCGCTCAAATCGCTTCCAGAACACTGGAAACGCGATTTTGATGATCCTAAGCTCATTTTTTTCACTTGCACAGAAAGTTTTAGGTTTCTCATTTCAACACGTTGTTCCGCTCATTTCGATAGTTATAGCGCCACAAACATGATATTCGACATTATAAGATCAGAAATTTCAGTTTAGTAGCTGCCCTTTAGGTCTTAAGTCTAGCTCTCAAAACATCATTTTAACCTCTAAAACGTTGCCGTTATCGATTTAGACGGCTTTTTTTGCGCTAAAATCGCATCGAGAACGCTTAAAACGCGATTCTGATGATTCCAAGCTCATTTTTTTCACTTGCAAAGAAAGTTTTAGGTTTCCCATTTCAACACGTTGTTCCGCTGATTTCCATGGTTATAGCGCCGCAAACATGATATCCGACATTGTAAGATCAGAAATTTCGGTTTAATAGCTGCCCTTTAGGTCTTAAGTATAGCTCTCAAAACATCATTTTAAGCTCTAAAACGTTGCCGTTATCGATTTAGACAGTTTTTTTGCGCTCAAATGGCTTCGAGAACGCTCAAAACGCGATATTGATGATTCTAAGCTCATTTGTTTTCACTTGAAAAGAAAGTTTTAGGTTTCTCATTTCAACACGTTGTTCCGCTCATTTCGATAGTTAGAGCGCCGCAAACATGATATCCGACATGGTTTAAATCAGAAATTTCTATTTAATAGCTGTCCTTTAGGTCTTGTGTTTAACCTTAAAAAAATCATTTTAAGCTCTAAAACGTTTCCGTTATCGATTTAGACAGTTTTTTGTCGCTCAAATCGCTTCGAGAACGCTCAAAACGCGATTTTGATGATTCTAAGCTCATTTGTTTTCACTTGAAAAGAAAGTTTTAGGTTTCTCATTTCAACACGTTGTTCCGCTCATTTCGATAGTTAGAGCGCCGCAAACATGATATCCGACATGGTAAGATCAGAAATTTTGATTTAGTAGCTGTCCTTTAGGTCTTGTGTTTAACCTTCGAAACATCATTTTAAGCTCTAAAACGTGGCCGTTATCGATTTAGGCAGTTTTTTTGCGCTCAAATCGCTTCGAGAACGCTCAAAACGCGATTTTGATGATTCTAAGCTCATTTGTTTTCACTTGAAAAGAAAGTTTTAGGTTTCTCATTTCAACACGTTGTTCCGCTCATTTCGATAGTTAGAGCGCCGCAAACATGATATCCGACATGGTTTAGATCAGAAATTTCTAATTAGTAGCTGTCCTTTAGGTCTTGTGTTTAACCTTAAAAAAATCATTTTAAGCTCTAAAACGTTTCCGTTATCGATTTAGACAGTTTTTTGTTGCTCAAATCGCTTCGAGAACGCTCAAAACGCGATTTTGATGATTCTAAAATCATTTTTTTCACTTGCAGAGAAAGTTTTAGGTTTCCCATTTCAACACGTTGTTCCGCTCATTTCGATAGTTAGAGCGCCGCAAACATGATATCCGACATGGTAAGATCAGAAATTTTGATTTAGTAGCTGTCCTTTAGGTCTTGTGTTTAACCTTCGAAACATCATTTTAAGCTCTAAAACGTGGCCGTTATCGATTTAGGCAGTTTTTTTGCGCTCAAATCGCTTCGAGAACGCTGAAAACGCAATTTTGATGATTCTAAGCTCATTTTTTTCACTTGCACAGAAAGTTTTAGGTTTCCCATTTCAACACGTTGTTCCGGTCATTTTGATAGTTAGGGCGCCGCAAACATGATATCCGACATGGTAAGATCAGAAATTTCGGTTTAGTAGCTGCCCTTTAGGTCTTAAATTTAGCTCTCAAAACATCATTTTAAGCTCTAAATTGTTGCCGTTATCGATTTAGAGGGCTTTTTTTTGCGCTAAAATCGCTTCGAGAACGCTTAAAACGCGATTCTGATGATTCCAAGCTCATTTTTTTCACTTGCAAAGAAAGTTTTAGGTTTCCCATTTCAACACGTTGCTCCGCTGATTTCCATAGTTATAGCGCCGCAAACATGATATCCGACATTGTAAGATCAGAAATTTCGGTTTAGTAGCTGCCCTTTAGGTCTTAAGTATAGCTCTCAAAACATCATTTTAAGCTCTAAAACGTTGCCGTTATCGATTTAGACAGTTTTTTTGCGCTCAAATGGCTTCGAGAACGCTCAAAACGCGATATTGATGATTCTAAGCTCATTTGTTTTCACTTGAAAAGAAAGTTTTAGGTTTCTCATTTCAACACGTTGTTCCGCTCATTTCGATAGTTAGAGCGCCGCAAACATGATATCCGACATGGTTTAAATCAGAAATTTCTATTTAGTAGCTGTCCTTTAGGTCTTGTGTTTAACCTTAAAAAAATCATTTTAAGCTCTAAAACGTTTCCGTTATCGATTTAGACAGTTTTTTGTCGCTCAAATCGCTTCGAGAACGCTCAAAACGCGATTTTGATGATTCTAAGCTCATTTTTTTCACTTGCAGAGAAAGTTTTAGGTTTCCCATTTCAACACGTTGTTCCGCTCATTTCGATAGTTAGAGCGCCGCAAACATGATATCCGACATGGTAAGATCAGAAATTTTGATTTAGTAGCTGTCCTTTAGGTCTTGTGTTTAACCTTCGAAACATCATTTTAAGCTCTAAAACGTGGCCGTTATCGATTTAGGCAGTTTTTTTGCGCTCAAATCGCTTCGAGAACGCTGAAAACGCAATTTTGATGATTCTAAGCTCATTTTTTTCACTTGCACAGAAAGTTTTAGGTTTCCCATTTCAACACGTTGTTCCGGTCATTTTGATAGTTAGGGCGCCGCAAACATGATATCCGACATGGTAAGATCAGAAATTTCGGTTTGGTAGCTGCCCTTTAGGTCTTAAGTTTAGCTCTCAAAACATCATTTTAAGCTCTGAAACGTTGCCGTCATCGACTTAGGCAGCTTTTTGCACTCAAATCGCTTCGAGAACGCTTAAAACGCGATTTTGATGATTCTAAGCTCATTTTTTTCACTTGCAAAGAAAGTTCTAGGTTTCTCATTTCAACACGTTGTTCCGCTCATTTCGATAGTTAGAGCGCCGCAAACATGATATCCGACATGGTAAGATCAGAAATTTCGGTTTAGTAGCTGCCCTTTAGGTCTTAAATTTAGCTCTCAAAACATCATTTTAAGCTCTAAAATGTTGCCGTTATCGATTTAGACGGCTTTTTTTTGCGCTAAAATCGCTTCGAGAACGCTTAAAACGCGATTCTGATGATTCCAAGCTCATTTTTTTCACTTGCAAAGAAAGTTTTAGGTTTCCCATTTCAACACGTTGTTCTGCTCATTTCCATAGTTATAGTGCCGCAAACATGATATCCGACATTGTAAGATCAGAAATTTCGGTTTAGTAGCTGCCCTTTAGGTCTATAGTTTAGCTCTCAAAACATCATTTTGAGCTCTAAAACGTTGCCGTTATCGATTTAGACAGTTTTTTTGCGCTCAAATGGCTTCGAGAACGCTCAAAACGCGATTTTGATGATTCTAAGCTCATTTGTTTTCACTTGAAAAGAAAGTTTTAGGTTTCTCATTTCAACACGTTGTTCCGCTCATTTCGATAGTTAGAGCGCCGAAAACATGATATCCGACATGGTAAAATCAGAAATTTCTATTTAGTAGCTGTCCTTTCGGTCTTGTGTTTAACCTGCAAAACATCATTTTAAGCTCTAAAACGTTGCCGTTATTGATTTAGACAGTTTTTTTGCGCTCAAATCGCTTCGAGAACGCTCAAAACGCGATTTTGATGATTCTAAGCTCATTTTTTTCACTTGCACAGAAAGTTTTAGGTTTCTCATTTCAACACGTTGTTCCGCTCATTTCGATAGTTATAGCGCCACAAACATGATATCCGACATTGTAAGATCAGAAATTTCAGTTTAGTAGCTGCCCTTTAGGTCTTAAGTCTAGCTCTCAAAACATCATTTTAACCTCTAAAACGTTGCCGTTATCGATTTAGACAGCTTTTTTTGCGCTAAAATCTCTTCGAGAACGCTTAAAACGCGATTCTGATGATTCCAAGCTCATTTTTTTCACTTGCAAAGAAAGTTTTAGGTTTCCCATTTCAACACGTTGTTCCGCTGATTTCCATAGTTATAGCGCCGCAAACATGATATCCGACATTGTAAGATCAGAAATTTCGGTTTAGTAGCTGCCCTTTAGGTCTTAAGTATATCTCTCAAAACATCATTTTAAGCTCTAAAACGTTGCCGTTATCGATTTAGACAGTTTTTTGCGCTCAAATGGCTTCGAGAACGCTCAAAACGCGATTTTGATGATTCTAAGCTAATTTTTTTCACTTGCACAGAAAGTTTTAGGTTTCCCATTTCAACACGTTGTTCCGCTCATTTCGATAGTTAGAGCGCCGCAAACATGATATCTGACATGGTAAGATCAGAAATTTTGATTTAGTAGCTGTCCTTTAGGTCTTGTGTTTAACCTTCGAAACATCATTTTAAGCTCTAAAACGTGGCCGTTATCGATTTAGGCAGTTTTTTTGCGCTCAAATCGCTTCGAGAACGCTGAAAACGCAATTTTGATGATTCTAAGCTCATTTTTGCACTTGCACAGAAAGTTTTAGGTTTCCCATTTCAACACGTTGTTCCGCTCATTTCGATAGTTAGGGCGCCGCAAACATGATATCCGACATGGTAAGATCAGAAATTTTGATTTAGTAGCTGTCCTTTAGGTCTTGTGTTTAACCTTCGAAACATCATTTTAAGTTCTAAAACGTGGCCGTTATCGATTTAGGCAGTTTTTTTGCGCTCAAATCGCTTCGAGAACGCTGAAAACGCAATTTTGATGATTCTAAGCTCATTTTTGCACTTGCACAGAAAGTTTTAGGTTTCCCATTTCAACACGTTGTTCCGCTCATTTCGATAGTTAGGGCGCCGCAAACATGATATCCGACATGGTAAGATCAGAAATTTCGATTTAGTACCTGCCCTTTAGGTCATAAGTTTAGCTCTCAAAACATCATTTTAAGCTCTGAAACGTTGCCGTTATCGATTTAGGCAGCTTTTTTGCGCTCAAATCGCTTCGACAACGCTTAAAACGCGATTTTGATGATTCTAAACTCATTTGTTTTCACTTGCAAAGAAAATTTTAGGTTTCTCATTTCAACACGTTGTTCCGCTCATTTCGATAGTTAGAGCGCCGAAAACATGAGATCCGACATGGCAAGATCAGAAATTTCGATTTAGTAGCTATCCTTTAGGTCTTGTGTTTAACCTTCAAAAAATAATTTTGAGCTCTAAAACGTTGCCGTTGTCGATTTAGACAGCTTTTTTGCGCTCAAGTCGCTTCGAGAACGCTTAAAACGCAATTTTGATGATTCTAAGCTCATTTTTTTTCACTCTCAAAGAAAGTTTTAGGTTTCTCATTTAAACACGTTGTTCCGCTCATTTCGATAGTTATAGCGCCACAAACATGATATCCGACATTGTAAGATCAGAAATTTCGGTTTAGTAGCTGCCCTTTAGGTTTAATTTTAGCCCTCAAAACATCATTTTAAGCTCCAAAACGTTGCCGTTATCGATTTATACAGTTTTTTTGCGCTCAAATCGCTTCCAGAACACTGGAAACGCGATTTTGATGATCCTAAGCTCATTTTTTTCACTTGCACAGAAAGTTTTAGGTTTCTCATTTCAACACGTTGTTCCGCTCATTTCGATAGTTATAGCGCCACAAACATGATATTCGACATTATAAGATCAGAAATTTCAGTTTAGTAGCTGCCCTTTAGGTCTTAAGTCTAGCTCTCAAAACATCATTTTAACCTCTAAAACGTTGCCGTTATCGATTTAGACGGCTTTTTTTGCGCTAAAATCGCATCGAGAACGCTTAAAACGCGATTCTGATGATTCCAAGCTCATTTTTTTCACTTGCAAAGAAAGTTTTAGGTTTCCCATTTCAACACGTTGTTCCGCTGATTTCCATGGTTATAGCGCCGCAAACATGATATCCGACATTGTAAGATCAGAAATTTCGGTTTAATAGCTGCCCTTTAGGTCTTAAGTATAGCTCTCAAAACATCATTTTAAGCTCTAAAACGTTGCCGTTATCGATTTAGACAGTTTTTTTGCGCTCAAATGGCTTCGAGAACGCTCAAAACGCGATATTGATGATTCTAAGCTCATTTGTTTTCACTTGAAAAGAAAGTTTTAGGTTTCTCATTTCAACACGTTGTTCCGCTCATTTCGATAGTTAGAGCGCCGCAAACATGATATCCGACATGGTTTAAATCAGAAATTTCTATTTAATAGCTGTCCTTTAGGTCTTGTGTTTAACCTTAAAAAAATCATTTTAAGCTCTAAAACGTTTCCGTTATCGATTTAGACAGTTTTTTGTCGCTCAAATCGCTTCGAGAACGCTCAAAACGCGATTTTGATGATTCTAAGCTCATTTGTTTTCACTTGAAAAGAAAGTTTTAGGTTTCTCATTTCAACACGTTGTTCCGCTCATTTCGATAGTTAGAGCGCCGCAAACATGATATCCGACATGGTAAGATCAGAAATTTTGATTTAGTAGCTGTCCTTTAGGTCTTGTGTTTAACCTTCGAAACATCATTTTAAGCTCTAAAACGTGGCCGTTATCGATTTAGGCAGTTTTTTTGCGCTCAAATCGCTTCGAGAACGCTCAAAACGCGATTTTGATGATTCTAAGCTCATTTGTTTTCACTTGAAAAGAAAGTTTTAGGTTTCTCATTTCAACACGTTGTTCCGCTCATTTCGATAGTTAGAGCGCCGCAAACATGATATCCGACATGGTTTAGATCAGAAATTTCTAATTAGTAGCTGTCCTTTAGGTCTTGTGTTTAACCTTAAAAAAATCATTTTAAGCTCTAAAACGTTTCCGTTATCGATTTAGACAGTTTTTTGTTGCTCAAATCGCTTCGAGAACGCTCAAAACGCGATTTTGATGATTCTAAAATCATTTTTTTCACTTGCAGAGAAAGTTTTAGGTTTCCCATTTCAACACGTTGTTCCGCTCATTTCGATAGTTAGAGCGCCGCAAACATGATATCCGACATGGTAAGATCAGAAATTTTGATTTAGTAGCTGTCCTTTAGGTCTTGTGTTTAACCTTCGAAACATCATTTTAAGCTCTAAAACGTGGCCGTTATCGATTTAGGCAGTTTTTTTGCGCTCAAATCGCTTCGAGAACGCTGAAAACGCAATTTTGATGATTCTAAGCTCATTTTTTTCACTTGCACAGAAAGTTTTAGGTTTCCCATTTCAACACGTTGTTCCGGTCATTTTGATAGTTAGGGCGCCGCAAACATGATATCCGACATGGTAAGATCAGAAATTTCGGTTTAGTAGCTGCCCTTTAGGTCTTAAATTTAGCTCTCAAAACATCATTTTAAGCTCTAAATTGTTGCCGTTATCGATTTAGAGGGCTTTTTTTTGCGCTAAAATCGCTTCGAGAACGCTTAAAACGCGATTCTGATGATTCCAAGCTCATTTTTTTCACTTGCAAAGAAAGTTTTAGGTTTCCCATTTCAACACGTTGCTCCGCTGATTTCCATAGTTATAGCGCCGCAAACATGATATCCGACATTGTAAGATCAGAAATTTCGGTTTAGTAGCTGCCCTTTAGGTCTTAAGTATAGCTCTCAAAACATCATTTTAAGCTCTAAAACGTTGCCGTTATCGATTTAGACAGTTTTTTTGCGCTCAAATGGCTTCGAGAACGCTCAAAACGCGATATTGATGATTCTAAGCTCATTTGTTTTCACTTGAAAAGAAAGTTTTAGGTTTCTCATTTCAACACGTTGTTCCGCTCATTTCGATAGTTAGAGCGCCGCAAACATGATATCCGAAATGGTTTAAATCAGAAATTTCTATTTAGTAGCTGTCCTTTAGGTCTTGTGTTTAACCTTAAAAAAATCATTTTAAGCTCTAAAACGTTTCCGTTATCGATTTAGACAGTTTTTTGTCGCTCAAATCGCTTCGAGAACGCTCAAAACGCGATTTTGATGATTCTAAGCTCATTTTTTTCACTTGCAGAGAAAGTTTTAGGTTTCCCATTTCAACACGTTGTTCCGCTCATTTCGATAGTTAGAGCGCCGCAAACATGATATCCGACATGGTAAGATCAGAAATTTTGATTTAGTAGCTGTCCTTTAGGTCTTGTGTTTAACCTTCGAAACATCATTTTAAGCTCTAAAACGTGGCCGTTATCGATTTAGGCAGTTTTTTTGCGCTCAAATCGCTTCGAGAACGCTGAAAACGCAATTTTGATGATTCTAAGCTCATTTTTTTCACTTGCACAGAAAGTTTTAGGTTTCCCATTTCAACACGTTGTTCCGGTCATTTTGATAGTTAGGGCGCCGCAAACATGATATCCGACATGGTAAGATCAGAAATTTCGGTTTGGTAGCTGCCCTTTAGGTCTTAAGTTTAGCTCTCAAAACATCATTTTAAGCTCTAAAACGTTGCCGTTATTGATTTAGACAGTTTTTTTGCGCTCAAATCGCTTCGAGAACGCTCAAAACGCGATTTTGATGATTCTAAGCTCATTTTTTACACTTGCACAGAAAGTTTTAGGTTTCTCCTTTCAACACGTTGTTCCGCTCATTTCGATAGTTATAGCGCCACAAACATGATATCCGACATGGTAAGATCAGAAATTTCAGTTTAGTAGCTGCCCTTTAGGTCTTAAGTCTAGCTCTCAAAACATCATTTTAACCTCTAAAACGTTGCCGTTATCGATTTAGACGGCTTTTTTTGCGCTAAAATCGCTTCGAGAACGCTTAAAACGCGATTCTGATGATTCCAAGCTCATTTTTTTCACTTGCAAAGAAAGTTTTAGGTTTCCCATTTCAACACGTTGTTCCGCTGATTTCCATAGTTATAGCGCCGCAAACATGATATCCGACATTGTAAGATCAGAAATTTCGGTTTAGTAGCTGCCCTTTAGGTCTTAAGTATATCTCTCAAAACATCATTTTAAGCTCTAAAACGTTGCCGTTATCGATTTAGACAGTTTTTTGCGCTCAAATGGCTTCGAGAACGCTCAAAACGCGATTTTGATGATTCTAAGCTAATTTTTTTCACTTGCACAGAAAGTTTTAGGTTTCCCATTTCAACACGTTGTTCCGCTCATTTCGATAGTTAGAGCGCCGCAAACATGATATCTGACATGGTAAGATCAGAAATTTTGATTTAGTAGCTGTCCTTTAGGTCTTGTGTTTAACCTTCGAAACATCATTTTAAGCTCTAAAACGTGGCCGTTATCGATTTAGGCAGTTTTTTTGCGCTCAAATCGCTTCGAGAACGCTGAAAACGCAATTTTGATGATTCTAAGCTCATTTTTGCACTTGCACAGAAAGTTTTAGGTTTCCCATTTCAACACGTTGTTCCGCTCATTTCGATAGTTAGGGCGCCGCAAACATGATATCCGACATGGTAAGATCAGAAATTTTGATTTAGTAGCTGTCCTTTAGGTCTTGTGTTTAACCTTCGAAACATCATTTTAAGCTCTAAAACGTGGCCGTTATCGATTTAGGCAGTTTTTTTGCGCTCAAATCGCTTCGAGAACGCTGAAAACGCAATTTTGATGATTCTAAGCTCATTTTTGCACTTGCACAGAAAGTTTTAGGTTTCCCATTTCAACACGTTGTTCCGCTCATTTCGATAGTTAGGGCGCCGCAAACATGATATCCGACATGGTAAGATCAGAAATTTCGATTTAGTACCTGCCCTTTAGGTCATAAGTTTAGCTCTCAAAACATCATTTTAAGCTCTGAAACGTTGCCGTTATCGATTTAGGCAGCTTTTTTGCGCTTTAATCGCTTCGACAACGCTTAAAACGCGATTTTGATGATTCTAAACTCATTTGTTTTCACTTGCAAAGAAAATTTTAGGTTTCTCATTTCAACACGTTGTTCCGCTCATTTCGATAGTTAGAGCGCCGAAAACATGAGATCCGACATGGCAAGATCAGAAATTTCGATTTAGTAGCTATCCTTTAGGTCTTGTGTTTAACCTTCAAAAAATAATTTTGAGCTCTAAAACGTTGCCGTTGTCGATTTAGACAGCTTTTTTGCGCTCAAGTCGCTTCGAGAACGCTTAAAACGCAATTTTGATGATTCTAAGCTCATTTTTTTTCACTCTCAAAGAAAGTTTTAGGTTTCTCATTTAAACACGTTGTTCCGCTCATTTCGATAGTTATAGCGCCACAAACATGATATCCGACATTGTAAGATCAGAAATTTCGGTTTAGTAGCTGCCCTTTAGGTTTAATTTTAGCCCTCAAAACATCATTTTAAGCTCCAAAACGTTGCCGTTATCGATTTATACAGTTTTTTTGCGCTCAAATCGCTTCCAGAACACTGGAAACGCGATTTTGATGATCCTAAGCTCATTTTTTTCACTTGCACAGAAAGTTTTAGGTTTCTCATTTCAACACGTTGTTCCGCTCATTTCGATAGTTATAGCGCCACAAACATGATATTCGACATTATAAGATCAGAAATTTCAGTTTAGTAGCTGCCCTTTAGGTCTTAAGTCTAGCTCTCAAAACATCATTTTAACCTCTAAAACGTTGCCGTTATCGATTTAGACGGCTTTTTTTGCGCTAAAATCGCATCGAGAACGCTTAAAACGCGATTCTGATGATTCCAAGCTCATTTTTTTCACTTGCAAAGAAAGTTTTAGGTTTCCCATTTCAACACGTTGTTCCGCTGATTTCCATGGTTATAGCGCCGCAAACATGATATCCGACATTGTAAGATCAGAAATTTCGGTTTAATAGCTGCCCTTTAGGTCTTAAGTATAGCTCTCAAAACATCATTTTAAGCTCTAAAACGTGGCCGTTATCGATTTAGACAGTTTTTTTGCGCTCAAATGGCTTCGAGAACGCTCAAAACGCGATATCGATGATTCTAAGCTCATTTGTTTTCACTTGAAAAGAAAGTTTTAGGTTTCTCATTTCAACACGTTGTTCCGCTCATTTCGATAGTTAGAGCGCCGCAAACATGATATCCGACATGGTTTAAATCAGAAATTTCTATTTAGTAGCTGTCCTTTAGGTCTTGTGTTTAACCTTAAAAAAATCATTTTAAGCTCTAAAACGTTTCCGTTATCGATTTAGACAGTTTTTTGTCGCTCAAATCGCTTCGAGAACGCTCAAAACGCGATTTTGATGATTCTAAGCTCATTTGTTTTCACTTGAAAAGAAAGTTTTAGGTTTCTCATTTCAACACGTTGTTCCGCTCATTTCGATAGTTAGAGCGCCGCAAACATGATATCCGACATGGTAAGATCAGAAATTTTGATTTAGTAGCTGTCCTTTAGGTCTTGTGTTTAACCTTCGAAACATCATTTTAAGCTCTAAAACGTGGCCGTTATCGATTTAGGCAGTTTTTTTGCGCTCAAATCGCTTCGAGAACGCTCAAAACGCGATTTTGATGATTCTAAGCTCATTTGTTTTCACTTGAAAAGAAAGTTTTAGGTTTCTCATTTCAACACGTTGTTCCGCTCATTTCGATAGTTAGAGCGCCGCAAACATGATATCCGACATGGTTTAGATCAGAAATTTCTAATTAGTAGCTGTCCTTTAGGTCTTGTGTTTAACCTTAAAAAAATCATTTTAAGCTCTAAAACGTTTCCGTTATCGATTTAGACAGTTTTTTGTTGCTCAAATCGCTTCGAGAACGCTCAAAACGCGATTTTGATGATTCTAAAATCATTTTTTTCACTTGCAGAGAAAGTTTTAGGTTTCCCATTTCAACACGTTGTTCCGCTCATTTCGATAGTTAGAGCGCCGCAAACATGATATCCGACATGGTAAGATCAGAAATTTTGATTTAGTAGCTGTCCTTTAGGTCTTGTGTTTAACCTTCGAAACATCATTTTAAGCTCTAAAACGTGGCCGTTATCGATTTAGGCAGTTTTTTTGCGCTCAAATCGCTTCGAGAACGCTGAAAACGCAATTTTGATGATTCTAAGCTCATTTTTTTCACTTGCACAGAAAGTTTTAGGTTTCCCATTTCAACACGTTGTTCCGGTCATTTTGATAGTTAGGGCGCCGCAAACATGATATCCGACATGGTAAGATCAGAAATTTCGGTTTAGTAGCTGCCCTTTAGGTCTTAAATTTAGCTCTCAAAACATCATTTTAAGCTCTAAATTGTTGCCGTTATCGATTTAGAGGGCTTTTTTTTGCGCTAAAATCGCTTCGAGAACGCTTAAAACGCGATTCTGATGATTCCAAGCTCATTTTTTTCACTTGCAAAGAAAGTTTTAGGTTTCCCATTTCAACACGTTGCTCCGCTGATTTCCATAGTTATAGCGCCGCAAACATGATATCCGACATTGTAAGATCAGAAATTTCGGTTTAGTAGCTGCCCTTTAGGTCTTAAGTATAGCTCTCAAAACATCATTTTAAGCTCTAAAACGTTGCCGTTATCGATTTAGACAGTTTTTTTGCGCTCAAATGGCTTCGAGAACGCTCAAAACGCGATATTGATGATTCTAAGCTCATTTGTTTTCACTTGAAAAGAAAGTTTTAGGTTTCTCATTTCAACACGTTGTTCCGCTCATTTCGATAGTTACAGCGCCGCAAACATGATATCCGACATGGTTTAAATCAGAAATTTCTATTTAGTAGCTGTCCTTTAGGTCTTGTGTTTAACCTTAAAAAAATCATTTTAAGCTCTAAAACGTTTCCGTTATCGATTTAGACAGTTTTTTGTCGCTCAAATCGCTTCGAGAACGCTCAAAACGCGATTTTGATGATTCTAAGCTCATTTTTTTCACTTGCAGAGAAAGTTTTAGGTTTCCCATTTCAACACGTTGTTCCGCTCATTTCGATAGTTAGAGCGCCGCAAACATGATATCCGACATGGTAAGATCAGAAATTTTGATTTAGTAGCTGTCCTTTAGGTCTTGTGTTTAACCTTCGAAACATCATTTTAAGCTCTAAAACGTGGCCGTTATCGATTTAGGCAGTTTTTTTGCGCTCAAATCGCTTCGAGAACGCTGAAAACGCAATTTTGATGATTCTAAGCTCATTTTTTTCACTTGCACAGAAAGTTTTAGGTTTCCCATTTCAACACGTTGTTCCGGTCATTTTGATAGTTAGGGCGCCGCAAACATGATATCCGACATGGTAAGATCAGAAATTTCGGTTTGGTAGCTGCCCTTTAGGTCTTAAGTTTAGCTCTCAAAACATCATTTTAAGCTCTGAAACGTTGCCGTCATCGACTTAGGCAGCTTTTTGCACTCAAATCGCTTCGAGAACGCTTAAAACGCGATTTTGATGATTCTAAGCTCATTTTTTTCACTTGCAAAGAAAGTTCTAGGTTTCTCATTTCAACACGTTGTTCCGCTCATTTCGATAGTTAGAGCGCCGCAAACATGATATCCGACATGGTAAGATCAGAAATTTCGGTTTAGTAGCTGCCCTTTAGGTCTTAAATTTAGCTCTCAAAACATCATTTTAAGCTCTAAAATGTTGCCGTTATCGATTTAGACGGCTTTTTTTTGCGCTAAAATCGCTTCGAGAACGCTTAAAACGCGATTCTGATGATTCCAAGCTCATTTTTTTCACTTGCAAAGAAAGTTTTAGGTTTCCCATTTCAACACGTTGTTCTGCTCATTTCCATAGTTATAGTGCCGCAAACATGATATCCGACATTGTAAGATCAGAAATTTCGGTTTAGTAGCTGCCCTTTAGGTCTATAGTTTAGCTCTCAAAACATCATTTTGAGCTCTAAAACGTTGCCGTTATCGATTTAGACAGTTTTTTTGCGCTCAAATGGCTTCGAGAACGCTTAAAACGCGATTTTGATGATTCTAAGCTCATTTGTTTTCACTTGAAAAGAAAGTTTTAGGTTTCTCATTTCAACACGTTGTTCCGCTCATTTCGATAGTTAGAGCGCCGAAAACATGATATCCGACATGGTAAAATCAGAAATTTCTATTTAGTAGCTGTCCTTTCGGTCTTGTGTTTAACCTGCAAAACATCATTTTAAGCTCTAAAACGTTGCCGTTATTGATTTAGACAGTTTTTTTGCGCTCAAATCGCTTCGAGAACGCTCAAAACGCGATTTTGATGATTCTAAGCTCATTTTTTTCACTTGCACAGAAAGTTTTAGGTTTCTCATTTCAACACGTTGTTCCGCTCATTTCGATAGTTATAGCGCCACAAACATGATATCCGACATTGTAAGATCAGAAATTTCAGTTTAGTAGCTGCCCTTTAGGTCTTAAGTCTAGCTCTCAAAACATCATTTTAACCTCTAAAACGTTGCCGTTATCGATTTAGACAGCTTTTTTTGCGCTAAAATCTCTTCGAGAACGCTTAAAACGCGATTCTGATGATTCCAAGCTCATTTTTTTCACTTGCAAAGAAAGTTTTAGGTTTCCCATTTCAACACGTTGTTCCGCTGATTTCCATAGTTATAGCGCCGCAAACATGATATCCGACATTGTAAGATCAGAAATTTCGGTTTAATAGCTGCCCTTTAGGTCTTAAGGATAGCTCTCAAAACATCATTTTAAGCTCTAAAACGTTGCCGTTATCGATTTGGACAGTTTTTTGCGCTCAAATGGCTTCGAGAACGCTCAAAACGCGATTTTGATGATTCTAAGCTAATTTTTTTCACTTGCACAGAAAGTTTTAGGTTTCCCATTTCAACACGTTGTTCCGCTTATTTCGATAGTTAGAGCGCCGCAAACATGATATCCGACATGGTAAGATCAGAAATTTTGATTTAGTAGCTGTCCTTTAGGTCTTGTGTTTAACCTTCGAAACATCATTTTAAGCTCTAAAACGTGGCCGTTATCGATTTAGGCAGTTTTTTTGCGCTCAAATCGCTTCGAGAACGCTGAAAACGCAATTTTGATGATTCTAAGCTCATTTTTGCACTTGCACAGAAAGTTTTAGGTTTCCCATTTCAACACGTTGTTCCGCTCATTTCGATAGTTAGGGCGCCGTAAACATGATATCCGACATGGTAAGATCAGAAATTTTGATTTAGTAGCTGTCCTTTAGGTCTTGTGTTTAACCTTCGAAACATCATTTTAAGCTCTAAAACGTGGCCGTTATCGATTTAGGCAGTTTTTTTGCGCTCAAATCGCTTCGAGAACGCTGAAAACGCAATTTTGATGATTCTCAGCTCATTTTTGCACTTGCACAGAAAGTTTTAGGTTTCCCATTTCAACACGTTGTTCCGCTCATTTCGATAGTTAGGGCGCCGCAAACATGATATCCGACATGGTAAGATCAGAAATTTCGATTTAGTACCTGCCCTTTAGGTCATAAGTTTAGCTCTCAAAACATCATTTTAAGCTCTGAAACGTTGCCGTTATCGATTTAGGCAGTTTTTTTGCGCTCAAATCGCTTCGACAACGCTTAAAACGCGATTTTGATGATTCTAAACTCATTTGTTTTCACTTGCAAAGAAAGTTTTAGGTTTCTCATTTCAACACGTTGTTCCGCTCATTTCGATAGTTAGAGCGCCGAAAACATGAGATCCGACATGGCAAGATCAGAAATTTCGATTTAGTAGCTATCCTTTAGGTCTTGTGTTTAACCTTCAAAAAATAATTTTGAGCTCTAAAACGTTGCCGTTGTCCATTTAGACAGCTTTTTTGCGCTCAAGTCGCTTCGAGAACGCTTAAAACGCAATTTTGATGATTCTAAGCTCATTTTTTTTCACTCTCAAAGAAAGTTTTAGGTTTCTCATTTAAACACGTTGTTCCGCTCATTTCGATAGTTATAGCGCCACAAACATGATATCCGACATTGTAAGATCAGAAATTTCGGTTTAGTAGCTGCCCTTTAGGTTTAATTTTAGCCCTCAAAACATCATTTTAAGCTCCAAAACGTTGCCGTTATCGATTTATACAGTTTTTTTGCGCTCAAATCGCTTCCAGAACACTGGAAACGCGATTTTGATGATTCTAAGCTCATTTTTTCACTTGCACAGAAAGTTTTAGGTTTCTCATTTCAACACGTTGTTCCGCTCATTTCGATAGTTATAGCGCCACAAACATGATATTCGACATTATAAGATCAGAAATTTTAGTTTAGTAGCTGCCCTTTAGGTCTTAAGTCTAGCTCTCAAAACATCATTTTAACCTCTAAAACGTTGCCGTTATCGATTTAGACGGCTTTTTTTGCGCTAAAATCGCATCGAGAACGCTTAAAACGCGATTCTGATGATTCCAAGCTCATTTTTTTCACTTGCAAAGAAAGTTTTAGGTTTCCCATTTCAACACGTTGTTCCGCTGATTTCCATAGTTATAGCGCCGCAAACATGATATCCGACATTGTAAGATCAGAAATTTCGGTTTAGTAGCTGCCCTTTAGGTCTTAAGTATAGCACTCAAAACATCGTTTTAAGCTCTAAAACGTTGCCGTTATCGATTTAGACAGTTTTTTTGCGCTCAAATGGCTTCGAGAACGCTCAAAACGCGATTTTGATGATTCTAAGCTCATTTGTTTTCACTTGAAAAGAAAGTTTTAGGTTTCTCATTTCAACACGTTGTTCCGCTCATTTCGATAGTTAGAGCGCCGCAAACATGATATCCGACATGGTTTAAATCAGAAATTTCTATTTAGTAGCTGTCCTTTAGGTCTTGTGTTTAACCTTAAAAAAATCATTTTAAGCTCTAAAACGTTTCCGTAATCGATTTAGACAGTTTTTTGTCGCTCAAATCGCTTCGAGAACGCTCAAAACGCGATTTTGATGATTCTAAAATCATTTTTTTCACTTGCACAGAAAGTTTTAGGTTTCCCATTTCAACACGTTGTTCCGCTCATTTCGATAGTTAGAGCGCCGCAAACATGATATCCGACATGGTAAGATCAGAAATTTTGATTTAGTAGCTGTCCTTTAGGTCTTGTGTTTAACCTTCGAAACATCATTTTAAGCTCTAAAACGTGGCCGTTATCGATTTAGGCAGTTTTTTTGCGCTCAAATCGCTTCGAGAACGCTGAAAACGCAATTTTGATGATTCTAAGCTCATTTTTTTCACTTGCACAGAAAGTTTTAGGTTTCCCATTTCAACACGTTGTTCCGGTCATTTTGATAGTTAGGGCGCCGCAAACATGATATCCGACATGGTAAGATCAGAAATTTCGGTTTAGTAGCTGCCCTTTAGGTCTTAAGTTTAGCTCTCAAAACATCATTTTAAGCTCTGAAACGTTGCCGTCATCGACTTAGGCAGCTTTTTGCACTCAAATCGCTTCGAGAACGCTTAAAACGCGATTTTGATGATTCTAAGCTCATTTTTTTCACTTGCAAAGAAAGTTCTAGGTTTCTCATTTCAACACGTTGTTCCGCTCATTTTGATAGTTAGAGCGCCGCAAACATGATATCCGACATGGTAAGATCAGAAATTTCGGTTTAGTAGCTGCCCTTTAGGTCTTAAATTTAGCTCTCAAAACATCATTTTAAGCTCTAAAATGTTGCCGTTATCGATTTAGAGGGCTTTTTTTGCGCTAAAATCGCTTCGAGAACGCTTAAAACGCGATTCTGATGATTCCAAGCTCATTTTTTTCACTTGCAAAGAAAGTTTTAGGTTTCCCATTTCAACACGTTGTTCCGCTGATTTCCATAGTTATAGCGCCGCAAACATGATATCCGACATTGTAAGATCAGAAATTTCGGTTTAGTAGCTGCCCTTTAGGTCTTAAGTATAGCTCTCAAAACATCATTTTAAGCTCTAAAATGTTGCCGTTATCGATTTAGACAGTTTTTTTGCGCTCAAATGGCTTCGAGAACGCTCAAAACGCGATTTTGATGATTCTAAGCTCATTTGTTTTCACTTGAAAAGAAAGTTTTAGGTTTCTCATTTCAACACGTTGTTCCGCTCATTTCGATAGTTAGAGCGCCGCAAACATGATATCCGACATGGTTTAAATCAGAAATTTCTAATTAGTAGCTGTCCTTTAGGTCTTGTGTTTAACCTTAAAAAAATCATTTTAAGCTCTAAAACGTTTCCGTTATCGATTTAGACAGTTTTTTGTCGCTCAAATCGCTTCGAGAACGCTCAAAACGCGATTTTGATGATTCTAAAATCATTTTTTTCACTTGCAGAGAAAGTTTTAGGTTTCCCATTTCAACACGTTGCTCCGCTCATTTCGATAGTTAGAGCGCCGCAAACATGATATCCGACATGGTAAGATCAGAAATTTTGATTTAGTAGCTGTCCTTTAGGTCTTGTGTTTAACCTTCGAAACATCATTTTAAGCTCTAAAACGTGGCCGTTATCGATTTAGGCAGTTTTTTTGCGCTCAAATCGCTTCGAGAACGCTGAAAACGCAATTTTGATGATTCTAAGCTCATTTTTTTCACTTGCACAGAAAGTTTTAGGTTTCCCATTTCAACACGTTGTTCCGGTCATTTTGATAGTTAGGGCGCCGCAAACATGATATCCGACATGGTAAGATCAGAAATTTCGGTTTAGTAGCTGCCCTTTAGGTCTTAAATTTAGCTCTCAAAACATCATTTTAAGCTCTAAATTGTTGCCGTTATCGATTTAGAGGGCTTTTTTTTGCGCTAAAATCGCTTCGAGAACGCTTAAAACGCGATTCTGATGATTCCAAGCTCATTTTTTTCACTTGCAAAGAAAGTTTTAGGTTTCCCATTTCAACACGTTGTTCCGCTGATTTCCATAGTTATAGCGCCGCAAACATGATATCCGACATTGTAAGATCAGAAATTTCGGTTTAGTAGCTGCCCTTTAGGTCTTAAGTATAGCTCTCAAAACATCATTTTAAGCTCTAAAACGTTGCCGTTATCGATTTAGACAGTTTTTTTGCGCTCAAATGGCTTCGAGAACGCTCAAAACGCGATATTGATGATTCTAAGCTCATTTGTTTTCACTTGAAAAGAAAGTTTTAGGTTTCTCATTTCAACACGTTGTTCCGCTCATTTCGATAGTTAGAGCGCCGCAAACATGATATCCGACATGGTTTAAATCAGAAATTTCTATTTAGTAGCTGTCCTTTAGGTCTTGTGTTTAACCTTAAAAAAATCATTTTAAGCTCTAAAACGTTTCCGTTATCGATTTAGACAGTTTTTTGTCGCTCAAATCGCTTCGAGAACGCTCAAAACGCGATTTTGATGATTCTAAGCTCATTTTTTTCACTTGCAGAGAAAGTTTTAGGTTTCCCATTTCAACACGTTGTTCCGCTCATTTCGATAGTTAGAGCGCCGCAAACATGATATCCGACATGGTAAGATCAGAAATTTTGATTTAGTAGCTGTCCTTTAGGTCTTGTGTTTAACCTTCGAAACATCATTTTAAGCTCTAAAACGTGGCCGTTATCGATTTAGGCAGTTTTTTTGCGCTCAAATCGATTCGAGAACGCTGAAAACGCAATTTTTATGATTCTAAGCTCATTTTTTTCACTTGCACAGAAAGTTTTAGGTTTCCCATTTCAACACGTTGTTCCGGTCATTTTGATAGTTAGGGCGCCGCAAACATGATATCCGACATGGTAAGATCAGAAATTTCGGTTTGGTAGCTGCCCTTTAGGTCTTAAGTTTAGCTCTCAAAACATCATTTTAAGCTCTGAAACGTTGCCGTCATCGACTTAGGCATCTTTTTGCACTCGAATCGCTTCGAGAACGCTTAAAACGCGGTTTTGATGATTCTAAGCTCATTTTTTTCACTTGCAAAGAAAGTTCTAGGTTTCACATTTCAACACGTTGTTCCGCTCATTTCGATAGTTAGAGCGCCGCAAACATGATATCCGACATGGTAAGATCAGAAATTTCGGTTTAGTAGCTGCCCTTTAGGTCTTAAATTTAGCTCTCAAAACATCATTTTAAGCTCTAAAATGTTGCCGTTATCGATTTAGACGGCATTTTTTTGCGCTAAAATCGCTTCGAGAACGCTTAAAACGCGATTCTGATGATTCCAAGCTCATTTTTTTCACTTGCAAAGAAAGTTTTAGGTTTCCCATTTCAACACGTTGTTCTGCTCATTTCCATAGTTATAGCGCCGCAAACATGATATCCGACATTGTAAGATCAGAAATTTCGGTTTAGTAGCTGCCCTTTAGGTCTATAGTTTAGCTCTCAAAACATCATTTTGAGCTCTAAAACGTTGCCGTTATCGATTTAGACAGTTTTTTTGCGCTCAAATGGCTTCGAGAACGCTCAAAACGCAATTTTGATGATTCTAAGCTCATTTGTTTTCACTTGAAAAGAAAGTTTTAGGTTTCTCATTTCAACACGATGTTCCGCTCATTTCGATAGTTAGAGCGCCGAAAACATGATATCCGACATGGTAAAATCAGAAATTTCTATTTAGTAGCTGTCCTTTCGGTCTTGTGTTTAACCTGCAAAACATCATTTTAAGCTCTAAAACGTTGCCGTTATTGATTTAGACAGTTTTTTTGCGCTCAAATCGCTTCGAGAACGCTCAAAACGCGATTTTGATGATTCTAAGCTCATTTTTTTCACTTGCACAGAAAGTTTTAGGTTTCTCATTTCAACACGTTGTTCCGCTCATTTCGATAGTTATAGCGCCACAAACATGATATCCGACATTGTAAGATCACAAATTTCGGTTTAATAGCTGCCCTTTAGGTCTTAAGGATAGCTCTCAAAACATCATTTTAAGCTCTAAAACGTTGCCGTTATCGATTTAGACAGTTTTTTTCGCTCAAATGGCTTCGAGAGCGCTCAAAACGCGATTTTGATGATTCTAAGCTCATTTGTTTTCACTTGAAAAGAAAGTTTTAGGTTGCTCATTTCAACACGTTGTTCCGCTCATTTCGATAGTTAGAGCGCCGCAAACATGATATCCGACATGGTAAAATCAGAAATTTCTATTTAGTAGCTGTCCTTTAGGTCTTTTGTTTAACCTGCAAAAAATCATTTTAAGCTCTAAAACGTTTCCGTTATCAATTTAGACAGTTTTTTTGCGCTCAAATCGCTTCGAGAACGCTCAAAACGCGATTTTGATGATTCTAAGCTGATTTTTTTCACTTGCACAGAAAGTTTTAGGTTTCCCATTTCAACACGTTGTTCCGCTCATTTTGATAGTTAGGGCGCCGCAAACATGATATCCGACATGGTAAGATCAGAAATTTCGGTTTGGTAGCTGCCCTTTAGGTCTTAAGTTTAGCTCTCAAGACATCATTTTAAGCACTGAAACGTTGCCGTCATCGACTTAGGCAGCTTTTTGCACTCAAATCGCTTCGAGAACGCTTAAAACGCGATTTTGATGATTCTAAGCTCATTTTTTCACTTGCAAAGAAAGTTCTAGGTTTCTCATTTCAACACGTTGTTCCGCTCATTTCGATAGTTAGAGCGCCGCAAACATGATATCCGACATTGTAAGATCAGAAATTTCAGTTTAGTAGCTGCCCTTTAGGTCTTAAGTCTAGCTCTCAAAACATCATTTTAACCTCTAAAACGTTGCCGTTATCGATTTAGACGGCTTTTTTTGCGCTAAAATCTCTTCGAGAACGCTTAAAACGCGATTCTGATGATTCCAAGCTCATTTTTTTCACTTGCAAAGAAAGTTTTAGGTTTCCCATTTCAACACGTTGTTCCGCTGATTTCCATAGTTATAGCGCCCCAAACATGATATCCGACATTGTAAGATCAGAAATTTCGGTTTAGTAGCTGCCCTTTAGGTCTATAGTTTAGCTCTCAAAACATCATTTTAAGCTCTAAAACGTTGCCGTTATCGATTTAGACAGTTTTTTTGCGCTCAAATTGCTTCGAGAACGCTCAAAACGCGATTTTGATGATTCTAAGCTCATTTGTTTTCACTTGAAAAGAAAGTTTTAGGTTTCTCATTTCAACACGTTGTTCCGCTCATTTCGATAGTTAGAGCACCGAAAACAAGATATCCGACATGGTAAAATCAGAAATTTCTATTTAGTAGCTGTCCTTTCGGTCTTGTGTTTAACCTGCAAAACATCATTTTAAGCTCTAAAACGTTGCCGTTATTGATTTAGACAGTTTTTTTGCGCTCAAATCGCTTCGAGAACGCTCAAAACGCGATTTTGATGATTCTAAGCTCATTTTTTTCACTTGCACAGAAAGTTTTAGGTTTCTCATTTCAACACGTTGTTCCGCTCATTTCGATAGTTATAGCGCCACAAACATGATATCCGACATTGTAAGATCAGAAATTTCAGTTTAGTAGCTGCCCTTTAGGTCTTAAGTCTAGCTCTCAAAACATCATTTTAACCTCTAAAACGTTGCCGTTATCGATTTAGACGGCTTTTTTTGCGCTAAAATCTCTTCGAGAACGCTTAAAACGCGATTCTGATGATTCCAAGCTCATTTTTTTCACTTGCAAAGAAAGTTTTAGGTTTCCCATTTCAACACGTTGTTCCGCTTATTTCCATAGTTATAGCGCCGCAAACATGATATCCGACATTGTAAGATCAGAAATTTTGGTTTAGTAGCTGCCCTTTAGGTCTTAAGGATAGCTCTCAAAACATCATTTTAAGCTCTAAAACGTTGCCGTTATCGATTTAGACAGTTTTTTGCGCTCAAATGGCTTCGAGAGCGCTCAAAACGCGATTTTGATGATTCTAAGCTCATTTGTTTTCACTTGAAAAGAAAGTTTTAGGTTGCTCATTTCAACACGTTGTTCCGCTCATTTCGATAGTTAGAGCGCCGCAAACATGATATCCGACATGGTAAAATCGGAAATTTCTATTTAGTAGCGGTCCTCTAGGTCTTGTGTTTAACCTGCAAAAAATCATTTTAAGCTCTAAAACGTTTCCGTTATCAATTTAGACAGTTTTTTTGCGCTCAAATCGCTTCGAGAACGCTCAAAACGCGATTTTGATGATTCTAAGCTGATTTTTTTTCACTTGCACAGAAAGTTTTAGGTTTCCCATTTCAACACGTTGTTCCGCTCATTTCGATAGTTAGAGCGCCGCAAACATGATATCCGACATGGTAAGATCAGAAATTTTGATTTAGTAGCTGTCCTTTAGGTCTTGTGTTTAACCTTCGAAACATCATTTTAAGCTCTAAAACGTGGCCGTTATCGATTTAGGCAGTTTTTTTGCGCTCAAATCGCTTCGAGAACGCTGAAAACGCAATTTTGATGATTCTAAGCTCATTTTTTTCACTTGCACAGAAAGTTTTAGGTTTCCCATTTCAACACGTTGTTCCGCTCATTTCGATAGTTAGGGCGCCGCAAACATGATATCCGACATGGTAAGATCAGAAATTTCGGTTTAGTAGCTGCCCTTTAGGTCATAAGTTTAGCTCTCAAAACATCATTTTAAGCTCTGAAACGTTGCCGTTATCGATTTAGGCAGCTTTTTTGCGCTCAAATCGCTTCGACAACGCTTAAAACGCGATTTTGATGATTCTAAACTCATTTGTTTTCACTTGCAAAGAAAGTTTTAGGTTTCTCATTTAAACACGTTGTTCCGCTCCTTTCGATAGTTAGAGCGCCGAAAACATGAGATCCGACATGGCAAGATCAGAAATTTCGATTTAGTAGCTATCCTTTAGGTCTTGTGTTTAACCTTCAAAAAATAATTTTGAGCTCTAAAACGTTGCCGTTATTGATTTAGACAGTTTTTTTGCGCTCAAATCGCTTCGAGAACGCTCAAAACGCGATTTTGATGATTCTAAGCTCATTTTTTTCACTTGCACAGAAAGTTTTAGGTTTCTCATTTCAACACGTTGTTCCGCTCATTTCGATAGTTATAGCGCCACAAACATGATATCCGACATTGTAAGATCAGAAATTTCAGTTTAGTAGCTGCCCTTTAGGTCTTAAGTCTAGCTCTCAAAACATCATTTTAACCTCTAAAACGTTTCCGTTATCGATTTAGACGGCTTTTTTTGCGCTAAAATCTCTTCGAGAACGCTTAAAACGCGATTCTGATGATTCCAAGCTCATTTTTTTCACTTGCAAAGAAAGTTTTAGGTTTCCCATTTCAACACGTTGTTCCGCTTATTTCCATAGTTATAGCGCCGCAAACATGATATCCGACATTGTAAGATCAGAAATTTTGGTTTAGTAGCTGCCCTTTAGGTCTTAAGGATAGCTCTCAAAACATCATTTTAAGCTCTAAAACGTTGCCGTTATCGATTTAGACAGTTTTTTGCGCTCAAATGGCTTCGAGAGCGCTCAAAACGCGATTTTGATGATTCTAAGCTCATTTGTTTTCACTTGAAAAAAAAGTTTTAGGTTGCTCATTTCAACGCGTTGTTCCGCTCATTTCGATAGTTAGAGCGCCGCAAACATGATATCCGACATGGTAAAATCAGAAATTTCTATTTAGTAGCGGTCCTCTAGGTCTTGTGTTTAACCTGCAAAAAATCATTTTAAGCTCTAAAACGTTTCCGTTATCAATTTAGACAGTTTTTTTGCGCTCAAATCGCTTCGAGAACGCTCAAAACGCGATTTTGATGATTCTAAGCTGATTTTTTTTCACTTGCACAGAAAGTTTTAGGTTTCCCATTTCAACACGTTGTTCCGCTCATTTCGATAGTTAGAGCGCCGCAAACATGATATCCGACATGGTAAGATCAGAAATTTTGATTTAGTAGCTGTCCTTTAGGTCTTGTGTTTAACCTTCGAAACATCATTTTAAGCTCTAAAACGTGGCCGTTATCGATTTAGGCAGTTTTTTTGCGCTCAAATCGCTTCGAGAACGCTGAAAACGCAATTTTGATGATTCTAAGCTCATTTTTTTCACTTGCACAGAAAGTTTTAGGTTTCCCATTTCAACACGTTGTTCCGCTCATTTCGATAGTTAGGGCGCCGCAAACATGATATCCGACATGGTAAGATCAGAAATTTCGGTTTAGTAGCTGCCCTTTAGGTCATAAGTTTAGCTCTCAAAACATCATTTTAAGCTCTGAAACGTTGCCGTTATCGATTTAGGCAGCTTTTTTGCGCTCAAATCGCTTCGACAACGCTTAAAACGCGATTTTGATTATTCTAAACTCATTTGTTTTCACTTGCAAAGAAAGTTTTAGGGTTCTCATTTAAACACGTTGTTCCGCTCCTTTCGATAGTTAGAGCGCCGAAAACATGAGATCCGACATGGCAAGATCAGAAATTTCGATTTAGTAGCTATCCTTTAGGTCTTGTGTTTAACCTTCAAAAAATAATTTTGAGCTCTAAAACGTTGCCGTTGTCGATTTAGACAGCTTTTTTGCGCTCAAGTCGCTTCGAGAACGCTTAAAACGCAATTTTGATGATTCTAAGCTCATTTTTTTTCACTCTCAAAGAAAGTTTTAGGTTTCTCATTTAAACACGTTGTTCCGCTCATTTCGATAGTTATAGCGCCACAAACATGATATCCGACATTGTAAGATCAGAAATTTCGGTTTAGTAGCTGCCCTTTAGGTTTAATTTTAGCCCTCAAAACATCATTTTAAGCTCCAAAACGTTGCCGTTATCGATTTAGACAGTTTTTTTGCGCTCAAATCGCTTCCAGAACACTGGAAACGCGATTTTGATGATTCTAAGCTAATTTTTTCACTTGCACAGAAAGTTTTAGGTTTCTCATTTCAACACGTTGTTCCGCTCATTTCGATAGTTATAGCGCCACAAACATGATATTCGACATTATAAGATCAGAAATTTCAGTTTAGTAGCTGCCCTTTAGGTCTTAAGTCTAGCTCTGAAAACATCATTTTAACCTCTAAAACGTTGCCGTTATCGATTTAGACGGCTTTTTTTGCGCTAAAATCGCATCGAGAACGCTTAAAACGCGATTCTGATGATTCCAAGCTCATTTTTTTCACTTGCAAAGAAAGTTTTAGGTTTCCCATTTCAACACGTTGTTCCGCTGATTTCCATAGTTATAGCGCCGCAAATATGATATCCGACATTGTAAGATCAGAAATTTCGGTTTAGTAGCTGCCCTTTAGGTCTTAAGTATAGCTCTCAAAACATCATTTTAAGCTCTAAAACGTTGCCGTTATCGATTTAGACAGTTTTTTTGCGCTCAAATGGCTTCGAGAACGCTCAAAACGCGATTTTGATGATTCTAAGCTCATTTGTTTTCACTTGAAAAGAAAGTTTTAGGTTTCTCATTTCAACACGTTTTTCCGCTCATTTCGATAGTTAGAGCGCCGCAAACATGATATCCGACATGGTTTAAATCAGAAATTTCTATTTAGTAGCTGTCCTTTAGGTCTTGTGTTTAACCTTAAAAAAATCATTTTAAGCTCTAAAACGTTTCCGTTATCGATTTAGACAGTTTTTTGTCGCTCAAATCGCTTCGAGAACGCTCAAAACGCGATTTTGATGATTCTAAGCTCATTTTTTTCACTTGCAGAGAAAGTTTTAGGTTTCCCATTTCAACACGTTGTTCCGCTCATTTCGATAGTTAGAGCGCCGCAAACATGATATCCGACATGGTAAGATCAGAAATTTTGATTTAGTAGCTGTCCTTTAGGTCTTGTGTTTAACCTTCGAAACATCATTTTAAGCTCTAAAACGTGGCCGTTATCGATTTAGGCAGTTTTTTTGCGCTCAAATCGCTTCGAGAACGCTGAAAACGCAATTTTGATGATTCTAAGCTCATTTTTTTCACTTGCACAGAAAGTTTTAGGTTTCCCATTTCAACACGTTGTTCCGGTCATTTTGATAGTTAGGGCGCCGCAAACATGATATCCGACATGGTAAGATCAGAAATTTCGGTTTAGTAGCTGCCCTTTAGGTCTTAAGTTTAGCTCTCAAAACATCATTTTAAGCTCTGAAACGTTGCCGTCATCGACTTAGGCAGCTTTTTGCACTCAAGTCGCTTCGAGAACGCTTAAAACGCGATTTTGATGATTCTAAGCTCATTTTTTTTCACTCTCAAAGAAAGTTTTAGGTTTCTCATTTAAACACGTTGTTCCGCTCATTTCGATAGTTATAGCGCCACAAACATGATATCCGACATTGTAAGATCAGAAATTTCGGTTTAGTAGCTGCCCTTTAGGTTTAATTTTAGCCCTCAAAACATCATTTTAAGCTCCAAAACGTTGCCGTTATCGATTTAGACAGTTTTTTTGCGCTCAAATCGCTTCCAGAACACTGGAAACGCGATTTTGATGATTCTAAGCTCATTTTTTTCATTTGCACAGAAAGTTTTAGGTTTCTCATTTCAACACGTTGTTCCGCTCATTTCGATAGTTATAGCGCCACAAACATGATATTCGACATTATAAGATCAGAAATTTCAGTTTAGTAGTTGCCCTTTAGGTCTTAAGTCTAGCTCTGAAAACATCATTTTAACCTCTAAAACGTTGCCGTTATCGATTTAGACGGCTTTTTTTGCGCTAAAATCGCATCGAGAACGCTTAAAACGCGATTCTGATGATTCCAAGCTCATTTTTTTCACTTGCAGAGAAAGTTTTAGGTTTCCCATTTCAACACGTTGTTCCGCTCATTTCGATAGTTAGAGCGCCGAAAACATAATATCCGACATGGTAAGATCAGAAATTTTGATTTAGTAGCTGTCCTTTAGGTCTTGTGTTTAACCTTCGAAACATCATTTTAAGCTCTAAAACGTGGCCGTTATCGATTTAGGCAGTTTTTTGCGCCCAAATCGCTTCCAGAACGCTGAAAACGCAATTTTGATGATTCTAAGCTCATTTTTTTCACTTGCACAGAAAGTTTTAGGTTTCCCATTTCAACACGTTGTTCCGGTCATTTTGATAGTTAGGGCGCCGCAAACATGATATCCGACATGGTAAGATCAGAAATTTCGGTTTAGTAGCTGCCCTTTAGGTCTTAAGTTTAGCTCTCAAAACATCATTTTAAGCTCTGAAACGTCGCCGTCATCGACTTAGGCAGCTTTTTGCACTCAAGTCGCTTCGAGAACGCTTAAAACGCGATTTTGATGATTCTAAGCTCATTTTTTTCACTTGCAAAGAAAGTTCTAGGTTTCTCATTTCAACACGTTGTTCCGCTCATTTCGTTAGTTAGAGCGCCGCAAACATGATATCCGACATGGTAAGATCAGAAATTTCGGTTTAGTAGCTGCCCTTTAGGTCTTAAATTTAGCTCTCAAAACATCATTTTAAGCTCTAAAATGTTGCCGTTATCGATTTAGAGGGCTTTTTTTTGCGCTAAAATCGCTTCGAGAACGCTTAAAACGCGATTCTGATGATTCCAAGCTCATTTTTTTCACTTGCAAAGAAAGTTTTAGGTTTCCCATTTCAACACGTTGTTCTCCTCATTTCCATAGTTATAGCGCCGCAAACATGATATCCGACATTGTAAGATCAGAAATCTCGGTTTAGTAGCTGCCCTTTAGGTCTATAGTTTAGCTCTCAAAACATCATTTTGAGCTCTAAAACGTTGCCGTTATCGATTTAGACAGTTTTTTTGCGCTCAAATGGCTTCGAGAACGCTCAAAACGCGATTTTGATGATTCTAAGCTCATTTGTTTTCACTTGAAAAGAAAGTTTTAGGTTTCTCATTTCAACACGTTGTTCCGCTCATTTCGATAGTTAGAGCGCCGAAAACATAATATCCGACATGGTAAAATCAGAAATTTCTATTTAGTAGCTGTCCTTTCGGTCTTGTGTTTAACCTGCAAAACATCATTTTAAGCTCTAAAACGTTGCCGTTATTGATTTAGACAGTTTTTTTGCGCTCAAATCGCTTCGAGAACGCTCAAAACGCGATTTTGATGATTCTAAGCTCATTTTTTTCACTTGCACAGAAAGTTTTAGGTTTCTCATTTCAACACGTTGTTCCGCTCATTTCGATAGTTATAGCGCCACAAACATGATATCCGACATTGTAAAATCAGAAATTTCAGTTTAGTAGCTGCCCTTTAGGTCTTAAGTCTAGCTCTCAAAACATCATTTTAACCTCTAAAACGTTGCCGTTATCGATTTAGACGGCTTTTTTTGCGCTAAAATCTCTTCGAGAACGCTTAAAACGCGATTCTGATGATTCCAAGCTCATTTTTTTCACTTGCAAAGAAAGTTTTAGGTTTCCCATTTCAACACGTTGTTCCGCTGATTTCTATAGTTATAGCGCCGCAAACATGATATCCGACATTGTAAGATCAGAAATTTCGGTTTAGTAGCTGCCCTTTAGGTCTTAAGGATAGCTCTCAAAACATCATTTTAAGCTCTAAAACGTTGCCGTTATCGATTTAGACAGTTTTTTGCGCTCAAATGGCTTCGAGAGCGCTCAAAACGCGATTTTGATGATTCTCAGCTCATTTGTTTTCACTTGAAAAGAAAGTTTTAGGTTGCTCATTTCAACACGTTGTTCCGCTCATTTCGATAGTTAGAGCGCCGCAAACATGATATCCGACATGGTAAAATCAGAAATTTCTATTTAGTAGCTGTCCTTTAGGTCTTGTGTTTAACCTGCAAAAAATCATTTTAAGCTCTAAAACGTTTCCGTTATCGATTTAGACAGTTTTTTTTCGCTCAAATCGCTTCGAGAACGCTCAAAACGCGATTTTGATGATTCTAAGCTGATTTTTTTCACTTGCACAGAAAGTTTTAGGTTTCCCATTTCCACACGTTGTTCCGCTCATTTCGATAGTTAGAGCGCCGCAAACGTGATATCCGACATGGTAAGGTCAGAAATTTCGGTTTAGTAGCTGCCCTTTAGGTTTAATTTTAGCCCTCAAAACATCATTTTAAGCTCCAAAACGTTGCCGTTATCGATTTATACAGTTTTTTTGCGCTCAAATCGCTTCCAGAACACTGGAAACGCGATTTTGATGATCCTAAGCTCATTTTTTTCACTTGCACAGAAAGTTTTAGGTTTCTCATTTCAACACGTTGTTCCGCTCATTTCGATAGTTATAGCGCCACAAACATGATATTCGACATTATAAGATCAGAAATTTCAGTTTAGTAGCTGCCCTTTAGGTCTTAAGTCTAGCTCTCAAAACATCATTTTAACCTCTAAAACGTTGCCGTTATCGATTTAGACGGCTTTTTTTGCGCTAAAATCGCATCGAGAACGCTTAAAACGCGATTCTGATGATTCCAAGCTCATTTTTTTCACTTGCAAAGAAAGTTTTAGGTTTCCCATTTCAACACGTTGTTCCGCTGATTTCCATGGTTATAGCGCCGCAAACATGATATCCGACATTGTAAGATCAGAAATTTCGGTTTAATAGCTGCCCTTTAGGTCTTAAGTATAGCTCTCAAAACATCATTTTAAGCTCTAAAATGTTGCCGTTATCGATTTAGAGGGCTTTTTTTTGCGCTAAAATCGCTTCGAGAACGCTTAAAACGCGATTCTGATGATTCCAAGCTCATTTTTTTCACTTGCAAAGAAAGTTTTAGGTTTCCCATTTCAACACGTTGTTCTCCTCATTTCCATAGTTATAGCGCCGCAAACATGATATCCGACATTGTAAGATCAGAAATCTCGGTTTAGTAGCTGCCCTTTAGGTCTATAGTTTAGCTCTCAAAACATCATTTTGAGCTCTAAAACGTTGCCGTTATCGATTTAGACAGTTTTTTTGCGCTCAAATGGCTTCGAGAACGCTCAAAACGCGATTTTGATGATTCTAAGCTCATTTGTTTTCACTTGAAAAGAAAGTTTTAGGTTTCTCATTTCAACACGTTGTTCCGCTCATTTCGATAGTTAGAGCGCCGAAAACATAATATCCGACATGGTAAAATCAGAAATTTCTATTTAGTAGCTGTCCTTTCGGTCTTGTGTTTAACCTGCAAAACATCATTTTAAGCTCTAAAACGTTGCCGTTATTGATTTAGACAGTTTTTTTGCGCTCAAATCGCTTCGAGAACGCTCAAAACGCGATTTTGATGATTCTAAGCTCATTTTTTTCACTTGCACAGAAAGTTTTAGGTTTCTCATTTCAACACGTTGTTCCGCTCATTTCGATAGTTATAGCGCCACAAACATGATATCCGACATTGTAAAATCAGAAATTTCAGTTTAGTAGCTGCCCTTTAGGTCTTAAGTCTAGCTCTCAAAACATCATTTTAACCTCTAAAACGTTGCCGTTATCGATTTAGACGGCTTTTTTTGCGCTAAAATCTCTTCGAGAACGCTTAAAACGCGATTCTGATGATTCCAAGCTCATTTTTTTCACTTGCAAAGAAAGTTTTAGGTTTCCCATTTCAACACGTTGTTCCGCTGATTTCTATAGTTATAGCGCCGCAAACATGATATCCGACATTGTAAGATCAGAAATTTCGGTTTAGTAGCTGCCCTTTAGGTCTTAAGGATAGCTCTCAAAACATCATTTTAAGCTCTAAAACGTTGCCGTTATCGATTTAGACAGTTTTTTGCGCTCAAATGGCTTCGAGAGCGCTCAAAACGCGATTTTGATGATTCTCAGCTCATTTGTTTTCACTTGAAAAGAAAGTTTTAGGTTGCTCATTTCAACACGTTGTTCCGCTCATTTCGATAGTTAGAGCGCCGCAAACATGATATCCGACATGGTAAAATCAGAAATTTCTATTTAGTAGCTGTCCTTTAGGTCTTGTGTTTAACCTGCAAAAAATCATTTTAAGCTCTAAAACGTTTCCGTTATCGATTTAGACAGTTTTTTTTCGCTCAAATCGCTTCGAGAACGCTCAAAACGCGATTTTGATGATTCTAAGCTGATTTTTTTCACTTGCACAGAAAGTTTTAGGTTTCCCATTTCCACACGTTGTTCCGCTCATTTCGATAGTTAGAGCGCCGCAAACGTGATATCCGACATGGTAAGATCAGAAATTTCGGTTTAGTAGCTGCCCTTTAGGTTTAATTTTAGCCCTCAAAACATCATTTTAAGCTCCAAAACGTTGCCGTTATCGATTTATACAGTTTTTTTGCGCTCAAATCGCTTCCAGAACACTGGAAACGCGATTTTGATGATCCTAAGCTCATTTTTTTCACTTGCAATGAAAGTTTTAGGTTTCTCATTTCAACACGTTGTTCCGCTCATTTCGATAGTTATAGCGCCACAAACATGATATTCGACATTATAAGATCAGAAATTTCAGTTTAGTAGCTGCCCTTTAGGTCTTAAGTCTAGCTCTCAAAACATCATTTTAACCTCTAAAACGTTGCCGTTATCGATTTAGACGGCTTTTTTTGCGCTAAAATCGCATCGAGAACGCTTAAAACGCGATTCTGATGATTCCAAGCTCATTTTTTTCACTTGCAAAGAAAGTTTTAGGTTTCCCATTTCAACACGTTGTTCCGCTGATTTCCATGGTTATAGCGCCGCAAACATGATATCCGACATTGTAAGATCAGAAATTTCGGTTTAATAGCTGCCCTTTAGGTCTTAAGTATAGCTCTCAAAACATCATTTTAAGCTCTAAAACGTTGCCGTTATCGATTTAGACAGTTTTTTTGCGCTCAAATGGCTTCGAGAACGCTCAAAACGCGATATTGATGATTCTAAGCTCATTTGTTTTCACTTGAAAAGAAAGTTTTAGGTTTCTCATTTCAACACGTTGTTCCGCTCATTCCGATAGTTAGAGCGCCGCAAACATGATATCCGACATGGTTTAAATCAGAAATTTCTATTTAGTAGCTGTCCTTTAGGTCTTGTGTTTAACCTTAAAAAAATCATTTTAAGCTCTAAAACGTTTCCGTTATCGATTTAGACAGTTTTTTGTCGCTCAAATCGCTTCGAGAACGCTCAAAACGGGATTTTGATGATTCTAAGCTCATTTTTTTCACTTGCAGAGAAAGTTTTAGGTTTCCCATTTCAACACGTTGTTCCGCTCATTTCGATAGTTAGAGCGCCGCAAACATGATATCCGACATGGTAAGATCAGAAATTTTGATTTAGTAGCTGTCCTTTAGGTCTTGTGTTTAACCTTCGAAACATCATTTTAAGCTCTAAAACGTGGCCGTTATCGATTTAGGCAGTTTTTTTGCGCTCAAATCGCTTCGAGAACGCTCAAAACGCGATTTTGATGATTCTAAGCTCATTTGTTTTCACTTGAAAAGAAAGTTTTAGGTTTCTCATTTCAACACGTTGTTCCGCTCATTTCGATAGTTAGAGCGCCGCAAACATGATATCCGACATGGTTTAGATCAGAAATTTCTAATTAGTAGCTGTCCTTTAGGTCTTGTGTTTAACCTTAAAAAAATCATTTTAAGCTCTAAAACGTTTCCGTTATCGATTTAGACAGTTTTTTGTTGCTCAAATCGCTTCGAGAACGCTCAAAACGCGATTTTGATGATTCTAAAATCATTTTTTTCACTTGCAGAGAAAGTTTTAGGTTTCCCATTTCAACACGTTGTTCCGCTCATTTCGATAGTTAGAGCGCCGCAAACATGATATCCGACATGGTAAGATCAGAAATTTTGATTTAGTAGCTGTCCTTTAGGTCTTGTGTTTAACCTTCGAAACATCATTTTAAGCTCTAAAACGTGGCCGTTATCGATTTAGGCAGTTTTTTTGCGCTCAAATCGCTTCGAGAACGCTGAAAACGCAATTTTGATGAATCTAAGCTCATTTTTTTCACTTGCACAGAAAGTTTTAGGTTTCCCATTTCAACACGTTGTTCCGGTCATTTTGATAGTTAGGGCGCCGCAAACATGATATCCGACATGGTAAGATCAGAAATTTCGGTTTAGTAGCTGCCCTTTAGGTCTTAAATTTAGCTCTCAAAACATCATTTTAAGCTCTAAATTGTTGCCGTTATCGATTTAGAGGGCTTTTTTTTGCGCTAAAATCGCTTCGAGAACGCTTAAAACGCGATTCTGATGATTCCAAGCTCATTTTTTTCACTTGCAAAGAAAGTTTTAGGTTTCCCATTTCAACACGTTGCTCCGCTGATTTCCATAGTTATAGCGCCGCAAACATGATATCCGACATTGTAAGATCAGAAATTTCGGTTTAGTAGCTGCCCTTTAGGTCTTAAGTATAGCTCTCAAAACATCATTTTAAGCTCTAAAACGTTGCCGTTATCGATTTAGACAGTTTTTTTGCGCTCAAATGGCTTCGAGAACGCTCAAAACGCGATATTGATGATTCTAAGCTCATTTGTTTTCACTTGAAAAGAAAGTTTTAGGTTTCTCATTTCAACACGTTGTTCCGCTCATTTCGATAGTTAGAGCGCCGCAAACATGATATCCGACATGGTTTAAATCAGAAATTTCTATTTAGTAGCTGTCCTTTAGGTCTTGTGTTTAACCTTAAAAAAATCATTTTAAGCTCTAAAACGTTTCCGTTATCGATTTAGACAGTTTTTTGTCGCTCAAATCGCTTCGAGAACGCTCAAAACGCGATTTTGATGATTCTAAGCTCATTTTTTTCACTTGCAGAGAAAGTTTTAGGTTTCCCATTTCAACACGTTGTTCCGCTCATTTCGATAGTTAGAGCGCCGCAAACATGATATCCGACATGGTAAGATCAGAAATTTTGATTTAGTAGCTGTCCTTTAGGTCTTGTGTTTAACCTTCGAAACATCATTTTAAGCTCTAAAACGTGGCCGTTATCGATTTAGGCAGTTTTTTTGCGCTCAAATCGCTTCGAGAACGCTGAAAACGCAATTTTGATGATTCTAAGCTCATTTTTTTCACTTGCACAGAAAGTTTTAGGTTTCCCATTTCAACACGTTGTTCCGGTCATTTTGATAGTTAGGGCGCCGCAAACATGATATCCGACATGGTAAGATCAGAAATTTCGGTTTGGTAGCTGCCCTTTAGGTCTTAAGTTTAGCCCTCAAAACATCATTTTAAGCTCTGAAACGTTGCCGTCATCGACTTAGGCAGCTTTTTGCACTCAAATCGCTTCGAGAACGCTTAAAACGCGATTTTGATGATTCTAAGCTCATTTTTTTCACTTGCAAAGAAAGTTCTAGGTTTCTCATTTCAACACGTTGTTCCGCTCATTTCGATAGTTAGAGCGCCGCAAACATGATATCCGACATGGTAAGATCAGAAATTTCGGTTTAGTAGCTGCCCTTTAGGTCTTAAATTTAGCTCTCAAAACATCATTTTAAGCTCTAAAATGTTGCCGTTATCGATTTAGACGGCTTTTTTTTGCGCTAAAATCGCTTCGAGAACGCTTAAAACGCGATTCTGATGATTCCAAGCTCATTTTTTTCACTTGCAAAGAAAGTTTTAGGTTTCCCATTTCAACACGTTGTTCTGCTCATTTCCATAGTTATAGTGCCGCAAACATGATATCCGACATTGTAAGATCAGAAATTTCGGTTTAGTAGCTGCCCTTTAGGTCTATAGTTTAGCTCTCAAAACATCATTTTGAGCTCTAAAACGTTGCCGTTATCGATTTAGACAGTTTTTTTACGCTCAAATGGCTTCGAGAACGCTCAAAACGCGATTTTGATGATTCTAAGCTCATTTGTTTTCACTTGAAAAGAAAGTTTTAGGTTTCTCATTTCAACACGTTGTTCCGCTCATTTCGATAGTTAGAGCGCCGAAAACATGATATCCGACATGGTAAAATCAGAAATTTCTATTTAGTAGCTGTCCTTTCGGTCTTGTGTTTAACCTGCAAAACATCATTTTAAGCTCTAAAACGTTGCCGTTATTGATTTAGACAGTTTTTTTGCGCTCAAATCGCTTCGAGAACGCTCAAAACGCGATTTTGATGATTCTAAGCTCATTTTTTTCACTTGCACAGAAAGTTTTAGGTTTCTCATTTCAACACGTTGTTCCGCTCATTTCGATAGTTATAGCGCCACAAACATGATATCCGACATTGTAAGATCAGAAATTTCAGTTTAGTAGCTGTCCTTTCGGTCTTGTGTTTAACCTGCAAAACATCATTTTAAGCTCTAAAACGTTGCCGTTATTGATTTAGACAGTTTTTTTGCGCTCAAATGGCTTCGAGAACGCTCAAAACGCGATTTTGATGATTCTAAGCTCATTTGTTTTCACTTGAAAAGAAAGTTTTAGGTTTCTCATTTCAACACGTTGTTCCGCTCATTTCGATAGTTAGAGCGCCGCAAACATGATATCCGACATGGTTTAAATCAGAAATTTCTATTTAGTAGCTGTCCTTTAGGTCTTGTGTTTAACCTTAAAAAAATCATTTTAAGCTCTAAAACGTTTCCGTTATCGATTTAGACAGTTTTTTGTCGCTCAAATCGCTTCGAGAACGCTCAAAACGCGATTTTGATGATTCTAAGCTCATTTTTTTCACTTGCAGAGAAAGTTTTAGGTTTCCCATTTCAACACGTTGTTCCGCTCATTTCGATAGTTAGAGCGCCGCAAACATGATATCCGACATGGTAAGATCAGAAATTTTGATTTAGTAGCTGTCCTTTAGGTCTTGTGTTTAACCTTCGAAACATCATTTTAAGCTCTAAAACGTGGCCGTTATCGATTTAGGCAGTTTTTTTGCGCTCAAATCGCTTCGAGAACGCTGAAAACGCAATTTTGATGATTCTAAGCTCATTTTTTTCACTTGCACAGAAAGTTTTAGGTTTCCCATTTCAACACGTTGTTCCGGTCATTTTGATAGTTAGGGCGCCGCAAACATGATATCCGACATGGTAAGATCAGAAATTTCGGTTTAGTAGCTCCCCTTTAGGTCTTAAGTTTAGCTCTCAAAACATCATTTTAAGCTCTGAAACGTTGCCGTCATCGACTTAGGCAGCTTTTTGCACTCAAGTCGCTTCGAGAACGCTTAAAACGCGATTTTGATGATTCTAAGCTCATTTTTTTTCACTCTCAAAGAAAGTTTTAGGTTTCTCATTTAAACACGTTGTTCCGCTCATTTCGATAGTTATAGCGCCACAAACATGATATCCGACATTGTAAGATCAGAAATTTCGGTTTAGTAGCTGCCCTTTAGGTTTAATTTTAGCCCTCAAAACATCATTTTAAGCTCCAAAACGTTGCCGTTATCGATTTAGACAGTTTTTTTGCGCTCAAATCGCTTCCAGAACACTGGAAACGCGATTTTGATGATTCTAAGCTCATTTTTTTCATTTGCACAGAAAGTTTTAGGTTTCTCATTTCAACACGTTGTTCCGCTCATTTCGATAGTTATAGCGCCACAAACATGATATTCGACATTATAAGATAAGAAATTTCAGTTTAGTAGTTGCCCTTTAGGTCTTAAGTCTAGCTCTCAAAACATCATTTTAACCTCTAAAACGTTGCCGTTATCGATTTAGACGGCTTTTTTTGCGCTAAAATCGCATCGAGAACGCTTAAAACGCGATTCTGATGATTCCAAGCTCATTTTTTTCACTTGCAGAGAAAGTTTTAGGTTTCCCATTCCAACACGTTGTTCCGCTCATTTCGATAGTTAGAGCGCCGAAAACATAATATCCGACATGGTAAGATCAGAAATTTTGATTTAGTAGCTGTCCTTTAGGTCTTGTGTTTAACCTTCGAAACATCATTTTAAGCTCTAAAACGTGGCCGTTATCGATTTAGGCAGTTTTTTGCGCCCAAATCGCTTCCAGAACGCTGAAAACGCAATTTTGATGATTCTAAGCTCATTTTTTTCACTTGCACAGAAAGTTTTAGGTTTCCCATTTCAACACGTTGTTCCGGTCATTTTGATAGTTAGGGCGCCGCAAACATGATATCCGACATGGTAAGATCAGAAATTTCGGTTTAGTAGCTGCCCTTTAGGTCTTAAGTTTAGCTCTCAAAACATCATTTTAAGCTCTGAAACGTCGCCGTCATCGACTTAGGCAGCTTTTTGCACTCAAGTCGCTTCGAGAACGCTTAAAACGCGATTTTGATGATTCTAAGCTCATTTTTTTCACTTGCAAAGAAAGTTCTAGGTTTCTCATTTCAACACGTTGTTCCGCTCATTTCGTTAGTTAGAGCGCCGCAAACATGATATCCGACATGGTAAGATCAGAAATTTCGGTTTAGTAGCTGCCCTTTAGGTCTTAAATTTAGCTCTCAAAACATCATTTTAAGCTCTAAAATGTTGCCGTTATCGATTTAGAGGGCTTTTTTTTGCGCTAAAATCGCTTCGAGAACGCTTAAAACGCGATTCTGATGATTCCAAGCTCATTTTTTTCACTTGCAAAGAAAGTTTTAGGTTTCCCATTTCAACACGTTGTTCTCCTCATTTCCATAGTTATAGCGCCGCAAACATGATATCCGACATTGTAAGATCAGAAATCTCGGTTTAGTAGCTGCCCTTTAGGTCTATAGTTTAGCTCTCAAAACATCATTTTGAGCTCTAAAACGTTGCCGTTATCGATTTAGACAGTTTTTTTGCGCTCAAATGGCTTCGAGAACGCTCAAAACGCGATTTTGATGATTCTAAGCTCATTTGTTTTCACTTGAAAAGAAAGTTTTAGGTTTCTCATTTCAACACGTTGTTCCGCTCATTTCGATAGTTAGAGCGCCGAAAACATAATATCCGACATGGTAAAATCAGAAATTTCTATTTAGTAGCTGTCCTTTCGGTCTTGTGTTTAACCTGCAAAACATCATTTTAAGCTCTAAAACGTTGCCGTTATTGATTTAGACAGTTTTTTTGCGCTCAAATCGCTTCGAGAACGCTCAAAACGCGATTTTGATGATTCTAAGCTCATTTTTTTCACTTGCACAGAAAGTTTTAGGTTTCTCATTTCAACACGTTGTTCCGCTCATTTCGATAGTTATAGCGCCACAAACATGATATGCGACATTGTAAAATCAGAAATTTCAGTTTAGTAGCTGCCCTTTAGGTCTTAAGTCTAGCTCTCAAAACATCATTTTAACCTCTAAAACGTTGCCGTTATCGATTTAGACGGCTTTTTTTGCGCTAAAATCTCTTCGAGAACGCTTAAAACGCGATTCTGATGATTCCAAGCTCATTTTTTTCACTTGCAAAGAAAGTTTTAGGTTTCCCATTTCAACACGTTGTTCCGCTGATTTCTATAGTTATAGCGCCGCAAACATGATATCCGACATTGTAAGATCAGAAATTTCGGTTTAGTAGCTGCCCTTTAGGTCTTAAGGATAGCTCTCAAAACATCATTTTAAGCTCTAAAACGTTGCCGTTATCGATTTAGACAGTTTTTTGATCTCAAATGGCTTCGAGAGCGCTCAAAACGCGATTTTGATGATTCTCAGCTCATTTGTTTTCACTTGAAAAGAAAGTTTTAGGTTGCTCATTTCAACACGTTGTTCCGCTCATTTCGATAGTTAGAGCGCCGCAAACATGATATCCGACATGGTAAAATCAGAAATTTCTATTTAGTAGCTGTCCTTTAGGTCTTGTGTTTAACCTGCAAAAAATCATTTTAAGCTCTAAAACGTTTCCGTTATCGATTTAGACAGTTTTTTTTCGCTCAAATCGCTTCGAGAACGCTCAAAACGCGATTTTGATGATTCTAAGCTGATTTTTTTCACTTGCACAGAAAGTTTTAGGTTTCCCATTTCCACACGTTGTTCCGCTCATTTCGATAGTTAGAGCGCCGCAAACGTGATATCCGACATGGTAAGATCAGAAATTTCGGTTTAGTAGCTGCCCTTTAGGTTTAATTTTAGCCCTCAAAACATCATTTTAAGCTCCAAAACGTTGCCGTTATCGATTTATACAGTTTTTTTGCGCTCAAATCGCTTCCAGAACACTGGAAACGCGATTTTGATGATCCTAAGCTCATTTTTTTCACTTGCACAGAAAGTTTTAGGTTTCTCATTTCAACACGTTGTTCCGCTCATTTCGATAGTTATAGCGCCACAAACATGATATTCGACATTATAAGATCAGAAATTTCAGTTTAGTAGCTGCCCTTTAGGTCTTAAGTCTAGCTCTCAAAACATCATTTTAACCTCTAAAACGTTGCCGTTATCGATTTAGACGGCTTTTTTTGCGCTAAAATCGCATCGAGAACGCTTAAAACGCGATTCTGATGATTCCAAGCTCATTTTTTTCACTTGCAAAGAAAGTTTTAGGTTTCCCATTTCAACACGTTGTTCCGCTGATTTCCATGGTTATAGCGCCGCAAACATGATATCCGACATTGTAAGATCAGAAATTTCGGTTTAATAGCTGCCCTTTAGGTCGTAAGTATAGCTCTCAAAACATCATTTTAAGCTCTAAAACGTTGCCGTTATCGATTTAGACAGTTTTTTTGCGCTCAAATGGCTTCGAGAACGCTCAAAACGCGATATTGATGATTCTAAGCTCATTTGTTTTCACTTGAAAAGAAAGTTTTAGGTTTCTCATTTCAACACGTTGTTCCGCTCATTTCGATAGTTAGAGCGCCGCAAACATGATATCCGACATGGTTTAAATCAGAAATTTCTATTTAGTAGCTGTCCTTTAGGTCTTGTGTTTAACCTTAAAAAAATCATTTTAAGCTCTAAAACGTTTCCGTTATCGATTTAGACAGTTTTTTGTCGCTCAAATCGCTTCGAGAACGCTCAAAACGGGATTTTGATGATTCTAAGCTCATTTTTTTCACTTGCAGAGAAAGTTTTAGGTTTCCCATTTCAACACGTTGTTCCGCTCATTTCGATAGTTAGAGCGCCGCAAACATGATATCCGACATGGTAAGATCAGAAATTTTGATTTAGTAGCTGTCCTTTAGGTCTTGTGTTTAACCTTCGAAACATCATTTTAAGCTCTAAAACGTGGCCGTTATCGATTTAGGCAGTTTTTTTGCGCTCAAATCGCTTCGAGAACGCTCAAAACGCGATTTTGATGATTCTAAGCTCATTTGTTTTCACTTGAAAAGAAAGTTTTAGGTTTCTCATTTCAACACGTTGTTCCGCTCATTTCGATAGTTAGAGCGCCGCAAACATGATATCCGACATGGTTTAGATCAGAAATTTCTAATTAGTAGCTGTCCTTTAGGTCTTGTGTTTAACCTTAAAAAAATCATTTTAAGCTCTAAAACGTTTCCGTTATCGATTTAGACAGTTTTTTGTTGCTCAAATCGCTTCGAGAACGCTCAAAACGCGATTTTGATGATTCTAAAATCATTTTTTTCACTTGCAGAGAAAGTTTTAGGTTTTCCATTTCAACACGTTGTTCCGCTCATTTCGATAGTTAGAGCGCCGCAAACATGATATCCGACATGGTAAGATCAGAAATTTTGATTTAGTAGCTGTCCTTTAGGTCTTGTGTTTAACCTTCGAAACATCATTTTAAGCTCTAAAACGTGGCCGTTATCGATTTAGGCAGTTTTTTTGCGCTCAAATCGCTTCGAGAACGCTGAAAACGCAATTTTGATGATTCTAAGCTCATTTTTTTCACTTGCACAGAAAGTTTTAGGTTTCCCATTTCAACACGTTGTTCCGGTCATTTTGATAGTTAGGGCGCCGCAAACATGATATCCGACATGGTAAGATCAGAAATTTCGGTTTAGTAGCTGCCCTTTAGGTCTTAAATTTAGCTCTCAAAACATCATTTTAAGCTCTAAATTGTTGCCGTTATCGATTTAGAGGGCTTTTTTTTGCGCTAAAATCGCTTCGAGAACGCTTAAAACGCGATTCTGATGATTCCAAGCTCATTTTTTTCACTTGCAAAGAAAGTTTTAGGTTTCCCATTTCAACACGTTGCTCCGCTGATTTCCATAGTTATAGCGCCGCAAACATGATATCCGACATTGTAAGATCAGAAATTTCGGTTTAGTAGCTGCCCTTTAGGTCTTAAGTATAGCTCTCAAAACATCATTTTAAGCTCTAAAACGTTGCCGTTATCGATTTAGACAGTTTTTTTGCGCTCAAATGGCTTCGAGAACGCTCAAAACGCGATATTGATGATTCTAAGCTCATTTGTTTTCACTTGAAAAGAAAGTTTTAGGTTTCTCATTTCAACACGTTGTTCCGCTCATTTCGATAGTTAGAGCGCCGCAAACATGATATCCGACATGGTTTAAATCAGAAATTTCTATTTAGTAGCTGTCCTTTAGGTCTTGTGTTTAACCTTAAAAAAATCATTTTAAGCTCTAAAACGTTTCCGTTATCGATTTAGACAGTTTTTTGTCGCTCAAATCGCTTCGAGAACGCTCAAAACGCGATTTTGATGATTCTAAGCTCATTTTTTTCACTTGCAGAGAAAGTTTTAGGTTTCCCATTTCAACACGTTGTTCCGCTCATTTCGATAGTTAGAGCGCCGCAAACATGATATCCGACATGGTAAGATCAGAAATTTTGATTTAGTAGCTGTCCTTTTGGTCTTGTGTTTAACCTTCGAAACATCATTTTAAGCTCTAAAACGTGGCCGTTATCGATTTAGGCAGTTTTTTTGCGCTCAAATCGCTTCGAGAACGCTGAAAACGCAATTTTGATGATTCTAAGCTCATTTTTTTCACTTGCACAGAAAGTTTTAGGTTTCCCATTTCAACACGTTGTTCCGGTCATTTTGATAGTTAGGGCGCCGCAAACATGATATCCGACATGGTAAGATCAGAAATTTCGGTTTGGTAGCTGCCCTTTAGGTCTTAAGTTTAGCCCTCAAAACATCATTTTAAGCTCTGAAACGTTGCCGTCATCGACTTAGGCAGCTTTTTGCACTCAAATCGCTTCGAGAACGCTTAAAACGCGATTTTGATGATTCTAAGCTCATTTTTTTCACTTGCAAAGAAAGTTCTAGGTTTCTCATTTCAACACGTTGTTCCGCTCATTTCGATAGTTAGAGCGCCGCAAACATGATATCCGACATGGTAAGATCAGAAATTTCGGTTTAGTAGCTGCCCTTTAGGTCTTAAATTTAGCTCTCAAAACATCATTTTAAGCTCTAAAACGTTGCCGTTATCGATTTAGACGGCTTTTTTTTGCGCTAAAATCGCTTCGAGAACGCTTAAAACGCGATTCTGATGATTCCAAGCTCATTTTTTTCACTTGCAAAGAAAGTTTTAGGTTTCCCATTTCAACACGTTGTTCTGCTCATTTCCATAGTTATAGTGCCGCAAACATGATATCCGACATTGTAAGATCAGAAATTTCGGTTTAGTAGCTGCCCTTTAGGTCTATAGTTTAGCTCTCAAAACATCATTTTGAGCTCTAAAACGTTGCCGTTATCGATTTAGACAGTTTTTTTGCGCTCAAATGGCTTCGAGAACGCTCAAAACGCGATTTTGATGATTCTAAGCTCATTTGTTTTCACTTGAAAAGAAAGTTTTAGGTTTCTCATTTCAACACGTTGTTCCGCTCATTTCGATAGTTAGAGCGCCGAAAACATGATATCCGACATGGTAAAATCAGAAATTTCTATTTAGTAGCTGTCCTTTCGGTCTTGTGTTTAACCTGCAAAACATCATTTTAAGCTCTAAAACGTTGCCGTTATTGATTTAGACAGTTTTTTTGCGCTCAAATCGCTTCGAGAACGCTCAAAACGCGATTTTGATGATTCTAAGCTCATTTTTTTCACTTGCACAGAAAGTTTTAGGTTTCTCATTTCAACACGTTGTTCCGCTCATTTCGATAGTTATAGCGCCACAAACATGATATCCGACATTGTAAGATCAGAAATTTCAGTTTAGTAGCTGCCCTTTAGGTCTTAAGTCTAGCTCTCAAAACATCATTTTAACCTCTAAAACGTTGCCGTTATCGATTTAGACAGCTTTTTTTGCGCTAAAATCTCTTCGAGAACGCTTAAAACGCGATTCTGATGATTCCAAGCTCATTTTTTTCACTTGCAAAGAAAGTTTTAGGTTTCCCATTTCAACACGTTGTTCCGCTGATTTCCATAGTTATAGCGCCGCAAACATGATATCCGACATTGTAAGATCAGAAATTTCGGTTTAATAGCTGCCCTTTAGGTCTTAAGGATAGCTCTCAAAACATCATTTTAAGCTCTAAAACGTTGCCGTTATCGATTTGGACAGTTTTTTGCGCTCAAATGGCTTCGAGAACGCTCAAAACGCGATTTTGATGATTCTAAGCTAATTTTTTTCACTTGCACAGAAAGTTTTAGGTTTCCCATTTCAACACGTTGTTCCGCTTATTTCGATAGTTAGAGCGCCGCAAACATGATATCCGACATGGTAAGATCAGAAATTTTGATTTAGTAGCTGTCCTTTAGGTCTTGTGTTTAACCTTCGAAACATCATTTTAAGCTCTAAAACGTGGCCGTTATCGATTTAGGCAGTTTTTTTGCGCTCAAATCGCTTCGAGAACGCTGAAAACGCAATTTTGATGATTCTAAGCTCATTTTTGCACTTGCACAGAAAGTTTTAGGTTTCCCATTTCAACACGTTGTTCCGCTCATTTCGATAGTTAGGGCGCCGTAAACATGATATCCGACATGGTAAGATCAGAAATTTTGATTTAGTAGCTGTCCTTTAGGTCTTGTGTTTAACCTTCGAAACATCATTTTAAGCTCTAAAACGTGGCCGTTATCGATTTAGGCAGTTTTTTTGCGCTCAAATCGCTTCGAGAACGCTGAAAACGCAATTTTGATGATTCTCAGCTCATTTTTGCACTTGCACAGAAAGTTTTAGGTTTCCCATTTCAACACGTTGTTCCGCTCATTTCGATAGTTAGAGCGCCGCAAACATGATATCCGACATGGTTTAAATCAGAAATTTCTATTTAGTAGCTGTCCTTTAGGTCTTGTGTTTAACCTTAAAAAAATCATTTTAAGCTCTAAAACGTTTCCGTTATCGATTTAGACAGTTTTTTGTCGCTCAAATCGCTTCGAGAACGCTCAAAACGCGATTTTGATGATTCTAAGCTCATTTTTTTCACTTGCAGAGAAAGTTTTAGGTTTCCCATTTCAACACGTTGTTCCGCTCATTTCGATAGTTAGAGCGCCGCAAACATGATATCCGACATGGTAAGATCAGAAATTTTGATTTAGTAGCTGTCCTTTTGGTCTTGTGTTTAACCTTCGAAACATCATTTTAAGCTCTAAAACGTGGCCGTTATCGATTTAGGCAGTTTTTTTGCGCTCAAATCGCTTCGAGAACGCTGAAAACGCAATTTTGATGATTCTAAGCTCATTTTTTTCACTTGCACAGAAAGTTTTAGGTTTCCCATTTCAACACGTTGTTCCGGTCATTTTGATAGTTAGGGCGCCGCAAACATGATATCCGACATGGTAAGATCAGAAATTTCGGTTTGGTAGCTGCCCTTTAGGTCTTAAGTTTAGCCCTCAAAACATCATTTTAAGCTCTGAAACGTTGCCGTCATCGACTTAGGCAGCTTTTTGCACTCAAATCGCTTCGAGAACGCTTAAAACGCGATTTTGATGATTCTAAGCTCATTTTTTTCACTTGCAAAGAAAGTTCTAGGTTTCTCATTTCAACACGTTGTTCCGCTCATTTCGATAGTTAGAGCGCCGCAAACATGATATCCGACATGGTAAGATCAGAAATTTCGGTTTAGTAGCTGCCCTTTAGGTCTTAAATTTAGCTCTCAAAACATCATTTTAAGCTCTAAAACGTTGCCGTTATCGATTTAGACGGCTTTTTTTTGCGCTAAAATCGCTTCGAGAACGCTTAAAACGCGATTCTGATGATTCCAAGCTCATTTTTTTCACTTGCAAAGAAAGTTTTAGGTTTCCCATTTCAACACGTTGTTCTGCTCATTTCCATAGTTATAGTGCCGCAAACATGATATCCGACATTGTAAGATCAGAAATTTCGGTTTAGTAGCTGCCCTTTAGGTCTATAGTTTAGCTCTCAAAACATCATTTTGAGCTCTAAAACGTTGCCGTTATCGATTTAGACAGTTTTTTTGCGCTCAAATGGCTTCGAGAACGCTCAAAACGCGATTTTGATGATTCTAAGCTCATTTGTTTTCACTTGAAAAGAAAGTTTTAGGTTTCTCATTTCAACACGTTGTTCCGCTCATTTCGATAGTTAGAGCGCCGAAAACATGATATCCGACATGGTAAAATCAGAAATTTCTATTTAGTAGCTGTCCTTTCGGTCTTGTGTTTAACCTGCAAAACATCATTTTAAGCTCTAAAACGTTGCCGTTATTGATTTAGACAGTTTTTTTGCGCTCAAATCGCTTCGAGAACGCTCAAAACGCGATTTTGATGATTCTAAGCTCATTTTTTTCACTTGCACAGAAAGTTTTAGGTTTCTCATTTCAACACGTTGTTCCGCTCATTTCGATAGTTATAGCGCCACAAACATGATATCCGACATTGTAAGATCAGAAATTTCAGTTTAGTAGCTGCCCTTTAGGTCTTAAGTCTAGCTCTCAAAACATCATTTTAACCTCTAAAACGTTGCCGTTATCGATTTAGACAGCTTTTTTTGCGCTAAAATCTCTTCGAGAACGCTTAAAACGCGATTCTGATGATTCCAAGCTCATTTTTTTCACTTGCAAAGAAAGTTTTAGGTTTCCCATTTCAACACGTTGTTCCGCTGATTTCCATAGTTATAGCGCCGCAAACATGATATCCGACATTGTAAGATCAGAAATTTCGGTTTAATAGCTGCCCTTTAGGTCTTAAGGATAGCTCTCAAAACATCATTTTAAGCTCTAAAACGTTGCCGTTATCGATTTGGACAGTTTTTTGCGCTCAAATGGCTTCGAGAACGCTCAAAACGCGATTTTGATGATTCTAAGCTAATTTTTTTCACTTGCACAGAAAGTTTTAGGTTTCCCATTTCAACACGTTGTTCCGCTTATTTCGATAGTTAGAGCGCCGCAAACATGATATCCGACATGGTAAGATCAGAAATTTTGATTTAGTAGCTGTCCTTTAGGTCTTGTGTTTAACCTTCGAAACATCATTTTAAGCTCTAAAACGTGGCCGTTATCGATTTAGGCAGTTTTTTTGCGCTCAAATCGCTTCGAGAACGCTGAAAACGCAATTTTGATGATTCTAAGCTCATTTTTGCACTTGCACAGAAAGTTTTAGGTTTCCCATTTCAACACGTTGTTCCGCTCATTTCGATAGTTAGGGCGCCGTAAACATGATATCCGACATGGTAAGATCAGAAATTTTGATTTAGTAGCTGTCCTTTAGGTCTTGTGTTTAACCTTCGAAACATCATTTTAAGCTCTAAAACGTGGCCGTTATCGATTTAGGCAGTTTTTTTGCGCTCAAATCGCTTCGAGAACGCTGAAAACGCAATTTTGATGATTCTCAGCTCATTTTTGCACTTGCACAGAAAGTTTTAGGTTTCCCATTTCAACACGTTGTTCCGCTCATTTCGATAGTTAGGGCGCCGCAAACATGATATCCGACATGGTAAGATCAGAAATTTCGATTTAGTACCTGCCCTTTAGGTCATAAGTTTAGCTCTCAAAACATCATTTTAAGCTCTGAAACGTTGCCGTTATCGATTTAGGCAGTTTTTTTGCGCTCAAATCGCTTCGACAACGCTTAAAACGCGATTTTGATGATTCTAAACTCATTTGTTTTCACTTGCAAAGAAAGTTTTAGGTTTCTCATTTCAACACGTTGTTCCGCTCATTTCGATAGTTAGAGCGCCGAAAACATGAGATCCGACATGGCAAGATCAGAAATTTCGATTTAGTAGCTATCCTTTAGGTCTTGTGTTTAACCTTCAAAAAATAATTTTGAGCTCTAAAACGTTGCCGTTGTCCATTTAGACAGCTTTTTTGCGCTCAAGTCGCTTCGAGAACGCTTAAACGCAATTTTGATGATTCTAAGCTCATTTTTTTTCACTCTCAAAGAAAGTTTTAGGTTTCTCATTTAAACACGTTGTTCCGCTCATTTCGATAGTTATAGCGCCACAAACATGATATCCGACATTGTAAGATCAGAAATTTCGGTTTAGTAGCTGCCCTTTAGGTTTAATTTTAGCCCTCAAAACATCATTTTAAGCTCCAAAACGTTGCCGTTATCGATTTATACAGTTTTTTTGCGCTCAAATCGCTTCCAGAACACTGGAAACGCGATTTTGATGATCCTAAGCTCATTTTTTCACTTGCACAGAAAGTTTTAGGTTTCTCATTTCAACACGTTGTTCCGCTCATTTCGATAGTTATAGCGCCACAAACATGATATTCGACATTATAAGATCAGAAATTTTAGTTTAGTAGCTGCCCTTTAGGTCTTAAGTCTAGCTCTCAAAACATCATTTTAACCTCTAAAACGTTGCCGTTATCGATTTAGACGGCTTTTTTTGCGCTAAAATCGCATCGAGAACGCTTAAAACGCGATTCTGATGATTCCAAGCTCATTTTTTTCACTTGCAAAGAAAGTTTTAGGTTTCCCATTTCAACACGTTGTTCCGCTGATTTCCATAGTTATAGCGCCGCAAACATGATATCCGACATTGTAAGATCAGAAATTTCGGTTTAGTAGCTGCCCTTTAGGTCTTAAGTATAGCACTCAAAACATCGTTTTAAGCTCTAAAACGTTGCCGTTATCGATTTAGACAGTTTTTTTGCGCTCAAATGGCTTCGAGAACGCTCAAAACGCGATTTTGATGATTCTAAGCTCATTTGTTTTCACTTGAAAAGAAAGTTTTAGGTTTCTCATTTCAACACGTTGTTCCGCTCATTTCGATAGTTAGAGCGCCGCAAACATGATATCCGACATGGTTTAAATCAGAAATTTCTATTTAGTAGCTGTCCTTTAGGTCTTGTGTTTAACCTTAAAAAAATCATTTTAAGCTCTAAAACGTTTCCGTAATCGATTTAGACAGTTTTTTGTCGCTCAAATCGCTTCGAGAACGCTCAAAACGCGATTTTGATGATTCTAAAATCATTTTTTTCACTTGCACAGAAAGTTTTAGGTTTCCCATTTCAACACGTTGTTCCGCTCATTTCGATAGTTAGAGCGCCGCAAACATGATATCCGACATGGTAAGATCAGAAATTTTGATTTAGTAGCTGTCCTTTAGGTCTTGTGTTTAACCTTCGAAACATCATTTTAAGCTCTAAAACGTGGCCGTTATCGATTTAGGCAGTTTTTTTGCGCTCAAATCGCTTCGAGAACGCTGAAAACGCAATTTTGATGATTCTAAGCTCATTTTTTTCACTTGCACAGAAAGTTTTAGGTTTCCCATTTCAACACGTTGTTCCGGTCATTTTGATAGTTAGGGCGCCGCAAACATGATATCCGACATGGTAAGATCAGAAATTTCGGTTTAGTAGCTGCCCTTTAGGTCTTAAGTTTAGCTCTCAAAACATCATTTTAAGCTCTGAAACGTTGCCGTCATCGACTTAGGCAGCTTTTTGCACTCAAATCGCTTCGAGAACGCTTAAAACGCGATTTTGATGATTCTAAGCTCATTTTTTTCACTTGCAAAGAAAGTTCTAGGTTTCTCATTTCAACACGTTGTTCCGCTCATTTTGATAGTTAGAGCGCCGCAAACATGATATCCGACATGGTAAGATCAGAAATTTCGGTTTAGTAGCTGCCCTTTAGGTCTTAAATTTAGCTCTCAAAACATCATTTTAAGCTCTAAAATGTTGCCGTTATCGATTTAGAGGGCTTTTTTTTTGCGCTAAAATCGCTTCGAGAACGCTTAAAACGCGATTCTGATGATTCCAAGCTCATTTTTTTCACTTGCAAAGAAAGTTTTAGGTTTCCCATTTCAACACGTTGTTCCGCTGATTTCCATAGTTATAGCGCCGCAAACATGATATCCGACATTGTAAGATCAGAAATTTCGGTTTAGTAGCTGCCCTTTAGGTCTTAAGTATAGCTCTCAAAACATCATTTTAAGCTCTAAAATGTTGCCGTTATCGATTTAGACAGTTTTTTTGCGCTCAAATGGCTTCGAGAACGCTCAAAACGCGATTTTGATGATTCTAAGCTCATTTGTTTTCACTTGAAAAGAAAGTTTTAGGTTTCTCATTTCAACACGTTGTTCCGCTCATTTCGATAGTTAGAGCGCCGCAAACATGATATCCGACATGGTTTAAATCAGAAATTTCTAATTAGTAGCTGTCCTTTAGGTCTTGTGTTTAACCTTAAAAAAATCATTCTAAGCTCTAAAACGTTTCCGTTATCGATTTAGACAGTTTTTTGTCGCTCAAATCGCTTCGAGAACGCTCAAAACGCCATTTTGATGATTCTAAAATCATTTTTTTCACTTGCAGAGAAAGTTTTAGGTTTCCCATTTCAACACGTTGCTCCGCTCATTTCGATAGTTAGAGCGCCGCAAACATGATATCCGACATGGTAAGATCAGAAATTTTGATTTAGTAGCTGTCCTTTAGGTCTTGTGTTTAACCTTCGAAACATCATTTTAAGCTCTAAAACGTGGCCGTTATCGATTTAGGCAGTTTTTTTGCGCTCAAATCGCTTCGAGAACGCTGAAAACGCAATTTTGATGATTCTAAGCTCATTTTTTTCACTTGCACAGAAAGTTTTAGGTTTCCCATTTCAACACGTTGTTCCGGTCATTTTGATAGTTAGGGCGCCGCAAACATGATATCCGACATGGTAAGATCAGAAATTTCGGTTTAGTAGCTGCCCTTTAGGTCTTAAATTTAGCTCTCAAAACATCATTTTAAGCTCTAAATTGTTGCCGTTATCGATTTAGAGGGCTTTTTTTTGCGCTAAAATCGCTTCGAGAACGCTTAAAACGCGATTCTGATGATTCCAAGCTCATTTTTTTCACTTGCAAAGAAAGTTTTAGGTTTCCCATTTCAACACGTTGTTCCGCTGATTTCCATAGTTATAGCGCCGCAAACATGATATCCGACATTGTAAGATCAGAAATTTCGGTTTAGTAGCTGCCCTTTAGGTCTTAAGTATAGCTCTCAAAACATCATTTTAAGCTCTAAAACGTTGCCGTTATCGATTTAGACAGTTTTTTCGCTCAAATGGCTTCGAGAACGCTCAAAACGCGATATTGATGATTCTAAGCTCATTTGTTTTCACTTGAAAAGAAAGTTTTAGGTTTCTCATTTCAACACGTTGTTCCGCTCATTTCGATAGTTAGAGCGCCGCAAACATGATATCCGACATGGTTTAAATCAGAAATTTCTATTTAGTAGCTGTCCTTTAGGTCTTGTGTTTAACCTTAAAAAAATCATTTTAAGCTCTAAAACGTTTCCGTTATCGATTTAGACAGTTTTTTGTCGCTCAAATCGCTTCGAGAACGCTCAAAACGCGATTTTGATGATTCTAAGCTCATTTTTTTCACTTGCAGAGAAAGTTTTAGGTTTCCCATTTCAACACGTTGTTCCGCTCATTTCGATAGTTAGAGCGCCGCAAACATGATATCCGACATGGTAAGATCAGAAATTTTGATTTAGTAGCTGTCCTTTAGGTCTTGTGTTTAACCTTCGAAACATCATTTTAAGCTCTAAAACGTGGCCGTTATCGATTTAGGCAGTTTTTTTGCGCTCAAATCGCTTCGAGAACGCTGAAAACGCAATTTTGATGATTCTAAGCTCATTTTTTTCACTTGCACAGAAAGTTTTAGGTTTCCCATTTCAACACGTTGTTCCGGTCATTTTTATAGTTAGGGCGCCGCAAACATGATATCCGACATGGTAAGATCAGAAATTTCGGTTTGGTAGCTGCCCTTTAGGTCTTAAGTTTAGCTCTCAAAACATCATTTTAAGCTCTGAAACGTTGCCGTCATCGACTTAGGCATCTTTTTGCACTCGAATCGCTTCGAGAACGCTTAAAACGCGATTTTGATGATTCTAAGCTCATTTTTTTCACTTGCAAAGAAAGTTCTAGGTTTCTCATTTCAACACGTTGTTCCGCTCATTTCGATAGTTAGAGCGCCGCAAACATGATATCCGACATGGTAAGATCAGAAATTTCGGTTTAGTAGCTGCCCTTTAGGTCTTAAATTTAGCTCTCAAAACATCATTTTAAGCTCTAAAATGTTGCCGTTATCGATTTAGACGGCTTTTTTTTGCGCTAAAATCGCTTCGAGAACGCTTAAAACGCGATTCTGATGATTCCAAGCTCATTTTTTTCACTTGCAAAGAAAGTTTTAGGTTTCCCATTTCAACACGTTGTTCTGCTCATTTCCATAGTTATAGCGCCGCAAACATGATATCCGACATTGTAAGATCAGAAATTTCGGTTTAGTAGCTGCCCTTTAGGTCTATAGTTTAGCTCTCAAAACATCATTTTGAGCTCTAAAACGTTGCCGTTATCGATTTAGACAGTTTTTTTGCGCTCAAATGGCTTCGAGAACGCTCAAAACGCAATTTTGATGATTCTAAGCTCATTTGTTTTCACTTGAAAAGAAAGTTTTAGGTTTCTCATTTCAACACGATGTTCCGCTCATTTCGATAGTTAGAGCGCCGAAAACATGATATCCGACATGGTAAAATCAGAAATTTCTATTTAGTAGCTGTCCTTTCGGTCTTGTGTTTAACCTGCAAAACATCATTTTAAGCTCTAAAACGTTGCCGTTATTGATTTAGACAGTTTTTTTGCGCTCAAATCGCTTCGAGAACGCTCAAAACGCGATTTTGATGATTCTAAGCTCATTTTTTTCACTTGCACAGAAAGTTTTAGGTTTCTCATTTCAACACGTTGTTCCGCTCATTTCGATAGTTATAGCGCCACAAACATGATATCCGACATTGTAAGATCAGAAATTTCAGTTCAGTAGCTGCCCTTTAGGTCTTAAGTCTAGCTCTCAAAACATCATTTTAACCTCTAAAACGTTGCCGTTATCGATTTAGACAGCTTTTTTTGCGCTAAAATCTCTTCGAGAACGCTTAAAACGCGATTCTGATGATTCCAAGCTCATTTTTTTCACTTGCAAAGAAAGTTTTAGGTTTCCCATTTCAACACGTTGTTCCGCTGATTTCCATAGTTATAGCGCCGCAAACATGATATCCGACATTGTAAGATCACAAATTTCGGTTTAATAGCTGCCCTTTAGGTCTTAAGGATAGCTCTCAAAACATCATTTTAAGCTCTAAAACGTTGCCGTTATCGATTTAGACAGTTTTTTGCGCTCAAATGGCTTCGAGAGCGCTCAAAACGCGATTTTGATGATTCTAAGCTCATTTGTTTTCACTTGAAAAGAAAGTTTTAGGTTGCTCATTTCAACACGTTGTTCCGCTCATTTCGATAGTTAGAGCGCCGCAAACATGATATCCGACATGGTAAAATCAGAAATTTCTATTTAGTAGCTGTCCTTTAGGTCTTTTGTTTAACCTGCAAAAAATCATTTTAAGCTCTAAAACGTTTCCGTTATCAATTTAGACAGTTTTTTTGCGCTCAAATCGCTTCGAGTACGCTCAAAACGCGATTTTGATGATTCTAAGCTGATTTTTTTCACTTGCACAGAAAGTTTTAGGTTTCCCATTTCAACACGTTGTTCCGCTCATTTTGATAGTTAGGGCACCGCAAACATGATATCCGACATGGGAAGATCAGAAATTTCGGTTTGGTAGCTGCCCTTTAGGTCTTAAGTTTAGCTCTCAAGACATCATTTTAAGCTCTGAAACGTTGCCGTCATCGACTTAGGCAGCTTTTTGCACTCAAATCGCTTCGAGAACGCTTAAAACGCGATTTTGATGATTCTAAGCTCATTTTTTCACTTGCAAAGAAAGTTCTAGGTTTCTCATTTCAACACGTTGTTCCGCTCATTTCGATAGTTAGAGCGCCGCAAACATGATATCCGACATTGTAAGATCAGAAATTTCAGTTTAGTAGCTGCCCTTTAGGTCTTAAGTCTAGCTCTCAAAACATCATTTTAACCTCTAAAACGTGGCCGTTATCGATTTAGACGGCTTTTTTTGCGCTAAAATCTCTTCGAGAACGCTTAAAACGCGATTCTGATGATTCCAAGCTCATTTTTTGCACTTGCAAAGAAAGTTTTAGGTTTCCCATTTCAACACGTTGTTCCGCTGATTTCCATAGTTATAGCGCCCCAAACATGATATCCGACATTGTAAGATCAGAAATTTCGGTTTAATAGCTGCCCTTTAGGTCTTAAGGATAGCTCTCAAAACATCATTTTAAGCTCTAAAACGTTGCCGTTATCGATTTAGACAGTTTTTTGCGCTCAAATGGCTTCGAGAGCGCTCAAAACGCGATTTTGATGATTCTAAGCTCATTTGTTTTTACTTGAAAAGAAAGTTTTAGGTTGCTCATTTCAACACGTTGTTCCGCTCATTTCGATAGTTAGAGCGCCGCAAACATGATATCCGACATGGTAAAATCAGAAATTTCTATTTAGTAGCTGTCCTTTAGGTCTTGTGTTTAACCTGCAAAAAATCATTTTAAGCTCTAAAACGTTTCCGTTATCAATTTAGACAGTTTTTTTGCGCTCAAATCGCTTCGAGAACGCTCAAAACGCGATTTTGATGATTCTAAGCTGATTTTTTTCACTTGCACAGAAAGTTTTAGGTTTCCCATTTCAACACGTTGTTCCGCTCATTTTGATAGTTAGGACGCCGCAAACATGATATCCGACATGGTAAGATCAGAAATTTCGGTTTGGTAGCTGCCCTTTAGGTCTTAGGTTTAGCTCTGAAAACATCATTTTAAGCTCTGAAACGTTGCCGTCATCGACTTAGGCAGCTTTTTGCACTCAAATCGCTTCGAGAACGCTTAAAACGCGATTTTGATGATTCTAAGCTCATTTTTTTCACTTGCAAAGAAAGTTCTAGGTTTCTCATTTCAACACGTTGTTCCGCTCATTTCGATAGTTAGAGCGCCGCAAACATGATATCCGACATGGTAAGATCAGAAATTTCGGTTTAGTAGCTGCCCTTTAGGTCTTAAATTTATATCTCAAAACATCATTTTAAGCTCTAAAATGTTGCCGTTATCGATTTAGAGGGCTTTTTTTTGCGCTAAAATCGCTTCGAGAACGCTTAAAACGCGATTCTGATGATTCCAAGCTCATTTTTTTCACTTGCAAAGAAAGTTTTAGGTTTCCCATTTCAACACGTTGTTCTCCTCATTTCCATAGTTATAGCGCCGCAAACATGATATCCGACATTGTAAGATCAGAAATTTCGGTTTAGTAGCTGCCCTTTAGGTCTATAGTTTAGCTCTCAAAACATCATTTTAAGCTCTAAAACGTTGCCGTTATCGATTTAGACAGTTTTTTTGCGCTCAAATTGCTTCGAGAACGCTCAAAACGCGATTTTGATGATTCTAAGCTCATTTGTTTTCACTTGAAAAGAAAGTTTTAGGTTTCCCATTTCAACACGTTGTTCCGCTCATTTCGATAGTTAGAGCACCGAAAACAAGATATCCGACATGGTAAAATCAGAAATTTCTATTTAGTAGCTGTCCTTTCGGTCTTGTGTTTAACCTGCAAATTATCATTTTAAGCTCTAAAACGTTGCCGTTATTGATTTAGACAGTTTTTTTGCGCTCAAATCGCTTCGAGAACGCTCAAAACGCGATTTTGATGATTCTAAGCTCATTTTTTTCACTTGCACAGAAAGTTTTAGGTTTCTCATTTCAACACGTTGTTCCGCTCATTTCGATAGTTATAGCGCCACAAACATGATATCCGACATTGTAAGATCAGAAATTTCAGTTTAGTAGCTGCCCTTTAGGTCTTAAGTCTAGCTCTCAAAACATCATTTTAACCTCTAAAACGTTGCCGTTATCGATTTAGACGGCTTTTTTTGCGCTAAAATCTCTTCGAGAACGCTTAAAACGCGATTCTGATGATTCCAAGCTCATTTTTTTCACTTGCAAAGAAAGTTTTAGGTTTCCCATTTCAACACGTTGTTCCGCTTATTTCCATAGTTATAGCGCCGCAAACATGATATCCGACATTGTAAGATCAGAAATTTTGGTTTAGTAGCTGCCCTTTAGGTCTTAAGGATAGCTCTCAAAACATCATTTTAAGCTCTAAAACGTTGCCGTTATCGATTTAGACAGTTTTTTGCGCTCAAATGGCTTCGAGAGCGCTCAAAACGCGATTTTGATGATTCTAAGCTCATTTGTTTTCACTTGAAAAGAAAGTTTTAGGTTGCTCATTTCAACACGTTGTTCCGCTCATTTCGATAGTTAGAGCGCCGCAAACATGATATCCGACATGGTAAAATCAGAAATTTCTATTTAGTAGCGGTCCTCTAGGTCTTGTGTTTAACCTGCAAAAAATCATTTTAAGCTCTAATACGTTTCCGTTATCAATTTAGACAGTTTTTTTGCGCTCAAATCGCTTCGAGAACGCTCAAAACGCGATTTTGATGATTCTAAGCTGATTTTTTTCACTTGCACAGAAAGTTTTAGGTTTCCCATTTCAACACGTTGTTCCGCTCATTTCGATAGTTAGAGCGCCGCAAACATGATATCCGACATGGTAAGATCAAAAATTTTGATTTAGTAGCTGTCCTTTAGGTCTTGTGTTTAACCTTCGAAACATCATTTTAAGCTCTAAAACGTGGCCGTTATCGATTTAGGCAGTTTTTTTGCGCTCAAATCGCTTCGAGAACGCTGAAAACGCAATTTTGATGATTCTAAGCTCATTTTTTTCACTTGCACAGAAAGTTTTAGGTTTCCCATTTCAACACGTTGTTCCGCTCATTTCGATAGTTAGGGCGCCGCAAACATGATATCCGACATGGTAAGATCAGAAATTTCGGTTTAGTAGCTGCCCTTTAGGTCATAAGTTTAGCTCTCAAAACATCATTTTAAGCTCTGAAACGTTGCCGTTATCGATTTAGGCAGCTTTTTTGCGCTCAAATCGCTTCGACAACGCTTAAAACGCGATTTTGATGATTCTAAACTCATTTGTTTTCACTTGCAAAGAAAGTTTTAGGTTTCTCATTTCAACACGTTGTTCCGCTCCTTTCGATAGTTAGAGCGCCGAAAACATTAGATCCGACATGGCAAGATCAGAAATTTCGATTTAGTAGCTATCCTTTAGGTCTTGTGTTTAACCTTCAAAAAATAATTTTGAGCTCTAAAACGTTGCCGTTGTCGATTTAGACAGCTTTTTTGCGCTCAAGTCGCTTCGAGAACGCTTAAAACGCAATTTTGATGATTCTAAGCTCATTTTTTTTCACTCTCAAAGAAAGTTTTAGGTTTCTCATTTAAACACGTTGTTCCGCTCATTTCGATAGTTATAGCGCCACAAACATGATATCCGACATTGTAAGATCAGAAATTTCAGTTTAGTAGCTGCCCTTTAGGTCTTAAGTCTAGCTCTCAAAACATCATTTTAACCTCTAAAACGTTGCCGTTATCGATTTAGACGGCTTTTTTTGCGCTAAAATCTCTTCGAGAACGCTTAAAACGCGATTCTGATGATTCCAAGCTCATTTTTTTCACTTGCAAAGAAAGTTTTAGGTTTCCCATTTCAACACGTTGTTCCGCTTATTTCCATAGTTATAGCGCCGCAAACATGATATCCGACATTGTAAGATCAGAAATTTTGGTTTAGTAGCTGCCCTTTAGGTCTTAAGGATAGCTCTCAAAACATCATTTTAAGCTCTAAAACGTTGCCGTTATCGATTTAGACAGTTTTTTGCGCTCAAATGGCTTCGAGAGCGCTCAAAACGCGATTTTGATGATTCTAAGCTCATTTGTTTTCACTTGAAAAGAAAGTTTTAGGTTGCTCATTTCAACACGTTGTTCCGCTCATTTCGATAGTTAGAGCGCCGCAAACATGATATCCGACATGGTAAAATCAGAAATTTCTATTTAGTAGCGGTCCTCTAGGTCTTGTGTTTAACCTGCAAAAAATCATTTTAAGCTCTAATACGTTTCCGTTATCAATTTAGACAGTTTTTTTGCGCTCAAATCGCTTCGAGAACGCTCAAAACGCGATTTTGATGATTCTAAGCTGATTTTTTTCACTTGCACAGAAAGTTTTAGGTTTCCCATTTCAACACGTTGTTCCGCTCATTTCGATAGTTAGAGCGCCGCAAACATGATATCCGACATGGTAAGATCAGAAATTTTGATTTAGTAGCTGTCCTTTAGGTCTTGTGTTTAACCTTCGAAACATCATTTTAAGCTCTAAAACGTGGCCGTTATCGATTTAGGCAGTTTTTTTGCGCTCAAATCGCTTCGAGAACGCTGAAAACGCAATTTTGATGATTCTAAGCTCATTTTTTTCACTTGCACAGAAAGTTTTAGGTTTCCCATTTCAACACGTTGTTCCGCTCATTTCGATAGTTAGGGCGCCGCAAACATGATATCCGACATGGTAAGATCAGAAATTTCGGTTTAGTAGCTGCCCTTTAGGTCATAAGTTTAGCTCTCAAAACATCATTTTAAGCTCTGAAACGTTGCCGTTATCGATTTAGGCAGCTTTTTTGCGCTCAAATCGCTTCGACAACGCTTAAAACGCGATTTTGATGATTCTAAACTCATTTGTTTTCACTTGCAAAGAAAGTTTTAGGTTTCTCATTTCAACACGTTGTTCCGCTCCTTTCGATAGTTAGAGCGCCGAAAACATTAGATCCGACATGGCAAGATCAGAAATTTCGATTTAGTAGCTATCCTTTAGGTCTTGTGTTTAACCTTCAAAAAATAATTTTGAGCTCTAAAACGTTGCCGTTGTCGATTTAGACAGCTTTTTTGCGCTCAAGTCGCTTCGAGAACGCTTAAAACGCAATTTTGATGATTCTAAGCTCATTTTTTTTCACTCTCAAAGAAAGTTTTAGGTTTCTCATTTAAACACGTTGTTCCGCTCATTTCGATAGTTATAGCGCCACAAACATGATATCCGACATTGTAAGATCAGAAATTTCGGTTTAGTAGCTGCCCTTTAGGTTTAATTTTAGCCCTCAAAACATCATTTTAAGCTCCAAAACGTTGCCGTTATCGATTTAGACAGTTTTTTTGCGCTCAAATCGCTTCCAGAACACTGGAAACGCGATTTTGATGATTCTAAGCTCATTTTTTTCACTTGCACAGAAAGTTTTAGGTTTCTCATTTCAACACGTTGTTCCGCTCATTTCGATAGTTATAGCGCCACAAACATGATATTCGACATTATAAGATCAGAAATTTCAGTTTAGTAGCTGCCCTTTAGGTCTTAAGTCTAGCTCTGAAAACATCATTTTAAACTCTAAAACGTTGCCGTTATCGATTTAGACGGCTTTTTTTGCGCTAAAATCGCATCGAGAACGCTTAAAACGCGATTCTGATGATTCCAAGCTCATTTTTTTCACTTGCAAAGAAAGTTTTAGGTTTCCCATTTCAACACGTTGTTCCGCTGATTTCCATAGTTATAGCGCCGCAAATATGATATCCGACATTGTAAGATCAGAAATTTCGGTTTAGTAGCTGCCCTTTAGGTCTTAAGTATAGCTCTCAAAACATCATTTTAAGCTCTAAAACGTTGCCGTTATCGATTTAGACAGTTTTTTTGCGCTCAAATGGCTTCGAGAACGCTCAAAACGCGATTTTGATGATTCTAAGCTCATTTGTTTTCACTTGAAAAGAAAGTTTTAGGTTTCTCATTTCAACACGTTGTTCCGCTCATTTCGATAGTTAGAGCGCCGCAAACATGATATCCGACATGGTTTAAATCAGAAATTTCTATTTAGTAGCTGTCCTTTAGGTCTTGTGTTTAACCTTAAAAAAATCATTTTAAGCTCTAAAACGTTTCCGTTATCGATTTAGACAGTTTTTTGTCGCTCAAATCGCTTCGAGAACGCTCAAAACGCGATTTTGATGATTCTAAGCTCATTTTTTTCACTTGCAGAGAAAGTTTTAGGTTTCCCATTTCAACACGTTGTTCCGCTCATTTCGATAGTTAGAGCGCCGCAAACATGATATCCGACATAGTAAGATCAGAAATTTTGATTTAGTAGCTGTCCTTTAGGTCTTGTGTTTAACCTTCGAAACATCATTTTAAGCTCTAAAACGTGGCCGTTATCGATTTAGGCAGTTTTTTTGCGCTCAAATCGCTTCGAGAACGCTGAAAACGCAATTTTGATGATTCTAAGCTCATTTTTTTCACTTGCACAGAAAGTTTTAGGTTTCCCATTTCAACACGTTGTTCCGGTCATTTTGATAGTTAGGGCGCCGCAAACATGATATCCGACATGGTAAGATCAGAAATTTCGGTTTAGTAGCTGCCCTTTAGGTCTTAAGTTTAGCTCTCAAAACATCATTTTAAGCTCTGAAACGTTGCCGTCATCGACTTAGGCAGCTTTTTGCACTCAAGTCGCTTCGAGAACGCTTAAAACGCGATTTTGATGATTCTAAGCTCATTTTTTTTCACTCTCAAAGAAAGTTTTAGGTTTCTCATTTAAACACGTTGTTCCGCTCATTTCGATAGTTATAGCGCCACAAACATGATATCCGACATTGTAAGATCAGAAATTTCGGTTTAGTAGCTGCCCTTTAGGTTTAATTTTAGCCCTCAAAACATCATTTTAAGCTCCAAAACGTTGCCGTTATCGATTTAGACAGTTTTTTTGCGCTCAAATCGCTTCCAGAACACTGGAAACGCGATTTTGATGATTCTAAGCTCATTTTTTTCATTTGCACAGAAAGTTTTAGGTTTCTCATTTCAACACGTTGTTCCGCTCATTTCGATAGTTATAGCGCCACAAACATGATATTCGACATTATAAGATCAGAAATTTCAGTTTAGTAGTTGCCCTTTAGGTCTTAAGTCTAGCTCTCAAAACATCATTTTAACCTCTAAAACGTTGCCGTTATCGATTTAGACGGCTTTTTTTGCGCTAAAATCGCATCGAGAACGCTTAAAACGCGATTCTGATGATTCCAAGCTCATTTTTTTCACTTGCAGAGAAAGTTTTAGGTTTCCCATTTCAACACGTTGTTCCGCTCATTTCGATAGTTAGAGCGCCGAAAACATAATATCCGACATGGTAAGATCAGAAATTTTGATTTAGTAGCTGTCCTTTAGGTCTTGTGTTTAACCTTCGAAACATCATTTTAAGCTCTAAAACGTGGCCGTTATCGATTTAGGCAGTTTTTTGCGCTCAAATCGCTTCCAGAACGCTGAAAACGCAATTTTGATGATTCTAAGCTCATTTTTTTCACTTGCACAGAAAGTTTTAGGTTTCCCATTTCAACACGTTGTTCCGCTCATTTCGATAGTTAGAGCGCCGAAAACATAATATCCGACATGGTAAGATCAGAAATTTTGATTTAGTAGCTGTCCTTTAGGTCTTGTGTTTAACCTTTGAAACATCATTTTAAGCTCTAAAACGTGGCCGTTATCGATTTAGGCAGTTTTTTGCGCTCAAATCGCTTCCAGAACGCTGAAAACGCAATTTTGATGATTCTAAGCTCATTTTTTTCACTTGCACAGAAAGTTTTAGGTTTCCCATTTCAACACGTTGTTCCGGTCATTTTGATAGTTAGGGCGCCGCAAACATGATATCCGACATGGTAAGATCAGAAATTTCGGTTTAGTAGCTGCCCTTTAGGTCTTAAGTTTAGCTCTCAAAACATCATTTTAAGCTCTGAAACGTCGCCGTCATCGACTTAGGCAGCTTTTTGCACTCAAGTCGCTTCGAGAACGCTTAAAACGCGATTTTGATGATTCTAAGCTCATTTTTTTCACTTGCAAAGAAAGTTCTAGGTTTCTCATTTCAACACGTTGTTCCGCTCATTTCGTTAGTTAGAGCGCCGCAAACATGATATCCGACATGGTAAGATCAGAAATTTCGGTTTAGTAGCTGCCCTTTAGGTCTTAAATTTAGCTCTCAAAACATCATTTTAAGCTCTAAAATGTTGCCGTTATCGATTTAGAGGGCTTTTTTTTGCGCTAAAATCGCTTCGAGAACGCTTAAAACGCGATTCTGATGATTCCAAGCTCATTTTTTTCACTTTTAAAGAAAGTTTTAGGTTTCCCATTTCAACACGTTGTTCTCCTCATTTCCATAGTTATAGCGCCGCAAACATGATATCCGACATTGTAAGATCAGAAATCTCGGTTTAGTAGCTGCCCTTTAGGTCTATAGTTTAGCTCTCAAAACATCATTTTGAGCTCTAAAACGTTGCCGTTATCGATTTAGACAGTTTTTTTGCGCTCAAATGGCTTCGAGAACGCTCAAAACGCGATTTTGATGATTCTAAGCTCATTTGTTTTCGCTTGAAAAGAAAGTTTTAGGTTTCTCATTTCAACACGTTGTTCCGCTCATTTCGATAGTTAGAGCGCCGAAAACATAATATCCGACATGGTAAAATCAGAAATTTCTATTTAGTAGCTGTCCTTTCGGTCTTGTGTTTAACCTGCAAAACATCATTTTAAGCTCTAAAACGTTGCCGTTATCGATTTAGACGGCTTTTTTTGCGCTAAAATCTCTTCGAGAACGCTTAAAACGCGATTCTGATGATTCCAAGCTCATTTTTTTCACTTGCAAAGAAAGTTTTAGGTTTCCCATTTCAACACGTTGTTCCGCTGATTTCTATAGTTATAGCGCCGCAAACATGATATCCGACATTGTAAGATCAGAAATTTCGGTTTAGTAGCTGCCCTTTAGGTCTTAAGGATAGCTCTCAAAACATCATTTTAAGCTCTAAAACGTTGCCGTTATCGATTTAGACAGTTTTTTGCGCTCAAATGGCTTCGAGAGCGCTCAAAACGCGATTTTGATGATTCTCAGCTCATTTGTTTTCACTTGAAAAGAAAGTTTTAGGTTGCTCATTTCAACACGTTGTTCCGCTCATTTCGATAGTTAGAGCGCCGCAAACATGATATCCGACATGGTAAAATCAGAAATTTCTATTTAGTAGCTGTCCTTTAGGTCTTGTGTTTAACCTGCAAAAAATCATTTTAAGCTCTAAAACGTTTCCGTTATCGATTTAGACAGTTTTTTTTCGCTCAAATCGCTTCGAGAACGCTCAAAACGCGATTTTGATGATTCTAAGCTGATTTTTTTCACTTGCACAGAAAGTTTTAGGTTTCCCATTTCCACACGTTGTTCCGCTCATTTCGATAGTTAGAGCGCCGCAAACGTGATATCCGACATGGTAAGATCAGAAATTTCGGTTTAGTAGCTGCCCTTTAGGTTTAATTTTAGCCCTCAAAACATCATTTTAAGCTCCAAAACGTTGCCGTTATCGATTTATACAGTTTTTTTGCGCTCAAATCGCTTCCAGAACACTGGAAACGCGATTTTGATGATCCTAAGCTCATTTTTTTCACTTGCACAGAAAGTTTTAGGTTTCTCATTTCAACACGTTGTTCCGCTCATTTCGATAGTTATAGCGCCACAAACATGATATTCGACATTATAAGATCAGAAATTTCAGTTTAGTAGCTGCCCTTTAGGTCTTAAGTCTAGCTCTCAAAACATCATTTTAACCTCTAAAACGTTGCCGTTATCGATTTAGACGGCTTTTTTTGCGCTAAAATCGCATCGAGAACGCTTAAAACGCGATTCTGATGATTCCAAGCTCATTTTTTTCACTTGCAAAGAAAGTTTTAGGTTTCCCATTTCAACACGTTGTTCCGCTGATTTCCATGGTTATAGCGCCGCAAACATGATATCCGACATTGTAAGATCAGAAATTTCGGTTTAATAGCTGCCCTTTAGGTCTTAAGTATAGCTCTCAAAACATCATTTTAAGCTCTAAAACGTTGCCGTTATCGATTTAGACAGTTTTTTTGCGCTCAAATGGCTTCGAGAACGCTCAAAACGCGATATTGATGATTCTAAGCTCATTTGTTTTCACTTGAAAAGAAAGTTTTAGGTTTCTCATTTCAACACGTTGTTCCGCTCATTTCGATAGTTAGAGCGCCGCAAACATGATATCCGACATGGTTTAAATCAGAAATTTCTATTTAGTAGCTGTCCTTTAGGTCTTGTGTTTAACCTTAAAAAAATCATTTTAAGCTCTAAAACGTTTCCGTTATCGATTTAGACAGTTTTTTGTCGCTCAAATCGCTTCGAGAACGCTCAAAACGGGATTTTGATGATTCTAAGCTCATTTTTTTCACTTGCAGAGAAAGTTTTAGGTTTCCCATTTCAACACGTTGTTCCGCTCATTTCGATAGTTAGAGCGCCGCAAACATGATATCCGACATGGTAAGATCAGAAATTTTGATTTAGTAGCTGTCCTTTAGGTCTTGTGTTTAACCTTCGAAACATCATTTTAAGCTCTAAAACGTGGCCGTTATCGATTTAGGCAGTTTTTTTGCGCTCAAATCGCTTCGAGAACGCTCAAAACGCGATTTTGATGATTCTAAGCTCATTTGTTTTCACTTGAAAAGAAAGTTTTAGGTTTCTCATTTCAACACGTTGTTCCGCTCATTTCGATAGTTAGAGCGCCGCAAACATGATATCCGACATGGTTTAGATCAGAAATTTCTAATTAGTAGCTGTCCTTTAGGTCTTGTGTTCAACCTTAAAAAAATCATTTTAAGCTCTAAAACGTTTCCGTTATCGATTTAGACAGTTTTTTGTTGCTCAAATCGCTTCGAGAACGCTCAAAACGCGATTTTGATGATTCTAAAATCATTTTTTTCACTTGCAGAGAAAGTTTTAGGTTTCCCATTTCAACACGTTGTTCCGCTCATTTCGATAGTTAGAGCGCCGCAAACATGATATCCGACATGGTAAGATCAGAAATTTTGATTTAGTAGCTGTCCTTTAGGTCTTGTGTTTAACCTTCGAAACATCATTTTAAGCTCTAAAACGTGGCCGTTATCGATTTAGGCAGTTTTTTTGCGCTCAAATCGCTTCGAGAACGCTGAAAACGCAATTTTGATGATTCTAAGCTCATTTTTTTCACTTGCACAGAAAGTTTTAGGTTTCCCATTTCAACACGTTGTTCCGGTCATTTTGATAGTTAGGGCGCCGCAAACATGATATCCGACATGGTAAGATCACAAATTTCGGTTTAGTAGCTGCCCTTTAGGTCTTAAATTTAGCTCTCAAAACATCATTTTAAGCTCTAAATTGTTGCCGTTATCGATTTAGAGGGCTTTTTTTTGCGCTAAAATCGCTTCGAGAACGCTTAAAACGCGATTCTGATGATTCCAAGCTCATTTTTTTCACTTGCAAAGAAAGTTTTAGGTTTCCCATTTCAACACGTTGCTCCGCTGATTTCCATAGTTATAGCGCCGCAAACATGATATCCGACATTGTAAGATCAGAAATTTCGGTTTAGTAGCTGCCCTTTAGGTCTTAAGTATAGCTCTCAAAACATCATTTTAAGCTCTAAAACGTTGCCGTTATCGATTTAGACAGTTCTTTTGCGCTCAAATGGCTTCGAGAACGCTCAAAACGCGATATTGATGATTCTAAGCTCATTTGTTTTCACTTGAAAAGAAAGTTTTAGGTTTCTCATTTCAACACGTTGTTCCGCTCATTTCGATAGTTAGAGCGCCGCAAACATGATATCCGACATGGTTTAAATCAGAAATTTCTATTTAGTAGCTGTCCTTTAGGTCTTGTGTTTAACCTTAAAAAAATCATTTTAAGCTCTAAAACGTTTCCGTTATCGATTTAGACAGTTTTTTGTCGCTCAAATCGCTTCGAGAACGCTCAAAACGCGATTTTGATGATTCTAAGCTCATTTTTTCACTTGCAGAGAAAGTTTTAGGTTTCCCATTTCAACACGTTGTTCCGCTCATTTCGATAGTTAGAGCGCCGCAAACATGATATCCGACATGGTAAGATCAGAAATTTTGATTTAGTAGCTGTCCTTTTGGTCTTGTGTTTAACCTTCGAAACATCATTTTAAGCTCTAAAACGTGGCCGTTATCGATTTAGGCAGTTTTTTTGCGCTCAAATCGCTTCGAGAACGCTGAAAACGCAATTTTGATGATTCTAAGCTCATTTTTTTCACTTGCACAGAAAGTTTTAGGTTTCCCATTTCAACACGTTGTTCCGGTCATTTTGATAGTTAGGGCGCCGCAAACATGATATCCGACATGGTAAGATCAGAAATTTCGGTTTGGTAGCTGCCCTTTAGGTCTTAAGTTTAGCCCTCAAAACATCATTTTAAGCTCTGAAACGTTGCCGTCATCGACTTAGGCAGCTTTTTGCACTCAAATCGCTTCGAGAACGCTTAAAACGCGATTTTGATGATTCTAAGCTCATTTTTTTCACTTGCAAAGAAAGTTCTAGGTTTCTCATTTCAACACGTTGTTCCGCTCATTTCGATAGTTAGAGCGCCGCAAACATGATATCCGACATGGTAAGATCAGAAATTTCGGTTTAGTAGCTGCCCTTTAGGTCTTAAATTTAGCTCTCAAAACATCATTTTAAGCTCTAAAATGTTGCCGTTATCGATTTAGACGGCTTTTTTTTGCGCTAAAATCGCTTCGAGAACGCTTAAAACGCGATTCTGATGATTCCAAGCTCATTTTTTTCACTTGCAAAGAAAGTTTTAGGTTTCCCATTTCAACACGTTGTTCTGCTCATTTCCATAGTTATAGTGCCGCAAACATGATATCCGACATTGTAAGATCAGAAATTTCGGTTTAGTAGCTGCCCTTTAGGTCTATAGTTTAGCTCTCAAAACATCATTTTGAGCTCTAAAACGTTGCCGTTATCGATTTAGACAGTTTTTTTGCGCTCAAATGGCTTCGAGAACGCTCAAAACGCGATTTTGATGATTCTAAGCTCATTTGTTTTCACTTGAAAAGAAAGTTTTAGGTTTCTCATTTCAACACGTTGTTCCGCTCATTTCGATAGTTAGAGCGCCGAAAACATGATATCCGACATGGTAAAATCAGAAATTTCTATTTAGTAGCTGTCCTTTCGGTCTTGTGTTTAACCTGCAAAACATCATTTTAAGCTCTAAAACGTTGCCGTTATTGATTTAGACAGTTTTTTTGCGCTCAAATCGCTTCGAGAACGCTCAAAACGCGATTTTGATGATTCTAAGCTCATTTTTTTCACTTGCACAGAAAGTTTTAGGTTTCTCATTTCAACACGTTGTTCCGCTCATTTCGATAGTTATAGCGCCACAAACATGATATCCGACATTGTAAGATCAGAAATTTCAGTTTAGTAGCTGCCCTTTAGGTCTTAAGTCTAGCTCTCAAAACATCATTTTAACCTCTAAAACGTTGCCGTTATCGATTTAGACAGCTTTTTTTGCGCTAAAATCTCTTCGAGAACGCTTAAAACGCGATTCTGATGATTCCAAGCTCATTTTTTTCACTTGCAAAGAAAGTTTTAGGTTTCCCATTTCAACACGTTGTTCCGCTGATTTCCATAGTTATAGCGCCGCAAACATGATATCCGACATTGTAAGATCAGAAATTTCGGTTTAATAGCTGCCCTTTAGGTCTTAAGGATAGCTCTCAAAACATCATTTTAAGCTCTAAAACGTTGCCGTTATCGATTTGGACAGTTTTTTGCGCTCAAATGGCTTCGAGAACGCTCAAAACGCGATTTTGATGATTCTAAGCTAATTTTTTTCACTTGCACAGAAAGTTTTAGGTTTCCCATTTCAACACGTTGTTCCGCTTATTTCGATAGTTAGAGCGCCGCAAACATGATATCCGACATGGTAAGATCAGAAATTTTGATTTAGTAGCTGTCCTTTAGGTCTTGTGTTTAACCTTCGAAACATCATTTTAAGCTCTAAAACGTGGCCGTTATCGATTTAGGCAGTTTTTTTGCGCTCAAATCGCTTCGAGAACGCTGAAAACGCAATTTTGATGATTCTAAGCTCATTTTTGCACTTGCACAGAAAGTTTTAGGTTTCCCATTTCAACACGTTGTTCCGCTCATTTCGATAGTTAGGGCGCCGTAAACATGATATCCGACATGGTAAGATCAGAAATTTTGATTTAGTAGCTGTCCTTTAGGTCTTGTGTTTAACCTTCGAAACATCATTTTAAGCTCTAAAACGTGGCCGTTATCGATTTAGGCAGTTTTTTTGCGCTCAAATCGCTTCGAGAACGCTGAAAACGCAATTTTGATGATTCTCAGCTCATTTTTGCACTTGCACAGAAAGTTTTAGGTTTCCCATTTCAACACGTTGTTCCGCTCATTTCGATAGTTAGGGCGCCGCAAACATGATATCCGACATGGTAAGATCAGAAATTTCGATTTAGTACCTGCCCTTTAGGTCATAAGTTTAGCTCTCAAAACATCATTTTAAGCTCTGAAACGTTGCCGTTATCGATTTAGGCAGTTTTTTTGCGCTCAAATCGCTTCGAAAACGCTTAAAACGCGATTTTGATGATTCTAAACTCATTTGTTTTCACTTGCAAAGAAAGTTTTAGGTTTCTCATTTCAACACGTTGTTCCGCTCATTTCGATAGTTAGAGCGCCGAAAACATGAGATCCGACATGGCAAGATCAGAAATTTCGATTTAGTAGCTATCCTTTAGGTCTTGTGTTTAACCTTCAAAAAATAATTTTGAGCTCTAAAACGTTGCCGTTGTCCATTTAGACAGCTTTTTTGCGCTCAAGTCGCTTCGAGAACGCTTAAACGCAATTTTGATGATTCTAAGCTCATTTTTTTTCACTCTCAAAGAAAGTTTTAGGTTTCTCATTTAAACACGTTGTTCCGCTCATTTCGATAGTTATAGCGCCACAAACATGATATCCGACATTGTAAGATCAGAAATTTCGGTTTAGTAGCTGCCCTTTAGGTTTAATTTTAGCCCTCAAAACATCATTTTAAGCTCCAAAACGTTGCCGTTATCGATTTATACAGTTTTTTTGCGCTCAAATCGCTTCCAGAACACTGGAAACGCGATTTTGATGATCCTAAGCTCATTTTTTCACTTGCACAGAAAGTTTTAGGTTTCTCATTTCAACACGTTGTTCCGCTCATTTCGATAGTTATAGCGCCACAAACATGATATTCGACATTATAAGATCAGAAATTTTAGTTTAGTAGCTGCCCTTTAGGTCTTAAGTCTAGCTCTCAAAACATCATTTTAACCTCTAAAACGTTGCCGTTATCGATTTAGACGGCTTTTTTTGCACTAAAATCGCATCGAGAACGCTTAAAACGCGATTCTGATGATTCCAAGCTCATTTTTTTCACTTGCAAAGAAAGTTTTAGGTTTCCCATTTCAACACGTTGTTCCGCTGATTTCCATAGTTATAGCGCCGCAAACATGATATCCGACATTGTAAGATCAGAAATTTCGGTTTAGTAGCTGCCCTTTAGGTCTTAAGTATAGCACTCAAAACATCGTTTTAAGCTCTAAAACGTTGCCGTTATCGATTTAGACAGTTTTTTTGCGCTCAAATGGCTTCGAGAACGCTCAAAACGCGATTTTGATGATTCTAAGCTCATTTGTTTTCACTTGAAAAGAAAGTTTTAGGTTTCTCATTTCAACACGTTGTTCCGCTCATTTCGATAGTTAGAGCGCCGCAAACATGATATCCGACATGGTTTAAATCAGAAATTTCTATTTAGTAGCTGTCCTTTAGGTCTTGTGTTTAACCTTAAAAAAATCATTTTAAGCTCTAAAACGTTTCCGTAATCGATTTAGACAGTTTTTTGTCGCTCAAATCGCTTCGAGAACGCTCAAAACGCGATTTTGATGATTCTAAAATCATTTTTTTCACTTGCACAGAAAGTTTTAGGTTTCCCATTTCAACACGTTGTTCCGCTCATTTCGATAGTTAGAGCGCCGCAAACATGATATCCGACATGGTAAGATCAGAAATTTTGATTTAGTAGCTGTCCTTTAGGTCTTGTGTTTAACCTTCGAAACATCATTTTAAGCTCTAAAACGTGGCCGTTATCGATTTAGGCAGTTTTTTTGCGCTCAAATCGCTTCGAGAACGCTGAAAACGCAATTTTGATGACTCTAAGCTCATTTTTTTCACTTGCACAGAAAGTTTTAGGTTTCCCATTTCAACACGTTGTTCCGGTCATTTTGATAGTTAGGGCGCCGCAAACATGATATCCGACATGGTAAGATCAGAAATTTCGGTTTAGTAGCTGCCCTTTAGGTCTTAAGTTTAGCTCTCAAAACATCATTTTAAGCTCTGAAACGTTGCCGTCATCGACTTAGGCAGCTTTTTGCACTCAAATCGCTTCGAGAACGCTTAAAACGCGATTTTGATGATTCTAAGCTCATTTTTTTCACTTGCAAAGAAAGTTCTAGGTTTCTCATTTCAACACGTTGTTCCGCTCATTTTGATAGTTAGAGCGCCGCAAACATGATATCCGACATGGTAAGATCAGAAATTTCGGTTTAGTAGCTGCCCTTTAGGTCTTAAATTTAGCTCTCAAAACATCATTTTAAGCTCTAAAATGTTGCCGTTATCGATTTAGAGGGCTTTTTTTTGCGCTAAAATCGCTTCGAGAACGCTTAAAACGCGATTCTGATGATTCCAAGCTCATTTTTTTCACTTGCAAAGAAAGTTTTAGGTTTCCCATTTCAACACGTTGTTCCGCTGATTTCCATAGTTATAGCGCCGCAAACATGATATCCGACATTGTAAGATCAGAAATTTCGGTTTAGTAGCTGCCCTTTAGGTCTTAAGTATAGCTCTCAAAACATCATTTTAAGCTCTAAAATGTTGCCGTTATCGATTTAGACAGTTTTTTTGCGCTCAAATGGCTTCGAGAACGCTCAAAACGCGATTTTGATGATTCTAAGCTCATTTGTTTTCACTTGAAAAGAAAGTTTTAGGTTTCTCATTTCAACACGTTGTTCCGCTCATTTCGATAGTTAGAGCGCCGCAAACATGATATCCGACATGGTTTAAATCAGAAATTTCTAATTAGTAGCTGTCCTTTAGGTCTTGTGTTTAACCTTAAAAAAATCATTCTAAGCTCTAAAACGTTTCCGTTATCGATTTAGACAGTTTTTTGTCGCTCAAATCGCTTCGAGAACGCTCAAAACGCCATTTTGATGATTCTAAAATCATTTTTTTCACTTGCAGAGAAAGTTTTAGGTTTCCCATTTCAACACGTTGCTCCGCTCATTTCGATAGTTAGAGCGCCGCAAACATGATATCCGACATGGTAAGATCAGAAATTTTGATTTAGTAGCTGTCCTTTAGGTCTTGTGTTTAACCTTCGAAACATCATTTTAAGCTCTAAAACGTGGCCGTTATCGATTTAGGCAGTTTTTTTGCGCTCAAATCGCTTCGAGAACGCTGAAAACGCAATTTTGATGATTCTAAGCTCATTTTTTTCACTTGCACAGAAAGTTTTAGGTTTCCCATTTCAACACGTTGTTCCGGTCATTTTGATAGTTAGGGCGCCGCAAACATGATATCCGACATGGTAAGATCAGAAATTTCGGTTTAGTAGCTGCCCTTTAGGTCTTAAATTTAGCTCTCAAAACATCATTTTAAGCTCTAAATTGTTGCCGTTATCGATTTAGAGGGCTTTTTTTTGCGCTAAAATCGCTTCAAGAACGCTTAAAACGCGATTCTGATGATTCCAAGCTCATTTTTTTCACTTGCAAAGAAAGTTTTAGGTTTCCCATTTCAACACGTTGTTCCGCTGATTTCCATAGTTATAGCGCCGCAAACATGATATCCGACATTGTAAGATCAGAAATTTCGGTTTAGTAGCTGCCCTTTAGGTCTTAAGTATAGCTCTCAAAACATCATTTTAAGCTCTAAAACGTTGCCGTTATCGATTTAGACAGTTTTTTCGCTCAAATGGCTTCGAGAACGCTCAAAACGCGATATTGATGATTCTAAGCTCATTTGTTTTCACTTGAAAAGAAAGTTTTAGGTTTCTCATTTCAACACGTTGTTCCGCTCATTTCGATAGTTAGAGCGCCGCAAACATGATATCCGACATGGTTTAAATCAGAAATTTCTATTTAGTAGCTGTCCTTTAGGTCTTGTGTTTAACCTTAAAAAAATCATTTTAAGCTCTAAAACGTTTCCGTTATCGATTTAGACAGTTTTTTGTCGCTCAAATCGCTTCGAGAACGCTCAAAACGCGATTTTGATGATTCTAAGCTCATTTTTTTCACTTGCAGAGAAAGTTTTAGGTTTCCCATTTCAACACGTTGTTCCGCTCATTTCGATAGTTAGAGCGCCGCAAACATGATATCCGACATGGTAAGATCAGAAATTTTGATTTAGTAGCTGTCCTTTAGGTCTTGTGTTTAACCTTCGAAACATCATTTTAAGCTCTAAAACGTGGCCGTTGTCGATTTAGGCAGTTTTTTTGCGCTCAAATCGCTTCGAGAACGCTGAAAACGCAATTTTGATGATTCTAAGCTCATTTTTTTCACTTGCACAGAAAGTTTTAGGTTTCCCATTTCAACACGTTGTTCCGGTCATTTTGATAGTTAGGGCGCCGCAAACATGATATCCGACATGGTAAGATCAGAAATTTCGGTTTAGTAGCTGCCCTTTAGGTCTTAAGTTTAGCTCTCAAAACATCATTTTAAGCTCTGAAACGTTGCCGTCATCGACTTAGGCATCTTTTTGCACTCGAATCGCTTCGAGAACGCTTAAAACGCGATTTTGATGATTCTAAGCTCATTTTTTTCACTTGCAAAGAAAGTTCTAGGTTTCTCATTTCAACACGTTGTTCCGCTCATTTCGATAGTTAGAGCGCCGCAAACATGATATCCGACATGGTAAGATCAGAAATTTCGGTTTAGTAGCTGCCCTTTAGGTCTTAAATTTAGCTCTCAAAACATCATTTTAAGCTCTAAAATGTTGCCGTTATCGATTTAGACGGCTTTTTTTTGCGCTCAAATCGCTTCGAGAACGCTGAAAACGCAATTTTGATGATTCTAAGCTCATTTTTTTCACTTGCACAGAAAGTTTTAGGTTTCCCATTTCAACACGTTGTTCCGGTCATTTTGATAGTTAGGGCGCCGCAAACATGATATCCGACATGGTAAGATCAGAAATTTCGGTTTAGTAGCTGCCCTTTAGGTCTTAAGTTTAGCTCTCAAAACATCATTTTAAGCTCTGAAACGTTGCCGTCATCGACTTAGGCAGCTTTTTGCACTCAAGTCGCTTCGAGAACGCTTAAAACGCGATTTTGATGATTCTAAGCTCATTTTTTTTCACTCTCAAAGAAAGTTTTAGGTTTCTCATTTAAACACGTTGTTCCGCTCATTTCGATAGTTATAGCGCCACAAACATGATATCCGACATTGTAAGATCAGAAATTTCGGTTTAGTAGCTGCCCTTTAGGTTTAATTTTAGCCCTCAAAACATCATTTTAAGCTCCAAAACGTTGCCGTTATCGATTTAGACAGTTTTTTTGCGCTCAAATCGCTTCCAGAACACTGGAAACGCGATTTTGATGATTCTAAGCTCATTTTTTTCATTTGCACAGAAAGTTTTAGGTTTCTCATTTCAACACGTTGTTCCGCTCATTTCGATAGTTATAGCGCCACAAACATGATATTCGACATTATAAGATCAGAAATTTCAGTTTAGTAGTTGCCCTTTAGGTCTTAAGTCTAGCTCTCAAAACATCATTTTAACCTCTAAAATGTTGCCGTTATCGATTTAGACAGTTTTTTTGCGCTCAAATGGCTTCGAGAACGCTCAAAACGCGATTTTGATGATTCTAAGCTCATTTGTTTTCACTTGAAAAGAAAGTTTTAGGTTTCTCATTTCAACACGTTGTTCCGCTCATTTCGATAGTTAGAGCGCCGCAAACATGATATCCGACATGGTTTAAATCAGAAATTTCTAATTAGTAGCTGTCCTTTAGGTCTTGTGTTTAACCTTAAAAAAATCATTCTAAGCTCTAAAACGTTTCCGTTATCGATTTAGACAGTTTTTTGTCGCTCAAATCGCTTCGAGAACGCTCAAAACGCCATTTTGATGATTCTAAAATCATTTTTTTCACTTGCAGAGAAAGTTTTAGGTTTCCCATTTCAACACGTTGCTCCGCTCATTTCGATAGTTAGAGCGCCGCAAACATGATATCCGACATGGTAAGATCAGAAATTTTGATTTAGTAGCTGTCCTTTAGGTCTTGTGTTTAACCTTCGAAACATCATTTTAAGCTCTAAAACGTGGCCGTTATCGATTTAGGCAGTTTTTTTGCGCTCAAATCGCTTCGAGAACGCTGAAAACGCAATTTTGATGATTCTAAGCTCATTTTTTTCACTTGCACAGAAAGTTTTAGGTTTCCCATTTCAACACGTTGTTCCGGTCATTTTGATAGTTAGGGCGCCGCAAACATGATATCCGACATGGTAAGATCAGAAATTTCGGTTTAGTAGCTGCCCTTTAGGTCTTAAATTTAGCTCTCAAAACATCATTTTAAGCTCTAAATTGTTGCCGTTATCGATTTAGAGGGCTTTTTTTTGCGCTAAAATCGCTTCAAGAACGCTTAAAACGCGATTCTGATGATTCCAAGCTCATTTTTTTCACTTGCAAAGAAAGTTTTAGGTTTCCCATTTCAACACGTTGTTCCGCTGATTTCCATAGTTATAGCGCCGCAAACATGATATCCGACATTGTAAGATCAGAAATTTCGGTTTAGTAGCTGCCCTTTAGGTCTTAAGTATAGCTCTCAAAACATCATTTTAAGCTCTAAAACGTTGCCGTTATCGATTTAGACAGTTTTTTCGCTCAAATGGCTTCGAGAACGCTCAAAACGCGATATTGATGATTCTAAGCTCATTTGTTTTCACTTGAAAAGAAAGTTTTAGGTTTCTCATTTCAACACGTTGTTCCGCTCATTTCGATAGTTAGAGCGCCGCAAACATGATATCCGACATGGTTTAAATCAGAAATTTCTATTTAGTAGCTGTCCTTTAGGTCTTGTGTTTAACCTTAAAAAAATCATTTTAAGCTCTAAAACGTTTCCGTTATCGATTTAGACAGTTTTTTGTCGCTCAAATCGCTTCGAGAACGCTCAAAACGCGATTTTGATGATTCTAAGCTCATTTTTTTCACTTGCAGAGAAAGTTTTAGGTTTCCCATTTCAACACGTTGTTCCGCTCATTTCGATAGTTAGAGCGCCGCAAACATGATATCCGACATGGTAAGATCAGAAATTTTGATTTAGTAGCTGTCCTTTAGGTCTTGTGTTTAACCTTCGAAACATCATTTTAAGCTCTAAAACGTGGCCGTTGTCGATTTAGGCAGTTTTTTTGCGCTCAAATCGCTTCGAGAACGCTGAAAACGCAATTTTGATGATTCTAAGCTCATTTTTTTCACTTGCACAGAAAGTTTTAGGTTTCCCATTTCAACACGTTGTTCCGGTCATTTTGATAGTTAGGGCGCCGCAAACATGATATCCGACATGGTAAGATCAGAAATTTCGGTTTGGTAGCTGCCCTTTAGGTCTTAAGTTTAGCTCTCAAAACATCATTTTAAGCTCTGAAACGTTGCCGTCATCGACTTAGGCATCTTTTTGCACTCGAATCGCTTCGAGAACGCTTAAAACGCGATTTTGATGATTCTAAGCTCATTTTTTTCACTTGCAAAGAAAGTTCTAGGTTTCTCATTTCAACACGTTGTTCCGCTCATTTCGATAGTTAGAGCGCCGCAAACATGATATCCGACATGGTAAGATCAGAAATTTCGGTTTAGTAGCTGCCCTTTAGGTCTTAAATTTAGCTCTCAAAACATCATTTTAAGCTCTAAAATGTTGCCGTTATCGATTTAGACGGCTTTTTTTTGCGCTCAAATCGCTTCGAGAACGCTGAAAACGCAATTTTGATGATTCTAAGCTCATTTTTTTCACTTGCACAGAAAGTTTTAGGTTTCCCATTTCAACACGTTGTTCCGGTCATTTTGATAGTTAGGGCGCCGCAAACATGATATCCGACATGGTAAGATCAGAAATTTCGGTTTAGTAGCTGCCCTTTAGGTCTTAAGTTTAGCTCTCAAAACATCATTTTAAGCTCTGAAACGTTGCCGTCATCGACTTAGGCAGCTTTTTGCACTCAAGTCGCTTCGAGAACGCTTAAAACACGATTTTGATGATTCTAAGCTCATTTTTTTTCACTCTCAAAGAAAGTTTTAGGTTTCTCATTTAAACACGTTGTTCCGCTCATTTCGATAGTTATAGCGCCACAAACATGATATCCGACATTGTAAGATCAGAAATTTCGGTTTAGTAGCTGCCCTTTAGGTTTAATTTTAGCCCTCAAAACATCATTTTAAGCTCCAAAACGTTGCCGTTATCGATTTAGACAGTTTTTTTGCGCTCAAATCGCTTCCAGAACACTGGAAACGCGATTTTGATGATTCTAAGCTCATTTTTTTCATTTGCACAGAAAGTTTTAGGTTTCTCATTTCAACACGTTGTTCCGCTCATTTCGATAGTTATAGCGCCACAAACATGATATTCGACATTATAAGATCAGAAATTTCAGTTTAGTAGTTGCCCTTTAGGTCTTAAGTCTAGCTCTCAAAACATCATTTTAACCTCTAAAACGTTGCCGTTATCGATTTAGACGGCTTTTTTTGCGCTAAAATCGCATCGAGAACGCTTAAAACGCGATTCTGATGATTCCAAGCTCATTTTTTTCACTTGCAGAGAAAGTTTTAGGTTTCCCATTTCAACACGTTGTTCCGCTCATTTCGATAGTTAGAGCGCCGAAAACATAATATCCGACATGGTAAGATCAGAAATTTTGATTTAGTAGCTGTCCTTTAGGTCTTGTGTTTAACCTTCGAAACATCATTTTAAGCTCTAAAACGTGGCCGTTATCGATTTAGGCAGTTTTTTGCGCTCAAATCGCTTCCAGAACGCTGAAAACGCAATTTTGATGATTCTAAGCTCATTTTTTTCACTTGCACAGAAAGTTTTAGGTTTCTCATTTCAACACGTTGTTCCGCTCATTTCGATAGTTATAGCGCCACAAACATGATATTCGACATTATAAGATCAGAAATTTCAGTTTAGTAGTTGCCCTTTAGGTCTTAAGTCTAGCTCTCAAAACATCATTTTAACCTCTAAAACGTTGCCGTTATCGATTTAGACGGCTTTTTTTGCGCTAAAATCGCATCGAGAACGCTTAAAACGCGATTCTGATGATTCCAAGCTCATTTTTTTCACTTGCAGAGAAAGTTTTAGGTTTCCCATTTCAACACGTTGTTCCGCTCATTTCGATAGTTAGAGCGCCGAAAACATAATATCCGACATGGTAAGATCAGAAATTTTGATTTAGTAGCTGTCCTTTAGGTCTTGTGTTTAACCTTCGAAACATCATTTTAAGCTCTAAAACGTGGCCGTTATCGATTTAGGCAGTTTTTTGCGCTCAAATCGCTTCCAGAACGCTGAAAACGCAATTTTGATGATTCTAAGCTCATTTTTTTCACTTGCACAGAAAGTTTTAGGTTTCCCATTTCAACACGTTGTTCCGGTCATTTTGATAGTTAGGGCGCCGCAAACATGATATCCGACATGGTAAGATCAGAAATTTCGGTTTAGTAGCTGCCCTTTAGGTCTTAAGTTTAGCTCTCAAAACATCATTTTAAGCTCTGAAACGTCGCCGTCATCGACTTAGGCAGCTTTTTGCACTCAAGTCGCTTCGAGAACGCTTAAAACGCGATTTTGATGATTCTAAGCTCGTTTTTTTCACTTGCAAAGAAAGTTCTAGGTTTCTCATTTCAACACGTTGTTCCGCTCATTTCGTTAGTTAGAGCGCCGCAAACATGATATCCGACATGGTAAGATCAGAAATTTCGGTTTAGTAGCTGCCCTTTAGGTCTTAAATTTAGCTCTCAAAACATCATTTTAAGCTCTAAAATGTTGCCGTTATCGATTTAGAGGGCTTTTTTTTGCGCTAAAATCGCTTCGAGAACGCTTAAAACGCGATTCTGATGATTCCAAGCTCATTTTTTTCACTTTTAAAGAAAGTTTTAGGTTTCCCATTTCAACACGTTGTTCTCCTCATTTCCATAGTTATAGCGCCGCAAACATGATATCCGACATTGTAAGATCAGAAATCTCGGTTTAGTAGCTGCCCTTTAGGTCTATAGTTTAGCTCTCAAAACATCATTTTGAGCTCTAAAACGTTGCCGTTATCGATTTAGACAGTTTTTTTGCGCTCAAATGGCTTCGAGAACGCTCAAAACGCGATTTTGATGATTCTAAGCTCATTTGTTTTCACTTGAAAAGAAAGTTTTAGGTTTCTCATTTCAACACGTTGTTCCGCTCATTTCGATAGTTAGAGCGCCGAAAACATAATATCCGACATGGTAAAATCAGAAATTTCTATTTAGTAGCTGTCCTTTCGGTCTTGTGTTTAACCTGCAAAACATCATTTTAAACTCTAAAACGTTGCCGTTATCGATTTAGACGGCTTTTTTTGCGCTAAAATCTCTTCGAGAACGCTTAAAACGCGATTCTGATGATTCCAAGCTCATTTTTTTCACTTGCAAAGAAAGTTTTAGGTTTCCCATTTCAACACGTTGTTCCGCTGATTTCTATAGTTATAGCGCCGCAAACATGATATCCGACATTGTAAGATCAGAAATTTCGGTTTAGTAGCTGCCCTTTAGGTCTTAAGGATAGCTCTCAAAACATCATTTTAAGCTCTAAAACGTTGCCGTTATCGATTTAGACAGTTTTTTGCGCTCAAATGGCTTCGAGAGCGCTCAAAACGCGATTTTGATGATTCTAAGCTCATTTGTTTTCACTTGAAAAGAAAGTTTTAGGTTGCTCATTTCAACACGTTGTTCCGCTCATTTCGATAGTTAGAGCGCCGCAAACATGATATCCGACATGGTAAAATCAGAAATTTCTATTTAGTAGCTGTCCTTTAGGTCTTGTGTTTAACCTGCAAAAAATCATTTTAAGCTCTAAAACGTTTCCGTTATCGATTTAGACAGTTTTTTTGCGCTCAAATCGCTTCGAGAACGCTCAAAACGCGATTTTGATGATTCTAAGCTGATTTTTTTCACTTGCACAGAAAGTTTTAGGTTTCCCATTTCCACACGTTGTTCCGCTCATTTCGATAGTTAGAGCGCCGCAAACGTGATATCCGACATGGTAAGATCAGAAATTTCGGTTTAGTAGCTGCCCTTTAGGTCTTAATTTTAGCCCTCAAAACATCATTTTAAGCTCCAAAACGTTGCCGTTATCGATTTAGACAGTTTTTTTGCGCTCAAATCGCTTCCAGAACACTGGAAACGCGATTTTGATGATTCTAAGCTCATTTTTTTCACTTGCAAAGAAAGTTCTAGGTTTCTCATTTCAACACGTTGTTCCGGTCATTTCGATAGTTAGGGCGCCGCAAACATGATATCCGACATGGTAAGATCAGAAATTTCGGTTTAGTAGCTGCCCTTTAGGTCATAAGTTTAGCTCTCAAAACATCATTTTAAGCTCTAAAACGTTGCCGTTATCGATTTAGGCTGCTTTTTTGCGCTCAAATCGCTTCGACAACGCTTAAAACGCGATTCTGATGATTCCAAGCTCATTTTTTTCACTTGCAAAGAAAGTTTTAGGTTTCCCATTTCAACACGTTGTTCCGCTCATTTCGATAGTTATAGCGCCGAAAACATGAGATCCGACATGGCAAGATCAGAAATTTCGATTTAGTAGCTATCCTTTAGGTCTTGTGTTTAACCTTCAAAAAATAATTTTGAGCTCTAAAACGTTGCCGTTGTCGATTTAGACAGTTTTTTTGCGCTCAAATGGCTTCGAGAACGCTCAAAACGCGATTTTGATGATTCTAAGCTCATTTGTTTTCACTTGAAAAGAAAGTTTTAGGTTTCTCATTTCAACACGTTGTTCCGCTCATTTCGATAGTTAGAGCGCCGCAAACATGATATCCGACATGGTTTAAATCAGAAATTTCTATTTAGTAGCTGTCCTTTAGGCCTTGTGTTTAACCTTAAAAAAATCATTTTAAGCTCTAAAATGTTTCCGTTATCGATTTAGACAGTTTTTTGTCGCTCAAATCGCTTCGAGAACGCTCAAAACGCGATTTTGATGATTCTAAGCTCATTTTTTTCACTTGCAGAGAAAGTTTTAGGTTTCCCATTTCAACACGTTGTTCCGCTCATTTTGATAGTTAGAGCGCCGCAAACATGATATCCGACATGGTAAGATCAGAAATTTTTATTTAGTAGCTGTCCTTTAGGTCTTGTGTTTAACCTTCGAAACATCATTTTAAGCTCTAAAACGTGGCCGTTATCGATTTAGGCAGTTTTTTTGCGCTCAAATCGCTTCGAGAACGCTGAAAACGCAATTTTGATGATTCTAAGCTCATTTTTTTCACTTGCACAGAAAGTTTTAGGTTTCCCATTTCAACACGTTGTTCCGGTCATTTTGATAGTTAGGGCGCCGCAAACATGATATTCGACATGCTAAGATCAGAAATTTCGGTTTAGTAGCTGCCCTTTAGGTCTTAAGTTTAGCTCTCAAAACATCATTTTAAGCTCTGAAACGTTGCCGTCATCGACTTAGGCAGCTTTTTGCACTCAAATCGCTTCGAGAACGCTTAAAACGCGATTTTGATGATTCTAAGCTCATTTTTTTCACTTGCAAAGAAAGTTCTAGGTTTCTCATTTCAACACGTTGTTCCGGTCATTTCGATAGTTAGAGCGCCGCAAACATGATATCCGACATGGTAAGATCAGAAATTTCGGTTTAGTAGCTGCCCTCCCTTTAGGTCTTAAATTTAGCTCTCAAAACATCATTTTAAGCTCTAAAATGTTGCCGTTATCGATTTAGACGGCTTTTTTTTTGCGCTAAAATCGTTTCGAGAACGCTTAAAACGCGATTCTGATGATTCCAAGCTCATTTTTTTCACTTGCAAAGAAAGTTTTAGGTTTCCCATTTCAACACGTTGTTCTCCTCATTTCCATAGTTATAGCGCCGCAAACATGATATCCGACATTGTAAGATCAGAAATTTCGGTTTAGTAGCTGCCCTTTAGGTCTACAGTTTAGCTCTCAAAACATCATTTTAAGCTCTAAAACGTTGCCGTTATTGATTTAGACAGTTTTTTTGCGCTCAAATCGCTTCGAGAACGCTCAAAACGCGATTTTGATGATTCTAAGCTCATTTTTTTCACTTGCACAGAAAGTTTTAGGTTTCTCATTTCAACACGTTGTTCCGCTCATTTCGATAGTTATAGCGCCACAAACATGATATCCGACATTGTAAGATCAGAAATTTCAGTTTAGTAGCTGCCCTTTAGGTCTTAAGTCTAGCTCTCAAAACATCATTTTAACCTCTAAAACGTTGCCGTTATCGATTTAGACATTTTTTTGCGCTCAAATGGCTTCGAGAGCGCTCAAAACGCGATTTTGATGATTCTAAGCTCATTTGTTTTCACTTGAAAAGAAAGTTTTAGGTTGCTCATTTCAACACGTTGTTCCGCTCATTTCGATAGTTAGAGCGCCGCAAACATGATATCCGACATGGTAAAATCAGAAATTTCTATTTAGTAGCTGTCCTTTAGGTCTTGTGTTTAACCTGCAAAAAATCATTTTAAGCTCTAAAACGTTTCCGTTATCGATTTAGACAGTTTTTTTGCGCTCAAATTGCTTCGAGAACGCTCAAAACGCGATTTTGATGATTCTAAGCTGATTTTTTTCACTTGCACAGAAAGTTTTAGGTTTCCCATTTCAACACGTTGTTCCGCTCATTTCGATAGTTAGAGCGCCGCAAACATGATATCCGACATGGTAAGATCAGAAATTTTGATTTAGTAGCTGTCCTTAAGGTCTTGTGTTTAACCTTCGAAACATCATTTTAAGCTCTAAAACGTGGCCGTGATCGATTTAGGCAGTTTTTTTGCGCTCAAATCGCTTCGAGAACGCTGAAAACGCAATTTTGATGATTCTAAGCTCATTTTTTTCACTTGCACAGAAAGTTTTAGGTTTCCCATTTCAACACGTTGTTCCGCTCATTTCGATAGTTAGGGCGCCGCAAACATGATATCCGACATGGTAAGATCAGAAATTTCGGTTTAGTAGCTGCCCTTTAGGTCTACAGTTTAGCACTCAAAACATCATTTTAAGCTCTAAAACGTTGCCGTTATTGATTTAGACAGTTTTTTTGCGCTCAAATCGCTTCGAGAACGCTCAAAACGCGATTTTGATGATTCTAAGCTCATTTTTTTCACTTGCACAGAAAGTTTTAGGTTTCTCATTTCAACACGTTGTTCCGCTCATTTCGATAGTTATAGCGCCACAAACATGATATCCGACATTGTAAGATCAGAAATTTCGGTTTAGTAGCTGCCCTTTAGGTCTTAAGTCTAGCTCTCAAAACATCATTTTAACCTCTAAAACGTTGCCGTTATCGATTTAGACATTTTTTGGCGCTCAAATGGCTTCGAGAGCGCTCAAAACGCGATTTTGATGATTCTAAGCTCATTTGTTTTCACTTGAAAAGAAAGTTTTAGGTTGCTCATTTCAACACGTTGTTCCGCTCATTTCGATAGTTAGAGCGCCGCAAACATGATATCCGACATGGTAAAATCAGAAATTTCTATTTAGTAGCTGTCCTTTAGGTCTTGTGTTTAACCTGCAAAAAATCATTTTAAGCTCTAAAACGTTTCCGTTATCGATTTAGACAGTTTTTTTGCGCTCAAATTGCTTCGAGAACGCTCAAAACGCGATTTTGATGATTCTAAGCTGATTTTTTTCACTTGCACAGAAAGTTTTAGGTTTCCCATTTCAACACGTTGTTCCGCTCATTTCGATAGTTAGAGCGCCGCAAACATGATATCCGACATGGTAAGATCAGAAATTTTGATTTAGTAGCTGTCCTTAAGGTCTTGTGTTTAACCTTCGAAACATCATTTTAAGCTCTAAAACGTGGCCGTGATCGATTTAGGCAGTTTTTTTGCGCTCAAATCGCTTCGAGAACGCTGAAAACGCAATTTTGAAGATTCTAAGCTCATTTTTTTCACTTGCACAGAAAGTTTTAGGTTTCCCATTTCAACACGTTGTTCCGCTCATTTCGATAGTTAGGGCGCCGCAAACATGATATCCGACATGGTAAGATCAGAAATTTCGGTTTAGTAGCTGCCCTTTAGGTCATAAGTTTAGCTCTCAAAACATCATTTTAAGCTCTGAAACGTTGCCGTTATCGATTTAGGCAGCTTTTTTGCGCTCAAATCGCTTCGACAACGCTTAAAACGCGATTTTGATGATTCTAAACTCATTTTTTTTCACTCTCAAAGAAAGTTTTAGGTTTCTCATTTAAACACGTTGTTCCGCTCATTTCGATAGTTATAGCGCCACAAACATGATATCCGACATTGTAAGATCAGAAATTTCGGTTTAGTAGCTGCCCTTTAGGTTTAATTTTAGCCCTCAAAACATCATTTTAAGCTCCAAAACGTTGCCGTTATCGATTTAGACAGTTTTTTTGCGCTCAAATCGCTTCCAGAACACTGGAAACGCGATTTTGATGATTCTAAGCTCATTTTTTTCACTTGCACAGAAAGTTTTAGGTTTCTCATTTCAACACGTTGTTCCGCTCATTTCGATAGTTATAACGCCACAAACATGATATTCGACATTATAAGACCAGAAATTTCAGTTTAGTAGCTGCCCTTTAGGTCTTAAGTCTAGCTCTCAAAACATCATTTTAACCTCTAAAACGTTGCCGTTATCGATTTAGACGGCCTTTTTTGCGCTAAAATCGCTTCGAGAACGCTTAAAACGCGATTCTGATTATTCCAAGCTCATTTTTTTCACTTGCAAAGAAAGTTTTAGGTTTCCCATTTCAACACGTTGTTCCGCTGATTTCCATAGTTATAGCGCCGCAAACATGATATCCGACATTGTAAGATCAGAAATTTCGGTTTAGTAGCTGCCCTTTAGGTCTTAAGTATAGCTCTCAAAACATCATTTTAAGCTCTAAAACGTTGCCGTTATCGATTTAGACAGTTTTTTTGCGCTCAAATGGCTTCGAGAACGCTCAAAACGCGATTTTGATGATTCTAAGCTCATTTGTTTTCACTTGAAAAGAAAGTTTTAGGTTTCTCATTTCAACACGTATTTCCGCTCATTTCGATAGTTAGAGCGCCGAAAACATGATATCCGACATGGTAAAATCAGAAGTTTCTATTTAGTAGCTGTCCTTTCGGTCTTGTGTTTAACCTGCAAAACATCATTTTAAGCTCTAAAACGTTGCCGTTATTGATTTAGACAGTTTTTTTGCGCTCAAATCGCTTCGAGAACGCTCAAAACGCGATTTTGATGATTCTAAGCTCATTTTTTTCACTTGCACAGAAAGTTTTAGGTTTCTCATTTCAACACGTTGTTCCGCTCATTTCGATAGTTATGGCGCCACAAACATGATATCCGACATTGTAAGATCAGAAATTTCAGTTTAGTAGCTGCCCTTTAGGTCTTAAGTCTAGCTCTCAAAACATCATTTTAACCTCTAAAACGTTGCCGTTATCGATTTAGACGGCTTTTTTTGCGCTAAAGTCGCTTCGAGAACGCTTAAAACGCGATTCTGATGATTCCAAGCTCATTTTTTTCACTTGCAAAGAAAGTTTTAGGCTTCCCATTGCAACACGTTGTTCCGCTGATTTCCATAGTTATAGCGCCGCAAACATGATATCCGACATTGTAAGATCAGAAATTTCGGTTTAGTAGCTGCCCTTTAGGTCTTAAGGATAGCTCTCAAAACATCATTTTAAGCTCTAAAACGTTGTCGTTATCGATTTAGACAGTTTTTTGCGCTCAAATGGCTTCGAGAGCGCTCAAAACGCGATTTTGATGATTCTAAGCTCATTTGTTTTCACTTGAAAAGAAAGTTTTAGGTTGCTCATTTCAACACGTTGTTCCGCTCATTTCGATAGTTAGAGCGCCGCAAACATGATATCCGACATGGTAAAATCAGAAATTTCTATTTAGTAGCTGTCCTTTAGGTCTTGTGTTTAACCTGCAAAAAATCATTTTAAGCTCTAAAACGTTTCCGTTATCGATTTAGACAGTTTTTTTGCGCTCAAATTGCTTCGAGAACGCTCAAAACGCGATTTTGATGATTCTAAGCTAACCTTTTTTGTAATCAAATCGACATGACAATGCCAGGATAAAGTCTCATCTATTATGACACCCAAGGATTTCGAAACATTTACACACTCGGTAGGCGCTTTATCAATTTCAATTAGGAAATCGTTCCTATTCTGTTGGAGTTTTTTATGGGATCCAATTATAATACACTCAGTTTTACTAGCATTCAGACTAAGTTTATTGGCAACCATCCATTCAGAAATATTGACAAGATCATTATTTAACTTTCCAGCAAGAATTTTAATATCATTGCTTGCCGAAGCTATCTTAGTATCATCAGCAAACATATCACATTCTGCATTGGTCAAGCAATTCGGAAAATCATTAACATAAATTAAGAAAAGTAAAGGACCTAGAATCGATCCCTGAGGAATGCCTGTGATTATGTTTCGCGAAAGAGACAACTTCCCATTAACTTGACAGACCTGGGTGCGATTTGACAGATACGACTGAAACCAAGCATTGGCAGTTCCTTTCACTCCATATAAAGAAAGTTTACTTAGTAATATTTCATGATTTACGGTATCAAATGCCTTTTTTAAATCAAGAAATACAACTCCATTTAAAAGGCCTTCGTCCATATTTTGATACCATTTATTAGTAATTTTTAATAATGCAGAAGCAGTGGAGTGAAGAGGTCTAAAACCATGTTGAGCCTCAATTAATATATTATTCTGTTGAAGGAAGGAATAGATTTGTTTGTGCACAAGCTTCTCCATCGTTTTAGCTATGATCGAAATAATAGATATTGGCCGGTAATTATTCAAGCTAGATTTAGTACCACTTTTATAATACACTAGGAATGACTTTAGCCTCCTTCCAATCACTAGGAAATATTCCAGTCAATAAAGATTCGTTGAATATTTTCGCAAGGGGTTTAGCAATATAAGGAGCGCCAATTTAGCAAGAGTTGCCGGCAGTTTGTCAAGACCAGGTGCCTTAGTCAATGACAAAGATAACAACAATTGGTAAACGTCATGTTCGGTTATTTCACTAAAAGTAAATTCCTGTGTTAATTCGTTGATATACGTTTCAGGCGTTCTAGAGCACAAAGGAATATTTTTCGATAAATTATAGCCAAGATCGATAAAATGATTGTTAAAAGCTGTCGGGATGTCCCTGTTTTCAATTTTTTCACCATCTTTGTCATACATTTCTGAGATTTTGCTATTCTTATTCGAATTATGAATTATTTTATTAATTATTTTCCAAGTACCTTTCATGTCACCGTGGTTATTTTTAATCTCAGAACAGTAATATTGCTGAATAGTCGACTTAACTAATTTATTATGAGAATTACGTGCAAATTTAAAATTTTGCCAATCCCTTGGACTCCTAGTTTTGGAAGCTTTTTTTTTAAGAAAGTTCTTGTTCCTCTTACTGTCAAGAATTTCCTTTGTTATCCAACGTTGAACTTTCTTACCAACCTTGCGTGTCTTAAGTGGAGCATGAAAATCAATAAGCTCAGTAAATTTGCTCTTCCACATGTACCACATTTGATTAGGATCTGTACATGGTTCAAAATTTACTGAATTCATTTCAGAAACGTCATGCAAATAATTTTCAAGATTGAAATTTTTAAAGTCACGGAATTCAATAAATCGTTGCTCTCCTTTAAGAGAAGGAAATTTCTTGATACCATAAATAAGGTAGTGATCACTAATTGTTATTCTTGAAACGCCTGCTGAAACGATATTTTGCTTTCTATTGGAGTAAAAGTGATCAATTAACGATTTGGAGCAAGTGGTTTCTTTCGTAGGTTCGTCAATTAATTGATCATATTGGTACAAGTTAATAATGAAATTAAGTTCTTTCGTATTATAATCTTCCTGACTTTTATTTAGCAAATCGCAATTCAAATCTCCTACAATAATGCTCTCTTTTTCTTCAATATCAATAAGCCGTAGAATATTTTCGAATTTATTAAACAAATCAATCGATGAATTGGGTGGTCAATACCAAGTTGAAATCAGGAAAGGTTTAATTTTGTCTTTGTTAATTTCAATAGTAAGAAACTCAATATCATCCTTATTCAAGTCAGATCTAACTTGAAAATTAATGGTATTTCTTATATAGAAGCCCACACCTCCACCAAATCTATTCCTATCCCTCGAGACCCATGTGTAACCCTCAAGAGAAATCAAATAGTGGGGTACACTTGAGTCAAGTTTAGTTTCGTTAATTCCAAGAATATCTATTATTTGATCAGCCATATTGATTCTCAATTCGTCTATGTGTTTAAACACGCTATTTATATTAAGATTTGCTATTTTGAGGCCTCATTGATTTGGAACTAAAGTATCTAATTGATTTAAGTTAAGTGTAATATCTGGGTTCAAGGGCCGCTGGCTTTCATCGCCTTCAATGGCCGATTGGAGCAAACTAGCAACTAGCGGCGTTTTTTCTTCTGATATTTGTGTACTGGAATAAGTTAATCTAAAAACCACGTGTTCTATCATACAATTTGTCTTCATACCCCAAAGAATATGAAAATCTATGGCATATGAGAATATTGAATTTTTAAAAGCGTTTTCCAAAATCGTTTGGGAAGTGTAGAGCCCAAGCTTCTTGATTGCCACGAATTTTGTGTTGCACATTCGTCGAGCATAGTACAAACAACGCAATCGATAAGAATACGGGGTATACTCACAAACTGAAAAGCGTCAATGGAAGTATGAATACTTGTTTGCGATCGTTAATGATTGCTCGTTTTATAAACTCTCATGGATCCACTAATCTCCTCGATTTGGAAAAGGCTAAACAAGTTGTATTTCTCTTGAAGATTGCGAAATATTCGTAAAGAGTATTCCCTACTTGCAACTTGTGTTTTGTGCCAGAATTATTTGAGCATTCAGTCAATTAAATATACACATCTAAAAAATTATTGCTCAACATCAATTTCTTGCAACAAGATTTTTTTCACAAAATTTTGGGCACGTATCGACTCAAATCACACAGGCTATCGAATGTTGTAAAACGTTCAAACTTATGGTGTTAAAGTTGTTAGATATTACGCAATTACAGCTGGGCAATATTATACGCGAGCCCAAATATTAATGCTTTAAAACTATTGCAGGAACGAGTTTTTGATCTCTTTTCTATACGTTCTTGTTTGCAGAATAGATTATTACAGCAGAAAAATCGAGAGAGAGAAAGCACAGAATCTTTTTACCGCTATTTCTCTGACAATCCGAAAATTCAAACATTTAAATTTTGAGGATCACGCTATATACGGGTGCATGTTGGATTAATCTCTCAAATTTCGTATCATCAATATTGTTGCCCCCAAAACTCTGCAATTCAAAAACGTCCTTCAGAAGTAGTCTAAAATAGTACAAAAATACAAAAAAATCTTGTTGTTTTCTTCAGGCAGTAGCGATGGTTTTCTGAAGCTATCTCACGCTGATTAAAGTCTTTTACAGACGACTTACAGACCAAGAGACTTTCAAAGAAATATATGAATTCACAGGTAAACAGTACGTACTTTGGCGTCTGAAACGCTTGTCCTTCGGAGATCCTTGCACATGTAAAGCTCCAACAATCACTACCACCAGAAACAAATACATGCTCAGTTTGAATGCCATTTCTTTGAAATATAAAACAATTATTGCATGTTAGTTTGTCCCAACTTGTGAAAATCTGATGCACGGAGCAATTAAAACACATCAGAAACTTTCAACATGAGTAAAGTATGCGTTGTAAACAAGCTCAGCAGGAGAAATTCGAATAATTTTAAACTGAAGTATGCATGAACATTAAACATACCAGCTTTAATTGCCTTTGTTTCAGACTTTGAGTTTTATTTTCTCTTTCTTATGTCTTGTTCAGGAATAGAAAATTTGAGCATGTCTTCTTCTTTTTATAGCTACGCCTGTTTACGAGCCGTCGCATCATTTTCATAGTTGTTAAACACTGGTCATCCATGAGATTGACAAGTGGCGGATGCAACTCCTTCAAGAAAGTACGTACAGGAAAAGATCTGTTCCATTATGTATTTTTTGGCTGTGTTTTTGACCCTGATCTAAAAACTAAATTCGATTGGGTAGCGAAGTAGGAGAAACTAAAAACTTTTCTAACGCATTATAGTAAAACTATTTTCACACCCGGAGGTGCATCCTTCATTAGGATATTTCTTTGTGTGTAACAAGCTGCAAGGAGAAGAGGTAATAACCGAATATTGCACCCAAATCTTAACAGTCATGTAAATTGCGGAAGAACTTTGATGTGTTAGAAAGATTATTAGCTCTTTCTTTTGGATACTTAATCCATGAGGTAATGCTTTAAATCAGTGTCAAAAACAGAGGAAAAATTACATATTAACTATTTAAACATTTTTCTAATGTGTTTATTTGAATGCATTAATGATCTGGTTGGTGGCACAGAAATAACAAAAATATGAATATTTTTACTCCATATTTTTTCCTCCATTTTGTTGGGGCTCAATTTTTCACGCTAATCCAAAACATTAACGGAATGAAGTATCCAAAATCCAAAACATTAGCCGGGATAGAATGTCTTAAATTTTCCAATTTGAGTCTCCGAAATGGCATTTCCAGTATTCTGAGAGCGTATTAATTGTTATAGAAGGCAGGTTTTCAAACAAAACCTTAAAATTGCATTAAATCGTAAATCGTGTATAAAATTGTTTATGATGTGAAATTATGAGATTATTCAGTTGGAAAGAGTTGTCTCTTTTCCAAACTTAGCTGTACATTACGCGAAGAAACCTACGTCAGTTACGTCTTTGCCAGCACTACACATCGTATTCTACAAGTATCATAATCCGTTTAGAGTTCATATACCAGATACTGGAAACAAACATCGCACAAGAAAGGATTAAATATCAAACTATTTTTATTTTTGGATTCAGGAAAAAATGTGAATATGAAATTTTTCTTCGTTTTTGACAATGATCTAAAACGTTAACTGGGTTAAGTATCCAGAAGAGAGAGCTAACAATTATCTTTCTTAATTATGTTAAGTTTATGTCTCAGTTATACCTGTACTATACAACTGATACATCTTGAATAAACTAAACTCATTCATAAATCAAAATCATTCGCAACGCCTTTAGATTCTTCAAAGATCTAGTAGTACTGATCGGAGAAACTCAACAGAGAATAAGCCAACCTCGATCCCAGGACCTTTTCTAAAATGAAGGGAGGGAAAAGGTCCTGGCACCGGCTGCTATCTTCTGCAATTTCATTGGTCAATCACCTCACCCAGTTAATTGATTCAAAACCCTATATCTGTATATCTGCGTGGAGAAAAAATTACGAGTAAAATTTAACGCCTTACTAAGGCACTGCATTACGCGTTTTTTTTCTAAACACTTCGGTGTATCGGTCATTTTTGAAAAAAATCGCATATACAGTTATCGCGTTAATTTATTCAAAAACCATGATTCGTGGTTTTGAAAGCAAGCTGGTGCCAGGGCCTTTTCCCTCACTCTAGAAGGCCCTGGGAACGAGGTTGATAATAAGCAAATGGCATTTTTCTCAGGTGTTTAATTGAATGCATTGTCTGCTTGGTGAAACAGAAATAACAAAGATATGAACGAATAGGTAATTTTTTCCTCTTATGTTGTTGGCACAGATTGCAGAAGTAACAAAGATATGAATAGGTAAGTTTTTCCCCCTATTTTGACACTGATCCAAAACATTAACTAATCAGATGATGTATTCAAGCAGACAATGCAACAACCAGATAATGTATACAAAATACAAACTTAGCTATGCATTACGCAACCTAACATATACGTCGGTTACATTTTGTTAGCACTATACATCGTATTCCCTGAGTATCATAATCCGTGTAAAGATCATTTAGCAGATACAGGACGGAAATATCGCACGGGAAAGAATCTAATATCATCAGTGCGAAAAGGTATACCAATTAAATATAGAATTATTTTTATTTTTGGATTAAGGTAAAAAATGTGAATGTGTCATTTTTCTTCGATTTTAACACTGATCTAAAACGTTAACTGGGTTAAGTATCCAGAAGAGAGAGCTAACAATTATCTTTCTTAATTATGTTAAGTTTATGTCTCAGTTATACCTATACTATACAACTAATACATCTTGGATAAACTAAACTCATTCATAAATCAAAATCATTCGCAACGCCTTTATATTCTTCAAAGATCTACTAGTACTGATCGGAGCAAACCCAACAGAGAATAAGCAAATGGCATTTTTTCTCAGCTGTTTACTTGAATGCATTGTCTGCTTGGTGAAACAGAAATAACAAAGATATGAACGAATAGGTAATTTTTTCCTCTTATGTTGTTGGCACAGATTGCAGAAGTAACAAAGATATGAATAGGTAAGTTTTTCCCCCTATTTTGACACTGATCTAAAACATTAACTAATAAGATGATGTATTCAAGCAGACAATGCAACAACCAGATAATGTATTTAGGTAAACATCATAGTTATGACGATCTTCACAATTTCTTTGGTCTAGTTGTTTTATACTGCTGTTTTTGTTTCGACCAAAACAATTAGAATATCGATGGCTAACGATTTCTTTTCAGATAATGATGCACAAATTGATACATCTAGCAATAATATTGATTCGATTGCTAATACTTTGAATGAAGATTTGGCAAACGTTTCTGATTGGATCAGGGCAAATAAATTAAGCTTGAATTCTAGTAAAGCAGAATACATGGTTATCGGTTCTCACAAAAGGCTTCACCAAACTCGGGGTGATCCGCCAATCACCTTGGGCGACAATCAAATAAAAAGAGTCAAAGTTACAAAATCGCTTGGATTAATGATCGATGAGACATTAACTTGGGATGAACAGGTTACATTAATTACGAAAAAAGTAAACAAGGGCTTAAATGTCATACGGAGATTACGGGATTTCTTTGACATAAAAACATTGACTACCGTTTATCAAACTTTAGTACAACCATATTTCGATTATTGTTCACAGGTCTGGGGAGGCTTCGGTACCACACTTTGTGATAAACTTCAGCGATTACAAAATAGAGCTGTTCGTATCATTACAAAGAGTGGGTACGAAGTTCGATCTGTAAATCTATTAAACCAACTTGGTTTTTGCCTAACCTTGAGGCAAGAAGAAGTCAACAACTAAATATATTAATGTACAAAGTTAGACACGAAATGGCCCCCTCTTCCTTAAGTAATATGTTTCAAAAAACGAATGAGGTCTATGAACACCAAACGAGACAAGCCAAACATGATTTCCAACCACCAAAGCCTAAAACAAACTACCTGAAAAAGGCGTTTAGCTATAGAGGTGCGGTGGCCTGGAATAATCTACCAAGTGAAATTAAAAATTCAGAAAGTATTAATAATTTTAAAGAAAAACTCAAGATGCTCAATTAAGAGTATTTTTAATATTATTACGTTAGTAAGTAATTAGTTTAATAGTCTAAATGTATATATTATTGTAGATAGCGTTACAACATAGTTAAACACACGGCCTATTGGAAGATCACATTATTCTTTTTCTCTTTCTTATGTATCTAACTTGTGAAATAGCACCGTGTTTAAATAAAGTTTAATAATAATAATAATAATAATAATAATAATAAATAAAGATAAAAGATTTATTAGTTAATTCGGCTTTGTTGTCACTAACTATCATCTCATTCTCATAGAAATCCTGTGCTCACGCATGTTATAATCTTATTTAAAGGTTTTAAAACAAAACTTTAAAATTGCATTTAATGGTAAATCGTGTATGAAATTCTTGACGATGTGAAAATGAGAACTTACATTATATTAGGAAAGTGTATTTTGAAGATTATCCAGTTGGAAAGAGTTGTCTCTTTTCCAAACTTAGCTATACATTACGCGACCTAACCTATACGTCGGTTACATTTTGTTAGCACTATATACATCGTATTCCCCCAGTATCATAATCCGTTTAGAGATCATTCAGCAGATACTGGACGGAAACATCGCAGGGGAATGGATCTAATGTCGTCAGTGCGCAAAGGTATACCAATTAAACATAGAATTATTTTTATTTTTGGATTAAGGAAAAAAATGTGAATATGTAATTTTTCTTCGTTTTTGACTATGATCTAAAACGTTAACTGGGTTAAGTATCCAGAAGAGAGAGCTAACAATTATCTTTCTTAATCATGTTAACTTTATGTCTCAGTTATACCTGTACTATACAACTAATACATCTTGAATAAACTAAACTCATTCATAAATCAAAATCATTCGCAACGCCTTTATATTCTTCAAAGATCTACAGGTACTGATCGGAGCAAACCCAACAGAGAATAAGCAAATGGCATTTTTTCTCAGGTGTTTACTTGAATGCATTGTCTGCTTGGTGAAACAGAAATAACAAAGATATGAATAGGTAATTTTTTCCTCTCATGTTGTTGGCACAGATTGCAGAAGTAACAAAGATATGAATAGGTAATTTTTTCCCCCTATTTTGACACTAATCCAAAACATTAACTAATAAGATGATGTATTCAAGCAGATAATGCAACAGCCAGATAATGCATTTAGGTAAACATCATAATTATGACGATCTTCACAATTTCTTTGGTCTAGTTGTTTTATACTGCTGTTTTCGTTTCTACCAAAACATTTAGATTATCGATGGCTAACGATTTCTTTTTAGATGATAGATTTATTATTTGATTCGGCTTTGTTGTCACTAACTATCATCTCATTCTCATACAAATCCTGTGCTCACGCATGTCATAATCTTAAATAAAGGTTTTAAAACAAAACTTTAAAATTGCATTTAATGGTAAATCGTGTATAAAATTGTTAACGATGGGAAAATGAGAACTTACATTATATCAGAAAAGTGTATTTTGAAGATTATCCAGTTGGTAAGAGTTGTCTCTTTTCCAAACATAGTTATACATTACGCGACCTAAACCTATACGTCGGTTACATTTTATTAGCACTATACATCGTTTTCCCTGAGTATCATAATCCGTGTAGAGATCATTTAGCAGATACAGGACGGAAACATCGCACGGGATAGGATCTAATATCATCAGTGCGCAAAGGTATACCAATTAAGTATCAAATTATTTTTATTTTTGGATTAAGGAAAAAATGTGAATATGTAATTTTTCTTCGTTTTTAACACTGATCCAAAGCGTTAACTGGGTTAAGTATCCAGAAGAGAGAGCTAACAATTATCTTTCTTAACTATGTTAAGTTTATGTCTCATTTATACCTGTACTATACAACTAATACATCTCGAATAAACTAAACTCATTCATAAATCAAAATCATTTGCAACGCCTTGATATTCTTCAAAGATCTACTAGTACTGATCGGAGCAAACCCAACAGAGAATAAGCAAATGGCATTTTTTTCAGGTGTTTACTTGAATGCATTGTCTGCTTGGTGAAACAGAAATAAACAAAGATATGAATAGGTAATTTTTTCCACTTATGTTGTTGGCACAGATTGTAAAGTAACAAAGATATGAATAGGTAATTTTTTCCCCCTATTTTGACACTAATCCAAAACGTTAACTAATAAGATGATGTATTCAAGCAGATAATGCAACAACCAGATAATGCATTTAGGTAAACATCATAATTATGACGATCTTCACAATATCTTTGGTCTAGTTGTTTTATACTGCTGTTTTCGTTTCTACCAAAATATTTAGGTGATCGATGGCTAACGATTTCTTTTTAGATGATAGATTGATTAGTTGATTCGGCTTTGTTGTCACTAACTATCATCTCATTCTCATAGAAATCCTGTCCTCATGCATGTCATAATCTAATGTACCTTATCGTATATTGTATTTCAGTATCCGCTGGCCCAGTTTTGATGTGGTGTTTTTTTTACGGTTTCTGACTAATAGAGATAAGAATGAAGTAATAAAAGAGCTTAATCTCCGATAAAGATATTTTTGTTCAAAAAATACAGAAGTAGTAGTTACCTGGCACTTTGGCGAGGGAAGTAATTAGCATGCAGACCGGAAATAGGGTGACGTCATCATGAGGAGGGTTTCATGTGGGAGTAATGACGTCATCACGAGGGGCCCCCCCTAAGGCGGTAGGACATCATAAGCACAAACATGGTTTTAAAAAAGTATATTATAAGATTGTTTACAACAATTGTTAAAATTACGGCATAGAACTGACCGATATGGAACTGTACGCTATAGAACTGTTCGATATAAGACTACGCTATGGGACTGTTAGATAATTAGCGAAAACATTCTGTAATCGGGAACGTAAAGCAAATGTTTCAATTACAACTGTTCGAATGTTTTTAAAATAATGTTTTTAAATATATAGTTGTTTAGAAATAACTAGGGCTCAAACCGCTGAGGAAGAAATCGCTTGTTGTGGATTGGAGGAATGTAGTGCGGGAATGACTTTCTTCGGGCACCCATTCGAACTAGTTGCAAGAATCGTCTTGAGCACAGCAAAAGAACAAGCGGTCTTTGTTGACGGTTTCTTTTTTCACTTTACGGACGGCGCATTGGGATCCGTGACGGCATTTTGGTTTTGCTATGGGCTGTACGTCGCCCCAAGCCCAGAAGGAACAAGGATTTGTTTGCTCGGAACACACGAAGAAGGGTCGACCGTAGTTGGCTTTCAACTGGTTTTTGACGACTCGTATTGTTGCAAATTTACCGTGTTTTTCGCAGTGAGGTTGTGGCTGTTTTGTAGATTTCCAAGCGCCGAGGGCTTTTTCATATGTGTAGCTTTCGTCGTCTGAGCAAAGGAGGTTACAGCTCGGGTTTTGACTGCAGAATTCGTTGTGGATTGAGCACAGGGTTCTCCTTGTAAGAATTTCATTTTTGTAGAGCGTGTGTGTTCTGCATACTGCAAAGTGAGGGCTGAGTGTTTGGGTTTACTGTTTTTATGCTTGTGTTGAGGCCAATCTCCTGTGAGATCTCTTGTGAGGTCTCTTGTGAGATCTCTTGTGAGGTCTCTTGTCGGAGATCTCTTGTGAGGTCTCTTGTGAGATTTCCCGCGAGATCTCACGTCAAATCTCCCGGGAGATCTAACGCAAAACGTCTTCTTATTGGTTCAAACGAGTACATAAAGATAAGAGAACGAATAGAATTGCTTTATTACGTGAAGATTTTGGAACGAGCAAGACTGTGTCATTTCAACTCAGACTAATACAAGCCAAATTCTCGAGAATATATTATTACATTTGCGAGTTGGAACTTTTAGGTGAGCGTTTAATTTGTTTGAGTTTATATGAGGTATTGTTTATAATGTTTGTTTCGACATATTTATTAAGATATAGCATTCTCGTTACAAGCATTTACTTAGGGCAATAGTTTATTTTTGACTTTTTTGCGTTTTCCATGGTTTCTTTGACAATGGATTGGACGGTAGGCTCATCGCTGTGTAGATTCACCCATTTCGTATGACCTGTAGACCGGTGCTTTAATTTCACAGTAACATAGCCTTCGGGAATCTTACGGACATCCGGTACTCCCAAGGCGTATTTTAGCCACACGTCGATTGGGACATCCGACCAGGTGACGGTTTGCACAGGCTTCTTCCTTCAAGACGTGGTTTTGGTTTCCACACGTGTGGGCTCAGTACTGTTTACACCGAAGTGATAAGCATAGCATTCCCCAAATAGGTGTGAAAGAATTTGATTATCGGGTGGTGTGCCGGGTTTGTTATCCACCAACAAGTATCCATACGGTTTTTCGGTCTCTTTGTAATAAGCGTGCATAAAGTGCATTCTATTCTTGTCAAACATGCGTTCTGCAATAATTCCAATTTGTTTCCGATCGCTAGGACTTCGGAAGAGAGCCAAGTACTAGGCATTTCGGCTGATATCCGTATTATATTTCCCTTTAGGAAACATGTTTTGCAGCAATAAGATAACGCTGGCGTTTCGATGACGGCCTTGAGTAAACAATCGAGACACCACAGGACTGTCTGTCGCTTCAGCTATCAAATCGTCTAGGATGATGATGTTATTGTACCGGGCATTGATTTCACACAGATCTTCAGACAGTTCGGGCACGCCTCTTTCAAATCGGATACTTTTACCGAGAGACTTTTTCAACTCTTCGTAACATTCTTGCCATTGATTGTAGTACCAAAAAATGCGAATACTCTTTTGCTCTTCATACACGATGCGACTATTTTCCAAAATTTGTTGAACAAAATATGTTTTCCCGCTTTATGTAGGACCCACAACCAAAAGTGAGAATGTATGGCGGAAGTTGAATTCTGGACAGGATTTGGTTGCCAAAGATGTCGTATGCGTTGCTGTTCTTGGTCTTTTTGCGGGTAACGAATGTTCCCATTGGCTTACACGCTTTTCTCTTGGCTTTTCAGCGTTCGCAGATGGAGGCGGACACGCAACTTGCCATGATGACACCTGGGCTTGCTTGAGATAGGGTTTTCTCTCCTCAGAAGATAAGCCGTGAACTTGTAAAAGATGTGTACTGATATTCTTCAAATCAGGTCGTCCACAAACCGGACAGGTCCGACGAAATCGCCTTTGCATGGCTGCTCCAGTAAATGATTCCAGTTTAGATAGAAACACGATTCTATATACTATAATATTGCTTTGAGAGAGCAGTGGTCTGGAAGTTCTCTAAAGCTTCTGTGAAGCTTCTGTCAAGCTTCTGTCAAGCTTCTGTCAAGCTTCTGTGAAGCTTCTGTGAAGCTTCTGTCAAGCTTCTGTCAAGCTTCTGTGAAGCTTCTGTCAAGCTTCTGTCAAGCTTCTGTCAAGCTTCTGTCAAGCTTCTGTGAAGCTTCTCTCAAGCTTCTGTGAATAGTCGTACATAACCGAGGATTCGCTTATTTTGCACTGATATTCGTAAGACAATGGACAGTCAATACAGCGAAAGCCTCGTAGGCGATGACTACAGCGAAAGTTCTATGGAAACTCATACCGAAGACGATAGTAGCATTACGACAGAAGAGCGTGATGAAAACAGTTCTGAAGAAGAACAAATTAGCGTCACAACTGAAGACAGTTCTGAAGAGGAAATCGATCCCTGGAGTACATTGATCAACGACGCGGCGTCCAACGTCCGGGATCAGTACGATGACATCTTGGAAGCGCTTCTCGTGGAGGGTCAGCGTTATGTGAACAACGACATGTTTGATCAAGATGAAGCTATAGCAGCGGCCGTAGACAAGAGAAAGTTTTTGTTGAAACGGCTATTAGAACAATGAATCCAAACACTATAGATAAACTATTGCCCTAAGTAAATGCTTGTAATGAGAAGGCTATATCGCAGTAAATATGTCGAAACACTGTTCCTGTTCTCTTTTACATGTCTATTCTTATACAAATTAAACGCTCACCTGATGAGATCTCACGTTAGATCTCACGGAAGATCTCACGTTAGATCTCACGTTAAATCTCACGGGAGATCTCACGTTAGATCTCACGTTAAATAATGACGTCATCCTGAATCTATAATAAGACCGCCGCCATCTTGCATACTAATTACTTCCGGCGCCATAACGTCAACGCAATGCATAAATTATTCCGCCATCTTGAATAAATTTTCCGCCATACGGACGCACACTAGAATGCGGACAACTTACCGAATGTAATCGACTCTGGGTAGGCGTATAAAAAACCGAACAATCATTATATACCGAACAATCATCCTGTTATTCTATATCGAACAATCATCCAGTTATTCTATATCAAACAGTCCTATACCGTAATTTTAACAATTGTTGTAAACCATTTTAACACAATTTTCCAGCAACCATATTGCGTATCTATGTTCTACCGTCTTAGGGGGCCCCTCGTGATGACGTCATTCTACTTCCAGTCTGCATACTAATTACTTCCCTCACCAAAGTGCCAGGTAAGTACTACTTACAGCGATATAACAATCAGAAAAAGAGTGCTGGGCAAAGCTGTATGATAGGAATGCTGAAATGAAAAGAGATATTCGGAGCAACAAAATAATTAGCATGAAGTATAAGATGCAAAGTTCAAAAGGACCCACTTACCAGCTGAAACAGAAAAAGTAATTTAAGCACCTTAGAGTATAAAGAAATTTGTTAACTTAAAGCGCGTTAGAAACGTAATGGACTTCTAATGGTAGTGCTGCGCAGCACTAGCATTAGAAGTCCACTACGTTTCTAACGCGCTTTAAGTTAACAAGTTTCTTTATTGTGGCTGCTACGCTCCGCACTATATATTCGTTGATGGATGGCGAGTAGCAAAACAGCTGATCGCCGCAATTTTTTACCACAATGCCAAACTAATAAATTATGGAGGACGTTTCGAAATTATACTATTTTTCTTGTTAATTATTTTCTACAAAACAATTAGATTTTTCGCTGAAGATTTTTAGGAGAGACTGATTATGTCACCCTTATTAATTAATTATGATATATTTCATAAATAACATAAATATATATCAGAGATGTACTATTTTACTGGAAGGACCGGGGCTGCATGATTTGGCTAAATCACCTATAAGTGATTACCATGATAATACAGTTACAATAGTTGCAGTAACAAATTTAGCTAATCTCAATCAATTATTTACGCAGACAGAAAAGCCTTGGTTTTTACCGTGTTGATGAGCGCATGCAATTCGCCGTTAGTAGAGAGATGCGGCATGTCGACTTTAGAAACGATGTTTTCGAATTTCAATGGATTGAGATGACAGTGGAATGGCGTTTAACATGCTTCATGACTTTAGTGAAACTCCCCTTTCTTTTCTACCAACTTTTCAATGCATTCCGGTCCTGTTTTTAGAATATGTTGCAAAGTCGACCGTTATCGAAATGATAGATAGCAACATGTCGACGAAATTTCATTACTCTTGAACGATAAAAAGTAACATTATCAGATACCTGTGCACCGCTGACTACACAATTGACACTGGAAAGAGGGTCGTAATCCTTGTTGAAGTGATATTACTTATCTATTGTTATAACGACCGTGCTAAATTCGCAAACGAGCCGCCATCTTTTTTATTATCGCGAAATTCGCAAAAGTACTGTTAGCAATTCTTTAGCCGATAAGCTTAGTCTAGATTTATATGTTTTACTTTACTTCAAAGACTGAGTATTAAATGAGGTTATTCAACAACCAAGTTTAACAGTTAGGAAGCAAGCGTATCTAATAAAATGAATCATAGCGGAAGGGCTTTTTGTGGCTATTCCTTATAGCTCGATTTTAATATTCTGATGAACTGTGAGACGGTTAACTGCTCATCAAATTCGAATTCAGTCATTTTCACTTTAACGCCTTTCAAAACACAAAATTCACAACAATTTTCAAAGTCCTTGGTCGAAAGCCTACCCCTACCTAGCCCTAGCCCTAACCTTAACCCATACTCCAACAAAGCATTAAACATGATAACAGAATTAATTACTTCTTTAATAACTGCAACGAAGTTCATTAGAATAAAGTTCAAAAACTTCATTAATAATTCATGAGCAAAACACAAAGGAAATCACAACCGTGGCAGTGTCTTTAAATGTGATAAAAGCACATGTGTATTTTCACAAAACTTTTGCCTCAAATTTCTCGGCTTATACAACAATTATATTGAAAATTCTTTCGCAAACAAACTGACAAGATGGGTATCAAATGGATACCCGTTTTTGAAGCTATTTAAAGTACTCGCAATTCGTGCTTTATCAAATATAAAACGCTCGGCTGCGCCTCACGTTTTATATCTGATAAAGCCCTCCTGCTCGTATATTAAATAGTACTTAGAAGCCTTGTCTCCAAGGCTGTTTTACGACCAATATTATGCCGGGCTTGCTGGGCATGCAAGTTGACCTCAAAAAGGACAACTAATTTGCAAACGAATTTGCAGATTGGTGCAAAATGCTTGTAAGATATTAAAAGAAATTGCTTCATTACCTTCTTCCCCGGTTTATATTGTTTATTAATCCGCCTGCGCAGGCTTTGTAACTCCAGCACAGACAATGTGTAATCACTTGCCCTTTTTAAATGAAGTAAAACACTTTATCTCTTACCTTTAACATTCATTTTTCTAACAATATTTTATACGTTTTTTAGACCGAACAATTTCAAATGAAATAGTTCGGCTTCAATACTTTTTGTAATCATGTTAATTATATTATTTAAGCGTATACGTTTTAAAATGCTTTGTTTATACTTTTTATAAATAAACTTTCAAAGTTTAAAAACTGTATTTTTTATTATGCTGATATCGGTCGCGCTATTTTGTCACGCTATCGGTAGCACTATTTTGTCACAGTATCGGTAGCGCTAATTTGTCACACTATCGGTAGCGCTATTTTGTCCATTGAACTCTAATAGCATTGGAAGGATAACACTAATATCTATTAGTAAAATCATACTAGTATACTATTGCAAATGCTGTAATTTGATTGGTTACTCTACTCGCTATCTATTCCTCGATAGATAGCGAGTAGCGAAACAATCATCTCCCTATAGAGATTTCTTTTAAAAAAATTGCTTAAAAATCAAATTTTTTGTTGAATATTCCATGTTTAATCTCTGATTCTACTAAAACAATTAGATTACTCGCTCTCAATTTCTATGCGGTGATAGTTGATTCGGCCTTCGCCCTCATCAACGATCACCGCATAGAAATCTCGAGCTCGTAATCTAATAGACCTTTTGCGTAATAGCATCTGGCCGCAAAGCATGACGGTAGGAGGCTGTATGTTGCTTCCGAATGAAATGGCCGCCGAACAGGCGTGCAATTTTGTTTGGAAGAAGAAATATCGCCTTTTTGCAAACAATTTGAACTGATCGGTAGTATTTTTGTATGGAATATTAAGAAGGAGCTTATGGCTAAGTATAACAAAAATATTAGAAAGATTTGTGCATTGACAGCGAAGAAAATGCCTCGCGAAGCGGTCGTGTTGTGGACGTTCTTTGGGAGAATCTGCTTGCAAAAAACCGACTGCTTGAAGTTAGAAAGGTGAGTTAGCTTGTTCAGCCGCGATCGGTCGATTTTTTATTAAAACAAGCTCTCTGGTATATTTCCCAGCAGGAAATAGGCTTTACTTACTTTTACCCATGTTAAAATGTGATTTTAGGCTCTGTGAAATCGGCAAATGTTGTCACGGTTTTGTTCGGGTTTGACATTACACATCCTGAGGTTTTGTTTGGCGGGAAAATATTTGAATTAATAAGTTCACAAAGTTTATAACACGAAATTTGTTGATAAAAGTGATTTTCTTGGTTTGCTGCTGTTGTTCATCCTCTGCCTGAGACGTGTTTTGGTTTCTCTCCTCCATTATAAACTATTTAATCTATCGTCTATTTAAAGTAATTTTTAGAATTTTAGAATAATAAATATAGTTAAATTTAGCTTTTGAAATTTTTAAAATTGACTTGGTCGTATTAAACCATAGGTAAAATTATAAAATTTTAGGTGGTAGGAATATTAATTTTAATAATAGTTGTAGTGCTGTAAATTACAAAACATGGAGGAGGGTGCCAGTAATTCACTTAGAGCAGACAGTGAAATCCCAAATGAGCAAAGATGGACAAGGAGCCTTAATGGCCTTCCAACATTTACATATGAGATGTCAGCAAAACATTTAAGCATGGAAAATTCAGGTGCCGGCTCTCAGAAACACAAAAAGTTAGGCTACCAAATGTTTAAAGATAAATATGTTGGGAAAGTCGAGGTAAAAGCAAATGTTGGCAAGGATAATATGTCATGCTTCTTGGTTAAAGGATGTATAAATGCTGCCATGAAAAGTAACACATACACCGTATATGTTCATTTAAATCAAGCAAATGGGGAGGTTGTGTACAGCAGTTGCACATGTGCAGCTGGCAAAGGGGGAAGATGTAAGCACATTGTGGCTCTACTATTTCAAATAATTGAGTACAAACAATTAGACATGACTGAGATACCTGATCAGCTCACATGCACTCAACTTCTGCAACAATGGCATGTACCAAGAAAAGATGAGTCAGACGAGCCTGTTTTGTATGAAAACATTGCATTCAAAAAAGCAGTTTACGAAAAAGATGTCCAAGGTAAAAAACGAAAGAACAGTTTCCGTGAAATAGATTATGACCCTTGTCCTGAATTTGCAAAGACTATTGAACAAAATGACATTAAAAAATTAGCAAATTCATTAAACAGCTTTGACCCAAACAGTTACTTGGGAAGGTTATTAGAATCAAATGAATGTCAACCTTGTCACTTTGATAGTCTGCATGAAGATCTACCATCAAAAAGGATGCACGCTGAATCAATACAACTTAATACAAATGACAGCAGTGTCCGGGATAAAATTTTACAGAATTTGCAACATACATTGGATGAACAACCACTTGACTCTGCAACAAGTCAATTAAATTGCTCAGTTAAGATAACATTAGCAGAAGTATTAGAAATTGAGAAAAACACTAGGGAGCAATCTTCTAATGATCAGTGGTTTATTGAACGCCAAAAACGACTCACTTCTTCAAATTTTGGAGCGATAATTAAAAGAAGAAAAACCATTTATCCAAAGTCTTTACTGGCCAGAACAAAAAGTAATTCAAGGTATTCAAGTTGTCCAAAACAATGCCAGTGGGGTAAAGATAAAGAGAAAAATGCAATCAATAAGTATTTCAAGGCAAAACAAAACTGTGGTGAGGATGTTGATGTTTGTTCTACATGTGGATTTGTTGTTAATCTAAATTTACCATGGTTAGGTGCTAGCCCTGACTTTCTAGTGTTTGATCACAAAGAGGCAACATTTGGCATTGGTGAGGTAAAATGCCCATTTTCAAAAAAAGATTTTTACTATTGAGGAAGCTAGCAAAGACAAACAATTCTTCTTGCAAAATACAAATGGAAAAATCCAGTTAAAGAAAACTCATGATTACTTTTATCAAATTCAAGGATGCATGGCATCACTTAAAGTTAGTTGGTGTGATTTTGTTGTATTCACAAATGTTGACTTATTTATAGAAAGGGTTTACTTTGATAAAGAGTTCTGGCAAAAAACTGTACCAGAACTAAATAGTTTTTACACAGACTATATGTTACAAGAACCTTGATACTAATATGTAATATTGTTATTTGTTAGTAGCATTAGTTGAATATTTACCAGTGAAATTAGTAAAATAACAATAATTAAATTAACTTAACTTAAGGTTGTTTCTCCTTGAGCAAAGGAGGCAAAAACAATGTTAAATAGGAGCAAACTGTCCAAATTTGTTCTAGGTTTTTTGACAATGTCAGCGGAACATCATGATGCAAGATTCGATAGTTTTTAATTCTGGCAATAGCCCGTTCCACATGCACTCGGACTGAGGCAATTTTTCCTGTTGTTGCCACATCTTCAGCTGAAAGCTGAGGTTTTCCATCAAGAAAGGGTGGAATGTTTAAAAAAACTCCATTTGGGATGTCATTCTCAATGTCAAAACCTTTATCTGCCATTAACTCATCACCTGGCTCTAACAACTTTAAAATTCCACAGTCTTTCGTAATTTTTTTGTCACTAACTCGGTCAGCATACAAACTAGAAACGAAACTAGGATAACCGCTAGGTGATATTCCTACCAAACCTTTGGCTGTATTATGATTTTTGTAGCTGGAAAATGTAATCGACTGGCTTCTACATGAAGATGGTGTTTCAATAAAAATTTCTGTACTGTCTATTATAACGCGGGTTTTTGGATAAGCGACTTTAAAACATGCAGGCATGTTGTCATCAACAAATTTGCGACCAGGCCAGATTGGTAATGCGCGGAGACGGTGATTCAGAAATACTATCCAGGTCTTAAAAATCCGTGAAACATTACTTGCTGATGTGTTGAACCGACAAGCAATATCTTGAAGAAGTAACCCTAAACGTAACCTTGTGAGAACAAGGAATAACTCTTGTTCAGGTGACATTAATCTTGGCTTGCCACACTTATTCTGGTGCTCAGATGTTCTAGGAGCAGTTTTAGTACCATGGTAAACAAGATGTGCACATGCGGGAGAAAGGTAATCAAAAAATGCTTTGAAACAGTTATAATTTGGGAACCCAGTGTAGAATCTGAAATCAGTGTCACTACCAATAAATCTCTCCATTTGAAATAACTCGCATTTTAAATCTGCAGTATCTTTGTCATATTTCTCCTGCAAAGCCTCGTTTTTTGCTTGAAGTGATATTATTTCTTTCTTAAGTTTGCCTAATTCATTATTATTGGCATTACTTTCAACATTAACATCTGGTGTGGTTGATTCAAAATGGGATGACACTTCAGGAATATCCAAATCATTTTTAACATCAATAATTTTCCTTTCCATTGGTTTTTTTCTTGGCCTACTTTTTGTAACTTGTGCAAAAACTGTTGGTGTGTTGTTCATGTATGTTTTTGTTCCCCCTGCAAAATGTGCTGAACAAACCCTATGACTCGAGTTAGGTTCCCTGACACCTTTTCTTTTCAACACTTGCATCCACTTTTTCTTTAACTCAGGATTTTTTGGGATTTTGTGAAATGACAGCTCTGGATTTTTTCGATTGTTGTTATCACATTTTGGCACGCAGCAGTATCTTTTCCACATTCGATGACTAGGAGCTTCATTTGGGATTTCACTGTCTGCTCTAAATGAATTACTGGCACCCTCCTCCATGTTTTGTAATTTACAGCGCTACAACTATTATTAAAATTAATATTCCTACCACCTAAAATTTTATAATTTTACCTATGGTTTAATACGACCAAGTCAATTTTAAAAATTTCAAAAGCTAAATTTAACTATATTTATTATTCTAAAATTCTAAAAATTACTTTAAATAGACTTACGATAGATTAAATAGTTTATAATGGAGGAGAGAAACCAAAACACGTCTCAGGCAGAGGATGAACAACAGCAGCAAACCAAGAAAATCACTTTTATCAACAAATTTCGTGTTATAAACTTTGTGAACTTATTAAAATTCAAATATTTTCCCGCCAAACAAAACCTCAGGATGTGTAATGTCAAACCCGAACAAAACCGTGACAACATTTGTCGATTTCACAGAGCCTAAAATCACATTTTAACATGGGTAAAAGTAAATAAAGCCTATTTCCTGCTGGGAAATATACCAGAGATACTAGTTTTAAAAAAAAAATCGACCGATCGCGGCTGAACAAGCTAACTCACCTTTCTAACTTCAAGCAGTCGGTTTTTAGCAAGCAGATTCTTCCAAAGAACGTCCACAACACGACCGCTTCGCGAGGCATTTTCTTCGCTGTCAATGCACAAATCTTTCTAATATTTTTGTTATACTTAGCCATAAGCTCCTTCTTAATATTCCATACAAAAATACTACCGATCAGTTCAAATTGTTTGCAAAAAGCCGATATTTCTTCTTCCAAACAAAATTGGACGCCTGTTCGGCGGCCATTTCATTCGGAAGCAACATACAGCCTTCTACCGTCATGCTTTGCGGCCAGATGCTATTACGCAAAAGGTCTGTTGTTAAGGTGGCTCCCTATGGTTTTGTTCAGTTATAACCCGATTTATAGAGATCAGACGCTGTCCGCACGAATCACGCGTGGAATGTTCGTGGCCAATTATAATAAAATTTTTCACATTCAAAGTTGAAAACATTGTTTTTGCCAATATTTTTGTGTTTCTACACACAAAAAAGACGACAGTTCTTCCTTACAATCGTTTGTGTTTCCAAGTTCAAGTATTAGGTGCTTTAAATAAGTTTTAAAACAATTTCTAGGCGCTTTTTTATGTCCGGTAATGCAATTTTTGTTGCTCGAAATTTTACGAAAGTGTATGGACTCCGGCTGAACCATTTTGTATTGTCTTTATCGACTTCATGGCTCTTCTGAAATGTTACCGAAGCTTATGTAAGTTTTCTTATTTAATTAAGGTCGGAGTTCTGTCGTGTTTTAATAACATAGTCTTATAACTATCGTGCATACAGTCATGAGTTTTGAAAATATATTCGTACATCGGTTTTTAATGACAAGAATAAATTTAAGAAGCAGTGGTTTGATTTTATGCCTTATTATGTCTTGTTTTTACTTCTTGGCAATATGAATGTCTTTTAATCTCTTCTTAAATAAGGTTAAACCAAAAATTTCAAACGAAAAAATACTACGGCCGACTACGGCTATTATCAAAAACACGCATTTCTCGCTGTTCTGGTTGATGTCCACGAAATGTGCTGGACTCCACGCGTGAAAAACTGGTTTCAAAAATTTTATGACGTCAAAGCAAAAAAATATAATGAAATTAAACTGTAAATTTTGCCCGTTTCCTTCGGTGAATTTTCTTAAAATTTTGCTCATCAATTACCATCGTCCAAGTGCTTGAAATGTCATTTTTTCGAAAAATTTTATGAAAGGGATTTTATTTTATATTGATTTTTGACATTTTGTAGGATAATAAAAAAACCTATCCATAGAATTTTTTTAAAGTGTGTATGTGAAACCCTTACGTCAGTACCATACAACATGTTCAATTAAAAAACAATTTACCGAAGGAAATCTCGAAAATTGCGGAAAGAAGACGAAACGCAAGCCATGTTCTTATCCATTTGTTGCCATGGCAACAATCTTCTAGCGCAAAATCACCACTTTAAAATCTTCGGCAAGACTTCAATAACACTTGTACTGAATTTCATAGTTTTATAATGAAAGATGTGGAAATGAGACGGTCTTAACGGCTACAATGCCCTTTATAACTAAAACCGTAGGGAGCCACCTTAAATGGCTACGATTGGATGAAGCCGATTTAATGCGAAATTGGCGCGCTTCGTGGGTAACACGCACGCGCGTGGACCAATGGAGCGAAGAGTCTTCGATTGCAAACCAGTGTTGCCACATCGTGAACAAAGTTCACAGATTTGTGAACTTTAAATGTGAGATAAAAAGTTTCAAAAGTGATACATATCGCGATGTAGACTAACAAGCCACGACTTAGGTCTATACTACCACTAGCCTTCGCTATAAACATCGAATAATCACGCAAATATCCATGAGTTGACCATTCCCTACATGTTCTGAACATTTGCATGCACTTCAAGACCAAACAAACTTTTAACAAGGTGTAGATTTACCCAAATCAAGTCACTAAGCTCATCAAAATAGCCATCAAAATGTTAAACACCAGTAGGCTGCAACATACAGATTTCCAGCTGAAGAAGATTAAGGTAAATAAGTTGTAAAAGAAACGTCAGATAACTGAAATTGTATGATGCAGCCTGAACATAAGATATTTTGCTCTAAATCGGGTTTGGACAATGTAGCTACAGTGGAATTTGACAACTGTGATTAAGTGTGTTTACTAAATGTATGAACGTTTGCTTCATCAGCAACAACGTAAATATCATTAACAATTTAACATCATCAACTGAATGTATAATCAGGGAATCAAATTAATGTACTGAGCATATGGATTAATTTACGGGAGCACTGTGCATTTCGATAAGATATAAAGCAGTGGGCACTCCGAAATGGGCAATTATATGCATCAATAAGGACATTAAACCTTGCTTTGATGATTATAGTTCCCAGGACATCTTGACCAACTTCTTGCGCAATCTCGTACCTAGAGCCTACGTTCCTTTTGGTTGAAACAGGTACAGACGCTCTGTGGCAGTATAATAAAACATCAACGAACTTCAATTTTCATAACCATGTGGTAATAAACATCACGATCACAATCAATCCAGGTTCAAGGACAAACTGCTGGGTTGCCGCTTTCCCAAGTATATTCTCCCTGACGCATCAATGTAATGCAGTTCTCAGAGTCTGGTATACATGTTAGGAATCAATCAAGTCAAGAAGCAACCAACAACATACAGTCATCTAAACTTTTAGAAAACATGCTTCGTGGGCATGCATTAAATGCGTTTGGTACTTAAAGCAGGAGCCCTCATCTGGTCACAAGTATATAAATTACGTCTTGACGAGCTGAACGGAAGACGTTACAACTTGCTGGGGAGAAATATACGTCAAATGATGTCTGTAAAAGTTCCCTTGAAAATCCTAATATTTTCAGTCTGGCTGAGTTTGGTTTTTGGTTCATCACAAAGCGACAAGGTAGTTTGATCACTCGTATAATAATAAGTAAAATAAGTATGACACATGATGATGACGCATTCTATCATACTTTTTTATATATTTTTTCAAACTAAATACCAATACGAAGGTCATCTGCACTGTATTTTGGTGATTCGCCGTGTTTTGTACTTGATTTCTTGCTAAACAAGACGCCGAATCCGTAAGTACGTGGTCGAGCGTTAATGTTAAAACTTCACTAGGTTGCGCTGGCACGTTACCAATACGGCGCAAATAGCCCGCTAGTTCAAATATTTCAAATTTATACTGAAACTGTGATTTGTTGAAAATAGTTACCTGATATATATTTGCAGAATAATACCTCTCAGTTGAACAATATGTGAAAGAGGAGCAAAAAATATAAATCTATCATTTGTTTTAGACCCGCTGGGCTACATATGATTTAAGTTATTCGTTTGCTTCATGCTTTGCAGTTTGCTGTCGCACGTTCTGTGGTTGTATTGGATTTCACTGTAAACCACTAAATATATCATGGATTTAGTGTGTAATTATTGGTTCACATATAATTTCGACTTTTAAACAGCCATCAAATTCCAATATGACTGCATGGACATTGTGTTTAACCAAATCGTTGACAAAATATACAATTTTAAAATAGCATCTTTAAACGGGGCCTAATAGAGCTGAATTTCCATTTCAACTAAACATATTATCAGCAGCAGATAAAGAAGAATTTAAACGCCAAACAATCAATATAACAGCCAAACAATCGAGTAGTATGTGTATATAAAGGTTGGTACTAGTCTCCATGTCTAAATGTGAAGACAAGTGACGCTATTGAGGAAATTTTATGCCTATAATTACACGTTGTTGGACTATATGATATGTTTTGTTGACCTTCAATAGTTCTAAATTTTCAAATTTGAAAGTACATCTTACGTATATGTGCAAGTTTTCTGTGGAATTAAGTATGCAAATAGTAAGGCTATTTATAACGAATACATTTATAAGTTAACTTGCTCAGTACAGTCATACGTAATTTGACCCCAGTGAAAAAACCGCAGGACAATATTGTATGATTGGGAATTTGAGGTTTGAAGATGTCAAATTTAGATAATGATTCATTTCAGCTTTAAATATTATCCCTCCTTCCAAACACACATGTTTTGCTAAGATAGATCAAATATAGCACTACTTCCAGCTTTCCCCATTTTCAAATAACAGTTTCCGCGGCCCTGAAATACACAGTTTCTGACAAAATGATTTAATTACTTCAATCCAAGCAGGCGCCAGTTTGACTGAATTGGCTGACTATCATTAGGCTTAGACTAATAAAAGACGCACTGCAGTTGAAAAGTAGATTAAGTAGATTAAAATTAACTATCATCAGATACATTCTAAAACAGATAACTCAGAAAACGTCGTTAAAAATGGCGGCTTTCAGGCGAAGTGAACATCATATTTCGATAAAGCTATTATTTATAAAAGCAACGCTCACCTTGATTTTCATTTGCAATGTCTCCTCTAAAACGTTGTTTTAATGTCGCGAATCCTGCAAAAGGCGACAAGGTGTACTTTAACAGGAAAAGTTATCGGAGAACAAAAAAGACCCAACACCCTGATAAAAGCTCGTACGACCTTGCCAAACTTTGTTTTAGCGCTGATATTTCCCATAGAAATTACATTCTTCTTTGTTTTATTTCGCTTATCTTAGTTTATTTCGCGATATTCCATATTTTGAAAAATTTCCGTCATTTGCAAAATTTAGGCCTATTAATACTTCATGTAATATTGCGTTAATCCAACGCAAACCCCACGTGCAGTCTGATCAAAGAGTAGAGTCTACAAAGAGAGAAATGTTCAGTCAAAATAGCTAAGTTGATTCGTCACTAATTCGTCTTGGGCGCCATGTTGTTAGCCAGTGCCCTAAACAAAAGTATTCCCCGCCGGTATTACTAGCAATTTTTATTATTTCCGGGATTATTATTTAGGGCACTGTCTAAGTACAAGGCAGCCGTGCGCACTACCACATGCGCAATGACGAACACCTTACGGTATTTCTCATCTATCCGTCTCTCTTTGTATTTTCTACTCTTTGGTCTGATAATGAATCTAATACTGAAGCAGGTCTGCTTCCCCTGGATTATCTCTCTCCCCCCCCCCCCCCCCCAAGAAGAAATCCTAGCTACGCTACTGAGGTTTAATCTATCTCAGTTTAAAGTCAAAATGGTCTTTGTAAATATCAATAACTAGTTGTGAGGAACATTTTCGATGTAGAAGATCCCAGATCTATATTTGTTCGTCCGGTCATGCATCATGTGCCGTAATCTGTCCTGTAAAATCTCGTGTTGTTATTAGTTTTGATGTTTGTTGTATCATAAGGCACTATAAATATGAAACCACAAATATTATTAAAGTAATATTATGAGAATTATTAAAGTTCTCAACAAGCTCACTTAATGTTCTGTTTGCATGGAAAAGGCATACTTAAATAACTGTTTGTCAAGCAAGCTTAATGTTTTATTCAATAATAGGGAAAGCATTATCAGTAATAACAATTCCACGGTCTGATAGCGCTGGTTACTTTTTAACCTCCCCAAATATGGTCGAAATACTGAAGTGCCAAAGACATGCGTTCGCCTGAGTATTGATAATTTATAAACTCTAAAATTCAACCTACGGGTCAAACCGATTAACAGGTTATTTTGGAAAGCTTGAAAAAAAAATCGGTGTCTGGTGGATATGTAGTGTCATTCGTCGTTCGAACAACTGAGTCCATCAGGCTGTGAATGCTGTATTAATTGAAATTTGGAGTGCTCTGACCCACTCATTACTTAGCGTACAGAAATCATTATTTCACTGTCGAAATGACCTGAAAATTGAACAAATACGTATAAAATGAAATAACCGATCGAAATAACATATTTTCAAAGAAAAATCACTGAACTGTCACAAAAATCAACTTAGGCTGAAATTTTGTCAATTATAATTTGCAAATGGGATAAAATTTCAACAGATTTTCAATACATTCTCAACGGTGAAAAAAAAGGGATTTGTGGACCGGCAAGTTTTGTCTGATTCGTATTTGCTCAATTTTTCTTCAAACATACCTGGCTTTCAAACTGTGAAAGAATTATTTCTGTATATTGAGCGCCTACAACAATCCAAAGTACGATGAACTTTTTTCTACACCCTGTATACAGTGTAATACAGTAACTCTTCGCTTACCACTTTCGTGAATCTTTCATTTCTCAAGTTTCAATCCAACGGTAGATTCTACGTCACCTTAAGAGCCAATCACGAGTCCATGAGATTCAAACTAGGTTAAGTTTGTAACTGAAGATAAAATGCTCGTATCTTAAGCACCGACATAAGCATTAGCCCAAAACCTCGAGCAAAAGCTAACATGGCCGAAGAAAAGTAAATTTAAAAGGAAAAGTTATTAGCAGGGCTGGCGCTAGTAGGAGAGGGGTGTATATTCATGTATTCAGGTTCTGCCCGACTAGTTTCTTTTGAAATCAGTTGTCATTAGAGTTGATTTTAAAAGAAATTTGTAGGGTAAAACAAGAAATTAGGTCAGACTTTTTTGTTGTGGCTATGCTTATGTCGCTAACAAAAATCAAGGGGAAACAAAGAAAAACAAAAAGGAGCGAAGTCAAGCGTACGACTTCAGGCATTGACACAATTCAGAATTTGAAATGCCTCAGCAATCTGGGCACTTCCCGATTCTGCTAAACCTACGGGGATATTAAAGCTAGATATATAGAGGATATTACACGGCGGTGCGAAGATATGAATTTTATCTTCGAGTGGTTAAAACAATATTTTACGAACGAGCGCAGCGAGTGAGTAAAATATTGTTTTCACCACGAGAAGATAAAATTCATATCTTCAAACCGCCGTGTAATGTTCTGTTTATTATATGGTTGTAAACAATTTAAGACCCAAGTCAGTAATATTAATTTTCGATCAATAATGCTAAAAACATGGCTTTATTTCAATATTGTTTAAACTAAAACAATACCTGTTCATCATTTTAGTGTTTTCTTGTATTATTTCCATTTTTTTCGGCACAAACATGTAGTTTTTTTCTTTAAACAAAGGTAAAAATTGGTTCGCTGCTCTTACAAACATCGCCATTTTGAAAATACAGAAATGATCACGTGATCGATAGCGTGAACGATATCTTCACTAGTGAAGATATGGAAAATATCTTACGGTGTATTTTCAGTATCTTACTGTCAACTATACAATAAAATTAAATACTACACATAAAGAATGTTTGCAGTTTCAAATCAAACGACCATGCATAAAATTTAATCCCATGCATGTTGTTTACAGACCTTTGTGTTTTGTCAAAATTATTCTGGCTAGAAAATTGCTTAAATATAGTGGACATGTTGCAATGCTGAACGACTGGTTATTCACTATTTTGGGCCATTACCAGATTTGGCAGAGACCAAACTCACTTGGTTACAGAGAAATCTAATAAGTCACTAAATCATACAGCATTTGAAATTCAAATCAGTCATAATTATTAGTGATTTGATTGCTTGATTGCAATAAGCTGATGCCGCTCATTATTTTTCTCATACAGGTGACGGGCGAAACTATCGCTCATGTGCTATCAACCAAAAAGAACTCATCAATATTCCGCACCAGACAGGAAATGACGTCCAGTACAACCAAGCAACTGTTTTTAAATGCTTTGAGCTTTTTACACGTGAAAAATATCGTATATACAGAAGAGATCAATTATCATTTAATATTTATTTCTTTGGGTTGTTCGCACATCTCAGTCCCATAGAAAGCTAACTCGAGACAATTAAAACTTGTGCTACAATGATTCGATAGAATATGGTTGATTAGAAGCTATACTTTTATACACATTGTACATTTATTACCACCATGAGAGAAAAGTTTGCTAATCTTTTTTTAATTTAATTCTACTTCAATTTTTTTGGCTTCTTTACTGGGGCCGAATAAAAAAACGTTTACTTTAACAAATTGTGATATTTTGAAAACACTATAATGTATCATATAAGTAACTTTAGTGTATCAAAGATGTATAAGTTTAGTGTATCATTACTCACATGTCTAGTTATTATTGCAGCAGCTCGCAGCAGCGTAAAGTAAAACCAAAGTACCTTTGTATTCGAAGTAAGGATAGAAGTGAATAACTCGTATTTATTATTCGTATGCCTCGTTACTTTTTTTCTATATTACTCTTCTGCAAACGAGAACAGTAGCATCAACCAGGTTTATAATCCTAAGTTGCGAGATGGGCAGCAACGCAATAGACATTGTTAGCCAAATATGTCGATTCGTTTTTAGTAGAATCATACTAGTATACTAACACAAATGCTGTCATTTGATTTGCTTCTCTACTCGCTATCTATTTCTCGATAGATAGCGAGTAGCAAAACATTGCTAATTAGCAAGGTAAACATTTTCGTCTCTCAATTTATGTTTCATCCAATCAGGACCGATTATGTTTTTTGGCTGAGCCAAAAGATTCTCCCCCTCACTAACCAATCATATTTTATTTATTATGCCCTCCGCATGATAACGTTGACAGTTGACTACACGTATGATCGATAAACATAGAACATTATATTTTACAGATATTGTCAACCGTGCTGACAGGTTGGATCCACTAAGAACGTGTTTGGAGTTGTTAAATAAACATCCTTCAACAAAGAGTGGAACGTATTACATGAATCTCCAAGGGCTGGGTTTATCATCGTTGGCACAAGTATACTGTGATATGACCTCAAAGAATGGTGTTGGTGTGACATTGATTGGACATGACAGTGAGTCAAGAACATATGTGAATGGATATGAAGCTGCAGGTTCTTACAAAAGAAAGATTAACTATGACATTTCCATGGAACATATTGTTGCCATAATGAAACAGTCCAAATATTGTGAACAGTTTATAAAATATGAATGTTATGAAAGCGTGTTGTTGTACCACCTAAATGATTTACATGGTTGGTGGGTATCACGTCAAGGTTCGAGAATGAATTACTGGGGAGGAGCGGCAGTCGACAGTGGAAAATGTGCATGTGGAATGACCAACAGTTGTGCAGGTGGAGGAAAATGTAATTACTCCGCCTGCCTTAGGCGTTTCTGTTTTTTTTTATTTTTTCGGTGTCAGAAGTCGGTGCAGCGCTCATGGGTGATAACGCTGGCACAAGGCGCCTGAGCCGACCTAAACACGGCGTTTAAACTCAATTTCTAGCGGAATATGTCAACAAAACACGCATTTTAACATGTATATGCTAGAACATCTAAACCGCAAGAAGGTTTTACGTGCAAAGATTCTCATGTAAAATGTTTTAAAGCGACAAATTCAACCGCGAAAGTAGCGAGGAGCGATGTATCGCGGTGAAGTTTTGAGAGCGTGCTTCCGTCATTTTCTGCGGTATTCCTTAAGGAAATTTATCAATTTCTACACAAGGATCAAACGCAAATTCTACTGCAATATCTATATACAAAACACAATTGTTAACATGTAATAGTTAACAAAAAGGGAAAGGAAGGTTCTTTATCAAAACATTGCTCCAGAAATGTTTTAAAACGGCAAATTGTGATAGACTTCCATCATTCCATGATTAAGGAGTGAGTCTAGGAAATGTGTTCCTAATTCTGAACACGTTGTGATTTCTTTCCTTGGTTTTCCATTTCTACCTATGATGAGATGCTAGTAATATTTCGTGCAAAATGATTTATTTGCTTGTGGGATCTCATATAATTATAAAAGGTAAGAGATATTTTACACTCCAATTCCAGAAATACATAAGCAAGTTAATGAAACAAGCAAAGGGCCAGAAGTAAAGTTGTGCAAAGTCTAATGGAGTACAAAGGTCAGTCCAGGAACCGCATGATCATACACGTGCCTTTAGCACAAACTGTCGTAACAACAAACCATTGTCTAAGTCCCTCTGTATGTGTCTGGGATAATTGGACCAATCAGGTTGCACCATTTTTTGTACATAGCTTCCTGTTTGGATCAGTAAGCTTCATTCTGCCACATGCAACCAAAGGCATCTGACCTCTGCAGCAAGAGATTCTGAAATTTCCACCCATCCCACCCTTCAGCGATTTTGCACCACTTTAGCGTAACTCGTTAAAATTAAATAATCAGATATAATTATGTAAATACTCTGTGATACACTCTGTCAGCATCACTTGCATGAATGCAATTCATGCAGCGTTAAATGAAATATTATAGGAAAGTTATTGTTGTCAATAATAATAGTACTAAAAAAAATTTCAAAAAGAAAAATTTTTTTGGTTGTTGGGGATGTAGTGCTCCCAAAGGTCACCCTTAACCCCATAGACTCACATAAACCAATGTATTGTAAAGTAAACAATGACCACCATGGGGATCTACTACCCCTTGGACATTAAAGTAAGCAATGACCATCACGGGAATCTACTACCCCTTGGACATTTAAGTAAACAATGACCATCACGGGGATCTACTACCCCTTGGACATTTAGAGTGCCCATCTCGGGGAGCTACTGCCCCTTGGGCAAGGTCCAACATGGGGGACCTATTACCCCCTGAGGACATAATTATATCATAATCATAATGCATAATCATAATTGTGAGTCTGTGGGGGGGGCAATTTGACCACAGTTTATAATTATAAGAATTGGAGCATTTCTCTCCTCAACCCTTCTCCCACAACATTGTGTGTGTGTCATAGTGGTTTCTTAATTGTCTTCGAATATTTTCCCGACGATTGGTGCATTAATGCATAGTTAATAGAATAGATGTTTGGAAACTCATTAGAACAACAATATAACTCATTATCTATGTTGATCGACGTTTATTCAAAAATATGGTTCTTCATCGTCACGTGTGTATTGTGTTTTCGTCAAATCCACCAATAGGAATTCTTAAATTACCCTATTGTTCAAGTCGCGGATGGCTAAATTTCCTAAAACGTTGCTATTGGTTAGTTAGGTGAAAATACAATACGCACGTGACGACGAAGGACCTCATTCCTGCATAAACCAGAACAAAAACACAGATAATGACTTATATTGTAGTTCTAATTAGTTTCCAAACCATCTAGCTCTATTAACTATGATTAATGTTAGTCTAAAGTTCCCAACAAATTATATCGTGGAGACTTCAGGCAGTGTGCTACAGAATAGATTTAAATGATGCTATCAGGTTAATATATTGATGTATTGTATACACTTTTAGTGAAATTTTCTTTACTTGCAAAATAAAACAGCTATATGTTGTTGGTATTATGACAAAAGAATCTTGTTTAACATATGTACTATGAAAGTCTTTAATTTAAATTAAATTCTAAAAAATGCAATCTTACTAGGACTCTGGGCAGAGTGCCTGGCAGGTCACTCAGACATTGATTTTTAGTTATCTTAGTGATTACATAAGATGTGCTAGCAATGTCTTACTGGTAAAATGCCTTGGAAGGTACTCTAATAATAATTGAATTAAAAAGGAATTAGTTGGGCAGAACAGAAATAAGTGAATATACCCCACTCTCAATGAACTCTCTAGTTGCAGCCCTGCCTGGCCTTGTGCATGCCCATTTTTGTTTCGGCAGGTGGAGTGAACGCCTTAGCAGGCGTCTTGTTGTGACAAAAATGATGGGACATGGCGTGAAGACAGTGGATATCTGACAGACAAGAGCACACCTCCTGTTACTGAGCTGAGGTTTGGAGATACCGGAGATTCTTTCGAGTCGGGATATCAAACGCTGGGAGAGTTGCGATGTTGGGGTTAGGGTCGAAATACGTCGAAAGCATTGTCGGCAAAAATAAAAACAGTTCATTAACTAAACCTAAAATAAAATTTGACGGACATAAATTTTGTTAATGAATTTGGAGTTGTAGATTAGATTAAATATGTATGAACACATATAATAAAGAATGTAGTTGTTTAAAATATGAACATTGATCGAAATCCGCTGATTTGAAATAATTCTGGTAATGACGTTTTTAATATGATATAATAAAAACACAGTTTTTTACATTTGTCATGTAAAATTTATAGTATAACATAGAAAATAATTTAATGTGTTTGTAATTTTATATGAAATTTGGTAATTACGTTTTTAGGTGCCTTGTTCATAGTAAATCATCATTGTTTTGATCATATTCTGGTATTTTAACGAAAAATTGTGATTTTGAAAAGGCCCTTCATCCCCTCCCTGAGTTTGAGTTTTAGTTGGGTAGAACATGAATATATGAATACACCCCCACCCGAAATGACGATCTAGCTTCACCCCCCCCCCCCCCCCCCACCAGGTTCACCGTAAAGCTACAGGCTAATTTGACTATACAGTGTGTATCAAAAACATTGAAGCCTTTCAAATTCAAATTAACTATAGCGTATTGTAGTAATTTGAAGTTCTATTTGCTTTGAGGTAATGGTTGGGTAAGAACATAAGGTCGTGTACTAGTAGTCCCTCGCGTCTGTTTGGCGAGTAATGAGATTCAAAATGGCGGCGTTGACGTCATGAGATTGCTATGGCCAGAATTCGAACCTGAGTTTTTGCGGCCACATCTTTTTTTTGTGGGGTTTGTTGGAAACCCCTAAAGTGGCCGAAAACTAGAAGAAGCGAGAGTGGAAGGAAAAAGAAATAATAAGTATGTTTGCACGATTTGAATAGAACTCCACGTAAAATTGTTATTCATTCACAATAAATGGCCGGCCTAATTTGTTCTTAAATATACGTACACTGTCGAATACGCGAATATACGCAAATAGTCTCAAATATATATTTGTATTTTGTAAACACCAAAACTGACACACACCAAAGAGTTGGAACATCTACATTTTACCATTAAATTTAAAATTAGGCACCGTAAATAAAACAAATCTAATAGTACACTTTGTATGTAAGGTAAACAACTTTTGCAATTGTAAATCAGCCTTCCATGACACGGCAGACACATAATGAATTCCATAACACATTACATTAGCTAAAACACCTTTGCAAAATATTAGTAAAATACTAAAATGTAATAGCTTGAAGACTTCTTTAATAAAGAGAGTTCTCGTGTTTTGGTGGGTACATCAAATAATTATGACTGGAAGTAGTTTAATTTTAACATATATCAGAGTACTCTAGTCCTAAATGCAAAATGATCGCTCGCTTTAAGAATGAGTTTATAAAACGAGAAAGCCAATCAACTTTGTTTACATTATTAAAACCGAAAGCAAACCAGATATGTTATGCTCTGTGCAATAAACATAGGCCGGTTATTTTGGTTTGATTTCTACTCTACAAGCATATATTTATCAATGAGAGATCATGCAAAGTGGGACACAGTCTTGAGGGAAGAAAATTCAATTTAGAGAAAAGCTTTCAGTTTCGATTTACCTTGGTAAAAGTTACTTTACATTCTAATTTAGGTGTTTACATCATGTTAGACAGTCGTTGCACGTGCTGCATCTTGTACTAGACACACTGACTGGAATGAAAGACTTAATACTTAAAAATAGCAATATCATATTAGATTTTTGGACTGTTAGTGTATTTTAACACTTTTAAAGAATGTATTCCATGATAATGTAGAATCACATTCAGCACATAAAAAAACTTCATGCAGTTTCTCAAAGACAAAGTTAATGCTAAAGCCAATTTAGCTTTGCCCAACTGTTTATGTTGCGTTGTGCATGATATGTGCGGGGAAATTATTTTGTGAAATGTGAATCTATGATGTTAGTAAACACTTCACTTAGAACAATTTTACAATTACATCCTTTTAAATACATAAACAGTATAATCTCGTGGTATCATTGTATATAAATTAAGTCTGTGGAATAATTTAGGGTGTACAAAAGCAACAATTACTCTACCACGGAAATTCTACGTGGGTTCTACTCAAGGCGAATGGGCAGAAAGCTTGGCAAGCAATCAAAACAATCTTTTTGGGCCTTTGAGTTGCGGCGGTCAATTAGAATTCCCTTATAGTTTATGTTACTTAAAAGCTTAAAAGCTATTATCTCATGGAAAAGGCGACAAATTATGGTATGCCTTTTCCAATCAAAACCTTAATCACAAATTATGCATGAATAATGAAAACATTTACCAACTTCTGACATTAATTTTAAACCACCGCTTCCTAAACACTATTCATGCCATGCTTGTTATAGCAAAATATGTAATCGCTAATCACGTCCTGCTACATTCAGCTACAGCGACATTCATTTCGTTACCCTGCTGAAAATATTTCAAGATTTTATGTAAAGATTTTAACAATTTATGTAAATCTGTAAGCTCCGGGCAAAAATTGCCTCCAATCTTGACTTCAGAAATTTTTTAAGCGTTTCAAAGCATTTTTGCAAATAACATACGTCAAAATTCGCATTTTTCAGAAGTTCCAGACTATTTGACAAAAAAGCCTTTTCTTTCGTTTACCAAGGAAAACTATCCACTATGTTTTCAACGTTTTTGGACTTGCTCCCGACGAGAATAGTAAATATATATCCGGAGTTGGGAAACCAATTCCGTTATTAATCTTTTTATTCAATTCGCTAAGTAAATAGACCAAAACACACAAACATTCTTGCCCAATCAACCATTTTTATTATGTCTTTTACATTGAAGAATGTCACTACAAATCTGGTTTACCTTGCGTTTATTTAGTAAATGATTATGCTAAACTACACCCTTCATTTTCCATTCATCAAATGAGACTGTAAAAGAGTAATAATGTAATAATGATCAATGTGTCTACTGATATAATTTTATATACTTCATTAATAAAATGATAATTTATTTAAAAATATTAATATGATAATAATCAATAATATCTATGCGATAATACGAATATTTTGTTAAATATATCAAAATTAACTGGAGTGATTTCATACCAGCAGCAGCGTGCAAAACCAGCACAAATATCACTGCACTCTATTCGTGGAGGTATAAATATGGAACAGTCAACTGATGGTGGCACACAGATGCCTCCCGCAGCTAGGCAAAAAGGAGCTAGGCAAGCAAAAATATAGATCAGTGCTCGTACATGTTTACATCTTAGAATAAGCTAATCTAAAAACCACGTGTTCTATCACACAATTTGTCTTGATACCCCAAACAGTATGAAAATCTATGGCATATGAGAATATTGAATTTTTAAAAGCGTTTTCCAAAATATTTTGGGAAGTGTAGAGCCCAAGCTTCTTGATTGCCACGAATTTTGCACATTCGTCGAGTATAGTACAAACAACGCAATCGATCAGAATACGGGGTATACTCACAAACTGAAAAGCGTCAATGGAAGTATGAAGTTTGCGATCGTTAATGATTGCTCGTTTTATAAACTCTCATGGATCCACTAATCTCCTCGATTTGGAAAAGGCTAAACAAGTTGTATTTCTCTTGAAGATTGCGAAATATTGGTAAAGAGTATTCCCTACTTGCAACTTGTGTTTTGTGCCAGAATTCTTTGAGCATTCAGTCAATTAAATATACACATCTAAAAAATTATTGCTCAACATCAATTTCTTGCAACAAGATTTCTTTCACAAAATTTTCAACACGTATCGACTCAAATCACACAGGCTATCGAATGTTGTAAAACTTTCAAACTTATGGTGTTAAAGTTGTTAGATATTACGCAATTACAGCTGGGCAATTTTACACGCGAGCCCAAAATATTAATGCTTTAAAACTATTGCAGGAACGAGTTTTTGATTTCTTTTCTATACGTTCTTGTTTGCAGAATAGATTACTACAGCAGAAAAATCGAGAGAGAGAAAGCACAGAATGTTTTTCCCGCCATTTCTCTGACAATCCGAAAATTTAAACATTTAAATTTTGAGGATCACGCTACATACGGGCGCATGTTGGATTAATCTCTCAAATTTCGTATCATATATATTGTTGCGCCAAAACTCTGCAATTCAAAAACGTCCTACAGAAATAGTTTCAAATAGTACAAAAATACAAAAAACTTTTGTTGTTTTCTTCAGGCAGTAGCGATGGTTTTGTGAAGCTATCTCACGCTGATTAAAGTCTTTTACAGACGACTTACAGACCGAGAGACTTTCAAAGAAATATATGAATTCACAGGTAAACAGTACGTACCCTGGCGTCTGAAAAGCTTGTCCTTCGGAGATCCTTGCACATGTAAAGCTCCAACAATCACTACCACCAGAAACAAATACATGCTCAGTTTGAATGCCATTTCTCTGAAATACAAAACAATTACCGCATGTTAGTTTGTCCCAACTTGTGAAAATCTGATGCATGGCGCAATTAAAACACATGGGAAACTTTCAACAGGAGTAAAGTATGCGTTGTAAACAAGTTCAGCAGGAGAAATTCGAATAATTTTAAATTGAAATATCCATGAACATTAAACATACCAGCTTTAATTGCCTTTGTTTCAGACTTTGAGTTTTATTTCTCCTTCTTCTGTCTTGTTCACGAATATAAAATTGGAGCACGTCTTCTTCTTTTTATAGCTACGCCTGTTTACGAACCGTCGCATCATTTTCATAGTTGTTACCATGAGATTCACAAGTGGCGGATGCAACTCCTTCAAGAAAGTACGTACAGGAAATAATCTGTTCCATTATGTAATTTCTGGCTGTGTTTTTGACACTGATCTAAAAACTAAATTGGATTGGGTACCGAAGTAGGAGAAACTAAAAACTTTTCTAACGCATTATAGTAAAACTATTTTAATACCCGAAGGTCCATCCTTCATTAGGATATTTCTTTGTGTGTAACAAGCCGCAAGGAGAAGTGGTAATAACCGAATATTGCACCCAAGTCTTAACAGTCATGTAAATTGTGGAAGAACTTTGAGGTGTTAGAAAGATTATTAGCTCTTTCTTTTGGATACTTAATCCATGAGGTAATGCTTTAAATCAGTGTCAAAAATAGAGGAAAAATTACATATCAACTATTTAAACATTTTTCTAATGTGTTTACTTGAATGCATTAATGATCTGGTTGGCGGCACAGAAAAAACAAAAATATGAATATGCAATTCTTTCCTCTATTTTGTTGGCGCAGAAGTGAAAAAAAATTGATATGTAATTTTTTCTTCCCTTTTTCACGCTAATCCAAAACATTAACAGAATGAAGTATCCAAAATCCAAAACATTAGCCAGGATAAAATGCCTTAAATTTTGCAATTTGTGTCTCCAAAATGGCATTTCCAGTATTCTGAGAGCATATTAACTGTTATAGAAGGTAGGTTTTAAAACAAAAACCTTAAAATTGCATTTAATGGTAAGTCGTGTATGAAATTCTTGACGTTGTGAAAATGAGAACTTACATTATATCAGAAAAGTGTATTTTGAAGACTATCCAGTTGGAAAGAGTTGTCTCTTTTCCAAACTTAGCTATATACATTACGCGACCTAACATATACGTCGGTTACATTTTGTTAGCACTATACAACGTATTCCCTGAGTGTCATAATCCGTGTAGAGATCATTTAGCAGATACAGGACGGAAACATTGCACGGGAAAGGATCTAATATCATCAGTGCGCAAAAGTGTACCAATTAAATATCAAATTATTTTTAGTTTTGGATTAAGGAAAAAAATGTGAATATGTAATTTTTCTTCGTTTTTAACACTGATCTAAAACGTTAACTGGGTTAAGTATCCAGAAGAGAGAGCTAACAGTTATCTTTCTTAATTATGTTAAGTTTATGTCTCAGTTATACCTGTACTATACAACTAATACATCTCGAATGAACTAAACTCATTCATAAATCGAAATCATTCGCAACGCCTTTATATTCTTCAAAGATCTACTAGTACTGATCGGAGCAAACCCAACAGAGAAAAGCAAATGGCATTTTTCTCAGGTGTTTACTTGAATGCATTGTCTGCTTGGTGAAACAGAAATAACAAAGAATATATGAATAGGTAATTTTTTCCTCTTATGTTGTTGGCACAGATTGCAGAAGTAACAAAGATATGAATAGGTAATTTTCTCCCCCTATTTTGACACTGCTCTAAAACATTAAGTAATAAGATGATGTATTCAAGCAGATAATGAAACAACCAGATAATGTATTTAGGTAAACATCATAATTATGACGAACTTCACAATTTCTTTGGTCTAGTTGTTTTATACTGTTATTTTTGTTTCGACCGAAACAATTAGAATATCGATGGCTAACGATTTCTTTTTAGATAATAGATTTATTAGTTGATTCGGCTTTGTTGTCACAAACTATCATCTCATTCTCATAGAAATCCTTTGCTCACGCATGTTATAATCTTATATTAAGGTTTTAAAACAAAACTTTAAAATTGCATTTAATGGTAAGTCGTGTATGAAATTCTTGACGATGTGAAAATGAGAACTTACATTATATCAGAAAAGTGTATTTTGAAGACTATCCAGTTGGAAAGAGTTGTCTCTTTTCGAAACTTAGCTATATACATTACGCGACCTAACATATACGTCGGTTACATTTTGTTAGCACTATACAACGTATTCCCTGAGTGTCATAATCCGTGTAGAGATCATTTAGCAGATACAGGACGGAAACATTGCACGGGAAAGGATCTAATATCATCAGTGCGCAAAAGTGTACCAATTAAATATCAAATTATTTTTAGTTTTGGATTAAGGAAAAAAATGTGAATATGTAATTTTTCTTCGTTTTTAACACTGATCTAAAACGTTATAACTGGGTTAAGTATCCAGAAGAGAGAGCTAACAGTTATCTTTCTTAATTATGTTAAGTTTTTGTCTCAGTTATACCTGTACTATACAACTAATACATCTCGAATGAACTAAACTCATTCATAAATCAAAATCATTCGCAACGCCTTTATATTCTTCAAAGATCTACTAGTACTGATCGGAGCAAACCCAACAGAGAATAAGCAAATGGCATTTTTCTCAGGTGTTTACTTGAATGCATTGTCTGCTTGGTGAAACAGAAATAACAAAGAATATATGAATAGGTAATTTTTTCCTCTTATGTTGTTGGCACAGATTGCAGAAGTAACAAAGATATGAATAGGTAATTTTCTCCCCCTATTTTGACACTGCTCTAAAACATTAAGTAATAAGATGATGTATTCAAGCAGATAATGAAACAACCAGATAATGTATTTAGGTAAACATCATAATTATGACGAACTTCACAATTTCTTTGGTCTAGTTGTTTTATACTGTTATTTTTGTTTCGACCGAAACAATTAGAATATCGATGGCTAACGATTTCTTTTTAGATAATAGATTTATTAGTTGATTCGGCTTTGTTGTCACAAACTATCATCTCATTCTCATAGAAATCCTTTGCTCACGCATGTTATAATCTTATATTAAGGTTTTAAAACAAAACTTTAAAATTGCATTTAATGGTAAGTCGTGTATGAAATTCTTGACGATGTGAAAATGAGAACTTACATTATATCAGAAAGTGTATTTTGAAGATTATCCAGTTGGAAAGAGTTGTCTCTTTTGCAAACTTAGCTATACATTACGCAACCTAACCTACACGTCGGTTACATTTTGTCAACACTATACATCCTATTCCCTGAGTATCATAATCCGTTTAGAGATCATTTAGCTGGTATTGGACGGAAACATCGCAAGGGAATGGATCTAATGTCGTCAGTGCGCAAAGGTATACCAATTAAATATAGAATTATTTTTATTTTTGGATTAAGGAAAAAATGTGAATATGTGATTTTTCTTCGTTTTTGACTATGACCTAAAACGTTAACTGGGTTAAGTATCCAGAAGAGAGAGCCAACAATTATCTTTCTTAATTATGTTAAGTTTATGTCTCAGTTATATCAGTACTATACAACAAATAAATCTTGAATAAACTAAACTCATTAACAAATCAAAATCATTCGCAACGCCTAATTCATATTCTTCAAAGATTAGTACTGATCGGAGCAAACCCAACAGAGATGAAGCAAATTGCAGTTTTGTCAGGTGTTTACTTTAATGCATTATCTGCTTGGTTAAACAGAAATAACAAAGATATGAATAGGTAATTTTTTCCTATTATGTTGTTGGCACAGATTGCAGAAGCAACAAGGATATGAATAGGTAATTTTTTCCTCTTATTTTGACACTGAACCAAAACATTAACTAATAAGATGAGGTATTCAAGCAGATAATGCAACAACCAGATAGTGCAGTAAGGTAGACATCATAATTATGACGATCTTCACAATTTCTTTGGTCTAGTTGTTTTATACTGCTGTTTTCGTTTCTACCAAAACATTTAGATGATCGATGGCTAACGATTTCTTTTTAGATGATATATTTATTAGTTGATTCGGCTTTGTTGTCACTAACTATCATCTCATTCTCATAGAAATCCTGTGCTCACACATGTCATAATCTTATATACAGGTTTTAAAACAAAACTTCAAAGTTGCATTTAATGGTAAATCGTGTATAAAAATGTTAACGATGTGAGAATGAGAACTTACATTATATTAGAAAAGTGTATTTTGAAGATTATCCAGTTGGAAAGAGTTGTCTCTTTTCCAAACTTAGCAATACATTACGCGACCTAACATATACGTCGGTTACATTTTGTTAGCACTATAAATCGTATTCCCTTAGTATCATAATCCGTGTAGAGATCATTTAGCAGATACAGCACGGAAACATCGCACGGGAAAGGATCTAATATCATCAGTGCGCAAAGGTATATCAATTAAGTATCAAATTATTTTTATTTTTGGATTAAGGAAAAAAATGTGAATATGTAATTTTTCTTCGTTTTTAACACTGATCTAAAACGTTAACTGGGTTAAGTATCCAGAAGAGTGAGCTAACAATTATCTTTCTTAATTATGTTAAGTTTATGTCTCAGTTATACCTGTACTATACAACTAATACATCTTGAATAAACTAAACTCATTCATAAATCAAAATCATTCGCAACGCCTTTATATTCTTCAAAGATCTACTAGTACTGATCGGAGCAAACCCAACAGAGAATAAGCAAATGGCATTTTTCTCAGGTGTTTACTTGAATGCATTGTCTGCTTGGTGAAACAGAAATAACAAAGAATATATGAATAGGTAGTTTTTTCCTCTTATGTTGTTGGCACAGATTGCAGAAGTAACAAACATATGAATAGGTAATTTTCTCCCCCTATTTTTACACTGCTCCAAAACATTAAGTAATAAGATGATGTATTCAAGCAGATAATGCAACAACCAGATGATGTATTTAGGTAAACATCATAATTATGACGAACTTCACAATTTCTTTGGTCTAGTTGTTTTATACTGCTATTTTTGTTTCGACCGAAACAATTAGAATATCGATGGCTAACGATTTCTTTTTAGATAATAGATTTATTAGTTGATTCGGCTTTGTTGTCACTAACTATCATCTCATTCTCATAGAAATCCTTTGCTGACGCATGTTATAATCTTATATAAAGGTTTTAAAACAAAACTTTAAAATTGCATTTAATGGTAAGTCGTGTATGAAATTCTTGACGTTGTCAAAATGAGAACTTACATTATATCAGAAAAGTGTATTTTGAAGACTATCCAGTTGGAAAGAGTTGTCTCTTTTCGAAACTTAGCTATATACATTACGCGACCTAACATATACGTCGGTTACATTTTGTTAGCACTATACAACGTATTCCCTGAGTGTCATAATCCGTGTAGAGATCATTTAGCAGATACAGGACGGAAACATTGCACGGGAAAGGATCTAATATCATCAGTGCGCAAAAGTGTACCAATTAAATATCAAATTATTTTTAGTTTTGGATTAAGGAAAAAAATGTGAATATGTAATTTTTCTTCGTTTTTAACACTGATCTAAAACGTTATAACTGGGTTAAGTATCCAGAAGAGAGAGCTAACAGTTATCTTTCTTAATTATGTTAAGTTTTTGTCTCAGTTATACCTGTACTATACAACTAATACATCTCGAATGAACTAAACTCATTCATAAATCAAAATCATTCGCAACGCCTTTATATTCTTCAAAGATCTACTAGTACTGATCGGAGCAAACCCAACAGAGAATAAGCAAATGGCATTTTTCTCAGGTGTTTACTTGAATGCATTGTCTGCTTGGTGAAACAGAAATAACAAAGAATATATGAATAGGTAATTTTTTCCTCTTATGTTGTTGGCACAGATTGCAGAAGTAACAAAGATATGAATAGGTAATTTTCTCCCCCTATTTTGACACTGCTCTAAAACATTAAGTAATAAGATGATGTATTCAAGCAGATAATGAAACAACCAGATAATGTATTTAGGTAAACATCATAATTATGACGAACTTCACAATTTCTTTGGTCTAGTTGTTTTATACTGTTATTTTTGTTTCGACCGAAACAATTAGAATATCGATGGCTAACGATTTCTTTTTAGATAATAGATTTATTAGTTGATTCGGCTTTGTTGTCACTAACTATCATCTCATTCTCATAGAAATCCTTTGCTGACGCATGTTATAATCTTATATAAAGGTTTTAAAACAAAACTTTAAAATTGCATTTAATGGTAAGTCGTGTATGAAATTCTTGACGTTGTGAAAATGAGAACTTACATTATATCAGAAAAGTGTATTTTGAAGACTATCCAGTTGGAAAGAGTTGTCTCTTTTCGAAACTTAGCTATATACATTACGCGACCTAACATATACGTCGGTTACATTTTGTTAGCACTATACAACGTATTCCCTGAGTGTCATAATCCGTGTAGAGATCATTTAGCAGATACAGGACGGAAACATTGCACGGGAAAGGATCTAATATCATCAGTGCGCAAAAGTGTACCAATTAAATATCAAATTATTTTTAGTTTTGGATTAAGGAAAAAAATGTGAATATGTAATTTTTCTTCGTTTTTAACACTGCTCTAAAACGTTAACTGGGTTAAGTATCCAGAAGAGAGAGCTAACAGTTATCTTTTTTAATTATGTTAAGTTTTTGTCTCAGTTATACCTGTACTATACAACTAATACATCTCGAATGAACTAAACTCATTCATAAATCAAAATCATTCGCAACGCCTTTATATTCTTCAAAGATCTACTAGTACTGATCGGAGCAAACCCAACAGAGAATAAGCAAATGGCATTTTTCTCAGGTGTTTACTTGAATGCATTGTCTGCTTGGTGAAACAGAAATAACAAAGAATATATGAATAGGTAATTTTTTCCTCTTATGTTGTTGGCACAGATTGCAGAAGTAACAAAGATATGAATAGGTAATTTTCTCCCCCTATTTTGACACTGCTCTAAAACATTAAGTAATAAGATGATGTATTCAAGCAGATAATGCAACAACCAGATAATGTATTTAGGTAAACATCATAATTATGACGAACTTCACAATTTCTTTGGTCTAGTTGTTTTATACTGTTATTTTTGTTTCGACCCAAAAAATTAGAATATCGATGGCTAACGATTTCTTTTTAGATAATAGATTTATTAGTTGATTCAGGTTTAATGTCACAAACTATCATCTCATTCTCATAGAAATCCTTTGCACACGAATGTTATAATCTTATATTAAGGTTTTAAAACAAAACTTTAAAATTGCATTTAATGGTAAGTCGTGTATGAAATTCTTGACGATGTGAAAATGAGAACTTACATTATATCAGAAAGTGTATTTTGAAGATTATCCAGTTGGAAAGAGTTGTCTCCTTTGCAAACTTAGCTATACATTACGCGACCTAACCTACACGTCGGTTGCATTTTGTCAACACTATACATCCTATTCCCTGAGTATCATAATCCGTTTAGAGATCATTTAGCTGGTATTGGACGGAAACATCGCAAGGGAATGGATCTAATGTCGTCAGTGCGCAAAGGTATACCAATTAAATATAGAATTATTTTTATTTTTGGATTAAGGAAAAAATGTGAATATGTGATTTTTCTTCGTTTTTGACTATGACCTAAAACGTTAACTGGGTTAAGTATCCAGAAGAGAGAGCCAACAATTATCTTTCTTAATTATGTTAAGTTTATGTCTCAGTTATATCTGTACTATACAACAAATAAATCTTGAATAAACTAAACTCATTCATAAATCAAAATCATTCGCAACGCCTAATTCATATTCTTCAAAGATTAGTACTGATCGGAGCAAACCCAACAGAGATGAAGCAAATGGCAGTTTTCTCAGGTGTTTACTTGAGTGCATTATCTGCTTGGTTAAACAGAAATAACAAAGATATGAATAGGTAATTTTTTCCTATTATGTTGTTGGCACAGATTGCAGAAGCAACAAGGATATGAATAGGTAATTTTTTCCTCTTATTTTGACACTGAACCAAAACATTAACTAATAAGATGAGGTATTCAAGCAGATAATGCAACAACCAGATAGTGCATTAAGGTAGACATCATAATTATGACGATCTTCACAATTTCTTTGGTCTAGTTGTTTTATACTGCTGTTTTCGTTTCTACCAAAACATTTAGATGATCGATGGCTAACGATTTCTTTTTAGATGATATATTTATTAGTTGATTCGGCTTTGTTGTCACTAACTATCATCTCATTCTCATAGAAATCCTGTGCTCACGCATGTCATAATCTTATATACAGGTTTTAAAACAAAACTTCAAAGTTGCATTTAATGGTAAATCGTGTATAAAAATGTTAACGATGTGAGAATGAGAACTTACATTATATTAGAAAAGTGTATTTTGAAGATTATCCAGTTGGAAAGAGTTGTCTCTTTTCCAAACTTAGCAATACATTACGCGACCTAACATATACGTCGGTTACATTTTGTTAGCACTATAAATCGTATTCCCTTAGTATCATAATCCGTGTAGAGATCATTTAGCAGATACAGCACGGAAACATCGCACGGGAAAGGATCTAATATCATCAGTGCGCAAAGGTATATCAATTAAGTATCAAATTATTTTTATTTTTGGATTAAGGAAAAAATGTGAATATGTAATTTTTCTTCGTTTTTAACACTGATCTAAAACGTTAACTGGGTTAAGTATCCAGAAGAGTGAGCTAACAGTTATCTTTCTTAATTATGTTAAGTTTATGTCTCAGTTATACCTGTACTATACAACTAATACATCTTGAATAAACTAAACTCATTCATAAATCAAAATCATTCGCAACGCCTTTATATTCTTCAAAGATCTACTAGTACTGATCGGAGCAAACCCAACAGAGAATAAGCAAATGGCATTTTTCTCAGGTGTTTACTTGAATGCATTGTCTGCTTGGTGAAGCAGAAATAACAAAGAATATATGAATAGGTAATTTTTTCCTCTTATGTTGTTGGCACAGATTGCAGAAGTAACATAGATATGAATAGGTAATTTTCTCCCCCTATTTTTACACTGCTCCAAAACATTAAGTAATAAGATGATGTATTCAAGCAGATAATGCAACAACCAGATAATGTATTGATGTAAACATCATAATTATGACGAACTTCACAATTTCTTTGGTCTAGTTGTTTTATACTGCTATTTTTGTTTCGACCGAAACAATTAGAATATCGATGGCTAACGATTTCTTTTTAGATAATAGATTTATTAGTTGATTCGGCTTTGTTGTCACAAACTATCATCTCATTCTCATAGAAATCCTTTGCTCACGCATGTTATAATCTTATATAAAGGTTTTAAAACAAAACTTTAAAATTGCATTTAATGGTAAGTCGTGTATGAAATTCTTGACGTTGTCAAAATGAGAACTTACATTATATCAGAAAAGTGTATTTTGAAGACTATCCAGTTGGAAAGAGTTGTCTCTTTTCGAAACTTAGCTATATACATTACGCGACCTAACATATACGTCGGTTACATTTTGTTAGCACTATACAACGTATTCCCTGAGTGTCATAATCCGTGTAGAGATCATTTAGCAGATACAGGACGGAAACATTGCACGGGAAAGGATCTAATATCATCAGTGCGCAAAAGTGTACCAATTAAATATCAAATTATTTTTAGTTTTGGATTAAGGAAAAAAATGTGAATATGTAATTTTTCTTCGTTTTTAACACTGATCTAAAACGTTAACTGGGTTAAGTATCCAGAAGAGAGAGCTAACAGTTATCTTTCTTAATTATGTTAAGTTTATGTCTCAGTTATACCTGCACTATACAACTAATACATCTCGAATGAACTAAACTCATTCATAAATCAAAATCATTCGCAACGCCTTTATATTCTTCAAAGATCTACTAGTACTGATCGGAGCAAACCCAACAGAGAATAAGCAAATGGCATTTTTCTCAGGTGTTTACTTGAATGCATTGTCTGCTTGGTGAAACAGAAATAACAAAGAATATATGAATAGGTAATTTTTTCCTCTTATGTTGTTGGCACAGATTGCAGAAGTAACAAAGATATGAATAGGTAATTTTCTCCCCCTATTTTGACACTGCTCTAAAACATTAAGTAATAAGATGATGTATTCAAGCAGATAATGCAACAACCAGATAATGTATTTAGGTAAACATCATAATTATGACGAACTTCACAATTTCTTTGGTCTAGTTGTTTTATACTGCTATTTTTCTTTCGACTGAAACAATTAGAATATCGATGGCTAACGATTTCTTTTTAGATAATAGATTTATTAGTTGATTCGGCTTTGTTGTCACAAACTATCATCTCATTCTCATAGAAACCTTTGCTCACGCATGTTATAATCTTATATTAAGGTTTTAAAACAAAACTTTAAAATTGCATTTAATGGTAAGTCGTGTATGAAATTCTTGACGATGTGAAAATGAGAACTTACATTATATCAGAAAAGTGTATTTTGAAGATTATCCAGTTGGAAAGAGTTGTCTCTTTTGCAAACTTAGCTATACATTACGCGACCTAATTTACACGTCGGTTACATTTTGTCAACACTATACACCGTATTCCCTGAGTATCATAATCCGTTTAGAGATCATTTAGCAGATATTGGACGGAAACATCGGAAGGAAATGGATCTAATGTCGTCAGTGCGCAAAGGTATACTAATTAAATATAGAATTATTTTTATTTTTGGATTAAGGAAAAAAAATTTGAAGATGTAATTTTTCTTCGTTTTTGACTATGATCTAAAACGTTAACTGGGTTAAGTATCCAGAAGAGAGAGCCAACAATTATCTTTCTTAATTATGTTAAGTTTATGTCTCAGTTATACCTGCACTATACAACCAATACATCATGAATAAACTAAACGCATTCATAAATCAAAATCATTCGCAACGCCTTTATATTCTTTAAAGATCTACTAGTACTGGTAGGAGCAAACCCAACAGGGAATAAGCAAATGGCATTTTTTTCAGGTGTTTACTTGAATGCATTGTGTGCTTGGTGACACAGAAGTAACAAAGAATATGTGAATAGGTAATTTTTTTTCCCTATTTTGACACTGATCCAAAACATTAACTAATAAGATGATGTATTCAAGCAGATAATGAAACAACCAGATAATGCATTTAGGTAAACATCATAATTATGACGATCTTCACAATTTCTTTGGTCTAGTTGTTTTATACTGCTGTTTTCGTTTCTACCAAAACATTTAGATCGTCGATGGTTAACGATTTGTTTTTAGATGATAGATTTATTAGTTGATTCGGCTTTGTTTTCACTAACTATCATCTGATTCTCATGGAAATCCTGTGCTTTCAGTATCCGCTGGCCCAGTTTTGATGTGGTTATTTTTTTACGGTTTCTGACTAATAGAGATAAGAATGAAGTAATAAAAGAGCTTAATCTCCGATAAAGATATTTTTGTTCAAAAAATACAGCGATATAACAATCAGAAAAAGAGTGCTTGGCAAAGCTTTATTTTGGGAATGCTGAAATGAAAAGAGATATTCGGAGCAGCAAAATAATTAGCATGAAGTATAAGACTCAAAGTTCAAAAGGACCCACTTACCAGCTGAAACAGGTAAAGTAATTTAAGCACCTTAGAGTATAAAGAAATTTGCTAACTTAAAGCGCGTTAGAAACGTAATGGACTTCTAATGGTATTTCTGCGCAGCACTAGCATTAGAAGTCCAGTACGTTTCTAACGCGCTTTAAGTTAACAAATTTCTTTGTTGTGGCTTCTACGCTCCGCACTATCTATTCGTTGATGGATGGCGATTACCAAAACAGCTGATCGCCGCAATTTTTTACCACAATGCCAAATCAATAAATTATGGAGCACGTTTCGAAATTATACTATTATTCTCGTTAATTATTTTCTACCAAAACAATTAGATTACTCGCTGAAGATTTTTAAGTGAGATTGATTATATCACCCTTATTGATTAATTATCGTATATTTCATAAATAACATAAATATATATCAGAGATGTACTATTTTGCTGGAAGGACCGGGGCTGCATGATTTGGCTAAATGACCTATAAGTGATTACCATGATAATACACTTACAATAGTTGCAGTAACAAATTTAGCTAATTTCAATCAATTATTTACGCAGACAGAAAAGCCTTGGTTTTTACCGTGTTGATGAGCGCATGCAATTCGCCGTTAGTAGCGAGATGCGGCATATCGACTTTAGAAACGATGTTTTCGAATTTCAATGGGTTGAGATGACAGTGGAATGGCGTTTAACATGCTTCATGACTTTAGTGAAACTCCCCTTTCTTTTCTACCAACTTTTGAATACGTTCCGGTCCTGTTTTTAGAATATGTTGCAAAGTCGTATTGTTAACAATTCTTTAGCCGATAAGCTTAGTCTTGATTTATATGTTTTGCTTTACTTCAAAGACTGAATATTAAATGGGTTATTCAACAACCAAGTTTAACAGTTAGGAAGCAAGTGTATCTAATAAAATGAATCATAGCGGAAGGGCAAAGTATTTCAAAGTCGGGAAGCTACGAATATTACGAAGAAAAAGACCTTATTTGTTTAGTATAGCCATAGATCGAGACCATTAAGTTTTTGTTCGTCGTTTACGCCAAGCATAGAAATGTTAAAACGTTCCTTATAGCTCGTTTTATAGCTAACTGTGAGACGGTTAACTGCTCATCAAATTCGATTTCAGTCATTGTCACTTTAACGCGTTTCAAAACACAAAATTCACAACAATTTTCCAAGTCCTTGGTCGAAAGCCTACCCCTACCTAGCCCTAGCCCTAGCTTTAACCCTAGCCCTAGCCCTAACCCTAACCCTAACGCATACTCCAACAAAGCATTAAATGTTCTTTTACATTTTGAAACCAATCACATGATAACAGAATTAATTACTTTAATAACTGCAACGAAGTTCATTAGAATAAAGTTAGAACAACTGACAAAAATCGAGAAAATTTATTCTATTAATTGTTTATGTTAAAATGGTCGCTTTTATGATCGTGTGTGTATACTGGCTAAGTCTTGAAATAGAGGTGCATCTCTAAAATTTACAATATATACTGCTTAAGCAATTTTTTGTATACATTAGAGGAAAGTGTGAAGCAAGTTAAAATATCAATTCACGCTTTCACAGCAAGTGAACATGATGATAATTACTCACTCTTAAGTTAGAGACAAACCTTATATCTAGTTTATTGCTACATTTTTATGTCTTGTCTCCAAGGCTGTTTTACGACCAATATTATGCTGGGCTTGCTGAGCATGCAAGTTGACCTCAAAAAGGACAACTAATTTGCCAAAGAATTTGCAGATTAGTGCAAAATGCTTGTAAGATATTAAAAGAAATTGCTTCATTACCTTCTTCTCCGGTTTATATTGTTTATTAATCCGCTTGCACAGGCTGTGTAACTCCAGCACAGACAATGTGCAATCACTTGCCCTTTTTAAATGAAGTAAAACGCTTTATCTCTTACCTTTAACACTTATTTTTCTAACAATATTTTATATGTTTTTTAGACCGAACAATTTCAAATGAAATAGTTCGGCTTAAAGGACATTGGCAATAGATTTTTTTATTCTTTATATCTATTACACATACGTACGGAATACTTAATTACGTATTTTCACTTGTCCATCGCGTTTAGTTGCTTAGAAATATCGTAAAACTTTCTACCTTTGTCGACCATCTTGAAAAAAAAGGTGTATGCTAATTTATGCGGAAATAAATTTGTGACGTCAGGTGCAGGGGAATGAAATAATATCAATATACGATAGTATTAGAACAAATACATTCTAAGACGATTTTGATCCAAAAAATACAGATGAACCCCAATTTTTTTTGTATAACTGCGTAAATATTTAGTGCCACTACTGTACTATGTGTTTCATCTGTGTTTCTAAAATAAATGCGTTGATTTCGACAGTAAAAGCACTTTCATCACTGGTACCATGCCAATTAATTGATATGCTCGCGTACTTTGTAGACTTTTATCATACCGTTATCGGCGGTCAGGGCTACTCTGTGACGGCTGTGATGTGCTATGACTAATTACGAGACACTAAATATTTATCTGTTCTGTTGATGTAACGTTATAATTTGGGCGCTTTTACAATGTTGCGGGCATCAACAGGATGTAGCTCAAAATATCAGGTCAAGTTAAATTTTTACCGTTTGTAATATATACAGATACAACTTATGTTTATTCATTATATATAGCTCTGAGGATGTAGCTCATTGAACACTATTGTCTAATACAGTAATAGCTACTAGCTATACAGCATAGTAACGACTGAGTACAATATGTTTTAATTCTTTGCATTCGCGTTCTATAAACACCTTCATTATTGCTTGCTTGGAGGTCATTTAGTAGGTGTGTAACGTACGAGACACTCAAATAACACACTAATACTTCCAGTTAGAATCTGTTTTATTTATGATAACTTCTCTACATTTATACTCTAGCCGTCTAGAGCGTTTACTATGACTTTGCATGATTTACATATGACCACGCGCAAATAATGGCAATGCAATTCGTTTTAGTAGCTATTAACATAATCGTTACAGGTCACACATAGAATAGCGTCAGTTCTACGGACCTCCTAGGTTTTTGTTGGAAATCCTTCGCACTAGTTCGGTTAAACTGTCAGAATCTCCCGTTCGCTGGTTCAACAACAACAATGGAGACTGTATTTCTTTTTTTCTTATTTTCGTTTATTCAACACAACATTTACAACCAATTCAATATAGCATTACAAACACAATCTGATACAAGAAGCTGTTCACCGTAGGAGTAGGTACAACACTGAGGAAAGCTAAAGTCTATGCCAATAAAGTGCTACCTGTTGAACCAAAATCACTTCAAATCGCTTCGAGAACGCTCAAAACGCGATTTTGATGATTCTAAGCTGATTTTTTTCACTTGCACAGAAAGTTTTAGGTTTCCCATTTCCACACGTTGTTCCGCTCATTTCGATAGTTAGAGCGCCGCAAACGTGATATCCGACATGGTAAGATCAGAAATTTCGGTTTAGTAGCTGCCCTTTAGGTTTAATTTTAGCCCTCAAAACATCATTTTAAGCTCCAAAACGTTGCCGTTATCGATTTATACAGTTTTTTTGCGCTCAAATCGCTTCCAGAACACTGGAAACGCGATTTTGATGATCCTAAGCTCATTTTTTTCACTTGCACAGAAAGTTTTAGGTTTCTCATTTCAACACGTTGTTCCGCTCATTTCGATAGTTATAGCGCCACAAACATGATATTCGACATTATAAGATCAGAAATTTCAGTTTAGTAGCTGCCCTTTAGGTCTTAAGTCTAGCTCTCAAAACATCATTTTAACCTCTAAAACGTTGCCGTTATCGATTTAGACGGCTTTTTTTGCGCTAAAATCGCATCGAGAACGCTTAAAACGCGATTCTGATGATTCCAAGCTCATTTTTTTCACTTGCAAAGAAAGTTTTAGGTTTCCCATTTCAACACGTTGTTCCGCTGATTTCCATGGTTATAGCGCCGCAAACATGATATCCGACATTGTAAGATCAGAAATTTCGGTTTAATAGCTGCCCTTTAGGTCGTAAGTATAGCTCTCAAAACATCATTTTAAGCTCTAAAACGTTGCCGTTATCGATTTAGACAGTTTTTTTGCGCTCAAATGGCTTCGAGAACGCTCAAAACGCGATATTGATGATTCTAAGCTCATTTGTTTTCACTTGAAAAGAAAGTTTTAGGTTTCTCATTTCAACACGTTGTTCCGCTCATTTCGATAGTTAGAGCGCCGCAAACATGATATCCGACATGGTTTAAATCAGAAATTTCTATTTAGTAGCTGTCCTTTAGGTCTTGTGTTTAACCTTAAAAAAATCATTTTAAGCTCTAAAACGTTTCCGTTATCGATTTAGACAGTTTTTTGTCGCTCAAATCGCTTCGAGAACGCTCAAAACGGGATTTTGATGATTCTAAGCTCATTTTTTTCACTTGCAGAGAAAGTTTTAGGTTTCCCATTTCAACACGTTGTTCCGCTCATTTCGATAGTTAGAGCGCCGCAAACATGATATCCGACATGGTAAGATCAGAAATTTTGATTTAGTAGCTGTCCTTTAGGTCTTGTGTTTAACCTTCGAAACATCATTTTAAGCTCTAAAACGTGGCCGTTATCGATTTAGGCAGTTTTTTTGCGCTCAAATCGCTTCGAGAACGCTCAAAACGCGATTTTGATGATTCTAAGCTCATTTGTTTTCACTTGAAAAGAAAGTTTTAGGTTTCTCATTTCAACACGTTGTTCCGCTCATTTCGATAGTTAGAGCGCCGCAAACATGATATCCGACATGGTTTAGATCAGAAATTTCTAATTAGTAGCTGTCCTTTAGGTCTTGTGTTTAACCTTAAAAAAATCATTTTAAGCTCTAAAACGTTTCCGTTATCGATTTAGACAGTTTTTTGTTGCTCAAATCGCTTCGAGAACGCTCAAAACGCGATTTTGATGATTCTAAAATCATTTTTTTCACTTGCAGAGAAAGTTTTAGGTTTTCCATTTCAACACGTTGTTCCGCTCATTTCGATAGTTAGAGCGCCGCAAACATGATATCCGACATGGTAAGATCAGAAATTTTGATTTAGTAGCTGTCCTTTAGGTCTTGTGTTTAACCTTCGAAACATCATTTTAAGCTCTAAAACGTGGCCGTTATCGATTTAGGCAGTTTTTTTGCGCTCAAATCGCTTCGAGAACGCTGAAAACGCAATTTTGATGATTCTAAGCTCATTTTTTTCACTTGCACAGAAAGTTTTAGGTTTCCCATTTCAACACGTTGTTCCGGTCATTTTGATAGTTAGGGCGCCGCAAACATGATATCCGACATGGTAAGATCAGAAATTTCGGTTTAGTAGCTGCCCTTTAGGTCTTAAATTTAGCTCTCAAAACATCATTTTAAGCTCTAAATTGTTGCCGTTATCGATTTAGAGGGCTTTTTTTTGCGCTAAAATCGCTTCGAGAACGCTTAAAACGCGATTCTGATGATTCCAAGCTCATTTTTTTCACTTGCAAAGAAAGTTTTAGGTTTCCCATTTCAACACGTTGCTCCGCTGATTTCCATAGTTATAGCGCCGCAAACATGATATCCGACATTGTAAGATCAGAAATTTCGGTTTAGTAGCTGCCCTTTAGGTCTTAAGTATAGCTCTCAAAACATCATTTTAAGCTCTAAAACGTTGCCGTTATCGATTTAGACAGTTTTTTTGCGCTCAAATGGCTTCGAGAACGCTCAAAACGCGATATTGATGATTCTAAGCTCATTTGTTTTCACTTGAAAAGAAAGTTTTAGGTTTCTCATTTCAACACGTTGTTCCGCTCATTTCGATAGTTAGAGCGCCGCAAACATGATATCCGACATGGTTTAAATCAGAAATTTCTATTTAGTAGCTGTCCTTTAGGTCTTGTGTTTAACCTTAAAAAAATCATTTTAAGCTCTAAAACGTTTCCGTTATCGATTTAGACAGTTTTTTGTCGCTCAAATCGCTTCGAGAACGCTCAAAACGCGATTTTGATGATTCTAAGCTCATTTTTTTCACTTGCAGAGAAAGTTTTAGGTTTCCCATTTCAACACGTTGTTCCGCTCATTTCGATAGTTAGAGCGCCGCAAACATGATATCCGACATGGTAAGATCAGAAATTTTGATTTAGTAGCTGTCCTTTTGGTCTTGTGTTTAACCTTCGAAACATCATTTTAAGCTCTAAAACGTGGCCGTTATCGATTTAGGCAGTTTTTTTGCGCTCAAATCGCTTCGAGAACGCTGAAAACGCAATTTTGATGATTCTAAGCTCATTTTTTTCACTTGCACAGAAAGTTTTAGGTTTCCCATTTCAACACGTTGTTCCGGTCATTTTGATAGTTAGGGCGCCGCAAACATGATATCCGACATGGTAAGATCAGAAATTTCGGTTTGGTAGCTGCCCTTTAGGTCTTAAGTTTAGCCCTCAAAACATCATTTTAAGCTCTGAAACGTTGCCGTCATCGACTTAGGCAGCTTTTTGCACTCAAATCGCTTCGAGAACGCTTAAAACGCGATTTTGATGATTCTAAGCTCATTTTTTTCACTTGCAAAGAAAGTTCTAGGTTTCTCATTTCAACACGTTGTTCCGCTCATTTCGATAGTTAGAGCGCCGCAAACATGATATCCGACATGGTAAGATCAGAAATTTCGGTTTAGTAGCTGCCCTTTAGGTCTTAAATTTAGCTCTCAAAACATCATTTTAAGCTCTAAAACGTTGCCGTTATCGATTTAGACGGCTTTTTTTTGCGCTAAAATCGCTTCGAGAACGCTTAAAACGCGATTCTGATGATTCCAAGCTCATTTTTTTCACTTGCAAAGAAAGTTTTAGGTTTCCCATTTCAACACGTTGTTCTGCTCATTTCCATAGTTATAGTGCCGCAAACATGATATCCGACATTGTAAGATCAGAAATTTCGGTTTAGTAGCTGCCCTTTAGGTCTATAGTTTAGCTCTCAAAACATCATTTTGAGCTCTAAAACGTTGCCGTTATCGATTTAGACAGTTTTTTTGCGCTCAAATGGCTTCGAGAACGCTCAAAACGCGATTTTGATGATTCTAAGCTCATTTGTTTTCACTTGAAAAGAAAGTTTTAGGTTTCTCATTTCAACACGTTGTTCCGCTCATTTCGATAGTTAGAGCGCCGAAAACATGATATCCGACATGGTAAAATCAGAAATTTCTATTTAGTAGCTGTCCTTTCGGTCTTGTGTTTAACCTGCAAAACATCATTTTAAGCTCTAAAACGTTGCCGTTATTGATTTAGACAGTTTTTTTGCGCTCAAATCGCTTCGAGAACGCTCAAAACGCGATTTTGATGATTCTAAGCTCATTTTTTTCACTTGCACAGAAAGTTTTAGGTTTCTCATTTCAACACGTTGTTCCGCTCATTTCGATAGTTATAGCGCCACAAACATGATATCCGACATTGTAAGATCAGAAATTTCAGTTTAGTAGCTGCCCTTTAGGTCTTAAGTCTAGCTCTCAAAACATCATTTTAACCTCTAAAACGTTGCCGTTATCGATTTAGACAGCTTTTTTTGCGCTAAAATCTCTTCGAGAACGCTTAAAACGCGATTCTGATGATTCCAAGCTCATTTTTTTCACTTGCAAAGAAAGTTTTAGGTTTCCCATTTCAACACGTTGTTCCGCTGATTTCCATAGTTATAGCGCCGCAAACATGATATCCGACATTGTAAGATCAGAAATTTCGGTTTAATAGCTGCCCTTTAGGTCTTAAGGATAGCTCTCAAAACATCATTTTAAGCTCTAAAACGTTGCCGTTATCGATTTGGACAGTTTTTTGCGCTCAAATGGCTTCGAGAACGCTCAAAACGCGATTTTGATGATTCTAAGCTAATTTTTTTCACTTGCACAGAAAGTTTTAGGTTTCCCATTTCAACACGTTGTTCCGCTTATTTCGATAGTTAGAGCGCCGCAAACATGATATCCGACATGGTAAGATCAGAAATTTTGATTTAGTAGCTGTCCTTTAGGTCTTGTGTTTAACCTTCGAAACATCATTTTAAGCTCTAAAACGTGGCCGTTATCGATTTAGGCAGTTTTTTTGCGCTCAAATCGCTTCGAGAACGCTGAAAACGCAATTTTGATGATTCTAAGCTCATTTTTGCACTTGCACAGAAAGTTTTAGGTTTCCCATTTCAACACGTTGTTCCGCTCATTTCGATAGTTAGGGCGCCGTAAACATGATATCCGACATGGTAAGATCAGAAATTTTGATTTAGTAGCTGTCCTTTAGGTCTTGTGTTTAACCTTCGAAACATCATTTTAAGCTCTAAAACGTGGCCGTTATCGATTTAGGCAGTTTTTTTGCGCTCAAATCGCTTCGAGAACGCTGAAAACGCAATTTTGATGATTCTCAGCTCATTTTTGCACTTGCACAGAAAGTTTTAGGTTTCCCATTTCAACACGTTGTTCCGCTCATTTCGATAGTTAGGGCGCCGCAAACATGATATCCGACATGGTAAGATCAGAAATTTCGATTTAGTACCTGCCCTTTAGGTCATAAGTTTAGCTCTCAAAACATCATTTTAAGCTCTGAAACGTTGCCGTTATCGATTTAGGCAGTTTTTTTGCGCTCAAATCGCTTCGACAACGCTTAAAACGCGATTTTGATGATTCTAAACTCATTTGTTTTCACTTGCAAAGAAAGTTTTAGGTTTCTCATTTCAACACGTTGTTCCGCTCATTTCGATAGTTAGAGCGCCGAAAACATGAGATCCGACATGGCAAGATCAGAAATTTCGATTTAGTAGCTATCCTTTAGGTCTTGTGTTTAACCTTCAAAAAATAATTTTGAGCTCTAAAACGTTGCCGTTGTCCATTTAGACAGCTTTTTTGCGCTCAAGTCGCTTCGAGAACGCTTAAACGCAATTTTGATGATTCTAAGCTCATTTTTTTTCACTCTCAAAGAAAGTTTTAGGTTTCTCATTTAAACACGTTGTTCCGCTCATTTCGATAGTTATAGCGCCACAAACATGATATCCGACATTGTAAGATCAGAAATTTCGGTTTAGTAGCTGCCCTTTAGGTTTAATTTTAGCCCTCAAAACATCATTTTAAGCTCCAAAACGTTGCCGTTATCGATTTATACAGTTTTTTTGCGCTCAAATCGCTTCCAGAACACTGGAAACGCGATTTTGATGATCCTAAGCTCATTTTTTCACTTGCACAGAAAGTTTTAGGTTTCTCATTTCAACACGTTGTTCCGCTCATTTCGATAGTTATAGCGCCACAAACATGATATTCGACATTATAAGATCAGAAATTTTAGTTTAGTAGCTGCCCTTTAGGTCTTAAGTCTAGCTCTCAAAACATCATTTTAACCTCTAAAACGTTGCCGTTATCGATTTAGACGGCTTTTTTTGCGCTAAAATCGCATCGAGAACGCTTAAAACGCGATTCTGATGATTCCAAGCTCATTTTTTTCACTTGCAAAGAAAGTTTTAGGTTTCCCATTTCAACACGTTGTTCCGCTGATTTCCATAGTTATAGCGCCGCAAACATGATATCCGACATTGTAAGATCAGAAATTTCGGTTTAGTAGCTGCCCTTTAGGTCTTAAGTATAGCACTCAAAACATCGTTTTAAGCTCTAAAACGTTGCCGTTATCGATTTAGACAGTTTTTTTGCGCTCAAATGGCTTCGAGAACGCTCAAAACGCGATTTTGATGATTCTAAGCTCATTTGTTTTCACTTGAAAAGAAAGTTTTAGGTTTCTCATTTCAACACGTTGTTCCGCTCATTTCGATAGTTAGAGCGCCGCAAACATGATATCCGACATGGTTTAAATCAGAAATTTCTATTTAGTAGCTGTCCTTTAGGTCTTGTGTTTAACCTTAAAAAAATCATTTTAAGCTCTAAAACGTTTCCGTAATCGATTTAGACAGTTTTTTGTCGCTCAAATCGCTTCGAGAACGCTCAAAACGCGATTTTGATGATTCTAAAATCATTTTTTTCACTTGCACAGAAAGTTTTAGGTTTCCCATTTCAACACGTTGTTCCGCTCATTTCGATAGTTAGAGCGCCGCAAACATGATATCCGACATGGTAAGATCAGAAATTTTGATTTAGTAGCTGTCCTTTAGGTCTTGTGTTTAACCTTCGAAACATCATTTTAAGCTCTAAAACGTGGCCGTTATCGATTTAGGCAGTTTTTTTGCGCTCAAATCGCTTCGAGAACGCTGAAAACGCAATTTTGATGATTCTAAGCTCATTTTTTTCACTTGCACAGAAAGTTTTAGGTTTCCCATTTCAACACGTTGTTCCGGTCATTTTGATAGTTAGGGCGCCGCAAACATGATATCCGACATGGTAAGATCAGAAATTTCGGTTTAGTAGCTGCCCTTTAGGTCTTAAGTTTAGCTCTCAAAACATCATTTTAAGCTCTGAAACGTTGCCGTCATCGACTTAGGCAGCTTTTTGCACTCAAATCGCTTCGAGAACGCTTAAAACGCGATTTTGATGATTCTAAGCTCATTTTTTTCACTTGCAAAGAAAGTTCTAGGTTTCTCATTTCAACACGTTGTTCCGCTCATTTTGATAGTTAGAGCGCCGCAAACATGATATCCGACATGGTAAGATCAGAAATTTCGGTTTAGTAGCTGCCCTTTAGGTCTTAAATTTAGCTCTCAAAACATCATTTTAAGCTCTAAAATGTTGCCGTTATCGATTTAGAGGGCTTTTTTTTTGCGCTAAAATCGCTTCGAGAACGCTTAAAACGCGATTCTGATGATTCCAAGCTCATTTTTTTCACTTGCAAAGAAAGTTTTAGGTTTCCCATTTCAACACGTTGTTCCGCTGATTTCCATAGTTATAGCGCCGCAAACATGATATCCGACATTGTAAGATCAGAAATTTCGGTTTAGTAGCTGCCCTTTAGGTCTTAAGTATAGCTCTCAAAACATCATTTTAAGCTCTAAAATGTTGCCGTTATCGATTTAGACAGTTTTTTTGCGCTCAAATGGCTTCGAGAACGCTCAAAACGCGATTTTGATGATTCTAAGCTCATTTGTTTTCACTTGAAAAGAAAGTTTTAGGTTTCTCATTTCCACACGTTGTTCCGCTCATTTCGATAGTTAGAGCGCCGCAAACATGATATCCGACATGGTTTAAATCAGAAATTTCTAATTAGTAGCTGTCCTTTAGGTCTTGTGTTTAACCTTAAAAAAATCATTCTAAGCTCTAAAACGTTTCCGTTATCGATTTAGACAGTTTTTTGTCGCTCAAATCGCTTCGAGAACGCTCAAAACGCCATTTTGATGATTCTAAAATCATTTTTTTCACTTGCAGAGAAAGTTTTAGGTTTCCCATTTCAACACGTTGCTCCGCTCATTTCGATAGTTAGAGCGCCGCAAACATGATATCCGACATGGTAAGATCAGAAATTTTGATTTAGTAGCTGTCCTTTAGGTCTTGTGTTTAACCTTCGAAACATCATTTTAAGCTCTAAAACGTGGCCGTTATCGATTTAGGCAGTTTTTTTGCGCTCAAATCGCTTCGAGAACGCTGAAAACGCAATTTTGATGATTCTAAGCTCATTTTTTTCACTTGCACAGAAAGTTTTAGGTTTCCCATTTCAACACGTTGTTCCGGTCATTTTGATAGTTAGGGCGCCGCAAACATGATATCCGACATGGTAAGATCAGAAATTTCGGTTTAGTAGCTGCCCTTTAGGTCTTAAATTTAGCTCTCAAAACATCATTTTAAGCTCTAAATTGTTGCCGTTATCGATTTAGAGGGCTTTTTTTTGCGCTAAAATCGCTTCGAGAACGCTTAAAACGCGATTCTGATGATTCCAAGCTCATTTTTTTCACTTGCAAAGAAAGTTTTAGGTTTCCCATTTCAACACGTTGTTCCGCTGATTTCCATAGTTATAGCGCCGCAAACATGATATCCGACATTGTAAGATCAGAAATTTCGGTTTAGTAGCTGCCCTTTAGGTCTTAAGTATAGCTCTCAAAACATCATTTTAAGCTCTAAAACGTTGCCGTTATCGATTTAGACAGTTTTTTCGCTCAAATGGCTTCGAGAACGCTCAAAACGCGATATTGATGATTCTAAGCTCATTTGTTTTCACTTGAAAAGAAAGTTTTAGGTTTCTCATTTCAACACGTTGTTCCGCTCATTTCGATAGTTAGAGCGCCGCAAACATGATATCCGACATGGTTTAAATCAGAAATTTCTATTTAGTAGCTGTCCTTTAGGTCTTGTGTTTAACCTTAAAAAAATCATTTTAAGCTCTAAAACGTTTCCGTTATCGATTTAGACAGTTTTTTGTCGCTCAAATCGCTTCGAGAACGCTCAAAACGCGATTTTGATGATTCTAAGCTCATTTTTTTCACTTGCAGAGAAAGTTTTAGGTTTCCCATTTCAACACGTTGTTCCGCTCATTTCGATAGTTAGAGCGCCGCAAACATGATATCCGACATGGTAAGATCAGAAATTTTGATTTAGTAGCTGTCCTTTAGGTCTTGTGTTTAACCTTCGAAACATCATTTTAAGCTCTAAAACGTGGCCGTTATCGATTTAGGCAGTTTTTTTGCGCTCAAATCGCTTCGAGAACGCTGAAAACGCAATTTTGATGATTCTAAGCTCATTTTTTTCACTTGCACAGAAAGTTTTAGGTTTCCCATTTCAACACGTTGTTCCGGTCATTTTGATAGTTAGGGCGCCGCAAACATGATATCCGACATGGTAAGATCAGAAATTTCGGTTTGGTAGCTGCCCTTTAGGTCTTAAGTTTAGCTCTCAAAACATCATTTTAAGCTCTGAAACGTTGCCGTCATCGACTTAGGCATCTTTTTGCACTCGAATCGCTTCGAGAACGCTTAAAACGCGATTTTGATGATTCTAAGCTCATTTTTTTCACTTGCAAAGAAAGTTCTAGGTTTCTCATTTCAACACGTTGTTCCGCTCATTTCGATAGTTAGAGCGCCGCAAACATGATATCCGACATGGTAAGATCAGAAATTTCGGTTTAGTAGCTGCCCTTTAGGTCTTAAATTTAGCTCTCAAAACATCATTTTAAGCTCTAAAATGTTGCCGTTATCGATTTAGACGGCTTTTTTTTGCGCTAAAATCGCTTCGAGAACGCTTAAAACGCGATTCTGATGATTCCAAGCTCATTTTTTTCACTTGCAAAGAAAGTTTTAGGTTTCCCATTTCAACACGTTGTTCTGCTCATTTCCATAGTTATAGCGCCGCAAACATGATATCCGACATTGTAAGATCAGAAATTTCGGTTTAGTAGCTGCCCTTTAGGTCTATAGTTTAGCTCTCAAAACATCATTTTGAGCTCTAAAACGTTGCCGTTATCGATTTAGACAGTTTTTTTGCGCTCAAATGGCTTCGAGAACGCTCAAAACGCAATTTTGATGATTCTAAGCTCATTTGTTTTCACTTGAAAAGAAAGTTTTAGGTTTCTCATTTCAACACGATGTTCCGCTCATTTCGATAGTTAGAGCGCCGAAAACATGATATCCGACATGGTAAAATCAGAAATTTCTATTTAGTAGCTGTCCTTTCGGTCTTGTGTTTAACCTGCAAAACATCATTTTAAGCTCTAAAACGTTGCCGTTATTGATTTAGACAGTTTTTTTGCGCTCAAATCGCTTCGAGAACGCTCAAAACGCGATTTTGATGATTCTAAGCTCATTTTTTTCACTTGCACAGAAAGTTTTAGGTTTCTCATTTCAACACGTTGTTCCGCTCATTTCGATAGTTATAGCGCCACAAACATGATATCCGACATTGTAAGATCAGAAATTTCAGTTCAGTAGCTGCCCTTTAGGTCTTAAGTCTAGCTCTCAAAACATCATTTTAACCTCTAAAACGTTGCCGTTATCGATTTAGACAGCTTTTTTTGCGCTAAAATCTCTTCGAGAACGCTTAAAACGCGATTCTGATGATTCCAAGCTCATTTTTTTCACTTGCAAAGAAAGTTTTAGGTTTCCCATTTCAACACGTTGTTCCGCTGATTTCCATAGTTATAGCGCCGCAAACATGATATCCGACATTGTAAGATCACAAATTTCGGTTTAATAGCTGCCCTTTAGGTCTTAAGGATAGCTCTCAAAACATCATTTTAAGCTCTAAAACGTTGCCGTTATCGATTTAGACAGTTTTTTGCGCTCAAATGGCTTCGAGAGCGCTCAAAACGCGATTTTGATGATTCTAAGCTCATTTGTTTTCACTTGAAAAGAAAGTTTTAGGTTGCTCATTTCAACACGTTGTTCCGCTCATTTCGATAGTTAGAGCGCCGCAAACATGATATCCGACATGGTAAAATCAGAAATTTCTATTTAGTAGCTGTCCTTTAGGTCTTTTGTTTAACCTGCAAAAAATCATTTTAAGCTCTAAAACGTTTCCGTTATCAATTTAGACAGTTTTTTTGCGCTCAAATCGCTTCGAGTACGCTCAAAACGCGATTTTGATGATTCTAAGCTGATTTTTTTCACTTGCACAGAAAGTTTTAGGTTTCCCATTTCAACACGTTGTTCCGCTCATTTTGATAGTTAGGGCACCGCAAACATGATATCCGACATGGGAAGATCAGAAATTTCGGTTTGGTAGCTGCCCTTTAGGTCTTAAGTTTAGCTCTCAAGACATCATTTTAAGCTCTGAAACGTTGCCGTCATCGACTTAGGCAGCTTTTTGCACTCAAATCGCTTCGAGAACGCTTAAAACGCGATTTTGATGATTCTAAGCTCATTTTTTCACTTGCAAAGAAAGTTCTAGGTTTCTCATTTCAACACGTTGTTCCGCTCATTTCGATAGTTAGAGCGCCGCAAACATGATATCCGACATTGTAAGATCAGAAATTTCAGTTTAGTAGCTGCCCTTTAGGTCTTAAGTCTAGCTCTCAAAACATCATTTTAACCTCTAAAACGTGGCCGTTATCGATTTAGACGGCTTTTTTTGCGCTAAAATCTCTTCGAGAACGCTTAAAACGCGATTCTGATGATTCCAAGCTCATTTTTTGCACTTGCAAAGAAAGTTTTAGGTTTCCCATTTCAACACGTTGTTCCGCTGATTTCCATAGTTATAGCGCCCCAAACATGATATCCGACATTGTAAGATCAGAAATTTCGGTTTAATAGCTGCCCTTTAGGTCTTAAGGATAGCTCTCAAAACATCATTTTAAGCTCTAAAACGTTGCCGTTATCGATTTAGACAGTTTTTTGCGCTCAAATGGCTTCGAGAGCGCTCAAAACGCGATTTTGATGATTCTAAGCTCATTTGTTTTTACTTGAAAAGAAAGTTTTAGGTTGCTCATTTCAACACGTTGTTCCGCTCATTTCGATAGTTAGAGCGCCGCAAACATGATATCCGACATGGTAAAATCAGAAATTTCTATTTAGTAGCTGTCCTTTAGGTCTTGTGTTTAACCTGCAAAAAATCATTTTAAGCTCTAAAACGTTTCCGTTATCAATTTAGACAGTTTTTTTGCGCTCAAATCGCTTCGAGAACGCTCAAAACGCGATTTTGATGATTCTAAGCTGATTTTTTTCACTTGCACAGAAAGTTTTAGGTTTCCCATTTCAACACGTTGTTCCGCTCATTTTGATAGTTAGGACGCCGCAAACATGATATCCGACATGGTAAGATCAGAAATTTCGGTTTGGTAGCTGCCCTTTAGGTCTTAGGTTTAGCTCTGAAAACATCATTTTAAGCTCTGAAACGTTGCCGTCATCGACTTAGGCAGCTTTTTGCACTCAAATCGCTTCGAGAACGCTTAAAACGCGATTTTGATGATTCTAAGCTCATTTTTTTCACTTGCAAAGAAAGTTCTAGGTTTCTCATTTCAACACGTTGTTCCGCTCATTTCGATAGTTAGAGCGCCGCAAACATGATATCCGACATGGTAAGATCAGAAATTTCGGTTTAGTAGCTGCCCTTTAGGTCTTAAATTTATATCTCAAAACATCATTTTAAGCTCTAAAATGTTGCCGTTATCGATTTAGAGGGCTTTTTTTTGCGCTAAAATCGCTTCGAGAACGCTTAAAACGCGATTCTGATGATTCCAAGCTCATTTTTTTCACTTGCAAAGAAAGTTTTAGGTTTCCCATTTAAACACGTTGTTCTCCTCATTTCCATAGTTATAGCGCCGCAAACATGATATCCGACATTGTAAGATCAGAAATTTCGGTTTAGTAGCTGCCCTTTAGGTCTATAGTTTAGCTCTCAAAACATCATTTTAAGCTCTAAAACGTTGCCGTTATCGATTTAGACAGTTTTTTTGCGCTCAAATTGCTTCGAGAACGCTCAAAACGCGATTTTGATGATTCTAAGCTCATTTGTTTTCACTTGAAAAGAAAGTTTTAGGTTTCCCATTTCAACACGTTGTTCCGCTCATTTCGATAGTTAGAGCACCGAAAACAAGATATCCGACATGGTAAAATCAGAAATTTCTATTTAGTAGCTGTCCTTTCGGTCTTGTGTTTAACCTGCAAATTATCATTTTAAGCTCTAAAACGTTGCCGTTATTGATTTAGACAGTTTTTTTGCGCTCAAATCGCTTCGAGAACGCTCAAAACGCGATTTTGATGATTCTAAGCTCATTTTTTTCACTTGCACAGAAAGTTTTAGGTTTCTCATTTCAACACGTTGTTCCGCTCATTTCGATAGTTATAGCGCCACAAACATGATATCCGACATTGTAAGATCAGAAATTTCAGTTTAGTAGCTGCCCTTTAGGTCTTAAGTCTAGCTCTCAAAACATCATTTTAACCTCTAAAACGTTGCCGTTATCGATTTAGACGGCTTTTTTTGCGCTAAAATCTCTTCGAGAACGCTTAAAACGCGATTCTGATGATTCCAAGCTCATTTTTTTCACTTGCAAAGAAAGTTTTAGGTTTCCCATTTCAACACGTTGTTCCGCTTATTTCCATAGTTATAGCGCCGCAAACATGATATCCGACATTGTAAGATCAGAAATTTTGGTTTAGTAGCTGCCCTTTAGGTCTTAAGGATAGCTCTCAAAACATCATTTTAAGCTCTAAAACGTTGCCGTTATCGATTTAGACAGTTTTTTGCGCTCAAATGGCTTCGAGAGCGCTCAAAACGCGATTTTGATGATTCTAAGCTCATTTGTTTTCACTTGAAAAGAAAGTTTTAGGTTGCTCATTTCAACACGTTGTTCCGCTCATTTCGATAGTTAGAGCGCCGCAAACATGATATCCGACATGGTAAAATCAGAAATTTCTATTTAGTAGCGGTCCTCTAGGTCTTGTGTTTAACCTGCAAAAAATCATTTTAAGCTCTAATACGTTTCCGTTATCAATTTAGACAGTTTTTTTGCGCTCAAATCGCTTCGAGAACGCTCAAAACGCGATTTTGATGATTCTAAGCTGATTTTTTTCACTTGCACAGAAAGTTTTAGGTTTCCCATTTCAACACGTTGTTCCGCTCATTTCGATAGTTAGAGCGCCGCAAACATGATATCCGACATGGTAAGATCAGAAATTTTGATTTAGTAGCTGTCCTTTAGGTCTTGTGTTTAACCTTCGAAACATCATTTTAAGCTCTAAAACGTGGCCGTTATCGATTTAGGCAGTTTTTTTGCGCTCAAATCGCTTCGAGAACGCTGAAAACGCAATTTTGATGATTCTAAGCTCATTTTTTTCACTTGCACAGAAAGTTTTAGGTTTCCCATTTCAACACGTTGTTCCGCTCATTTCGATAGTTAGGGCGCCGCAAACATGATATCCGACATGGTAAGATCAGAAATTTCGGTTTAGTAGCTGCCCTTTAGGTCATAAGTTTAGCTCTCAAAACATCATTTTAAGCTCTGAAACGTTGCCGTTATCGATTTAGGCAGCTTTTTTGCGCTCAAATCGCTTCGACAACGCTTAAAACGCGATTTTGATGATTCTAAACTCATTTGTTTTCACTTGCAAAGAAAGTTTTAGGTTTCTCATTTCAACACGTTGTTCCGCTCCTTTCGATAGTTAGAGCGCCGAAAACATTAGATCCGACATGGCAAGATCAGAAATTTCGATTTAGTAGCTATCCTTTAGGTCTTGTGTTTAACCTTCAAAAAATAATTTTGAGCTCTAAAACGTTGCCGTTGTCGATTTAGACAGCTTTTTTGCGCTCAAGTCGCTTCGAGAACGCTTAAAACGCAATTTTGATGATTCTAAGCTCATTTTTTTTCACTCTCAAAGAAAGTTTTAGGTTTCTCATTTAAACACGTTGTTCCGCTCATTTCGATAGTTATAGCGCCACAAACATGATATCCGACATTGTAAGATCAGAAATTTCGGTTTAGTAGCTGCCCTTTAGGTTTAATTTTAGCCCTCAAAACATCATTTTAAGCTCCAAAACGTTGCCGTTATCGATTTAGACAGTTTTTTTGCGCTCAAATCGCTTCCAGAACACTGGAAACGCGATTTTGATGATTCTAAGCTCATTTTTTTCACTTGCACAGAAAGTTTTAGGTTTCTCATTTCAACACGTTGTTCCGCTCATTTCGATAGTTATAGCGCCACAAACATGATATTCGACATTATAAGATCAGAAATTTCAGTTTAGTAGCTGCCCTTTAGGTCTTAAGTCTAGCTCTGAAAACATCATTTTAAACTCTAAAACGTTGCCGTTATCGATTTAGACGGCTTTTTTTGCGCTAAAATCGCATCGAGAACGCTTAAAACGCGATTCTGATGATTCCAAGCTCATTTTTTTCACTTGCAAAGAAAGTTTTAGGTTTCCCATTTCAACACGTTGTTCCGCTGATTTCCATAGTTATAGCGCCGCAAATATGATATCCGACATTGTAAGATCAGAAATTTCGGTTTAGTAGCTGCCCTTTAGGTCTTAAGTATAGCTCTCAAAACATCATTTTAAGCTCTAAAACGTTGCCGTTATCGATTTAGACAGTTTTTTTGCGCTCAAATGGCTTCGAGAACGCTCAAAACGCGATTTTGATGATTCTAAGCTCATTTGTTTTCACTTGAAAAGAAAGTTTTAGGTTTCTCATTTCAACACGTTGTTCCGCTCATTTCGATAGTTAGAGCGCCGCAAACATGATATCCGACATGGTTTAAATCAGAAATTTCTATTTAGTAGCTGTCCTTTAGGTCTTGTGTTTAACCTTAAAAAAATCATTTTAAGCTCTAAAACGTTTCCGTTATCGATTTAGACAGTTTTTTGTCGCTCAAATCGCTTCGAGAACGCTCAAAACGCGATTTTGATGATTCTAAGCTCATTTTTTTCACTTGCAGAGAAAGTTTTAGGTTTCCCATTTCAACACGTTGTTCCGCTCATTTCGATAGTTAGAGCGCCGCAAACATGATATCCGACATAGTAAGATCAGAAATTTTGATTTAGTAGCTGTCCTTTAGGTCTTGTGTTTAACCTTCGAAACATCATTTTAAGCTCTAAAACGTGGCCGTTATCGATTTAGGCAGTTTTTTTGCGCTCAAATCGCTTCGAGAACGCTGAAAACGCAATTTTGATGATTCTAAGCTCATTTTTTTCACTTGCACAGAAAGTTTTAGGTTTCCCATTTCAACACGTTGTTCCGGTCATTTTGATAGTTAGGGCGCCGCAAACATGATATCCGACATGGTAAGATCAGAAATTTCGGTTTAGTAGCTGCCCTTTAGGTCTTAAGTTTAGCTCTCAAAACATCATTTTAAGCTCTGAAACGTTGCCGTCATCGACTTAGGCAGCTTTTTGCACTCAAGTCGCTTCGAGAACGCTTAAAACGCGATTTTGATGATTCTAAGCTCATTTTTTTTCACTCTCAAAGAAAGTTTTAGGTTTCTCATTTAAACACGTTGTTCCGCTCATTTCGATAGTTATAGCGCCACAAACATGATATCCGACATTGTAAGATCAGAAATTTCGGTTTAGTAGCTGCCCTTTAGGTTTAATTTTAGCCCTCAAAACATCATTTTAAGCTCCAAAACGTTGCCGTTATCGATTTAGACAGTTTTTTTGCGCTCAAATCGCTTCCAGAACACTGGAAACGCGATTTTGATGATTCTAAGCTCATTTTTTTCATTTGCACAGAAAGTTTTAGGTTTCTCATTTCAACACGTTGTTCCGCTCATTTCGATAGTTATAGCGCCACAAACATGATATTCGACATTATAAGATCAGAAATTTCAGTTTAGTAGTTGCCCTTTAGGTCTTAAGTCTAGCTCTCAAAACATCATTTTAACCTCTAAAACGTTGCCGTTATCGATTTAGACGGCTTTTTTTGCGCTAAAATCGCATCGAGAACGCTTAAAACGCGATTCTGATGATTCCAAGCTCATTTTTTTCACTTGCAGAGAAAGTTTTAGGTTTCCCATTTCAACACGTTGTTCCGCTCATTTCGATAGTTAGAGCGCCGAAAACATAATATCCGACATGGTAAGATCAGAAATTTTGATTTAGTAGCTGTCCTTTAGGTCTTGTGTTTAACCTTCGAAACATCATTTTAAGCTCTAAAACGTGGCCGTTATCGATTTAGGCAGTTTTTTGCGCTCAAATCGCTTCCAGAACGCTGAAAACGCAATTTTGATGATTCTAAGCTCATTTTTTTCACTTGCACAGAAAGTTTTAGGTTTCCCATTTCAACACGTTGTTCCGCTCATTTCGATAGTTAGAGCGCCGAAAACATAATATCCGACATGGTAAGATCAGAAATTTTGATTTAGTAGCTGTCCTTTAGGTCTTGTGTTTAACCTTTGAAACATCATTTTAAGCTCTAAAACGTGGCCGTTATCGATTTAGGCAGTTTTTTGCGCTCAAATCGCTTCCAGAACGCTGAAAACGCAATTTTGATGATTCTAAGCTCATTTTTTTCACTTGCACAGAAAGTTTTAGGTTTCCCATTTCAACACGTTGTTCCGGTCATTTTGATAGTTAGGGCGCCGCAAACATGATATCCGACATGGTAAGATCAGAAATTTCGGTTTAGTAGCTGCCCTTTAGGTCTTAAGTTTAGCTCTCAAAACATCATTTTAAGCTCTGAAACGTCGCCGTCATCGACTTAGGCAGCTTTTTGCACTCAAGTCGCTTCGAGAACGCTTAAAACGCGATTTTGATGATTCTAAGCTCATTTTTTTCACTTGCAAAGAAAGTTCTAGGTTTCTCATTTCAACACGTTGTTCCGCTCATTTCGTTAGTTAGAGCGCCGCAAACATGATATCCGACATGGTAAGATCAGAAATTTCGGTTTAGTAGCTGCAGTTTAGGTCTTAAATTTAGCTCTCAAAACATCATTTTAAGCTCTAAAATGTTGCCGTTATCGATTTAGAGGGCTTTTTTTTGCGCTAAAATCGCTTCGAGAACGCTTAAAACGCGATTCTGATGATTCCAAGCTCATTTTTTTCACTTTTAAAGAAAGTTTTAGGTTTCCCATTTCAACACGTTGTTCTCCTCATTTCCATAGTTATAGCGCCGCAAACATGATATCCGACATTGTAAGATCAGAAATCTCGGTTTAGTAGCTGCCCTTTAGGTCTATAGTTTAGCTCTCAAAACATCATTTTGAGCTCTAAAACGTTGCCGTTATCGATTTAGACAGTTTTTTTGCGCTCAAATGGCTTCGAGAACGCTCAAAACGCGATTTTGATGATTCTAAGCTCATTTGTTTTCGCTTGAAAAGAAAGTTTTAGGTTTCTCATTTCAACACGTTGTTCCGCTCATTTCGATAGTTAGAGCGCCGAAAACATAATATCCGACATGGTAAAATCAGAAATTTCTATTTAGTAGCTGTCCTTTCGGTCTTGTGTTTAACCTGCAAAACATCATTTTAAGCTCTAAAACGTTGCCGTTATCGATTTAGACGGCTTTTTTTGCGCTAAAATCTCTTCGAGAACGCTTAAAACGCGATTCTGATGATTCCAAGCTCATTTTTTTCACTTGCAAAGAAAGTTTTAGGTTTCCCATTTCAACACGTTGTTCCGCTGATTTCTATAGTTATAGCGCCGCAAACATGATATCCGACATTGTAAGATCAGAAATTTCGGTTTAGTAGCTGCCCTTTAGGTCTTAAGGATAGCTCTCAAAACATCATTTTAAGCTCTAAAACGTTGCCGTTATCGATTTAGACAGTTTTTTGCGCTCAAATGGCTTCGAGAGCGCTCAAAACGCGATTTTGATGATTCTCAGCTCATTTGTTTTCACTTGAAAAGAAAGTTTTAGGTTGCTCATTTCAACACGTTGTTCCGCTCATTTCGATAGTTAGAGCGCCGCAAACATGATATCCGACATGGTAAAATCAGAAATTTCTATTTAGTAGCTGTCCTTTAGGTCTTGTGTTTAACCTGCAAAAAATCATTTTAAGCTCTAAAACGTTTCCGTTATCGATTTAGACAGTTTTTTTTCGCTCAAATCGCTTCGAGAACGCTCAAAACGCGATTTTGATGATTCTAAGCTGATTTTTTTCACTTGCACAGAAAGTTTTAGGTTTCCCATTTCCACACGTTGTTCCGCTCATTTCGATAGTTAGAGCGCCGCAAACGTGATATCCGACATGGTAAGATCAGAAATTTCGGTTTAGTAGCTGCCCTTTAGGTTTAATTTTAGCCCTCAAAACATCATTTTAAGCTCCAAAACGTTGCCGTTATCGATTTATACAGTTTTTTTGCGCTCAAATCGCTTCCAGAACACTGGAAACGCGATTTTGATGATCCTAAGCTCATTTTTTTCACTTGCACAGAAAGTTTTAGGTTTCTCATTTCAACACGTTGTTCCGCTCATTTCGATAGTTATAGCGCCACAAACATGATATTCGACATTATAAGATCAGAAATTTCAGTTTAGTAGCTGCCCTTTAGGTCTTAAGTCTAGCTCTCAAAACATCATTTTAACCTCTAAAACGTTGCCGTTATCGATTTAGACGGCTTTTTTTGCGCTAAAATCGCATCGAGAACGCTTAAAACGCGATTCTGATGATTCCAAGCTCATTTTTTTCACTTGCAAAGAAAGTTTTAGGTTTCCCATTTCAACACGTTGTTCCGCTGATTTCCATGGTTATAGCGCCGCAAACATGATATCCGACATTGTAAGATCAGAAATTTCGGTTTAATAGCTGCCCTTTAGGTCTTAAGTATAGCTCTCAAAACATCATTTTAAGCTCTAAAACGTTGCCGTTATCGATTTAGACAGTTTTTTTGCGCTCAAATGGCTTCGAGAACGCTCAAAACGCGATATTGATGATTCTAAGCTCATTTGTTTTCACTTGAAAAGAAAGTTTTAGGTTTCTCATTTCAACACGTTGTTCCGCTCATTTCGATAGTTAGAGCGCCGCAAACATGATATCCGACATGGTTTAAATCAGAAATTTCTATTTAGTAGCTGTCCTTTAGGTCTTGTGTTTAACCTTAAAAAAATCATTTTAAGCTCTAAAACGTTTCCGTTATCGATTTAGACAGTTTTTTGTCGCTCAAATCGCTTCGAGAACGCTCAAAACGGGATTTTGATGATTCTAAGCTCATTTTTTTCACTTGCAGAGAAAGTTTTAGGTTTCCCATTTCAACACGTTGTTCCGCTCATTTCGATAGTTAGAGCGCCGCAAACATGATATCCGACATGGTAAGATCAGAAATTTTGATTTAGTAGCTGTCCTTTAGGTCTTGTGTTTAACCTTCGAAACATCATTTTAAGCTCTAAAACGTGGCCGTTATCGATTTAGGCAGTTTTTTTGCGCTCAAATCGCTTCGAGAACGCTCAAAACGCGATTTTGATGATTCTAAGCTCATTTGTTTTCACTTGAAAAGAAAGTTTTAGGTTTCTCATTTCAACACGTTGTTCCGCTCATTTCGATAGTTAGAGCGCCGCAAACATGATATCCGACATGGTTTAGATCAGAAATTTCTAATTAGTAGCTGTCCTTTAGGTCTTGTGTTCAACCTTAAAAAAATCATTTTAAGCTCTAAAACGTTTCCGTTATCGATTTAGACAGTTTTTTGTTGCTCAAATCGCTTCGAGAACGCTCAAAACGCGATTTTGATGATTCTAAAATCATTTTTTTCACTTGCAGAGAAAGTTTTAGGTTTCCCATTTCAACACGTTGTTCCGCTCATTTCGATAGTTAGAGCGCCGCAAACATGATATCCGACATGGTAAGATCAGAAATTTTGATTTAGTAGCTGTCCTTTAGGTCTTGTGTTTAACCTTCGAAACATCATTTTAAGCTCTAAAACGTGGCCGTTATCGATTTAGGCAGTTTTTTTGCGCTCAAATCGCTTCGAGAACGCTGAAAACGCAATTTTGATGATTCTAAGCTCATTTTTTTCACTTGCACAGAAAGTTTTAGGTTTCCCATTTCAACACGTTGTTCCGGTCATTTTGATAGTTAGGGCGCCGCAAACATGATATCCGACATGGTAAGATCACAAATTTCGGTTTAGTAGCTGCCCTTTAGGTCTTAAATTTAGCTCTCAAAACATCATTTTAAGCTCTAAATTGTTGCCGTTATCGATTTAGAGGGCTTTTTTTTGCGCTAAAATCGCTTCGAGAACGCTTAAAACGCGATTCTGATGATTCCAAGCTCATTTTTTTCACTTGCAAAGAAAGTTTTAGGTTTCCCATTTCAACACGTTGCTCCGCTGATTTCCATAGTTATAGCGCCGCAAACATGATATCCGACATTGTAAGATCAGAAATTTCGGTTTAGTAGCTGCCCTTTAGGTCTTAAGTATAGCTCTCAAAACATCATTTTAAGCTCTAAAACGTTGCCGTTATCGATTTAGACAGTTTTTTTGCGCTCAAATGGCTTCGAGAACGCTCAAAACGCGATATTGATGATTCTAAGCTCATTTGTTTTCACTTGAAAAGAAAGTTTTAGGTTTCTCATTTCAACACGTTGTTCCGCTCATTTCGATAGTTAGAGCGCCGCAAACATGATATCCGACATGGTTTAAATCAGAAATTTCTATTTAGTAGCTGTCCTTTAGGTCTTGTGTTTAACCTTAAAAAAATCATTTTAAGCTCTAAAACGTTTCCGTTATCGATTTAGACAGTTTTTTGTCGCTCAAATCGCTTCGAGAACGCTCAAAACGCGATTTTGATGATTCTAAGCTCATTTTTTCACTTGCAGAGAAAGTTTTAGGTTTCCCATTTCAACACGTTGTTCCGCTCATTTCGATAGTTAGAGCGCCGCAAACATGATATCCGACATGGTAAGATCAGAAATTTTGATTTAGTAGCTGTCCTTTTGGTCTTGTGTTTAACCTTCGAAACATCATTTTAAGCTCTAAAACGTGGCCGTTATCGATTTAGGCAGTTTTTTTGCGCTCAAATCGCTTCGAGAACGCTGAAAACGCAATTTTGATGATTCTAAGCTCATTTTTTTCACTTGCACAGAAAGTTTTAGGTTTCCCATTTCAACACGTTGTTCCGGTCATTTTGATAGTTAGGGCGCCGCAAACATGATATCCGACATGGTAAGATCAGAAATTTCGGTTTGGTAGCTGCCCTTTAGGTCTTAAGTTTAGCCCTCAAAACATCATTTTAAGCTCTGAAACGTTGCCGTCATCGACTTAGGCAGCTTTTTGCACTCAAATCGCTTCGAGAACGCTTAAAACGCGATTTTGATGATTCTAAGCTCATTTTTTTCACTTGCAAAGAAAGTTCTAGGTTTCTCATTTCAACACGTTGTTCCGCTCATTTCGATAGTTAGAGCGCCGCAAACATGATATCCGACATGGTAAGATCAGAAATTTCGGTTTAGTAGCTGCCCTTTAGGTCTTAAATTTAGCTCTCAAAACATCATTTTAAGCTCTAAAATGTTGCCGTTATCGATTTAGACGGCTTTTTTTTGCGCTAAAATCGCTTCGAGAACGCTTAAAACGCGATTCTGATGATTCCAAGCTCATTTTTTTCACTTGCAAAGAAAGTTTTAGGTTTCCCATTTCAACACGTTGTTCTGCTCATTTCCATAGTTATAGTGCCGCAAACATGATATCCGACATTGTAAGATCAGAAATTTCGGTTTAGTAGCTGCCCTTTAGGTCTATAGTTTAGCTCTCAAAACATCATTTTGAGCTCTAAAACGTTGCCGTTATCGATTTAGACAGTTTTTTTGCGCTCAAATGGCTTCGAGAACGCTCAAAACGCGATTTTGATGATTCTAAGCTCATTTGTTTTCACTTGAAAAGAAAGTTTTAGGTTTCTCATTTCAACACGTTGTTCCGCTCATTTCGATAGTTAGAGCGCCGAAAACATGATATCCGACATGGTAAAATCAGAAATTTCTATTTAGTAGCTGTCCTTTCGGTCTTGTGTTTAACCTGCAAAACATCATTTTAAGCTCTAAAACGTTGCCGTTATTGATTTAGACAGTTTTTTTGCGCTCAAATCGCTTCGAGAACGCTCAAAACGCGATTTTGATGATTCTAAGCTCATTTTTTTCACTTGCACAGAAAGTTTTAGGTTTCTCATTTCAACACGTTGTTCCGCTCATTTCGATAGTTATAGCGCCACAAACATGATATCCGACATTGTAAGATCAGAAATTTCAGTTTAGTAGCTGCCCTTTAGGTCTTAAGTCTAGCTCTCAAAACATCATTTTAACCTCTAAAACGTTGCCGTTATCGATTTAGACAGCTTTTTTTGCGCTAAAATCTCTTCGAGAACGCTTAAAACGCGATTCTGATGATTCCAAGCTCATTTTTTTCACTTGCAAAGAAAGTTTTAGGTTTCCCATTTCAACACGTTGTTCCGCTGATTTCCATAGTTATAGCGCCGCAAACATGATATCCGACATTGTAAGATCAGAAATTTCGGTTTAATAGCTGCCCTTTAGGTCTTAAGGATAGCTCTCAAAACATCATTTTAAGCTCTAAAACGTTGCCGTTATCGATTTGGACAGTTTTTTGCGCTCAAATGGCTTCGAGAACGCTCAAAACGCGATTTTGATGATTCTAAGCTAATTTTTTTCACTTGCACAGAAAGTTTTAGGTTTCCCATTTCAACACGTTGTTCCGCTTATTTCGATAGTTAGAGCGCCGCAAACATGATATCCGACATGGTAAGATCAGAAATTTTGATTTAGTAGCTGTCCTTTAGGTCTTGTGTTTAACCTTCGAAACATCATTTTAAGCTCTAAAACGTGGCCGTTATCGATTTAGGCAGTTTTTTTGCGCTCAAATCGCTTCGAGAACGCTGAAAACGCAATTTTGATGATTCTAAGCTCATTTTTGCACTTGCACAGAAAGTTTTAGGTTTCCCATTTCAACACGTTGTTCCGCTCATTTCGATAGTTAGGGCGCCGTAAACATGATATCCGACATGGTAAGATCAGAAATTTTGATTTAGTAGCTGTCCTTTAGGTCTTGTGTTTAACCTTCGAAACATCATTTTAAGCTCTAAAACGTGGCCGTTATCGATTTAGGCAGTTTTTTTGCGCTCAAATCGCTTCGAGAACGCTGAAAACGCAATTTTGATGATTCTCAGCTCATTTTTGCACTTGCACAGAAAGTTTTAGGTTTCCCATTTCAACACGTTGTTCCGCTCATTTCGATAGTTAGGGCGCCGCAAACATGATATCCGACATGGTAAGATCAGAAATTTCGATTTAGTACCTGCCCTTTAGGTCATAAGTTTAGCTCTCAAAACATCATTTTAAGCTCTGAAACGTTGCCGTTATCGATTTAGGCAGTTTTTTTGCGCTCAAATCGCTTCGACAACGCTTAAAACGCGATTTTGATGATTCTAAACTCATTTGTTTTCACTTGCAAAGAAAGTTTTAGGTTTCTCATTTCAACACGTTGTTCCGCTCATTTCGATAGTTAGAGCGCCGAAAACATGAGATCCGACATGGCAAGATCAGAAATTTCGATTTAGTAGCTATCCTTTAGGTCTTGTGTTTAACCTTCAAAAAATAATTTTGAGCTCTAAAACGTTGCCGTTGTCCATTTAGACAGCTTTTTTGCGCTCAAGTCGCTTCGAGAACGCTTAAACGCAATTTTGATGATTCTAAGCTCATTTTTTTTCACTCTCAAAGAAAGTTTTAGGTTTCTCATTTAAACACGTTGTTCCGCTCATTTCGATAGTTATAGCGCCACAAACATGATATCCGACATTGTAAGATCAGAAATTTCGGTTTAGTAGCTGCCCTTTAGGTTTAATTTTAGCCCTCAAAACATCATTTTAAGCTCCAAAACGTTGCCGTTATCGATTTATACAGTTTTTTTGCGCTCAAATCGCTTCCAGAACACTGGAAACGCGATTTTGATGATCCTAAGCTCATTTTTTCACTTGCACAGAAAGTTTTAGGTTTCTCATTTCAACACGTTGTTCCGCTCATTTCGATAGTTATAGCGCCACAAACATGATATTCGACATTATAAGATCAGAAATTTTAGTTTAGTAGCTGCCCTTTAGGTCTTAAGTCTAGCTCTCAAAACATCATTTTAACCTCTAAAACGTTGCCGTTATCGATTTAGACGGCTTTTTTTGCACTAAAATCGCATCGAGAACGCTTAAAACGCGATTCTGATGATTCCAAGCTCATTTTTTTCACTTGCAAAGAAAGTTTTAGGTTTCCCATTTCAACACGTTGTTCCGCTGATTTCCATAGTTATAGCGCCGCAAACATGATATCCGACATTGTAAGATCAGAAATTTCGGTTTAGTAGCTGCCCTTTAGGTCTTAAGTATAGCACTCAAAACATCGTTTTAAGCTCTAAAACGTTGCCGTTATCGATTTAGACAGTTTTTTTGCGCTCAAATGGCTTCGAGAACGCTCAAAACGCGATTTTGATGATTCTAAGCTCATTTGTTTTCACTTGAAAAGAAAGTTTTAGGTTTCTCATTTCAACACGTTGTTCCGCTCATTTCGATAGTTAGAGCGCCGCAAACATGATATCCGACATGGTTTAAATCAGAAATTTCTATTTAGTAGCTGTCCTTTAGGTCTTGTGTTTAACCTTAAAAAAATCATTTTAAGCTCTAAAACGTTTCCGTAATCGATTTAGACAGTTTTTTGTCGCTCAAATCGCTTCGAGAACGCTCAAAACGCGATTTTGATGATTCTAAAATCATTTTTTTCACTTGCACAGAAAGTTTTAGGTTTCCCATTTCAACACGTTGTTCCGCTCATTTCGATAGTTAGAGCGCCGCAAACATGATATCCGACATGGTAAGATCAGAAATTTTGATTTAGTAGCTGTCCTTTAGGTCTTGTGTTTAACCTTCGAAACATCATTTTAAGCTCTAAAACGTGGCCGTTATCGATTTAGGCAGTTTTTTTGCGCTCAAATCGCTTCGAGAACGCTGAAAACGCAATTTTGATGACTCTAAGCTCATTTTTTTCACTTGCACAGAAAGTTTTAGGTTTCCCATTTCAACACGTTGTTCCGGTCATTTTGATAGTTAGGGCGCCGCAAACATGATATCCGACATGGTAAGATCAGAAATTTCGGTTTAGTAGCTGCCCTTTAGGTCTTAAGTTTAGCTCTCAAAACATCATTTTAAGCTCTGAAACGTTGCCGTCATCGACTTAGGCAGCTTTTTGCACTCAAATCGCTTCGAGAACGCTTAAAACGCGATTTTGATGATTCTAAGCTCATTTTTTTCACTTGCAAAGAAAGTTCTAGGTTTCTCATTTCAACACGTTGTTCCGCTCATTTTGATAGTTAGAGCGCCGCAAACATGATATCCGACATGGTAAGATCAGAAATTTCGGTTTAGTAGCTGCCCTTTAGGTCTTAAATTTAGCTCTCAAAACATCATTTTAAGCTCTAAAATGTTGCCGTTATCGATTTAGAGGGCTTTTTTTTGCGCTAAAATCGCTTCGAGAACGCTTAAAACGCGATTCTGATGATTCCAAGCTCATTTTTTTCACTTGCAAAGAAAGTTTTAGGTTTCCCATTTCAACACGTTGTTCCGCTGATTTCCATAGTTATAGCGCCGCAAACATGATATCCGACATTGTAAGATCAGAAATTTCGGTTTAGTAGCTGCCCTTTAGGTCTTAAGTATAGCTCTCAAAACATCATTTTAAGCTCTAAAATGTTGCCGTTATCGATTTAGACAGTTTTTTTGCGCTCAAATGGCTTCGAGAACGCTCAAAACGCGATTTTGATGATTCTAAGCTCATTTGTTTTCACTTGAAAAGAAAGTTTTAGGTTTCTCATTTCAACACGTTGTTCCGCTCATTTCGATAGTTAGAGCGCCGCAAACATGATATCCGACATGGTTTAAATCAGAAATTTCTAATTAGTAGCTGTCCTTTAGGTCTTGTGTTTAACCTTAAAAAAATCATTCTAAGCTCTAAAACGTTTCCGTTATCGATTTAGACAGTTTTTTGTCGCTCAAATCGCTTCGAGAACGCTCAAAACGCCATTTTGATGATTCTAAAATCATTTTTTTCACTTGCAGAGAAAGTTTTAGGTTTCCCATTTCAACACGTTGCTCCGCTCATTTCGATAGTTAGAGCGCCGCAAACATGATATCCGACATGGTAAGATCAGAAATTTTGATTTAGTAGCTGTCCTTTAGGTCTTGTGTTTAACCTTCGAAACATCATTTTAAGCTCTAAAACGTGGCCGTTATCGATTTAGGCAGTTTTTTTGCGCTCAAATCGCTTCGAGAACGCTGAAAACGCAATTTTGATGATTCTAAGCTCATTTTTTTCACTTGCACAGAAAGTTTTAGGTTTCCCATTTCAACACGTTGTTCCGGTCATTTTGATAGTTAGGGCGCCGCAAACATGATATCCGACATGGTAAGATCAGAAATTTCGGTTTAGTAGCTGCCCTTTAGGTCTTAAATTTAGCTCTCAAAACATCATTTTAAGCTCTAAATTGTTGCCGTTATCGATTTAGAGGGCTTTTTTTTGCGCTAAAATCGCTTCAAGAACGCTTAAAACGCGATTCTGATGATTCCAAGCTCATTTTTTTCACTTGCAAAGAAAGTTTTAGGTTTCCCATTTCAACACGTTGTTCCGCTGATTTCCATAGTTATAGCGCCGCAAACATGATATCCGACATTGTAAGATCAGAAATTTCGGTTTAGTAGCTGCCCTTTAGGTCTTAAGTATAGCTCTCAAAACATCATTTTAAGCTCTAAAACGTTGCCGTTATCGATTTAGACAGTTTTTTCGCTCAAATGGCTTCGAGAACGCTCAAAACGCGATATTGATGATTCTAAGCTCATTTGTTTTCACTTGAAAAGAAAGTTTTAGGTTTCTCATTTCAACACGTTGTTCCGCTCATTTCGATAGTTAGAGCGCCGCAAACATGATATCCGACATGGTTTAAATCAGAAATTTCTATTTAGTAGCTGTCCTTTAGGTCTTGTGTTTAACCTTAAAAAAATCATTTTAAGCTCTAAAACGTTTCCGTTATCGATTTAGACAGTTTTTTGTCGCTCAAATCGCTTCGAGAACGCTCAAAACGCGATTTTGATGATTCTAAGCTCATTTTTTTCACTTGCAGAGAAAGTTTTAGGTTTCCCATTTCAACACGTTGTTCCGCTCATTTCGATAGTTAGAGCGCCGCAAACATGATATCCGACATGGTAAGATCAGAAATTTTGATTTAGTAGCTGTCCTTTAGGTCTTGTGTTTAACCTTCGAAACATCATTTTAAGCTCTAAAACGTGGCCGTTGTCGATTTAGGCAGTTTTTTTGCGCTCAAATCGCTTCGAGAACGCTGAAAACGCAATTTTGATGATTCTAAGCTCATTTTTTTCACTTGCACAGAAAGTTTTAGGTTTCCCATTTCAACACGTTGTTCCGGTCATTTTGATAGTTAGGGCGCCGCAAACATGATATCCGACATGGTAAGATCAGAAATTTCGGTTTAGTAGCTGCCCTTTAGGTCTTAAGTTTAGCTCTCAAAACATCATTTTAAGCTCTGAAACGTTGCCGTCATCGACTTAGGCATCTTTTTGCACTCGAATCGCTTCGAGAACGCTTAAAACGCGATTTTGATGATTCTAAGCTCATTTTTTTCACTTGCAAAGAAAGTTCTAGGTTTCTCATTTCAACACGTTGTTCCGCTCATTTCGATAGTTAGAGCGCCGCAAACATGATATCCGACATGGTAAGATCAGAAATTTCGGTTTAGTAGCTGCCCTTTAGGTCTTAAATTTAGCTCTCAAAACATCATTTTAAGCTCTAAAATGTTGCCGTTATCGATTTAGACGGCTTTTTTTTGCGCTCAAATCGCTTCGAGAACGCTGAAAACGCAATTTTGATGATTCTAAGCTCATTTTTTTCACTTGCACAGAAAGTTTTAGGTTTCCCATTTCAACACGTTGTTCCGGTCATTTTGATAGTTAGGGCGCCGCAAACATGATATCCGACATGGTAAGATCAGAAATTTCGGTTTAGTAGCTGCCCTTTAGGTCTTAAGTTTAGCTCTCAAAACATCATTTTAAGCTCTGAAACGTTGCCGTCATCGACTTAGGCAGCTTTTTGCACTCAAGTCGCTTCGAGAACGCTTAAAACGCGATTTTGATGATTCTAAGCTCATTTTTTTTCACTCTCAAAGAAAGTTTTAGGTTTCTCATTTAAACACGTTGTTCCGCTCATTTCGATAGTTATAGCGCCACAAACATGATATCCGACATTGTAAGATCAGAAATTTCGGTTTAGTAGCTGCCCTTTAGGTTTAATTTTAGCCCTCAAAACATCATTTTAAGCTCCAAAACGTTGCCGTTATCGATTTAGACAGTTTTTTTGCGCTCAAATCGCTTCCAGAACACTGGAAACGCGATTTTGATGATTCTAAGCTCATTTTTTTCATTTGCACAGAAAGTTTTAGGTTTCTCATTTCAACACGTTGTTCCGCTCATTTCGATAGTTATAGCGCCACAAACATGATATTCGACATTATAAGATCAGAAATTTCAGTTTAGTAGTTGCCCTTTAGGTCTTAAGTCTAGCTCTCAAAACATCATTTTAACCTCTAAAATGTTGCCGTTATCGATTTAGACAGTTTTTTTGCGCTCAAATGGCTTCGAGAACGCTCAAAACGCGATTTTGATGATTCTAAGCTCATTTGTTTTCACTTGAAAAGAAAGTTTTAGGTTTCTCATTTCAACACGTTGTTCCGCTCATTTCGATAGTTAGAGCGCCGCAAACATGATATCCGACATGGTTTAAATCAGAAATTTCTAATTAGTAGCTGTCCTTTAGGTCTTGTGTTTAACCTTAAAAAAATCATTCTAAGCTCTAAAACGTTTCCGTTATCGATTTAGACAGTTTTTTGTCGCTCAAATCGCTTCGAGAACGCTCAAAACGCCATTTTGATGATTCTAAAATCATTTTTTTCACTTGCAGAGAAAGTTTTAGGTTTCCCATTTCAACACGTTGCTCCGCTCATTTCGATAGTTAGAGCGCCGCAAACATGATATCCGACATGGTAAGATCAGAAATTTTGATTTAGTAGCTGTCCTTTAGGTCTTGTGTTTAACCTTCGAAACATCATTTTAAGCTCTAAAACGTGGCCGTTATCGATTTAGGCAGTTTTTTTGCGCTCAAATCGCTTCGAGAACGCTGAAAACGCAATTTTGATGATTCTAAGCTCATTTTTTTCACTTGCACAGAAAGTTTTAGGTTTCCCATTTCAACACGTTGTTCCGGTCATTTTGATAGTTAGGGCGCCGCAAACATGATATCCGACATGGTAAGATCAGAAATTTCGGTTTAGTAGCTGCCCTTTAGGTCTTAAATTTAGCTCTCAAAACATCATTTTAAGCTCTAAATTGTTGCCGTTATCGATTTAGAGGGCTTTTTTTTGCGCTAAAATCGCTTCAAGAACGCTTAAAACGCGATTCTGATGATTCCAAGCTCATTTTTTTCACTTGCAAAGAAAGTTTTAGGTTTCCCATTTCAACACGTTGTTCCGCTGATTTCCATAGTTATAGCGCCGCAAACATGATATCCGACATTGTAAGATCAGAAATTTCGGTTTAGTAGCTGCCCTTTAGGTCTTAAGTATAGCTCTCAAAACATCATTTTAAGCTCTAAAACGTTGCCGTTATCGATTTAGACAGTTTTTTCGCTCAAATGGCTTCGAGAACGCTCAAAACGCGATATTGATGATTCTAAGCTCATTTGTTTTCACTTGAAAAGAAAGTTTTAGGTTTCTCATTTCAACACGTTGTTCCGCTCATTTCGATAGTTAGAGCGCCGCAAACATGATATCCGACATGGTTTAAATCAGAAATTTCTATTTAGTAGCTGTCCTTTAGGTCTTGTGTTTAACCTTAAAAAAATCATTTTAAGCTCTAAAACGTTTCCGTTATCGATTTAGACAGTTTTTTGTCGCTCAAATCGCTTCGAGAACGCTCAAAACGCGATTTTGATGATTCTAAGCTCATTTTTTTCACTTGCAGAGAAAGTTTTAGGTTTCCCATTTCAACACGTTGTTCCGCTCATTTCGATAGTTAGAGCGCCGCAAACATGATATCCGACATGGTAAGATCAGAAATTTTGATTTAGTAGCTGTCCTTTAGGTCTTGTGTTTAACCTTCGAAACATCATTTTAAGCTCTAAAACGTGGCCGTTGTCGATTTAGGCAGTTTTTTTGCGCTCAAATCGCTTCGAGAACGCTGAAAACGCAATTTTGATGATTCTAAGCTCATTTTTTTCACTTGCACAGAAAGTTTTAGGTTTCCCATTTCAACACGTTGTTCCGGTCATTTTGATAGTTAGGGCGCCGCAAACATGATATCCGACATGGTAAGATCAGAAATTTCGGTTTGGTAGCTGCCCTTTAGGTCTTAAGTTTAGCTCTCAAAACATCATTTTAAGCTCTGAAACGTTGCCGTCATCGACTTAGGCATCTTTTTGCACTCGAATCGCTTCGAGAACGCTTAAAACGCGATTTTGATGATTCTAAGCTCATTTTTTTCACTTGCAAAGAAAGTTCTAGGTTTCTCATTTCAACACGTTGTTCCGCTCATTTCGATAGTTAGAGCGCCGCAAACATGATATCCGACATGGTAAGATCAGAAATTTCGGTTTAGTAGCTGCCCTTTAGGTCTTAAATTTAGCTCTCAAAACATCATTTTAAGCTCTAAAATGTTGCCGTTATCGATTTAGACGGCTTTTTTTTGCGCTCAAATCGCTTCGAGAACGCTGAAAACGCAATTTTGATGATTCTAAGCTCATTTTTTTCACTTGCACAGAAAGTTTTAGGTTTCCCATTTCAACACGTTGTTCCGGTCATTTTGATAGTTAGGGCGCCGCAAACATGATATCCGACATGGTAAGATCAGAAATTTCGGTTTAGTAGCTGCCCTTTAGGTCTTAAGTTTAGCTCTCAAAACATCATTTTAAGCTCTGAAACGTTGCCGTCATCGACTTAGGCAGCTTTTTGCACTCAAGTCGCTTCGAGAACGCTTAAAACGCGATTTTGATGATTCTAAGCTCATTTTTTTTCACTCTCAAAGAAAGTTTTAGGTTTCTCATTTAAACACGTTGTTCCGCTCATTTCGATAGTTATAGCGCCACAAACATGATATCCGACATTGTAAGATCAGAAATTTCGGTTTAGTAGCTGCCCTTTAGGTTTAATTTTAGCCCTCAAAACATCATTTTAAGCTCCAAAACGTTGCCGTTATCGATTTAGACAGTTTTTTTGCGCTCAAATCGCTTCCAGAACACTGGAAACGCGATTTTGATGATTCTAAGCTCATTTTTTTCATTTGCACAGAAAGTTTTAGGTTTCTCATTTCAACACGTTGTTCCGCTCATTTCGATAGTTATAGCGCCACAAACATGATATTCGACATTATAAGATCAGAAATTTCAGTTTAGTAGTTGCCCTTTAGGTCTTAAGTCTAGCTCTCAAAACATCATTTTAACCTCTAAAACGTTGCCGTTATCGATTTAGACGGCTTTTTTTGCGCTAAAATCGCATCGAGAACGCTTAAAACGCGATTCTGATGATTCCAAGCTCATTTTTTTCACTTGCAGAGAAAGTTTTAGGTTTCCCATTTCAACACGTTGTTCCGCTCATTTCGATAGTTAGAGCGCCGAAAACATAATATCCGACATGGTAAGATCAGAAATTTTGATTTAGTAGCTGTCCTTTAGGTCTTGTGTTTAACCTTCGAAACATCATTTTAAGCTCTAAAACGTGGCCGTTATCGATTTAGGCAGTTTTTTGCGCTCAAATCGCTTCCAGAACGCTGAAAACGCAATTTTGATGATTCTAAGCTCATTTTTTTCACTTGCACAGAAAGTTTTAGGTTTCTCATTTCAACACGTTGTTCCGCTCATTTCGATAGTTATAGCGCCACAAACATGATATTCGACATTATAAGATCAGAAATTTCAGTTTAGTAGTTGCCCTTTAGGTCTTAAGTCTAGCTCTCAAAACATCATTTTAACCTCTAAAACGTTGCCGTTATCGATTTAGACGGCTTTTTTTGCGCTAAAATCGCATCGAGAACGCTTAAAACGCGATTCTGATGATTCCAAGCTCATTTTTTTCACTTGCAGAGAAAGTTTTAGGTTTCCCATTTCAACACGTTGTTCCGCTCATTTCGATAGTTAGAGCGCCGAAAACATAATATCCGACATGGTAAGATCAGAAATTTTGATTTAGTAGCTGTCCTTTAGGTCTTGTGTTTAACCTTCGAAACATCATTTTAAGCTCTAAAACGTGGCCGTTATCGATTTAGGCAGTTTTTTGCGCTCAAATCGCTTCCAGAACGCTGAAAACGCAATTTTGATGATTCTAAGCTCATTTTTTTCACTTGCACAGAAAGTTTTAGGTTTCCCATTTCAACACGTTGTTCCGGTCATTTTGATAGTTAGGGCGCCGCAAACATGATATCCGACATGGTAAGATCAGAAATTTCGGTTTAGTAGCTGCCCTTTAGGTCTTAAGTTTAGCTCTCAAAACATCATTTTAAGCTCTGAAACGTCGCCGTCATCGACTTAGGCAGCTTTTTGCACTCAAGTCGCTTCGAGAACGCTTAAAACGCGATTTTGATGATTCTAAGCTCGTTTTTTTCACTTGCAAAGAAAGTTCTAGGTTTCTCATTTCAACACGTTGTTCCGCTCATTTCGTTAGTTAGAGCGCCGCAAACATGATATCCGACATGGTAAGATCAGAAATTTCGGTTTAGTAGCTGCCCTTTAGGTCTTAAATTTAGCTCTCAAAACATCATTTTAAGCTCTAAAATGTTGCCGTTATCGATTTAGAGGGCTTTTTTTTGCGCTAAAATCGCTTCGAGAACGCTTAAAACGCGATTCTGATGATTCCAAGCTCATTTTTTTCACTTTTAAAGAAAGTTTTAGGTTTCCCATTTCAACACGTTGTTCTCCTCATTTCCATAGTTATAGCGCCGCAAACATGATATCCGACATTGTAAGATCAGAAATCTCGGTTTAGTAGCTGCCCTTTAGGTCTATAGTTTAGCTCTCAAAACATCATTTTGAGCTCTAAAACGTTGCCGTTATCGATTTAGACAGTTTTTTTGCGCTCAAATGGCTTCGAGAACGCTCAAAACGCGATTTTGATGATTCTAAGCTCATTTGTTTTCACTTGAAAAGAAAGTTTTAGGTTTCTCATTTCAACACGTTGTTCCGCTCATTTCGATAGTTAGAGCGCCGAAAACATAATATCCGACATGGTAAAATCAGAAATTTCTATTTAGTAGCTGTCCTTTCGGTCTTGTGTTTAACCTGCAAAACATCATTTTAAGCTCTAAAACGTTGCCGTTATCGATTTAGACGGCTTTTTTTGCGCTAAAATCTCTTCGAGAACGCTTAAAACGCGATTCTGATGATTCCAAGCTCATTTTTTTCACTTGCAAAGAAAGTTTTAGGTTTCCCATTTCAACACGTTGTTCCGCTGATTTCTATAGTTATAGCGCCGCAAACATGATATCCGACATTGTAAGATCAGAAATTTCGGTTTAGTAGCTGCCCTTTAGGTCTTAAGGATAGCTCTCAAAACATCATTTTAAGCTCTAAAACGTTGCCGTTATCGATTTAGACAGTTTTTTGCGCTCAAATGGCTTCGAGAGCGCTCAAAACGCGATTTTGATGATTCTAAGCTCATTTGTTTTCACTTGAAAAGAAAGTTTTAGGTTGCTCATTTCAACACGTTGTTCCGCTCATTTCGATAGTTAGAGCGCCGCAAACATGATATCCGACATGGTAAAATCAGAAATTTCTATTTAGTAGCTGTCCTTTAGGTCTTGTGTTTAACCTGCAAAAAATCATTTTAAGCTCTAAAACGTTTCCGTTATCGATTTAGACAGTTTTTTTGCGCTCAAATCGCTTCGAGAACGCTCAAAACGCGATTTTGATGATTCTAAGCTGATTTTTTTCACTTGCACAGAAAGTTTTAGGTTTCCCATTTCCACACGTTGTTCCGCTCATTTCGATAGTTAGAGCGCCGCAAACGTGATATCCGACATGGTAAGATCAGAAATTTCGGTTTAGTAGCTGCCCTTTAGGTCTTAATTTTAGCCCTCAAAACATCATTTTAAGCTCCAAAACGTTGCCGTTATCGATTTAGACAGTTTTTTTGCGCTCAAATCGCTTCCAGAACACTGGAAACGCGATTTTGATGATTCTAAGCTCATTTTTTTCACTTGCAAAGAAAGTTCTAGGTTTCTCATTTCAACACGTTGTTCCGGTCATTTCGATAGTTAGGGCGCCGCAAACATGATATCCGACATGGTAAGATCAGAAATTTCAGTTTAGTAGCTGCCCTTTAGGTCATAAGTTTAGCTCTCAAAACATCATTTTAAGCTCTAAAACGTTGCCGTTATCGATTTAGGCTGCTTTTTTGCGCTCAAATCGCTTCGACAACGCTTAAAACGCGATTCTGATGATTCCAAGCTCATTTTTTTCACTTGCAAAGAAAGTTTTAGGTTTCCCATTTCAACACGTTGTTCCGCTCATTTCGATAGTTATAGCGCCGAAAACATGAGATCCGACATGGCAAGATCAGAAATTTCGATTTAGTAGCTATCCTTTAGGTCTTGTGTTTAACCTTCAAAAAATAATTTTGAGCTCTAAAACGTTGCCGTTGTCGATTTAGACAGTTTTTTTGCGCTCAAATGGCTTCGAGAACGCTCAAAACGCGATTTTGATGATTCTAAGCTCATTTGTTTTCACTTGAAAAGAAAGTTTTAGGTTTCTCATTTCAACACGTTGTTCCGCTCATTTCGATAGTTAGAGCGCCGCAAACATGATATCCGACATGGTTTAAATCAGAAATTTCTATTTAGTAGCTGTCCTTTAGGCCTTGTGTTTAACCTTAAAAAAATCATTTTAAGCTCTAAAATGTTTCCGTTATCGATTTAGACAGTTTTTTGTCGCTCAAATCGCTTCGAGAACGCTCAAAACGCGATTTTGATGATTCTAAGCTCATTTTTTTCACTTGCAGAGAAAGTTTTAGGTTTCCCATTTCAACACGTTGTTCCGCTCATTTTGATAGTTAGAGCGCCGCAAACATGATATCCGACATGGTAAGATCAGAAATTTTTATTTAGTAGCTGTCCTTTAGGTCTTGTGTTTAACCTTCGAAACATCATTTTAAGCTCTAAAACGTGGCCGTTATCGATTTAGGCAGTTTTTTTGCGCTCAAATCGCTTCGAGAACGCTGAAAACGCAATTTTGATGATTCTAAGCTCATTTTTTTCACTTGCACAGAAAGTTTTAGGTTTCCCATTTCAACACGTTGTTCCGGTCATTTTGATAGTTAGGGCGCCGCAAACATGATATTCGACATGCTAAGATCAGAAATTTCGGTTTAGTAGCTGCCCTTTAGGTCTTAAGTTTAGCTCTCAAAACATCATTTTAAGCTCTGAAACGTTGCCGTCATCGACTTAGGCAGCTTTTTGCACTCAAATCGCTTCGAGAACGCTTAAAACGCGATTTTGATGATTCTAAGCTCATTTTTTTCACTTGCAAAGAAAGTTCTAGGTTTCTCATTTCAACACGTTGTTCCGGTCATTTCGATAGTTAGAGCGCCGCAAACATGATATCCGACATGGTAAGATCAGAAATTTCGGTTTAGTAGCTGCCCTCCCTTTAGGTCTTAAATTTAGCTCTCAAAACATCATTTTAAGCTCTAAAATGTTGCCGTTATCGATTTAGACGGCTTTTTTTTTGCGCTAAAATCGTTTCGAGAACGCTTAAAACGCGATTCTGATGATTCCAAGCTCATTTTTTTCACTTGCAAAGAAAGTTTTAGGTTTCCCATTTCAACACGTTGTTCTCCTCATTTCCATAGTTATAGCGCCGCAAACATGATATCCGACATTGTAAGATCAGAAATTTCGGTTTAGTAGCTGCCCTTTAGGTCTACAGTTTAGCTCTCAAAACATCATTTTAAGCTCTAAAACGTTGCCGTTATTGATTTAGACAGTTTTTTTGCGCTCAAATCGCTTCGAGAACGCTCAAAACGCGATTTTGATGATTCTAAGCTCATTTTTTTCACTTGCACAGAAAGTTTTAGGTTTCTCATTTCAACACGTTGTTCCGCTCATTTCGATAGTTATAGCGCCACAAACATGATATCCGACATTGTAAGATCAGAAATTTCAGTTTAGTAGCTGCCCTTTAGGTCTTAAGTCTAGCTCTCAAAACATCATTTTAACCTCTAAAACGTTGCCGTTATCGATTTAGACATTTTTTTGCGCTCAAATGGCTTCGAGAGCGCTCAAAACGCGATTTTGATGATTCTAAGCTCATTTGTTTTCACTTGAAAAGAAAGTTTTAGGTTGCTCATTTCAACACGTTGTTCCGCTCATTTCGATAGTTAGAGCGCCGCAAACATGATATCCGACATGGTAAAATCAGAAATTTCTATTTAGTAGCTGTCCTTTAGGTCTTGTGTTTAACCTGCAAAAAATCATTTTAAGCTCTAAAACGTTTCCGTTATCGATTTAGACAGTTTTTTTGCGCTCAAATTGCTTCGAGAACGCTCAAAACGCGATTTTGATGATTCTAAGCTGATTTTTTTCACTTGCACAGAAAGTTTTAGGTTTCCCATTTCAACACGTTGTTCCGCTCATTTCGATAGTTAGAGCGCCGCAAACATGATATCCGACATGGTAAGATCAGAAATTTTGATTTAGTAGCTGTCCTTAAGGTCTTGTGTTTAACCTTCGAAACATCATTTTAAGCTCTAAAACGTGGCCGTGATCGATTTAGGCAGTTTTTTTGCGCTCAAATCGCTTCGAGAACGCTGAAAACGCAATTTTGATGATTCTAAGCTCATTTTTTTCACTTGCACAGAAAGTTTTAGGTTTCCCATTTCAACACGTTGTTCCGCTCATTTCGATAGTTAGGGCGCCGCAAACATGATATCCGACATGGTAAGATCAGAAATTTCGGTTTAGTAGCTGCCCTTTAGGTCTACAGTTTAGCACTCAAAACATCATTTTAAGCTCTAAAACGTTGCCGTTATTGATTTAGACAGTTTTTTTGCGCTCAAATCGCTTCGAGAACGCTCAAAACGCGATTTTGATGATTCTAAGCTCATTTTTTTCACTTGCACAGAAAGTTTTAGGTTTCTCATTTCAACACGTTGTTCCGCTCATTTCGATAGTTATAGCGCCACAAACATGATATCCGACATTGTAAGATCAGAAATTTCGGTTTAGTAGCTGCCCTTTAGGTCTTAAGTCTAGCTCTCAAAACATCATTTTAACCTCTAAAACGTTGCCGTTATCGATTTAGACATTTTTTGGCGCTCAAATGGCTTCGAGAGCGCTCAAAACGCGATTTTGATGATTCTAAGCTCATTTGTTTTCACTTGAAAAGAAAGTTTTAGGTTGCTCATTTCAACACGTTGTTCCGCTCATTTCGATAGTTAGAGCGCCGCAAACATGATATCCGACATGGTAAAATCAGAAATTTCTATTTAGTAGCTGTCCTTTAGGTCTTGTGTTTAACCTGCAAAAAATCATTTTAAGCTCTAAAACGTTTCCGTTATCGATTTAGACAGTTTTTTTGCGCTCAAATTGCTTCGAGAACGCTCAAAACGCGATTTTGATGATTCTAAGCTGATTTTTTTCACTTGCACAGAAAGTTTTAGGTTTCCCATTTCAACACGTTGTTCCGCTCATTTCGATAGTTAGAGCGCCGCAAACATGATATCCGACATGGTAAGATCAGAAATTTTGATTTAGTAGCTGTCCTTAAGGTCTTGTGTTTAACCTTCGAAACATCATTTTAAGCTCTAAAACGTGGCCGTGATCGATTTAGGCAGTTTTTTTGCGCTCAAATCGCTTCGAGAACGCTGAAAACGCAATTTTGAAGATTCTAAGCTCATTTTTTTCACTTGCACAGAAAGTTTTAGGTTTCCCATTTCAACACGTTGTTCCGCTCATTTCGATAGTTAGGGCGCCGCAAACATGATATCCGACATGGTAAGATCAGAAATTTCGGTTTAGTAGCTGCCCTTTAGGTCATAAGTTTAGCTCTCAAAACATCATTTTAAGCTCTGAAACGTTGCCGTTATCGATTTAGGCAGCTTTTTTGCGCTCAAATCGCTTCGACAACGCTTAAAACGCGATTTTGATGATTCTAAACTCATTTTTTTTCACTCTCAAAGAAAGTTTTAGGTTTCTCATTTAAACACGTTGTTCCGCTCATTTCGATAGTTATAGCGCCACAAACATGATATCCGACATTGTAAGATCAGAAATTTCGGTTTAGTAGCTGCCCTTTAGGTTTAATTTTAGCCCTCAAAACATCATTTTAAGCTCCAAAACGTTGCCGTTATCGATTTAGACAGTTTTTTTGCGCTCAAATCGCTTCCAGAACACTGGAAACGCGATTTTGATGATTCTAAGCTCATTTTTTTCACTTGCACAGAAAGTTTTAGGTTTCTCATTTCAACACGTTGTTCCGCTCATTTCGATAGTTATAACGCCACAAACATGATATTCGACATTATAAGACCAGAAATTTCAGTTTAGTAGCTGCCCTTTAGGTCTTAAGTCTAGCTCTCAAAACATCATTTTAACCTCTAAAACGTTGCCGTTATCGATTTAGACGGCCTTTTTTGCGCTAAAATCGCTTCGAGAACGCTTAAAACGCGATTCTGATTATTCCAAGCTCATTTTTTTCACTTGCAAAGAAAGTTTTAGGTTTCCCATTTCAACACGTTGTTCCGCTGATTTCCATAGTTATAGCGCCGCAAACATGATATCCGACATTGTAAGATCAGAAATTTCGGTTTAGTAGCTGCCCTTTAGGTCTTAAGTATAGCTCTCAAAACATCATTTTAAGCTCTAAAACGTTGCCGTTATCGATTTAGACAGTTTTTTTGCGCTCAAATGGCTTCGAGAACGCTCAAAACGCGATTTTGATGATTCTAAGCTCATTTGTTTTCACTTGAAAAGAAAGTTTTAGGTTTCTCATTTCAACACGTATTTCCGCTCATTTCGATAGTTAGAGCGCCGAAAACATGATATCCGACATGGTAAAATCAGAAGTTTCTATTTAGTAGCTGTCCTTTCGGTCTTGTGTTTAACCTGCAAAACATCATTTTAAGCTCTAAAACGTTGCCGTTATTGATTTAGACAGTTTTTTTGCGCTCAAATCGCTTCGAGAACGCTCAAAACGCGATTTTGATGATTCTAAGCTCATTTTTTTCACTTGCACAGAAAGTTTTAGGTTTCTCATTTCAACACGTTGTTCCGCTCATTTCGATAGTTATGGCGCCACAAACATGATATCCGACATTGTAAGATCAGAAATTTCAGTTTAGTAGCTGCCCTTTAGGTCTTAAGTCTAGCTCTCAAAACATCATTTTAACCTCTAAAACGTTGCCGTTATCGATTTAGACGGCTTTTTTTGCGCTAAAGTCGCTTCGAGAACGCTTAAAACGCGATTCTGATGATTCCAAGCTCATTTTTTTCACTTGCAAAGAAAGTTTTAGGCTTCCCATTGCAACACGTTGTTCCGCTGATTTCCATAGTTATAGCGCCGCAAACATGATATCCGACATTGTAAGATCAGAAATTTCGGTTTAGTAGCTGCCCTTTAGGTCTTAAGGATAGCTCTCAAAACATCATTTTAAGCTCTAAAACGTTGTCGTTATCGATTTAGACAGTTTTTTGCGCTCAAATGGCTTCGAGAGCGCTCAAAACGCGATTTTGATGATTCTAAGCTCATTTGTTTTCACTTGAAAAGAAAGTTTTAGGTTGCTCATTTCAACACGTTGTTCCGCTCATTTCGATAGTTAGAGCGCCGCAAACATGATATCCGACATGGTAAAATCAGAAATTTCTATTTAGTAGCTGTCCTTTAGGTCTTGTGTTTAACCTGCAAAAAATCATTTTAAGCTCTAAAACGTTTCCGTTATCGATTTAGACAGTTTTTTTGCGCTCAAATTGCTTCGAGAACGCTCAAAACGCGATTTTGATGATTCTAAGCTAACCTTTTTTGTAATCAAATCGACATGACAATGCCAGGATAAAGTCTCATCTATTATGACACCCAAGGATTTCGAAACATTTACACACTCGGTAGGCGCTTTATCAATTTCAATTAGGAAATCGTTCCTATTCTGTTGGAGTTTTTTATGGGATCCAATTATAATACACTCAGTTTTACTAGCATTCAGACTAAGTTTATTGGCAACCATCCATTCAGAAATATTGACAAGATCATTATTTAACTTTCCAGCAAGAATTTTAATATCATTGCTTGCCGAAGCTATCTTAGTATCATCAGCAAACATATCACATTCTGCATTGGTCAAGCAATTCGGAAAATCATTAACATAAATTAAGAAAAGTAAAGGACCTAGAATCGATCCCTGAGGAATGCCTGTGATTATGTTTCGCGAAAGAGACAACTTCCCATTAACTTGACAGACCTGGGTGCGATTTGACAGATACGACTGAAACCAAGCATTGGCAGTTCCTTTCACTCCATATAAAGAAAGTTTACTTAGTAATATTTCATGATTTACGGTATCAAATGCCTTTTTTAAATCAAGAAATACAACTCCATTTAAAAGGCCTTCGTCCATATTTTGATACCATTTATTAGTAATTTTTAATAATGCAGAAGCAGTGGAGTGAAGAGGTCTAAAACCATGTTGAGCCTCAATTAATATATTATTCTGTTGAAGGAAGGAATAGATTTGTTTGTGCACAAGCTTCTCCATCGTTTTAGCTATGATCGAAATAATAGATATTGGCCGGTAATTATTCAAGCTAGATTTAGTACCACTTTTATAATACACTAGGAATGACTTTAGCCTCCTTCCAATCACTAGGAAATATTCCAGTCAATAAAGATTCGTTGAATATTTTCGCAAGGGGTTTAGCAATATAAGGAGCGCCAATTTAGCAAGAGTTGCCGGCAGTTTGTCAAGACCAGGTGCCTTAGTCAATGACAAAGATAACAACAATTGGTAAACGTCATGTTCGGTTATTTCACTAAAAGTAAATTCCTGTGTTAATTCGTTGATATACGTTTCAGGCGTTCTAGAGCACAAAGGAATATTTTTCGATAAATTATAGCCAAGATCGATAAAATGATTGTTAAAAGCTGTCGGGATGTCCCTGTTTTCAATTTTTTCACCATCTTTGTCATACATTTCTGAGATTTTGCTATTCTTATTCGAATTATGAATTATTTTATTAATTATTTTCCAAGTACCTTTCATGTCACCGTGGTTATTTTTAATCTCAGAACAGTAATATTGCTGAATAGTCGACTTAACTAATTTATTATGAGAATTACGTGCAAATTTAAAATTTTGCCAATCCCTTGGACTCCTAGTTTTGGAAGCTTTTTTTTTAAGAAAGTTCTTGTTCCTCTTACTGTCAAGAATTTCCTTTGTTATCCAACGTTGAACTTTCTTACCAACCTTGCGTGTCTTAAGTGGAGCATGAAAATCAATAAGCTCAGTAAATTTGCTCTTCCACATGTACCACATTTGATTAGGATCTGTACATGGTTCAAAATTTACTGAATTCATTTCAGAAACGTCATGCAAATAATTTTCAAGATTGAAATTTTTAAAGTCACGGAATTCAATAAATCGTTGCTCTCCTTTAAGAGAAGGAAATTTCTTGATACCATAAATAAGGTAGTGATCACTAATTGTTATTCTTGAAACGCCTGCTGAAACGATATTTTGCTTTCTATTGGAGTAAAAGTGATCAATTAACGATTTGGAGCAAGTGGTTTCTTTCGTAGGTTCGTCAATTAATTGATCATATTGGTACAAGTTAATAATGAAATTAAGTTCTTTCGTATTATAATCTTCCTGACTTTTATTTAGCAAATCGCAATTCAAATCTCCTACAATAATGCTCTCTTTTTCTTCAATATCAATAAGCCGTAGAATATTTTCGAATTTATTAAACAAATCAATCGATGAATTGGGTGGTCAATACCAAGTTGAAATCAGGAAAGGTTTAATTTTGTCTTTGTTAATTTCAATAGTAAGAAACTCAATATCATCCTTATTCAAGTCAGATCTAACTTGAAAATTAATGGTATTTCTTATATAGAAGCCCACACCTCCACCAAATCTATTCCTATCCCTCGAGACCCATGTGTAACCCTCAAGAGAAATCAAATAGTGGGGTACACTTGAGTCAAGTTTAGTTTCGTTAATTCCAAGAATATCTATTATTTGATCAGCCATATTGATTCTCAATTCGTCTATGTGTTTAAACACGCTATTTATATTAAGATTTGCTATTTTGAGGCCTCATTGATTTGGAACTAAAGTATCTAATTGATTTAAGTTAAGTGTAATATCTGGGTTCAAGGGCCGCTGGCTTTCATCGCCTTCAATGGCCGATTGGAGCAAACTAGCAACTAGCGGCGTTTTTTCTTCTGATATTTGTGTACTGGAATAAGTTAATCTAAAAACCACGTGTTCTATCATACAATTTGTCTTCATACCCCAAAGAATATGAAAATCTATGGCATATGAGAATATTGAATTTTTAAAAGCGTTTTCCAAAATCGTTTGGGAAGTGTAGAGCCCAAGCTTCTTGATTGCCACGAATTTTGTGTTGCACATTCGTCGAGCATAGTACAAACAACGCAATCGATAAGAATACGGGGTATACTCACAAACTGAAAAGCGTCAATGGAAGTATGAATACTTGTTTGCGATCGTTAATGATTGCTCGTTTTATAAACTCTCATGGATCCACTAATCTCCTCGATTTGGAAAAGGCTAAACAAGTTGTATTTCTCTTGAAGATTGCGAAATATTCGTAAAGAGTATTCCCTACTTGCAACTTGTGTTTTGTGCCAGAATTATTTGAGCATTCAGTCAATTAAATATACACATCTAAAAAATTATTGCTCAACATCAATTTCTTGCAACAAGATTTTTTTCACAAAATTTTGGGCACGTATCGACTCAAATCACACAGGCTATCGAATGTTGTAAAACGTTCAAACTTATGGTGTTAAAGTTGTTAGATATTACGCAATTACAGCTGGGCAATATTATACGCGAGCCCAAATATTAATGCTTTAAAACTATTGCAGGAACGAGTTTTTGATCTCTTTTCTATACGTTCTTGTTTGCAGAATAGATTATTACAGCAGAAAAATCGAGAGAGAGAAAGCACAGAATCTTTTTACCGCTATTTCTCTGACAATCCGAAAATTCAAACATTTAAATTTTGAGGATCACGCTATATACGGGTGCATGTTGGATTAATCTCTCAAATTTCGTATCATCAATATTGTTGCCCCCAAAACTCTGCAATTCAAAAACGTCCTTCAGAAGTAGTCTAAAATAGTACAAAAATACAAAAAAATCTTGTTGTTTTCTTCAGGCAGTAGCGATGGTTTTCTGAAGCTATCTCACGCTGATTAAAGTCTTTTACAGACGACTTACAGACCAAGAGACTTTCAAAGAAATATATGAATTCACAGGTAAACAGTACGTACTTTGGCGTCTGAAACGCTTGTCCTTCGGAGATCCTTGCACATGTAAAGCTCCAACAATCACTACCACCAGAAACAAATACATGCTCAGTTTGAATGCCATTTCTTTGAAATATAAAACAATTATTGCATGTTAGTTTGTCCCAACTTGTGAAAATCTGATGCACGGAGCAATTAAAACACATCAGAAACTTTCAACATGAGTAAAGTATGCGTTGTAAACAAGCTCAGCAGGAGAAATTCGAATAATTTTAAACTGAAGTATGCATGAACATTAAACATACCAGCTTTAATTGCCTTTGTTTCAGACTTTGAGTTTTATTTTCTCTTTCTTATGTCTTGTTCAGGAATAGAAAATTTGAGCATGTCTTCTTCTTTTTATAGCTACGCCTGTTTACGAGCCGTCGCATCATTTTCATAGTTGTTAAACACTGGTCATCCATGAGATTGACAAGTGGCGGATGCAACTCCTTCAAGAAAGTACGTACAGGAAAAGATCTGTTCCATTATGTATTTTTTGGCTGTGTTTTTGACCCTGATCTAAAAACTAAATTCGATTGGGTAGCGAAGTAGGAGAAACTAAAAACTTTTCTAACGCATTATAGTAAAACTATTTTCACACCCGGAGGTGCATCCTTCATTAGGATATTTCTTTGTGTGTAACAAGCTGCAAGGAGAAGAGGTAATAACCGAATATTGCACCCAAATCTTAACAGTCATGTAAATTGCGGAAGAACTTTGATGTGTTAGAAAGATTATTAGCTCTTTCTTTTGGATACTTAATCCATGAGGTAATGCTTTAAATCAGTGTCAAAAACAGAGGAAAAATTACATATTAACTATTTAAACATTTTTCTAATGTGTTTATTTGAATGCATTAATGATCTGGTTGGTGGCACAGAAATAACAAAAATATGAATATTTTTACTCCATATTTTTTCCTCCATTTTGTTGGGGCTCAATTTTTCACGCTAATCCAAAACATTAACGGAATGAAGTATCCAAAATCCAAAACATTAGCCGGGATAGAATGTCTTAAATTTTCCAATTTGAGTCTCCGAAATGGCATTTCCAGTATTCTGAGAGCGTATTAATTGTTATAGAAGGCAGGTTTTCAAACAAAACCTTAAAATTGCATTAAATCGTAAATCGTGTATAAAATTGTTTATGATGTGAAATTATGAGATTATTCAGTTGGAAAGAGTTGTCTCTTTTCCAAACTTAGCTGTACATTACGCGAAGAAACCTACGTCAGTTACGTCTTTGCCAGCACTACACATCGTATTCTACAAGTATCATAATCCGTTTAGAGTTCATATACCAGATACTGGAAACAAACATCGCACAAGAAAGGATTAAATATCAAACTATTTTTATTTTTGGATTCAGGAAAAAATGTGAATATGAAATTTTTCTTCGTTTTTGACAATGATCTAAAACGTTAACTGGGTTAAGTATCCAGAAGAGAGAGCTAACAATTATCTTTCTTAATTATGTTAAGTTTATGTCTCAGTTATACCTGTACTATACAACTGATACATCTTGAATAAACTAAACTCATTCATAAATCAAAATCATTCGCAACGCCTTTAGATTCTTCAAAGATCTAGTAGTACTGATCGGAGAAACTCAACAGAGAATAAGCCAACCTCGATCCCAGGACCTTTTCTAAAATGAAGGGAGGGAAAAGGTCCTGGCACCGGCTGCTATCTTCTGCAATTTCATTGGTCAATCACCTCACCCAGTTAATTGATTCAAAACCCTATATCTGTATATCTGCGTGGAGAAAAAATTACGAGTAAAATTTAACGCCTTACTAAGGCACTGCATTACGCGTTTTTTTTCTAAACACTTCGGTGTATCGGTCATTTTTGAAAAAAATCGCATATACAGTTATCGCGTTAATTTATTCAAAAACCATGATTCGTGGTTTTGAAAGCAAGCTGGTGCCAGGGCCTTTTCCCTCACTCTAGAAGGCCCTGGGAACGAGGTTGATAATAAGCAAATGGCATTTTTCTCAGGTGTTTAATTGAATGCATTGTCTGCTTGGTGAAACAGAAATAACAAAGATATGAACGAATAGGTAATTTTTTCCTCTTATGTTGTTGGCACAGATTGCAGAAGTAACAAAGATATGAATAGGTAAGTTTTTCCCCCTATTTTGACACTGATCCAAAACATTAACTAATCAGATGATGTATTCAAGCAGACAATGCAACAACCAGATAATGTATACAAAATACAAACTTAGCTATGCATTACGCAACCTAACATATACGTCGGTTACATTTTGTTAGCACTATACATCGTATTCCCTGAGTATCATAATCCGTGTAAAGATCATTTAGCAGATACAGGACGGAAATATCGCACGGGAAAGAATCTAATATCATCAGTGCGAAAAGGTATACCAATTAAATATAGAATTATTTTTATTTTTGGATTAAGGTAAAAAATGTGAATGTGTCATTTTTCTTCGATTTTAACACTGATCTAAAACGTTAACTGGGTTAAGTATCCAGAAGAGAGAGCTAACAATTATCTTTCTTAATTATGTTAAGTTTATGTCTCAGTTATACCTATACTATACAACTAATACATCTTGGATAAACTAAACTCATTCATAAATCAAAATCATTCGCAACGCCTTTATATTCTTCAAAGATCTACTAGTACTGATCGGAGCAAACCCAACAGAGAATAAGCAAATGGCATTTTTTCTCAGCTGTTTACTTGAATGCATTGTCTGCTTGGTGAAACAGAAATAACAAAGATATGAACGAATAGGTAATTTTTTCCTCTTATGTTGTTGGCACAGATTGCAGAAGTAACAAAGATATGAATAGGTAAGTTTTTCCCCCTATTTTGACACTGATCTAAAACATTAACTAATAAGATGATGTATTCAAGCAGACAATGCAACAACCAGATAATGTATTTAGGTAAACATCATAGTTATGACGATCTTCACAATTTCTTTGGTCTAGTTGTTTTATACTGCTGTTTTTGTTTCGACCAAAACAATTAGAATATCGATGGCTAACGATTTCTTTTCAGATAATGATGCACAAATTGATACATCTAGCAATAATATTGATTCGATTGCTAATACTTTGAATGAAGATTTGGCAAACGTTTCTGATTGGATCAGGGCAAATAAATTAAGCTTGAATTCTAGTAAAGCAGAATACATGGTTATCGGTTCTCACAAAAGGCTTCACCAAACTCGGGGTGATCCGCCAATCACCTTGGGCGACAATCAAATAAAAAGAGTCAAAGTTACAAAATCGCTTGGATTAATGATCGATGAGACATTAACTTGGGATGAACAGGTTACATTAATTACGAAAAAAGTAAACAAGGGCTTAAATGTCATACGGAGATTACGGGATTTCTTTGACATAAAAACATTGACTACCGTTTATCAAACTTTAGTACAACCATATTTCGATTATTGTTCACAGGTCTGGGGAGGCTTCGGTACCACACTTTGTGATAAACTTCAGCGATTACAAAATAGAGCTGTTCGTATCATTACAAAGAGTGGGTACGAAGTTCGATCTGTAAATCTATTAAACCAACTTGGTTTTTGCCTAACCTTGAGGCAAGAAGAAGTCAACAACTAAATATATTAATGTACAAAGTTAGACACGAAATGGCCCCCTCTTCCTTAAGTAATATGTTTCAAAAAACGAATGAGGTCTATGAACACCAAACGAGACAAGCCAAACATGATTTCCAACCACCAAAGCCTAAAACAAACTACCTGAAAAAGGCGTTTAGCTATAGAGGTGCGGTGGCCTGGAATAATCTACCAAGTGAAATTAAAAATTCAGAAAGTATTAATAATTTTAAAGAAAAACTCAAGATGCTCAATTAAGAGTATTTTTAATATTATTACGTTAGTAAGTAATTAGTTTAATAGTCTAAATGTATATATTATTGTAGATAGCGTTACAACATAGTTAAACACACGGCCTATTGGAAGATCACATTATTCTTTTTCTCTTTCTTATGTATCTAACTTGTGAAATAGCACCGTGTTTAAATAAAGTTTAATAATAATAATAATAATAATAATAATAATAAATAAAGATAAAAGATTTATTAGTTAATTCGGCTTTGTTGTCACTAACTATCATCTCATTCTCATAGAAATCCTGTGCTCACGCATGTTATAATCTTATTTAAAGGTTTTAAAACAAAACTTTAAAATTGCATTTAATGGTAAATCGTGTATGAAATTCTTGACGATGTGAAAATGAGAACTTACATTATATTAGGAAAGTGTATTTTGAAGATTATCCAGTTGGAAAGAGTTGTCTCTTTTCCAAACTTAGCTATACATTACGCGACCTAACCTATACGTCGGTTACATTTTGTTAGCACTATATACATCGTATTCCCCCAGTATCATAATCCGTTTAGAGATCATTCAGCAGATACTGGACGGAAACATCGCAGGGGAATGGATCTAATGTCGTCAGTGCGCAAAGGTATACCAATTAAACATAGAATTATTTTTATTTTTGGATTAAGGAAAAAAATGTGAATATGTAATTTTTCTTCGTTTTTGACTATGATCTAAAACGTTAACTGGGTTAAGTATCCAGAAGAGAGAGCTAACAATTATCTTTCTTAATCATGTTAACTTTATGTCTCAGTTATACCTGTACTATACAACTAATACATCTTGAATAAACTAAACTCATTCATAAATCAAAATCATTCGCAACGCCTTTATATTCTTCAAAGATCTACAGGTACTGATCGGAGCAAACCCAACAGAGAATAAGCAAATGGCATTTTTTCTCAGGTGTTTACTTGAATGCATTGTCTGCTTGGTGAAACAGAAATAACAAAGATATGAATAGGTAATTTTTTCCTCTCATGTTGTTGGCACAGATTGCAGAAGTAACAAAGATATGAATAGGTAATTTTTTCCCCCTATTTTGACACTAATCCAAAACATTAACTAATAAGATGATGTATTCAAGCAGATAATGCAACAGCCAGATAATGCATTTAGGTAAACATCATAATTATGACGATCTTCACAATTTCTTTGGTCTAGTTGTTTTATACTGCTGTTTTCGTTTCTACCAAAACATTTAGATTATCGATGGCTAACGATTTCTTTTTAGATGATAGATTTATTATTTGATTCGGCTTTGTTGTCACTAACTATCATCTCATTCTCATACAAATCCTGTGCTCACGCATGTCATAATCTTAAATAAAGGTTTTAAAACAAAACTTTAAAATTGCATTTAATGGTAAGTCGTGTATAAAATTGTTAACGATGGGAAAATGAGAACTTACATTATATCAGAAAAGTGTATTTTGAAGATTATCCAGTTGGTAAGAGTTGTCTCTTTTCCAAACATAGTTATACATTACGCGACCTAAACCTATACGTCGGTTACATTTTATTAGCACTATACATCGTTTTCCCTGAGTATCATAATCCGTGTAGAGATCATTTAGCAGATACAGGACGGAAACATCGCACGGGATAGGATCTAATATCATCAGTGCGCAAAGGTATACCAATTAAGTATCAAATTATTTTTATTTTTGGATTAAGGAAAAAATGTGAATATGTAATTTTTCTTCGTTTTTAACACTGATCCAAAGCGTTAACTGGGTTAAGTATCCAGAAGAGAGAGCTAACAATTATCTTTCTTAACTATGTTAAGTTTATGTCTCATTTATACCTGTACTATACAACTAATACATCTCGAATAAACTAAACTCATTCATAAATCAAAATCATTTGCAACGCCTTGATATTCTTCAAAGATCTACTAGTACTGATCGGAGCAAACCCAACAGAGAATAAGCAAATGGCATTTTTTTCAGGTGTTTACTTGAATGCATTGTCTGCTTGGTGAAACAGAAATAAACAAAGATATGAATAGGTAATTTTTTCCACTTATGTTGTTGGCACAGATTGTAAAGTAACAAAGATATGAATAGGTAATTTTTTCCCCCTATTTTGACACTAATCCAAAACGTTAACTAATAAGATGATGTATTCAAGCAGATAATGCAACAACCAGATAATGCATTTAGGTAAACATCATAATTATGACGATCTTCACAATATCTTTGGTCTAGTTGTTTTATACTGCTGTTTTCGTTTCTACCAAAATATTTAGGTGATCGATGGCTAACGATTTCTTTTTAGATGATAGATTGATTAGTTGATTCGGCTTTGTTGTCACTAACTATCATCTCATTCTCATAGAAATCCTGTCCTCATGCATGTCATAATCTAATGTACCTTATCGTATATTGTATTTCAGTATCCGCTGGCCCAGTTTTGATGTGGTGTTTTTTTTACGGTTTCTGACTAATAGAGATAAGAATGAAGTAATAAAAGAGCTTAATCTCCGATAAAGATATTTTTGTTCAAAAAATACAGAAGTAGTAGTTACCTGGCACTTTGGCGAGGGAAGTAATTAGCATGCAGACCGGAAATAGGGTGACGTCATCATGAGGAGGGTTTCATGTGGGAGTAATGACGTCATCACGAGGGGCCCCCCCTAAGGCGGTAGGACATCATAAGCACAAACATGGTTTTAAAAAAGTATATTATAAGATTGTTTACAACAATTGTTAAAATTACGGCATAGAACTGACCGATATGGAACTGTACGCTATAGAACTGTTCGATATAAGACTACGCTATGGGACTGTTAGATAATTAGCGAAAACATTCTGTAATCGGGAACGTAAAGCAAATGTTTCAATTACAACTGTTCGAATGTTTTTAAAATAATGTTTTTAAATATATAGTTGTTTAGAAATAACTAGGGCTCAAACCGCTGAGGAAGAAATCGCTTGTTGTGGATTGGAGGAATGTAGTGCGGGAATGACTTTCTTCGGGCACCCATTCGAACTAGTTGCAAGAATCGTCTTGAGCACAGCAAAAGAACAAGCGGTCTTTGTTGACGGTTTCTTTTTTCACTTTACGGACGGCGCATTGGGATCCGTGACGGCATTTTGGTTTTGCTATGGGCTGTACGTCGCCCCAAGCCCAGAAGGAACAAGGATTTGTTTGCTCGGAACACACGAAGAAGGGTCGACCGTAGTTGGCTTTCAACTGGTTTTTGACGACTCGTATTGTTGCAAATTTACCGTGTTTTTCGCAGTGAGGTTGTGGCTGTTTTGTAGATTTCCAAGCGCCGAGGGCTTTTTCATATGTGTAGCTTTCGTCGTCTGAGCAAAGGAGGTTACAGCTCGGGTTTTGACTGCAGAATTCGTTGTGGATTGAGCACAGGGTTCTCCTTGTAAGAATTTCATTTTTGTAGAGCGTGTGTGTTCTGCATACTGCAAAGTGAGGGCTGAGTGTTTGGGTTTACTGTTTTTATGCTTGTGTTGAGGCCAATCTCCTGTGAGATCTCTTGTGAGGTCTCTTGTGAGATCTCTTGTGAGGTCTCTTGTCGGAGATCTCTTGTGAGGTCTCTTGTGAGATTTCCCGCGAGATCTCACGTCAAATCTCCCGGGAGATCTAACGCAAAACGTCTTCTTATTGGTTCAAACGAGTACATAAAGATAAGAGAACGAATAGAATTGCTTTATTACGTGAAGATTTTGGAACGAGCAAGACTGTGTCATTTCAACTCAGACTAATACAAGCCAAATTCTCGAGAATATATTATTACATTTGCGAGTTGGAACTTTTAGGTGAGCGTTTAATTTGTTTGAGTTTATATGAGGTATTGTTTATAATGTTTGTTTCGACATATTTATTAAGATATAGCATTCTCGTTACAAGCATTTACTTAGGGCAATAGTTTATTTTTGACTTTTTTGCGTTTTCCATGGTTTCTTTGACAATGGATTGGACGGTAGGCTCATCGCTGTGTAGATTCACCCATTTCGTATGACCTGTAGACCGGTGCTTTAATTTCACAGTAACATAGCCTTCGGGAATCTTACGGACATCCGGTACTCCCAAGGCGTATTTTAGCCACACGTCGATTGGGACATCCGACCAGGTGACGGTTTGCACAGGCTTCTTCCTTCAAGACGTGGTTTTGGTTTCCACACGTGTGGGCTCAGTACTGTTTACACCGAAGTGATAAGCATAGCATTCCCCAAATAGGTGTGAAAGAATTTGATTATCGGGTGGTGTGCCGGGTTTGTTATCCACCAACAAGTATCCATACGGTTTTTCGGTCTCTTTGTAATAAGCGTGCATAAAGTGCATTCTATTCTTGTCAAACATGCGTTCTGCAATAATTCCAATTTGTTTCCGATCGCTAGGACTTCGGAAGAGAGCCAAGTACTAGGCATTTCGGCTGATATCCGTATTATATTTCCCTTTAGGAAACATGTTTTGCAGCAATAAGATAACGCTGGCGTTTCGATGACGGCCTTGAGTAAACAATCGAGACACCACAGGACTGTCTGTCGCTTCAGCTATCAAATCGTCTAGGATGATGATGTTATTGTACCGGGCATTGATTTCACACAGATCTTCAGACAGTTCGGGCACGCCTCTTTCAAATCGGATACTTTTACCGAGAGACTTTTTCAACTCTTCGTAACATTCTTGCCATTGATTGTAGTACCAAAAAATGCGAATACTCTTTTGCTCTTCATACACGATGCGACTATTTTCCAAAATTTGTTGAACAAAATATGTTTTCCCGCTTTATGTAGGACCCACAACCAAAAGTGAGAATGTATGGCGGAAGTTGAATTCTGGACAGGATTTGGTTGCCAAAGATGTCGTATGCGTTGCTGTTCTTGGTCTTTTTGCGGGTAACGAATGTTCCCATTGGCTTACACGCTTTTCTCTTGGCTTTTCAGCGTTCGCAGATGGAGGCGGACACGCAACTTGCCATGATGACACCTGGGCTTGCTTGAGATAGGGTTTTCTCTCCTCAGAAGATAAGCCGTGAACTTGTAAAAGATGTGTACTGATATTCTTCAAATCAGGTCGTCCACAAACCGGACAGGTCCGACGAAATCGCCTTTGCATGGCTGCTCCAGTAAATGATTCCAGTTTAGATAGAAACACGATTCTATATACTATAATATTGCTTTGAGAGAGCAGTGGTCTGGAAGTTCTCTAAAGCTTCTGTGAAGCTTCTGTCAAGCTTCTGTCAAGCTTCTGTCAAGCTTCTGTGAAGCTTCTGTGAAGCTTCTGTCAAGCTTCTGTCAAGCTTCTGTGAAGCTTCTGTCAAGCTTCTGTCAAGCTTCTGTCAAGCTTCTGTCAAGCTTCTGTGAAGCTTCTCTCAAGCTTCTGTGAATAGTCGTACATAACCGAGGATTCGCTTATTTTGCACTGATATTCGTAAGACAATGGACAGTCAATACAGCGAAAGCCTCGTAGGCGATGACTACAGCGAAAGTTCTATGGAAACTCATACCGAAGACGATAGTAGCATTACGACAGAAGAGCGTGATGAAAACAGTTCTGAAGAAGAACAAATTAGCGTCACAACTGAAGACAGTTCTGAAGAGGAAATCGATCCCTGGAGTACATTGATCAACGACGCGGCGTCCAACGTCCGGGATCAGTACGATGACATCTTGGAAGCGCTTCTCGTGGAGGGTCAGCGTTATGTGAACAACGACATGTTTGATCAAGATGAAGCTATAGCAGCGGCCGTAGACAAGAGAAAGTTTTTGTTGAAACGGCTATTAGAACAATGAATCCAAACACTATAGATAAACTATTGCCCTAAGTAAATGCTTGTAATGAGAAGGCTATATCGCAGTAAATATGTCGAAACACTGTTCCTGTTCTCTTTTACATGTCTATTCTTATACAAATTAAACGCTCACCTGATGAGATCTCACGTTAGATCTCACGGAAGATCTCACGTTAGATCTCACGTTAAATCTCACGGGAGATCTCACGTTAGATCTCACGTTAAATAATGACGTCATCCTGAATCTATAATAAGACCGCCGCCATCTTGCATACTAATTACTTCCGGCGCCATAACGTCAACGCAATGCATAAATTATTCCGCCATCTTGAATAAATTTTCCGCCATACGGACGCACACTAGAATGCGGACAACTTACCGAATGTAATCGACTCTGGGTAGGCGTATAAAAAACCGAACAATCATTATATACCGAACAATCATCCTGTTATTCTATATCGAACAATCATCCAGTTATTCTATATCAAACAGTCCTATACCGTAATTTTAACAATTGTTGTAAACCATTTTAACACAATTTTCCAGCAACCATATTGCGTATCTATGTTCTACCGTCTTAGGGGGCCCCTCGTGATGACGTCATTCTACTTCCAGTCTGCATACTAATTACTTCCCTCACCAAAGTGCCAGGTAAGTACTACTTACAGCGATATAACAATCAGAAAAAGAGTGCTGGGCAAAGCTGTATGATAGGAATGCTGAAATGAAAAGAGATATTCGGAGCAACAAAATAATTAGCATGAAGTATAAGATGCAAAGTTCAAAAGGACCCACTTACCAGCTGAAACAGAAAAAGTAATTTAAGCACCTTAGAGTATAAAGAAATTTGTTAACTTAAAGCGCGTTAGAAACGTAATGGACTTCTAATGGTAGTGCTGCGCAGCACTAGCATTAGAAGTCCACTACGTTTCTAACGCGCTTTAAGTTAACAAGTTTCTTTATTGTGGCTGCTACGCTCCGCACTATATATTCGTTGATGGATGGCGAGTAGCAAAACAGCTGATCGCCGCAATTTTTTACCACAATGCCAAACTAATAAATTATGGAGGACGTTTCGAAATTATACTATTTTTCTTGTTAATTATTTTCTACAAAACAATTAGATTTTTCGCTGAAGATTTTTAGGAGAGACTGATTATGTCACCCTTATTAATTAATTATGATATATTTCATAAATAACATAAATATATATCAGAGATGTACTATTTTACTGGAAGGACCGGGGCTGCATGATTTGGCTAAATCACCTATAAGTGATTACCATGATAATACAGTTACAATAGTTGCAGTAACAAATTTAGCTAATCTCAATCAATTATTTACGCAGACAGAAAAGCCTTGGTTTTTACCGTGTTGATGAGCGCATGCAATTCGCCGTTAGTAGAGAGATGCGGCATGTCGACTTTAGAAACGATGTTTTCGAATTTCAATGGATTGAGATGACAGTGGAATGGCGTTTAACATGCTTCATGACTTTAGTGAAACTCCCCTTTCTTTTCTACCAACTTTTCAATGCATTCCGGTCCTGTTTTTAGAATATGTTGCAAAGTCGACCGTTATCGAAATGATAGATAGCAACATGTCGACGAAATTTCATTACTCTTGAACGATAAAAAGTAACATTATCAGATACCTGTGCACCGCTGACTACACAATTGACACTGGAAAGAGGGTCGTAATCCTTGTTGAAGTGATATTACTTATCTATTGTTATAACGACCGTGCTAAATTCGCAAACGAGCCGCCATCTTTTTTATTATCGCGAAATTCGCAAAAGTACTGTTAGCAATTCTTTAGCCGATAAGCTTAGTCTAGATTTATATGTTTTACTTTACTTCAAAGACTGAGTATTAAATGAGGTTATTCAACAACCAAGTTTAACAGTTAGGAAGCAAGCGTATCTAATAAAATGAATCATAGCGGAAGGGCTTTTTGTGGCTATTCCTTATAGCTCGATTTTAATATTCTGATGAACTGTGAGACGGTTAACTGCTCATCAAATTCGAATTCAGTCATTTTCACTTTAACGCCTTTCAAAACACAAAATTCACAACAATTTTCAAAGTCCTTGGTCGAAAGCCTACCCCTACCTAGCCCTAGCCCTAACCTTAACCCATACTCCAACAAAGCATTAAACATGATAACAGAATTAATTACTTCTTTAATAACTGCAACGAAGTTCATTAGAATAAAGTTCAAAAACTTCATTAATAATTCATGAGCAAAACACAAAGGAAATCACAACCGTGGCAGTGTCTTTAAATGTGATAAAAGCACATGTGTATTTTCACAAAACTTTTGCCTCAAATTTCTCGGCTTATACAACAATTATATTGAAAATTCTTTCGCAAACAAACTGACAAGATGGGTATCAAATGGATACCCGTTTTTGAAGCTATTTAAAGTACTCGCAATTCGTGCTTTATCAAATATAAAACGCTCGGCTGCGCCTCACGTTTTATATCTGATAAAGCCCTCCTGCTCGTATATTAAATAGTACTTAGAAGCCTTGTCTCCAAGGCTGTTTTACGACCAATATTATGCCGGGCTTGCTGGGCATGCAAGTTGACCTCAAAAAGGACAACTAATTTGCAAACGAATTTGCAGATTGGTGCAAAATGCTTGTAAGATATTAAAAGAAATTGCTTCATTACCTTCTTCCCCGGTTTATATTGTTTATTAATCCGCCTGCGCAGGCTTTGTAACTCCAGCACAGACAATGTGTAATCACTTGCCCTTTTTAAATGAAGTAAAACACTTTATCTCTTACCTTTAACATTCATTTTTCTAACAATATTTTATACGTTTTTTAGACCGAACAATTTCAAATGAAATAGTTCGGCTTCAATACTTTTTGTAATCATGTTAATTATATTATTTAAGCGTATACGTTTTAAAATGCTTTGTTTATACTTTTTATAAATAAACTTTCAAAGTTTAAAAACTGTATTTTTTATTATGCTGATATCGGTCGCGCTATTTTGTCACGCTATCGGTAGCACTATTTTGTCACAGTATCGGTAGCGCTAATTTGTCACACTATCGGTAGCGCTATTTTGTCCATTGAACTCTAATAGCATTGGAAGGATAACACTAATATCTATTAGTAAAATCATACTAGTATACTATTGCAAATGCTGTAATTTGATTGGTTACTCTACTCGCTATCTATTCCTCGATAGATAGCGAGTAGCGAAACAATCATCTCCCTATAGAGATTTCTTTTAAAAAAATTGCTTAAAAATCAAATTTTTTGTTGAATATTCCATGTTTAATCTCTGATTCTACTAAAACAATTAGATTACTCGCTCTCAATTTCTATGCGGTGATAGTTGATTCGGCCTTCGCCCTCATCAACGATCACCGCATAGAAATCTCGAGCTCGTAATCTAATAGACCTTTTGCGTAATAGCATCTGGCCGCAAAGCATGACGGTAGGAGGCTGTATGTTGCTTCCGAATGAAATGGCCGCCGAACAGGCGTGCAATTTTGTTTGGAAGAAGAAATATCGCCTTTTTGCAAACAATTTGAACTGATCGGTAGTATTTTTGTATGGAATATTAAGAAGGAGCTTATGGCTAAGTATAACAAAAATATTAGAAAGATTTGTGCATTGACAGCGAAGAAAATGCCTCGCGAAGCGGTCGTGTTGTGGACGTTCTTTGGGAGAATCTGCTTGCAAAAAACCGACTGCTTGAAGTTAGAAAGGTGAGTTAGCTTGTTCAGCCGCGATCGGTCGATTTTTTATTAAAACAAGCTCTCTGGTATATTTCCCAGCAGGAAATAGGCTTTACTTACTTTTACCCATGTTAAAATGTGATTTTAGGCTCTGTGAAATCGGCAAATGTTGTCACGGTTTTGTTCGGGTTTGACATTACACATCCTGAGGTTTTGTTTGGCGGGAAAATATTTGAATTAATAAGTTCACAAAGTTTATAACACGAAATTTGTTGATAAAAGTGATTTTCTTGGTTTGCTGCTGTTGTTCATCCTCTGCCTGAGACGTGTTTTGGTTTCTCTCCTCCATTATAAACTATTTAATCTATCGTCTATTTAAAGTAATTTTTAGAATTTTAGAATAATAAATATAGTTAAATTTAGCTTTTGAAATTTTTAAAATTGACTTGGTCGTATTAAACCATAGGTAAAATTATAAAATTTTAGGTGGTAGGAATATTAATTTTAATAATAGTTGTAGTGCTGTAAATTACAAAACATGGAGGAGGGTGCCAGTAATTCACTTAGAGCAGACAGTGAAATCCCAAATGAGCAAAGATGGACAAGGAGCCTTAATGGCCTTCCAACATTTACATATGAGATGTCAGCAAAACATTTAAGCATGGAAAATTCAGGTGCCGGCTCTCAGAAACACAAAAAGTTAGGCTACCAAATGTTTAAAGATAAATATGTTGGGAAAGTCGAGGTAAAAGCAAATGTTGGCAAGGATAATATGTCATGCTTCTTGGTTAAAGGATGTATAAATGCTGCCATGAAAAGTAACACATACACCGTATATGTTCATTTAAATCAAGCAAATGGGGAGGTTGTGTACAGCAGTTGCACATGTGCAGCTGGCAAAGGGGGAAGATGTAAGCACATTGTGGCTCTACTATTTCAAATAATTGAGTACAAACAATTAGACATGACTGAGATACCTGATCAGCTCACATGCACTCAACTTCTGCAACAATGGCATGTACCAAGAAAAGATGAGTCAGACGAGCCTGTTTTGTATGAAAACATTGCATTCAAAAAAGCAGTTTACGAAAAAGATGTCCAAGGTAAAAAACGAAAGAACAGTTTCCGTGAAATAGATTATGACCCTTGTCCTGAATTTGCAAAGACTATTGAACAAAATGACATTAAAAAATTAGCAAATTCATTAAACAGCTTTGACCCAAACAGTTACTTGGGAAGGTTATTAGAATCAAATGAATGTCAACCTTGTCACTTTGATAGTCTGCATGAAGATCTACCATCAAAAAGGATGCACGCTGAATCAATACAACTTAATACAAATGACAGCAGTGTCCGGGATAAAATTTTACAGAATTTGCAACATACATTGGATGAACAACCACTTGACTCTGCAACAAGTCAATTAAATTGCTCAGTTAAGATAACATTAGCAGAAGTATTAGAAATTGAGAAAAACACTAGGGAGCAATCTTCTAATGATCAGTGGTTTATTGAACGCCAAAAACGACTCACTTCTTCAAATTTTGGAGCGATAATTAAAAGAAGAAAAACCATTTATCCAAAGTCTTTACTGGCCAGAACAAAAAGTAATTCAAGGTATTCAAGTTGTCCAAAACAATGCCAGTGGGGTAAAGATAAAGAGAAAAATGCAATCAATAAGTATTTCAAGGCAAAACAAAACTGTGGTGAGGATGTTGATGTTTGTTCTACATGTGGATTTGTTGTTAATCTAAATTTACCATGGTTAGGTGCTAGCCCTGACTTTCTAGTGTTTGATCACAAAGAGGCAACATTTGGCATTGGTGAGGTAAAATGCCCATTTTCAAAAAAAGATTTTTACTATTGAGGAAGCTAGCAAAGACAAACAATTCTTCTTGCAAAATACAAATGGAAAAATCCAGTTAAAGAAAACTCATGATTACTTTTATCAAATTCAAGGATGCATGGCATCACTTAAAGTTAGTTGGTGTGATTTTGTTGTATTCACAAATGTTGACTTATTTATAGAAAGGGTTTACTTTGATAAAGAGTTCTGGCAAAAAACTGTACCAGAACTAAATAGTTTTTACACAGACTATATGTTACAAGAACCTTGATACTAATATGTAATATTGTTATTTGTTAGTAGCATTAGTTGAATATTTACCAGTGAAATTAGTAAAATAACAATAATTAAATTAACTTAACTTAAGGTTGTTTCTCCTTGAGCAAAGGAGGCAAAAACAATGTTAAATAGGAGCAAACTGTCCAAATTTGTTCTAGGTTTTTTGACAATGTCAGCGGAACATCATGATGCAAGATTCGATAGTTTTTAATTCTGGCAATAGCCCGTTCCACATGCACTCGGACTGAGGCAATTTTTCCTGTTGTTGCCACATCTTCAGCTGAAAGCTGAGGTTTTCCATCAAGAAAGGGTGGAATGTTTAAAAAAACTCCATTTGGGATGTCATTCTCAATGTCAAAACCTTTATCTGCCATTAACTCATCACCTGGCTCTAACAACTTTAAAATTCCACAGTCTTTCGTAATTTTTTTGTCACTAACTCGGTCAGCATACAAACTAGAAACGAAACTAGGATAACCGCTAGGTGATATTCCTACCAAACCTTTGGCTGTATTATGATTTTTGTAGCTGGAAAATGTAATCGACTGGCTTCTACATGAAGATGGTGTTTCAATAAAAATTTCTGTACTGTCTATTATAACGCGGGTTTTTGGATAAGCGACTTTAAAACATGCAGGCATGTTGTCATCAACAAATTTGCGACCAGGCCAGATTGGTAATGCGCGGAGACGGTGATTCAGAAATACTATCCAGGTCTTAAAAATCCGTGAAACATTACTTGCTGATGTGTTGAACCGACAAGCAATATCTTGAAGAAGTAACCCTAAACGTAACCTTGTGAGAACAAGGAATAACTCTTGTTCAGGTGACATTAATCTTGGCTTGCCACACTTATTCTGGTGCTCAGATGTTCTAGGAGCAGTTTTAGTACCATGGTAAACAAGATGTGCACATGCGGGAGAAAGGTAATCAAAAAATGCTTTGAAACAGTTATAATTTGGGAACCCAGTGTAGAATCTGAAATCAGTGTCACTACCAATAAATCTCTCCATTTGAAATAACTCGCATTTTAAATCTGCAGTATCTTTGTCATATTTCTCCTGCAAAGCCTCGTTTTTTGCTTGAAGTGATATTATTTCTTTCTTAAGTTTGCCTAATTCATTATTATTGGCATTACTTTCAACATTAACATCTGGTGTGGTTGATTCAAAATGGGATGACACTTCAGGAATATCCAAATCATTTTTAACATCAATAATTTTCCTTTCCATTGGTTTTTTTCTTGGCCTACTTTTTGTAACTTGTGCAAAAACTGTTGGTGTGTTGTTCATGTATGTTTTTGTTCCCCCTGCAAAATGTGCTGAACAAACCCTATGACTCGAGTTAGGTTCCCTGACACCTTTTCTTTTCAACACTTGCATCCACTTTTTCTTTAACTCAGGATTTTTTGGGATTTTGTGAAATGACAGCTCTGGATTTTTTCGATTGTTGTTATCACATTTTGGCACGCAGCAGTATCTTTTCCACATTCGATGACTAGGAGCTTCATTTGGGATTTCACTGTCTGCTCTAAATGAATTACTGGCACCCTCCTCCATGTTTTGTAATTTACAGCGCTACAACTATTATTAAAATTAATATTCCTACCACCTAAAATTTTATAATTTTACCTATGGTTTAATACGACCAAGTCAATTTTAAAAATTTCAAAAGCTAAATTTAACTATATTTATTATTCTAAAATTCTAAAAATTACTTTAAATAGACTTACGATAGATTAAATAGTTTATAATGGAGGAGAGAAACCAAAACACGTCTCAGGCAGAGGATGAACAACAGCAGCAAACCAAGAAAATCACTTTTATCAACAAATTTCGTGTTATAAACTTTGTGAACTTATTAAAATTCAAATATTTTCCCGCCAAACAAAACCTCAGGATGTGTAATGTCAAACCCGAACAAAACCGTGACAACATTTGTCGATTTCACAGAGCCTAAAATCACATTTTAACATGGGTAAAAGTAAATAAAGCCTATTTCCTGCTGGGAAATATACCAGAGATACTAGTTTTAAAAAAAAAATCGACCGATCGCGGCTGAACAAGCTAACTCACCTTTCTAACTTCAAGCAGTCGGTTTTTAGCAAGCAGATTCTTCCAAAGAACGTCCACAACACGACCGCTTCGCGAGGCATTTTCTTCGCTGTCAATGCACAAATCTTTCTAATATTTTTGTTATACTTAGCCATAAGCTCCTTCTTAATATTCCATACAAAAATACTACCAATCAGTTCAAATTGTTTGCAAAAAGCCGATATTTCTTCTTCCAAACAAAATTGGACGCCTGTTCGGCGGCCATTTCATTCGGAAGCAACATACAGCCTTCTACCGTCATGCTTTGCGGCCAGATGCTATTACGCAAAAGGTCTGTTGTTAAGGTGGCTCCCTATGGTTTTGTTCAGTTATAACCCGATTTATAGAGATCAGACGCTGTCCGCACGAATCACGCGTGGAATGTTCGTGGCCAATTATAATAAAATTTTTCACATTCAAAGTTGAAAACATTGTTTTTGCCAATATTTTTGTGTTTCTACACACAAAAAAGACGACAGTTCTTCCTTACAATCGTTTGTGTTTCCAAGTTCAAGTATTAGGTGCTTTAAATAAGTTTTAAAACAATTTCTAGGCGCTTTTTTATGTCCGGTAATGCAATTTTTGTTGCTCGAAATTTTACGAAAGTGTATGGACTCCGGCTGAACCATTTTGTATTGTCTTTATCGACTTCATGGCTCTTCTGAAATGTTACCGAAGCTTATGTAAGTTTTCTTATTTAATTAAGGTCGGAGTTCTGTCGTGTTTTAATAACATAGTCTTATAACTATCGTGCATACAGTCATGAGTTTTGAAAATATATTCGTACATCGGTTTTTAATGACAAGAATAAATTTAAGAAGCAGTGGTTTGATTTTATGCCTTATTATGTCTTGTTTTTACTTCTTGGCAATATGAATGTCTTTTAATCTCTTCTTAAATAAGGTTAAACCAAAAATTTCAAACGAAAAAATACTACGGCCGACTACGGCTATTATCAAAAACACGCATTTCTCGCTGTTCTGGTTGATGTCCACGAAATGTGCTGGACTCCACGCGTGAAAAACTGGTTTCAAAAATTTTATGACGTCAAAGCAAAAAAATATAATGAAATTAAACTGTAAATTTTGCCCGTTTCCTTCGGTGAATTTTCTTAAAATTTTGCTCATCAATTACCATCGTCCAAGTGCTTGAAATGTCATTTTTTCGAAAAATTTTATGAAAGGGATTTTATTTTATATTGATTTTTGACATTTTGTAGGATAATAAAAAAACCTATCCATAGAATTTTTTTAAAGTGTGTATGTGAAACCCTTACGTCAGTACCATACAACATGTTCAATTAAAAAACAATTTACCGAAGGAAATCTCGAAAATTGCGGAAAGAAGACGAAACGCAAGCCATGTTCTTATCCATTTGTTGCCATGGCAACAATCTTCTAGCGCAAAATCACCACTTTAAAATCTTCGGCAAGACTTCAATAACACTTGTACTGAATTTCATAGTTTTATAATGAAAGATGTGGAAATGAGACGGTCTTAACGGCTACAATGCCCTTTATAACTAAAACCGTAGGGAGCCACCTTAAATGGCTACGATTGGATGAAGCCGATTTAATGCGAAATTGGCGCGCTTCGTGGGTAACACGCACGCGCGTGGACCAATGGAGCGAAGAGTCTTCGATTGCAAACCAGTGTTGCCACATCGTGAACAAAGTTCACAGATTTGTGAACTTTAAATGTGAGATAAAAAGTTTCAAAAGTGATACATATCGCGATGTAGACTAACAAGCCACGACTTAGGTCTATACTACCACTAGCCTTCGCTATAAACATCGAATAATCACGCAAATATCCATGAGTTGACCATTCCCTACATGTTCTGAACATTTGCATGCACTTCAAGACCAAACAAACTTTTAACAAGGTGTAGATTTACCCAAATCAAGTCACTAAGCTCATCAAAATAGCCATCAAAATGTTAAACACCAGTAGGCTGCAACATACAGATTTCCAGCTGAAGAAGATTAAGGTAAATAAGTTGTAAAAGAAACGTCAGATAACTGAAATTGTATGATGCAGCCTGAACATAAGATATTTTGCTCTAAATCGGGTTTGGACAATGTAGCTACAGTGGAATTTGACAACTGTGATTAAGTGTGTTTACTAAATGTATGAACGTTTGCTTCATCAGCAACAACGTAAATATCATTAACAATTTAACATCATCAACTGAATGTATAATCAGGGAATCAAATTAATGTACTGAGCATATGGATTAATTTACGGGAGCACTGTGCATTTCGATAAGATATAAAGCAGTGGGCACTCCGAAATGGGCAATTATATGCATCAATAAGGACATTAAACCTTGCTTTGATGATTATAGTTCCCAGGACATCTTGACCAACTTCTTGCGCAATCTCGTACCTAGAGCCTACGTTCCTTTTGGTTGAAACAGGTACAGACGCTCTGTGGCAGTATAATAAAACATCAACGAACTTCAATTTTCATAACCATGTGGTAATAAACATCACGATCACAATCAATCCAGGTTCAAGGACAAACTGCTGGGTTGCCGCTTTCCCAAGTATATTCTCCCTGACGCATCAATGTAATGCAGTTCTCAGAGTCTGGTATACATGTTAGGAATCAATCAAGTCAAGAAGCAACCAACAACATACAGTCATCTAAACTTTTAGAAAACATGCTTCGTGGGCATGCATTAAATGCGTTTGGTACTTAAAGCAGGAGCCCTCATCTGGTCACAAGTATATAAATTACGTCTTGACGAGCTGAACGGAAGACGTTACAACTTGCTGGGGAGAAATATACGTCAAATGATGTCTGTAAAAGTTCCCTTGAAAATCCTAATATTTTCAGTCTGGCTGAGTTTGGTTTTTGGTTCATCACAAAGCGACAAGGTAGTTTGATCACTCGTATAATAATAAGTAAAATAAGTATGACACATGATGATGACGCATTCTATCATACTTTTTTATATATTTTTTCAAACTAAATACCAATACGAAGGTCATCTGCACTGTATTTTGGTGATTCGCCGTGTTTTGTACTTGATTTCTTGCTAAACAAGACGCCGAATCCGTAAGTACGTGGTCGAGCGTTAATGTTAAAACTTCACTAGGTTGCGCTGGCACGTTACCAATACGGCGCAAATAGCCCGCTAGTTCAAATATTTCAAATTTATACTGAAACTGTGATTTGTTGAAAATAGTTACCTGATATATATTTGCAGAATAATACCTCTCAGTTGAACAATATGTGAAAGAGGAGCAAAAAATATAAATCTATCATTTGTTTTAGACCCGCTGGGCTACATATGATTTAAGTTATTCGTTTGCTTCATGCTTTGCAGTTTGCTGTCGCACGTTCTGTGGTTGTATTGGATTTCACTGTAAACCACTAAATATATCATGGATTTAGTGTGTAATTATTGGTTCACATATAATTTCGACTTTTAAACAGCCATCAAATTCCAATATGACTGCATGGACATTGTGTTTAACCAAATCGTTGACAAAATATACAATTTTAAAATAGCATCTTTAAACGGGGCCTAATAGAGCTGAATTTCCATTTCAACTAAACATATTATCAGCAGCAGATAAAGAAGAATTTAAACGCCAAACAATCAATATAACAGCCAAACAATCGAGTAGTATGTGTATATAAAGGTTGGTACTAGTCTCCATGTCTAAATGTGAAGACAAGTGACGCTATTGAGGAAATTTTATGCCTATAATTACACGTTGTTGGACTATATGATATGTTTTGTTGACCTTCAATAGTTCTAAATTTTCAAATTTGAAAGTACATCTTACGTATATGTGCAAGTTTTCTGTGGAATTAAGTATGCAAATAGTAAGGCTATTTATAACGAATACATTTATAAGTTAACTTGCTCAGTACAGTCATACGTAATTTGACCCCAGTGAAAAAACCGCAGGACAATATTGTATGATTGGGAATTTGAGGTTTGAAGATGTCAAATTTAGATAATGATTCATTTCAGCTTTAAATATTATCCCTCCTTCCAAACACACATGTTTTGCTAAGATAGATCAAATATAGCACTACTTCCAGCTTTCCCCATTTTCAAATAACAGTTTCCGCGGCCCTGAAATACACAGTTTCTGACAAAATGATTTAATTACTTCAATCCAAGCAGGCGCCAGTTTGACTGAATTGGCTGACTATCATTAGGCTTAGACTAATAAAAGACGCACTGCAGTTGAAAAGTAGATTAAGTAGATTAAAATTAACTATCATCAGATACATTCTAAAACAGATAACTCAGAAAACGTCGTTAAAAATGGCGGCTTTCAGGCGAAGTGAACATCATATTTCGATAAAGCTATTATTTATAAAAGCAACGCTCACCTTGATTTTCATTTGCAATGTCTCCTCTAAAACGTTGTTTTAATGTCGCGAATCCTGCAAAAGGCGACAAGGTGTACTTTAACAGGAAAAGTTATCGGAGAACAAAAAAGACCCAACACCCTGATAAAAGCTCGTACGACCTTGCCAAACTTTGTTTTAGCGCTGATATTTCCCATAGAAATTACATTCTTCTTTGTTTTATTTCGCTTATCTTAGTTTATTTCGCGATATTCCATATTTTGAAAAATTTCCGTCATTTGCAAAATTTAGGCCTATTAATACTTCATGTAATATTGCGTTAATCCAACGCAAACCCCACGTGCAGTCTGATCAAAGAGTAGAGTCTACAAAGAGAGAAATGTTCAGTCAAAATAGCTAAGTTGATTCGTCACTAATTCGTCTTGGGCGCCATGTTGTTAGCCAGTGCCCTAAACAAAAGTATTCCCCGCCGGTATTACTAGCAATTTTTATTATTTCCGGGATTATTATTTAGGGCACTGTCTAAGTACAAGGCAGCCGTGCGCACTACCACATGCGCAATGACGAACACCTTACGGTATTTCTCATCTATCCGTCTCTCTTTGTATTTTCTACTCTTTGGTCTGATAATGAATCTAATACTGAAGCAGGTCTGCTTCCCCTGGATTATCTCTCTCCCCCCCCCCCCCCCCCAAGAAGAAATCCTAGCTACGCTACTGAGGTTTAATCTATCTCAGTTTAAAGTCAAAATGGTCTTTGTAAATATCAATAACTAGTTGTGAGGAACATTTTCGATGTAGAAGATCCCAGATCTATATTTGTTCGTCCGGTCATGCATCATGTGCCGTAATCTGTCCTGTAAAATCTCGTGTTGTTATTAGTTTTGATGTTTGTTGTATCATAAGGCACTATAAATATGAAACCACAAATATTATTAAAGTAATATTATGAGAATTATTAAAGTTCTCAACAAGCTCACTTAATGTTCTGTTTGCATGGAAAAGGCATACTTAAATAACTGTTTGTCAAGCAAGCTTAATGTTTTATTCAATAATAGGGAAAGCATTATCAGTAATAACAATTCCACGGTCTGATAGCGCTGGTTACTTTTTAACCTCCCCAAATATGGTCGAAATACTGAAGTGCCAAAGACATGCGTTCGCCTGAGTATTGATAATTTATAAACTCTAAAATTCAACCTACGGGTCAAACCGATTAACAGGTTATTTTGGAAAGCTTGAAAAAAAAATCGGTGTCTGGTGGATATGTAGTGTCATTCGTCGTTCGAACAACTGAGTCCATCAGGCTGTGAATGCTGTATTAATTGAAATTTGGAGTGCTCTGACCCACTCATTACTTAGCGTACAGAAATCATTATTTCACTGTCGAAATGACCTGAAAATTGAACAAATACGTATAAAATGAAATAACCGATCGAAATAACATATTTTCAAAGAAAAATCACTGAACTGTCACAAAAATCAACTTAGGCTGAAATTTTGTCAATTATAATTTGCAAATGGGATAAAATTTCAACAGATTTTCAATACATTCTCAACGGTGAAAAAAAAGGGATTTGTGGACCGGCAAGTTTTGTCTGATTCGTATTTGCTCAATTTTTCTTCAAACATACCTGGCTTTCAAACTGTGAAAGAATTATTTCTGTATATTGAGCGCCTACAACAATCCAAAGTACGATGAACTTTTTTCTACACCCTGTATACAGTGTAATACAGTAACTCTTCGCTTACCACTTTCGTGAATCTTTCATTTCTCAAGTTTCAATCCAACGGTAGATTCTACGTCACCTTAAGAGCCAATCACGAGTCCATGAGATTCAAACTAGGTTAAGTTTGTAACTGAAGATAAAATGCTCGTATCTTAAGCACCGACATAAGCATTAGCCCAAAACCTCGAGCAAAAGCTAACATGGCCGAAGAAAAGTAAATTTAAAAGGAAAAGTTATTAGCAGGGCTGGCGCTAGTAGGAGAGGGGTGTATATTCATGTATTCAGGTTCTGCCCGACTAGTTTCTTTTGAAATCAGTTGTCATTAGAGTTGATTTTAAAAGAAATTTGTAGGGTAAAACAAGAAATTAGGTCAGACTTTTTTGTTGTGGCTATGCTTATGTCGCTAACAAAAATCAAGGGGAAACAAAGAAAAACAAAAAGGAGCGAAGTCAAGCGTACGACTTCAGGCATTGACACAATTCAGAATTTGAAATGCCTCAGCAATCTGGGCACTTCCCGATTCTGCTAAACCTACGGGGATATTAAAGCTAGATATATAGAGGATATTACACGGCGGTGCGAAGATATGAATTTTATCTTCGAGTGGTTAAAACAATATTTTACGAACGAGCGCAGCGAGTGAGTAAAATATTGTTTTCACCACGAGAAGATAAAATTCATATCTTCAAACCGCCGTGTAATGTTCTGTTTATTATATGGTTGTAAACAATTTAAGACCCAAGTCAGTAATATTAATTTTCGATCAATAATGCTAAAAACATGGCTTTATTTCAATATTGTTTAAACTAAAACAATACCTGTTCATCATTTTAGTGTTTTCTTGTATTATTTCCATTTTTTTCGGCACAAACATGTAGTTTTTTTCTTTAAACAAAGGTAAAAATTGGTTCGCTGCTCTTACAAACATCGCCATTTTGAAAATACAGAAATGATCACGTGATCGATAGCGTGAACGATATCTTCACTAGTGAAGATATGGAAAATATCTTACGGTGTATTTTCAGTATCTTACTGTCAACTATACAATAAAATTAAATACTACACATAAAGAATGTTTGCAGTTTCAAATCAAACGACCATGCATAAAATTTAATCCCATGCATGTTGTTTACAGACCTTTGTGTTTTGTCAAAATTATTCTGGCTAGAAAATTGCTTAAATATAGTGGACATGTTGCAATGCTGAACGACTGGTTATTCACTATTTTGGGCCATTACCAGATTTGGCAGAGACCAAACTCACTTGGTTACAGAGAAATCTAATAAGTCACTAAATCATACAGCATTTGAAATTCAAATCAGTCATAATTATTAGTGATTTGATTGCTTGATTGCAATAAGCTGATGCCGCTCATTATTTTTCTCATACAGGTGACGGGCGAAACTATCGCTCATGTGCTATCAACCAAAAAGAACTCATCAATATTCCGCACCAGACAGGAAATGACGTCCAGTACAACCAAGCAACTGTTTTTAAATGCTTTGAGCTTTTTACACGTGAAAAATATCGTATATACAGAAGAGATCAATTATCATTTAATATTTATTTCTTTGGGTTGTTCGCACATCTCAGTCCCATAGAAAGCTAACTCGAGACAATTAAAACTTGTGCTACAATGATTCGATAGAATATGGTTGATTAGAAGCTATACTTTTATACACATTGTACATTTATTACCACCATGAGAGAAAAGTTTGCTAATCTTTTTTTAATTTAATTCTACTTCAATTTTTTTGGCTTCTTTACTGGGGCCGAATAAAAAAACGTTTACTTTAACAAATTGTGATATTTTGAAAACACTATAATGTATCATATAAGTAACTTTAGTGTATCAAAGATGTATAAGTTTAGTGTATCATTACTCACATGTCTAGTTATTATTGCAGCAGCTCGCAGCAGCGTAAAGTAAAACCAAAGTACCTTTGTATTCGAAGTAAGGATAGAAGTGAATAACTCGTATTTATTATTCGTATGCCTCGTTACTTTTTTTCTATATTACTCTTCTGCAAACGAGAACAGTAGCATCAACCAGGTTTATAATCCTAAGTTGCGAGATGGGCAGCAACGCAATAGACATTGTTAGCCAAATATGTCGATTCGTTTTTAGTAGAATCATACTAGTATACTAACACAAATGCTGTCATTTGATTTGCTTCTCTACTCGCTATCTATTTCTCGATAGATAGCGAGTAGCAAAACATTGCTAATTAGCAAGGTAAACATTTTCGTCTCTCAATTTATGTTTCATCCAATCAGGACCGATTATGTTTTTTGGCTGAGCCAAAAGATTCTCCCCCTCACTAACCAATCATATTTTATTTATTATGCCCTCCGCATGATAACGTTGACAGTTGACTACACGTATGATCGATAAACATAGAACATTATATTTTACAGATATTGTCAACCGTGCTGACAGGTTGGATCCACTAAGAACGTGTTTGGAGTTGTTAAATAAACATCCTTCAACAAAGAGTGGAACGTATTACATGAATCTCCAAGGGCTGGGTTTATCATCGTTGGCACAAGTATACTGTGATATGACCTCAAAGAATGGTGTTGGTGTGACATTGATTGGACATGACAGTGAGTCAAGAACATATGTGAATGGATATGAAGCTGCAGGTTCTTACAAAAGAAAGATTAACTATGACATTTCCATGGAACATATTGTTGCCATAATGAAACAGTCCAAATATTGTGAACAGTTTATAAAATATGAATGTTATGAAAGCGTGTTGTTGTACCACCTAAATGATTTACATGGTTGGTGGGTATCACGTCAAGGTTCGAGAATGAATTACTGGGGAGGAGCGGCAGTCGACAGTGGAAAATGTGCATGTGGAATGACCAACAGTTGTGCAGGTGGAGGAAAATGTAATTACTCCGCCTGCCTTAGGCGTTTCTGTTTTTTTTTATTTTTTCGGTGTCAGAAGTCGGTGCAGCGCTCATGGGTGATAACGCTGGCACAAGGCGCCTGAGCCGACCTAAACACGGCGTTTAAACTCAATTTCTAGCGGAATATGTCAACAAAACACGCATTTTAACATGTATATGCTAGAACATCTAAACCGCAAGAAGGTTTTACGTGCAAAGATTCTCATGTAAAATGTTTTAAAGCGACAAATTCAACCGCGAAAGTAGCGAGGAGCGATGTATCGCGGTGAAGTTTTGAGAGCGTGCTTCCGTCATTTTCTGCGGTATTCCTTAAGGAAATTTATCAATTTCTACACAAGGATCAAACGCAAATTCTACTGCAATATCTATATACAAAACACAATTGTTAACATGTAATAGTTAACAAAAAGGGAAAGGAAGGTTCTTTATCAAAACATTGCTCCAGAAATGTTTTAAAACGGCAAATTGTGATAGACTTCCATCATTCCATGATTAAGGAGTGAGTCTAGGAAATGTGTTCCTAATTCTGAACACGTTGTGATTTCTTTCCTTGGTTTTCCATTTCTACCTATGATGAGATGCTAGTAATATTTCGTGCAAAATGATTTATTTGCTTGTGGGATCTCATATAATTATAAAAGGTAAGAGATATTTTACACTCCAATTCCAGAAATACATAAGCAAGTTAATGAAACAAGCAAAGGGCCAGAAGTAAAGTTGTGCAAAGTCTAATGGAGTACAAAGGTCAGTCCAGGAACCGCATGATCATACACGTGCCTTTAGCACAAACTGTCGTAACAACAAACCATTGTCTAAGTCCCTCTGTATGTGTCTGGGATAATTGGACCAATCAGGTTGCACCATTTTTTGTACATAGCTTCCTGTTTGGATCAGTAAGCTTCATTCTGCCACATGCAACCAAAGGCATCTGACCTCTGCAGCAAGAGATTCTGAAATTTCCACCCATCCCACCCTTCAGCGATTTTGCACCACTTTAGCGTAACTCGTTAAAATTAAATAATCAGATATAATTATGTAAATACTCTGTGATACACTCTGTCAGCATCACTTGCATGAATGCAATTCATGCAGCGTTAAATGAAATATTATAGGAAAGTTATTGTTGTCAATAATAATAGTACTAAAAAAAATTTCAAAAAGAAAAATTTTTTTGGTTGTTGGGGATGTAGTGCTCCCAAAGGTCACCCTTAACCCCATAGACTCACATAAACCAATGTATTGTAAAGTAAACAATGACCACCATGGGGATCTACTACCCCTTGGACATTAAAGTAAGCAATGACCATCACGGGAATCTACTACCCCTTGGACATTTAAGTAAACAATGACCATCACGGGGATCTACTACCCCTTGGACATTTAGAGTGCCCATCTCGGGGAGCTACTGCCCCTTGGGCAAGGTCCAACATGGGGGACCTATTACCCCCTGAGGACATAATTATATCATAATCATAATGCATAATCATAATTGTGAGTCTGTGGGGGGGGCAATTTGACCACAGTTTATAATTATAAGAATTGGAGCATTTCTCTCCTCAACCCTTCTCCCACAACATTGTGTGTGTGTCATAGTGGTTTCTTAATTGTCTTCGAATATTTTCCCGACGATTGGTGCATTAATGCATAGTTAATAGAATAGATGTTTGGAAACTCATTAGAACAACAATATAACTCATTATCTATGTTGATCGACGTTTATTCAAAAATATGGTTCTTCATCGTCACGTGTGTATTGTGTTTTCGTCAAATCCACCAATAGGAATTCTTAAATTACCCTATTGTTCAAGTCGCGGATGGCTAAATTTCCTAAAACGTTGCTATTGGTTAGTTAGGTGAAAATACAATACGCACGTGACGACGAAGGACCTCATTCCTGCATAAACCAGAACAAAAACACAGATAATGACTTATATTGTAGTTCTAATTAGTTTCCAAACCATCTAGCTCTATTAACTATGATTAATGTTAGTCTAAAGTTCCCAACAAATTATATCGTGGAGACTTCAGGCAGTGTGCTACAGAATAGATTTAAATGATGCTATCAGGTTAATATATTGATGTATTGTATACACTTTTAGTGAAATTTTCTTTACTTGCAAAATAAAACAGCTATATGTTGTTGGTATTATGACAAAAGAATCTTGTTTAACATATGTACTATGAAAGTCTTTAATTTAAATTAAATTCTAAAAAATGCAATCTTACTAGGACTCTGGGCAGAGTGCCTGGCAGGTCACTCAGACATTGATTTTTAGTTATCTTAGTGATTACATAAGATGTGCTAGCAATGTCTTACTGGTAAAATGCCTTGGAAGGTACTCTAATAATAATTGAATTAAAAAGGAATTAGTTGGGCAGAACAGAAATAAGTGAATATACCCCACTCTCAATGAACTCTCTAGTTGCAGCCCTGCCTGGCCTTGTGCATGCCCATTTTTGTTTCGGCAGGTGGAGTGAACGCCTTAGCAGGCGTCTTGTTGTGACAAAAATGATGGGACATGGCGTGAAGACAGTGGATATCTGACAGACAAGAGCACACCTCCTGTTACTGAGCTGAGGTTTGGAGATACCGGAGATTCTTTCGAGTCGGGATATCAAACGCTGGGAGAGTTGCGATGTTGGGGTTAGGGTCGAAATACGTCGAAAGCATTGTCGGCAAAAATAAAAACAGTTCATTAACTAAACCTAAAATAAAATTTGACGGACATAAATTTTGTTAATGAATTTGGAGTTGTAGATTAGATTAAATATGTATGAACACATATAATAAAGAATGTAGTTGTTTAAAATATGAACATTGATCGAAATCCGCTGATTTGAAATAATTCTGGTAATGACGTTTTTAATATGATATAATAAAAACACAGTTTTTTACATTTGTCATGTAAAATTTATAGTATAACATAGAAAATAATTTAATGTGTTTGTAATTTTATATGAAATTTGGTAATTACGTTTTTAGGTGCCTTGTTCATAGTAAATCATCATTGTTTTGATCATATTCTGGTATTTTAACGAAAAATTGTGATTTTGAAAAGGCCCTTCATCCCCTCCCTGAGTTTGAGTTTTAGTTGGGTAGAACATGAATATATGAATACACCCCCACCCGAAATGACGATCTAGCTTCACCCCCCCCCCCCCCCCCCACCAGGTTCACCGTAAAGCTACAGGCTAATTTGACTATACAGTGTGTATCAAAAACATTGAAGCCTTTCAAATTCAAATTAACTATAGCGTATTGTAGTAATTTGAAGTTCTATTTGCTTTGAGGTAATGGTTGGGTAAGAACATAAGGTCGTGTACTAGTAGTCCCTCGCGTCTGTTTGGCGAGTAATGAGATTCAAAATGGCGGCGTTGACGTCATGAGATTGCTATGGCCAGAATTCGAACCTGAGTTTTTGCGGCCACATCTTTTTTTTGTGGGGTTTGTTGGAAACCCCTAAAGTGGCCGAAAACTAGAAGAAGCGAGAGTGGAAGGAAAAAGAAATAATAAGTATGTTTGCACGATTTGAATAGAACTCCACGTAAAATTGTTATTCATTCACAATAAATGGCCGGCCTAATTTGTTCTTAAATATACGTACACTGTCGAATACGCGAATATACGCAAATAGTCTCAAATATATATTTGTATTTTGTAAACACCAAAACTGACACACACCAAAGAGTTGGAACATCTACATTTTACCATTAAATTTAAAATTAGGCACCGTAAATAAAACAAATCTAATAGTACACTTTGTATGTAAGGTAAACAACTTTTGCAATTGTAAATCAGCCTTCCATGACACGGCAGACACATAATGAATTCCATAACACATTACATTAGCTAAAACACCTTTGCAAAATATTAGTAAAATACTAAAATGTAATAGCTTGAAGACTTCTTTAATAAAGAGAGTTCTCGTGTTTTGGTGGGTACATCAAATAATTATGACTGGAAGTAGTTTAATTTTAACATATATCAGAGTACTCTAGTCCTAAATGCAAAATGATCGCTCGCTTTAAGAATGAGTTTATAAAACGAGAAAGCCAATCAACTTTGTTTACATTATTAAAACCGAAAGCAAACCAGATATGTTATGCTCTGTGCAATAAACATAGGCCGGTTATTTTGGTTTGATTTCTACTCTACAAGCATATATTTATCAATGAGAGATCATGCAAAGTGGGACACAGTCTTGAGGGAAGAAAATTCAATTTAGAGAAAAGCTTTCAGTTTCGATTTACCTTGGTAAAAGTTACTTTACATTCTAATTTAGGTGTTTACATCATGTTAGACAGTCGTTGCACGTGCTGCATCTTGTACTAGACACACTGACTGGAATGAAAGACTTAATACTTAAAAATAGCAATATCATATTAGATTTTTGGACTGTTAGTGTATTTTAACACTTTTAAAGAATGTATTCCATGATAATGTAGAATCACATTCAGCACATAAAAAAACTTCATGCAGTTTCTCAAAGACAAAGTTAATGCTAAAGCCAATTTAGCTTTGCCCAACTGTTTATGTTGCGTTGTGCATGATATGTGCGGGGAAATTATTTTGTGAAATGTGAATCTATGATGTTAGTAAACACTTCACTTAGAACAATTTTACAATTACATCCTTTTAAATACATAAACAGTATAATCTCGTGGTATCATTGTATATAAATTAAGTCTGTGGAATAATTTAGGGTGTACAAAAGCAACAATTACTCTACCACGGAAATTCTACGTGGGTTCTACTCAAGGCGAATGGGCAGAAAGCTTGGCAAGCAATCAAAACAATCTTTTTGGGCCTTTGAGTTGCGGCGGTCAATTAGAATTCCCTTATAGTTTATGTTACTTAAAAGCTTAAAAGCTATTATCTCATGGAAAAGGCGACAAATTATGGTATGCCTTTTCCAATCAAAACCTTAATCACAAATTATGCATGAATAATGAAAACATTTACCAACTTCTGACATTAATTTTAAACCACCGCTTCCTAAACACTATTCATGCCATGCTTGTTATAGCAAAATATGTAATCGCTAATCACGTCCTGCTACATTCAGCTACAGCGACATTCATTTCGTTACCCTGCTGAAAATATTTCAAGATTTTATGTAAAGATTTTAACAATTTATGTAAATCTGTAAGCTCCGGGCAAAAATTGCCTCCAATCTTGACTTCAGAAATTTTTTAAGCGTTTCAAAGCATTTTTGCAAATAACATACGTCAAAATTCGCATTTTTCAGAAGTTCCAGACTATTTGACAAAAAAGCCTTTTCTTTCGTTTACCAAGGAAAACTATCCACTATGTTTTCAACGTTTTTGGACTTGCTCCCGACGAGAATAGTAAATATATATCCGGAGTTGGGAAACCAATTCCGTTATTAATCTTTTTATTCAATTCGCTAAGTAAATAGACCAAAACACACAAACATTCTTGCCCAATCAACCATTTTTATTATGTCTTTTACATTGAAGAATGTCACTACAAATCTGGTTTACCTTGCGTTTATTTAGTAAATGATTATGCTAAACTACACCCTTCATTTTCCATTCATCAAATGAGACTGTAAAAGAGTAATAATGTAATAATGATCAATGTGTCTACTGATATAATTTTATATACTTCATTAATAAAATGATAATTTATTTAAAAATATTAATATGATAATAATCAATAATATCTATGCGATAATACGAATATTTTGTTAAATATATCAAAATTAACTGGAGTGATTTCATACCAGCAGCAGCGTGCAAAACCAGCACAAATATCACTGCACTCTATTCGTGGAGGTATAAATATGGAACAGTCAACTGATGGTGGCACACAGATGCCTCCCGCAGCTAGGCAAAAAGGAGCTAGGCAAGCAAAAATATAGATCAGTGCTCGTACATGTTTACATCTTAGAATAAGCTAATCTAAAAACCACGTGTTCTATCACACAATTTGTCTTGATACCCCAAACAGTATGAAAATCTATGGCATATGAGAATATTGAATTTTTAAAAGCGTTTTCCAAAATATTTTGGGAAGTGTAGAGCCCAAGCTTCTTGATTGCCACGAATTTTGCACATTCGTCGAGTATAGTACAAACAACGCAATCGATCAGAATACGGGGTATACTCACAAACTGAAAAGCGTCAATGGAAGTATGAAGTTTGCGATCGTTAATGATTGCTCGTTTTATAAACTCTCATGGATCCACTAATCTCCTCGATTTGGAAAAGGCTAAACAAGTTGTATTTCTCTTGAAGATTGCGAAATATTGGTAAAGAGTATTCCCTACTTGCAACTTGTGTTTTGTGCCAGAATTCTTTGAGCATTCAGTCAATTAAATATACACATCTAAAAAATTATTGCTCAACATCAATTTCTTGCAACAAGATTTCTTTCACAAAATTTTCAACACGTATCGACTCAAATCACACAGGCTATCGAATGTTGTAAAACTTTCAAACTTATGGTGTTAAAGTTGTTAGATATTACGCAATTACAGCTGGGCAATTTTACACGCGAGCCCAAAATATTAATGCTTTAAAACTATTGCAGGAACGAGTTTTTGATTTCTTTTCTATACGTTCTTGTTTGCAGAATAGATTACTACAGCAGAAAAATCGAGAGAGAGAAAGCACAGAATGTTTTTCCCGCCATTTCTCTGACAATCCGAAAATTTAAACATTTAAATTTTGAGGATCACGCTACATACGGGCGCATGTTGGATTAATCTCTCAAATTTCGTATCATATATATTGTTGCGCCAAAACTCTGCAATTCAAAAACGTCCTACAGAAATAGTTTCAAATAGTACAAAAATACAAAAAACTTTTGTTGTTTTCTTCAGGCAGTAGCGATGGTTTTGTGAAGCTATCTCACGCTGATTAAAGTCTTTTACAGACGACTTACAGACCGAGAGACTTTCAAAGAAATATATGAATTCACAGGTAAACAGTACGTACCCTGGCGTCTGAAAAGCTTGTCCTTCGGAGATCCTTGCACATGTAAAGCTCCAACAATCACTACCACCAGAAACAAATACATGCTCAGTTTGAATGCCATTTCTCTGAAATACAAAACAATTACCGCATGTTAGTTTGTCCCAACTTGTGAAAATCTGATGCATGGCGCAATTAAAACACATGGGAAACTTTCAACAGGAGTAAAGTATGCGTTGTAAACAAGTTCAGCAGGAGAAATTCGAATAATTTTAAATTGAAATATCCATGAACATTAAACATACCAGCTTTAATTGCCTTTGTTTCAGACTTTGAGTTTTATTTCTCCTTCTTCTGTCTTGTTCACGAATATAAAATTGGAGCACGTCTTCTTCTTTTTATAGCTACGCCTGTTTACGAACCGTCGCATCATTTTCATAGTTGTTACCATGAGATTCACAAGTGGCGGATGCAACTCCTTCAAGAAAGTACGTACAGGAAATAATCTGTTCCATTATGTAATTTCTGGCTGTGTTTTTGACACTGATCTAAAAACTAAATTGGATTGGGTACCGAAGTAGGAGAAACTAAAAACTTTTCTAACGCATTATAGTAAAACTATTTTAATACCCGAAGGTCCATCCTTCATTAGGATATTTCTTTGTGTGTAACAAGCCGCAAGGAGAAGTGGTAATAACCGAATATTGCACCCAAGTCTTAACAGTCATGTAAATTGTGGAAGAACTTTGAGGTGTTAGAAAGATTATTAGCTCTTTCTTTTGGATACTTAATCCATGAGGTAATGCTTTAAATCAGTGTCAAAAATAGAGGAAAAATTACATATCAACTATTTAAACATTTTTCTAATGTGTTTACTTGAATGCATTAATGATCTGGTTGGCGGCACAGAAAAAACAAAAATATGAATATGCAATTCTTTCCTCTATTTTGTTGGCGCAGAAGTGAAAAAAAATTGATATGTAATTTTTTCTTCCCTTTTTCACGCTAATCCAAAACATTAACAGAATGAAGTATCCAAAATCCAAAACATTAGCCAGGATAAAATGCCTTAAATTTTGCAATTTGTGTCTCCAAAATGGCATTTCCAGTATTCTGAGAGCATATTAACTGTTATAGAAGGTAGGTTTTAAAACAAAAACCTTAAAATTGCATTTAATGGTAAGTCGTGTATGAAATTCTTGACGTTGTGAAAATGAGAACTTACATTATATCAGAAAAGTGTATTTTGAAGACTATCCAGTTGGAAAGAGTTGTCTCTTTTCCAAACTTAGCTATATACATTACGCGACCTAACATATACGTCGGTTACATTTTGTTAGCACTATACAACGTATTCCCTGAGTGTCATAATCCGTGTAGAGATCATTTAGCAGATACAGGACGGAAACATTGCACGGGAAAGGATCTAATATCATCAGTGCGCAAAAGTGTACCAATTAAATATCAAATTATTTTTAGTTTTGGATTAAGGAAAAAAATGTGAATATGTAATTTTTCTTCGTTTTTAACACTGATCTAAAACGTTAACTGGGTTAAGTATCCAGAAGAGAGAGCTAACAGTTATCTTTCTTAATTATGTTAAGTTTATGTCTCAGTTATACCTGTACTATACAACTAATACATCTCGAATGAACTAAACTCATTCATAAATCGAAATCATTCGCAACGCCTTTATATTCTTCAAAGATCTACTAGTACTGATCGGAGCAAACCCAACAGAGAAAAGCAAATGGCATTTTTCTCAGGTGTTTACTTGAATGCATTGTCTGCTTGGTGAAACAGAAATAACAAAGAATATATGAATAGGTAATTTTTTCCTCTTATGTTGTTGGCACAGATTGCAGAAGTAACAAAGATATGAATAGGTAATTTTCTCCCCCTATTTTGACACTGCTCTAAAACATTAAGTAATAAGATGATGTATTCAAGCAGATAATGAAACAACCAGATAATGTATTTAGGTAAACATCATAATTATGACGAACTTCACAATTTCTTTGGTCTAGTTGTTTTATACTGTTATTTTTGTTTCGACCGAAACAATTAGAATATCGATGGCTAACGATTTCTTTTTAGATAATAGATTTATTAGTTGATTCGGCTTTGTTGTCACAAACTATCATCTCATTCTCATAGAAATCCTTTGCTCACGCATGTTATAATCTTATATTAAGGTTTTAAAACAAAACTTTAAAATTGCATTTAATGGTAAGTCGTGTATGAAATTCTTGACGATGTGAAAATGAGAACTTACATTATATCAGAAAAGTGTATTTTGAAGACTATCCAGTTGGAAAGAGTTGTCTCTTTTCGAAACTTAGCTATATACATTACGCGACCTAACATATACGTCGGTTACATTTTGTTAGCACTATACAACGTATTCCCTGAGTGTCATAATCCGTGTAGAGATCATTTAGCAGATACAGGACGGAAACATTGCACGGGAAAGGATCTAATATCATCAGTGCGCAAAAGTGTACCAATTAAATATCAAATTATTTTTAGTTTTGGATTAAGGAAAAAAATGTGAATATGTAATTTTTCTTCGTTTTTAACACTGATCTAAAACGTTATAACTGGGTTAAGTATCCAGAAGAGAGAGCTAACAGTTATCTTTCTTAATTATGTTAAGTTTTTGTCTCAGTTATACCTGTACTATACAACTAATACATCTCGAATGAACTAAACTCATTCATAAATCAAAATCATTCGCAACGCCTTTATATTCTTCAAAGATCTACTAGTACTGATCGGAGCAAACCCAACAGAGAATAAGCAAATGGCATTTTTCTCAGGTGTTTACTTGAATGCATTGTCTGCTTGGTGAAACAGAAATAACAAAGAATATATGAATAGGTAATTTTTTCCTCTTATGTTGTTGGCACAGATTGCAGAAGTAACAAAGATATGAATAGGTAATTTTCTCCCCCTATTTTGACACTGCTCTAAAACATTAAGTAATAAGATGATGTATTCAAGCAGATAATGAAACAACCAGATAATGTATTTAGGTAAACATCATAATTATGACGAACTTCACAATTTCTTTGGTCTAGTTGTTTTATACTGTTATTTTTGTTTCGACCGAAACAATTAGAATATCGATGGCTAACGATTTCTTTTTAGATAATAGATTTATTAGTTGATTCGGCTTTGTTGTCACAAACTATCATCTCATTCTCATAGAAATCCTTTGCTCACGCATGTTATAATCTTATATTAAGGTTTTAAAACAAAACTTTAAAATTGCATTTAATGGTAAGTCGTGTATGAAATTCTTGACGATGTGAAAATGAGAACTTACATTATATCAGAAAGTGTATTTTGAAGATTATCCAGTTGGAAAGAGTTGTCTCTTTTGCAAACTTAGCTATACATTACGCAACCTAACCTACACGTCGGTTACATTTTGTCAACACTATACATCCTATTCCCTGAGTATCATAATCCGTTTAGAGATCATTTAGCTGGTATTGGACGGAAACATCGCAAGGGAATGGATCTAATGTCGTCAGTGCGCAAAGGTATACCAATTAAATATAGAATTATTTTTATTTTTGGATTAAGGAAAAAATGTGAATATGTGATTTTTCTTCGTTTTTGACTATGACCTAAAACGTTAACTGGGTTAAGTATCCAGAAGAGAGAGCCAACAATTATCTTTCTTAATTATGTTAAGTTTATGTCTCAGTTATATCAGTACTATACAACAAATAAATCTTGAATAAACTAAACTCATTAACAAATCAAAATCATTCGCAACGCCTAATTCATATTCTTCAAAGATTAGTACTGATCGGAGCAAACCCAACAGAGATGAAGCAAATTGCAGTTTTGTCAGGTGTTTACTTTAATGCATTATCTGCTTGGTTAAACAGAAATAACAAAGATATGAATAGGTAATTTTTTCCTATTATGTTGTTGGCACAGATTGCAGAAGCAACAAGGATATGAATAGGTAATTTTTTCCTCTTATTTTGACACTGAACCAAAACATTAACTAATAAGATGAGGTATTCAAGCAGATAATGCAACAACCAGATAGTGCAGTAAGGTAGACATCATAATTATGACGATCTTCACAATTTCTTTGGTCTAGTTGTTTTATACTGCTGTTTTCGTTTCTACCAAAACATTTAGATGATCGATGGCTAACGATTTCTTTTTAGATGATATATTTATTAGTTGATTCGGCTTTGTTGTCACTAACTATCATCTCATTCTCATAGAAATCCTGTGCTCACACATGTCATAATCTTATATACAGGTTTTAAAACAAAACTTCAAAGTTGCATTTAATGGTAAATCGTGTATAAAAATGTTAACGATGTGAGAATGAGAACTTACATTATATTAGAAAAGTGTATTTTGAAGATTATCCAGTTGGAAAGAGTTGTCTCTTTTCCAAACTTAGCAATACATTACGCGACCTAACATATACGTCGGTTACATTTTGTTAGCACTATAAATCGTATTCCCTTAGTATCATAATCCGTGTAGAGATCATTTAGCAGATACAGCACGGAAACATCGCACGGGAAAGGATCTAATATCATCAGTGCGCAAAGGTATATCAATTAAGTATCAAATTATTTTTATTTTTGGATTAAGGAAAAAAATGTGAATATGTAATTTTTCTTCGTTTTTAACACTGATCTAAAACGTTAACTGGGTTAAGTATCCAGAAGAGTGAGCTAACAATTATCTTTCTTAATTATGTTAAGTTTATGTCTCAGTTATACCTGTACTATACAACTAATACATCTTGAATAAACTAAACTCATTCATAAATCAAAATCATTCGCAACGCCTTTATATTCTTCAAAGATCTACTAGTACTGATCGGAGCAAACCCAACAGAGAATAAGCAAATGGCATTTTTCTCAGGTGTTTACTTGAATGCATTGTCTGCTTGGTGAAACAGAAATAACAAAGAATATATGAATAGGTAGTTTTTTCCTCTTATGTTGTTGGCACAGATTGCAGAAGTAACAAACATATGAATAGGTAATTTTCTCCCCCTATTTTTACACTGCTCCAAAACATTAAGTAATAAGATGATGTATTCAAGCAGATAATGCAACAACCAGATGATGTATTTAGGTAAACATCATAATTATGACGAACTTCACAATTTCTTTGGTCTAGTTGTTTTATACTGCTATTTTTGTTTCGACCGAAACAATTAGAATATCGATGGCTAACGATTTCTTTTTAGATAATAGATTTATTAGTTGATTCGGCTTTGTTGTCACTAACTATCATCTCATTCTCATAGAAATCCTTTGCTGACGCATGTTATAATCTTATATAAAGGTTTTAAAACAAAACTTTAAAATTGCATTTAATGGTAAGTCGTGTATGAAATTCTTGACGTTGTCAAAATGAGAACTTACATTATATCAGAAAAGTGTATTTTGAAGACTATCCAGTTGGAAAGAGTTGTCTCTTTTCGAAACTTAGCTATATACATTACGCGACCTAACATATACGTCGGTTACATTTTGTTAGCACTATACAACGTATTCCCTGAGTGTCATAATCCGTGTAGAGATCATTTAGCAGATACAGGACGGAAACATTGCACGGGAAAGGATCTAATATCATCAGTGCGCAAAAGTGTACCAATTAAATATCAAATTATTTTTAGTTTTGGATTAAGGAAAAAAATGTGAATATGTAATTTTTCTTCGTTTTTAACACTGATCTAAAACGTTATAACTGGGTTAAGTATCCAGAAGAGAGGGCTAACAGTTATCTTTCTTAATTATGTTAAGTTTTTGTCTCAGTTATACCTGTACTATACAACTAATACATCTCGAATGAACTAAACTCATTCATAAATCAAAATCATTCGCAACGCCTTTATATTCTTCAAAGATCTACTAGTACTGATCGGAGCAAACCCAACAGAGAATAAGCAAATGGCATTTTTCTCAGGTGTTTACTTGAATGCATTGTCTGCTTGGTGAAACAGAAATAACAAAGAATATATGAATAGGTAATTTTTTCCTCTTATGTTGTTGGCACAGATTGCAGAAGTAACAAAGATATGAATAGGTAATTTTCTCCCCCTATTTTGACACTGCTCTAAAACATTAAGTAATAAGATGATGTATTCAAGCAGATAATGAAACAACCAGATAATGTATTTAGGTAAACATCATAATTATGACGAACTTCACAATTTCTTTGGTCTAGTTGTTTTATACTGTTATTTTTGTTTCGACCGAAACAATTAGAATATCGATGGCTAACGATTTCTTTTTAGATAATAGATTTATTAGTTGATTCGGCTTTGTTGTCACTAACTATCATCTCATTCTCATAGAAATCCTTTGCTGACGCATGTTATAATCTTATATAAAGGTTTTAAAACAAAACTTTAAAATTGCATTTAATGGTAAGTCGTGTATGAAATTCTTGACGTTGTGAAAATGAGAACTTACATTATATCAGAAAAGTGTATTTTGAAGACTATCCAGTTGGAAAGAGTTGTCTCTTTTCGAAACTTAGCTATATACATTACGCGACCTAACATATACGTCGGTTACATTTTGTTAGCACTATACAACGTATTCCCTGAGTGTCATAATCCGTGTAGAGATCATTTAGCAGATACAGGACGGAAACATTGCACGGGAAAGGATCTAATATCATCAGTGCGCAAAAGTGTACCAATTAAATATCAAATTATTTTTAGTTTTGGATTAAGGAAAAAAATGTGAATATGTAATTTTTCTTCGTTTTTAACACTGCTCTAAAACGTTAACTGGGTTAAGTATCCAGAAGAGAGAGCTAACAGTTATCTTTTTTAATTATGTTAAGTTTTTGTCTCAGTTATACCTGTACTATACAACTAATACATCTCGAATGAACTAAACTCATTCATAAATCAAAATCATTCGCAACGCCTTTATATTCTTCAAAGATCTACTAGTACTGATCGGAGCAAACCCAACAGAGAATAAGCAAATGGCATTTTTCTCAGGTGTTTACTTGAATGCATTGTCTGCTTGGTGAAACAGAAATAACAAAGAATATATGAATAGGTAATTTTTTCCTCTTATGTTGTTGGCACAGATTGCAGAAGTAACAAAGATATGAATAGGTAATTTTCTCCCCCTATTTTGACACTGCTCTAAAACATTAAGTAATAAGATGATGTATTCAAGCAGATAATGCAACAACCAGATAATGTATTTAGGTAAACATCATAATTATGACGAACTTCACAATTTCTTTGGTCTAGTTGTTTTATACTGTTATTTTTGTTTCGACCCAAAAAATTAGAATATCGATGGCTAACGATTTCTTTTTAGATAATAGATTTATTAGTTGATTCAGGTTTAATGTCACAAACTATCATCTCATTCTCATAGAAATCCTTTGCACACGAATGTTATAATCTTATATTAAGGTTTTAAAACAAAACTTTAAAATTGCATTTAATGGTAAGTCGTGTATGAAATTCTTGACGATGTGAAAATGAGAACTTACATTATATCAGAAAGTGTATTTTGAAGATTATCCAGTTGGAAAGAGTTGTCTCCTTTGCAAACTTAGCTATACATTACGCGACCTAACCTACACGTCGGTTGCATTTTGTCAACACTATACATCCTATTCCCTGAGTATCATAATCCGTTTAGAGATCATTTAGCTGGTATTGGACGGAAACATCGCAAGGGAATGGATCTAATGTCGTCAGTGCGCAAAGGTATACCAATTAAATATAGAATTATTTTTATTTTTGGATTAAGGAAAAAATGTGAATATGTGATTTTTCTTCGTTTTTGACTATGACCTAAAACGTTAACTGGGTTAAGTATCCAGAAGAGAGAGCCAACAATTATCTTTCTTAATTATGTTAAGTTTATGTCTCAGTTATATCTGTACTATACAACAAATAAATCTTGAATAAACTAAACTCATTCATAAATCAAAATCATTCGCAACGCCTAATTCATATTCTTCAAAGATTAGTACTGATCGGAGCAAACCCAACAGAGATGAAGCAAATGGCAGTTTTCTCAGGTGTTTACTTGAGTGCATTATCTGCTTGGTTAAACAGAAATAACAAAGATATGAATAGGTAATTTTTTCCTATTATGTTGTTGGCACAGATTGCAGAAGCAACAAGGATATGAATAGGTAATTTTTTCCTCTTATTTTGACACTGAACCAAAACATTAACTAATAAGATGAGGTATTCAAGCAGATAATGCAACAACCAGATAGTGCATTAAGGTAGACATCATAATTATGACGATCTTCACAATTTCTTTGGTCTAGTTGTTTTATACTGCTGTTTTCGTTTCTACCAAAACATTTAGATGATCGATGGCTAACGATTTCTTTTTAGATGATATATTTATTAGTTGATTCGGCTTTGTTGTCACTAACTATCATCTCATTCTCATAGAAATCCTGTGCTCACGCATGTCATAATCTTATATACAGGTTTTAAAACAAAACTTCAAAGTTGCATTTAATGGTAAATCGTGTATAAAAATGTTAACGATGTGAGAATGAGAACTTACATTATATTAGAAAAGTGTATTTTGAAGATTATCCAGTTGGAAAGAGTTGTCTCTTTTCCAAACTTAGCAATACATTACGCGACCTAACATATACGTCGGTTACATTTTGTTAGCACTATAAATCGTATTCCCTTAGTATCATAATCCGTGTAGAGATCATTTAGCAGATACAGGACGGAAACATCGCACGGGAAAGGATCTAATATCATCAGTGCGCAAAGGTATATCAATTAAGTATCAAATTATTTTTATTTTTGGATTAAGGAAAAAATGTGAATATGTAATTTTTCTTCGTTTTTAACACTGATCTAAAACGTTAACTGGGTTAAGTATCCAGAAGAGTGAGCTAACAGTTATCTTTCTTAATTATGTTAAGTTTATGTCTCAGTTATACCTGTACTATACAACTAATACATCTTGAATAAACTAAACTCATTCATAAATCAAAATCATTCGCAACGCCTTTATATTCTTCAAAGATCTACTAGTACTGATCGGAGCAAACCCAACAGAGAATAAGCAAATGGCATTTTTCTCAGGTGTTTACTTGAATGCATTGTCTGCTTGGTGAAGCAGAAATAACAAAGAATATATGAATAGGTAATTTTTTCCTCTTATGTTGTTGGCACAGATTGCAGAAGTAACAAAGATATGAATAGGTAATTTTCTCCCCCTATTTTTACACTGCTCCAAAACATTAAGTAATAAGATGATGTATTCAAGCAGATAATGCAACAACCAGATAATGTATTGATGTAAACATCATAATTATGACGAACTTCACAATTTCTTTGGTCTAGTTGTTTTATACTGCTATTTTTGTTTCGACCGAAACAATTAGAATATCGATGGCTAACGATTTCTTTTTAGATAATAGATTTATTAGTTGATTCGGCTTTGTTGTCACAAACTATCATCTCATTCTCATAGAAATCCTTTGCTCACGCATGTTATAATCTTATATAAAGGTTTTAAAACAAAACTTTAAAATTGCATTTAATGGTAAGTCGTGTATGAAATTCTTGACGTTGTCAAAATGAGAACTTACATTATATCAGAAAAGTGTATTTTGAAGACTATCCAGTTGGAAAGAGTTGTCTCTTTTCGAAACTTAGCTATATACATTACGCGACCTAACATATACGTCGGTTACATTTTGTTAGCACTATACAACGTATTCCCTGAGTGTCATAATCCGTGTAGAGATCATTTAGCAGATACAGGACGGAAACATTGCACGGGAAAGGATCTAATATCATCAGTGCGCAAAAGTGTACCAATTAAATATCAAATTATTTTTAGTTTTGGATTAAGGAAAAAAATGTGAATATGTAATTTTTCTTCGTTTTTAACACTGATCTAAAACGTTAACTGGGTTAAGTATCCAGAAGAGAGAGCTAACAGTTATCTTTCTTAATTATGTTAAGTTTATGTCTCAGTTATACCTGCACTATACAACTAATACATCTCGAATGAACTAAACTCATTCATAAATCAAAATCATTCGCAACGCCTTTATATTCTTCAAAGATCTACTAGTACTGATCGGAGCAAACCCAACAGAGAATAAGCAAATGGCATTTTTCTCAGGTGTTTACTTGAATGCATTGTCTGCTTGGTGAAACAGAAATAACAAAGAATATATGAATAGGTAATTTTTTCCTCTTATGTTGTTGGCACAGATTGCAGAAGTAACAAAGATATGAATAGGTAATTTTCTCCCCCTATTTTGACACTGCTCTAAAACATTAAGTAATAAGATGATGTATTCAAGCAGATAATGCAACAACCAGATAATGTATTTAGGTAAACATCATAATTATGACGAACTTCACAATTTCTTTGGTCTAGTTGTTTTATACTGCTATTTTTCTTTCGACTGAAACAATTAGAATATCGATGGCTAACGATTTCTTTTTAGATAATAGATTTATTAGTTGATTCGGCTTTGTTGTCACAAACTATCATCTCATTCTCATAGAAACCTTTGCTCACGCATGTTATAATCTTATATTAAGGTTTTAAAACAAAACTTTAAAATTGCATTTAATGGTAAGTCGTGTATGAAATTCTTGACGATGTGAAAATGAGAACTTACATTATATCAGAAAAGTGTATTTTGAAGATTATCCAGTTGGAAAGAGTTGTCTCTTTTGCAAACTTAGCTATACATTACGCGACCTAATTTACACGTCGGTTACATTTTGTCAACACTATACACCGTATTCCCTGAGTATCATAATCCGTTTAGAGATCATTTAGCAGATATTGGACGGAAACATCGGAAGGAAATGGATCTAATGTCGTCAGTGCGCAAAGGTATACTAATTAAATATAGAATTATTTTTATTTTTGGATTAAGGAAAAAAAATTTGAAGATGTAATTTTTCTTCGTTTTTGACTATGATCTAAAACGTTAACTGGGTTAAGTATCCAGAAGAGAGAGCCAACAATTATCTTTCTTAATTATGTTAAGTTTATGTCTCAGTTATACCTGCACTATACAACCAATACATCATGAATAAACTAAACGCATTCATAAATCAAAATCATTCGCAACGCCTTTATATTCTTTAAAGATCTACTAGTACTGGTAGGAGCAAACCCAACAGGGAATAAGCAAATGGCATTTTTTTCAGGTGTTTACTTGAATGCATTGTGTGCTTGGTGACACAGAAGTAACAAAGAATATGTGAATAGGTAATTTTTTTTCCCTATTTTGACACTGATCCAAAACATTAACTAATAAGATGATGTATTCAAGCAGATAATGAAACAACCAGATAATGCATTTAGGTAAACATCATAATTATGACGATCTTCACAATTTCTTTGGTCTAGTTGTTTTATACTGCTGTTTTCGTTTCTACCAAAACATTTAGATCGTCGATGGTTAACGATTTGTTTTTAGATGATAGATTTATTAGTTGATTCGGCTTTGTTTTCACTAACTATCATCTGATTCTCATGGAAATCCTGTGCTTTCAGTATCCGCTGGCCCAGTTTTGATGTGGTTATTTTTTTACGGTTTCTGACTAATAGAGATAAGAATGAAGTAATAAAAGAGCTTAATCTCCGATAAAGATATTTTTGTTCAAAAAATACAGCGATATAACAATCAGAAAAAGAGTGCTTGGCAAAGCTTTATTTTGGGAATGCTGAAATGAAAAGAGATATTCGGAGCAGCAAAATAATTAGCATGAAGTATAAGACTCAAAGTTCAAAAGGACCCACTTACCAGCTGAAACAGGTAAAGTAATTTAAGCACCTTAGAGTATAAAGAAATTTGCTAACTTAAAGCGCGTTAGAAACGTAATGGACTTCTAATGGTATTTCTGCGCAGCACTAGCATTAGAAGTCCAGTACGTTTCTAACGCGCTTTAAGTTAACAAATTTCTTTGTTGTGGCTTCTACGCTCCGCACTATCTATTCGTTGATGGATGGCGATTACCAAAACAGCTGATCGCCGCAATTTTTTACCACAATGCCAAATCAATAAATTATGGAGCACGTTTCGAAATTATACTATTATTCTCGTTAATTATTTTCTACCAAAACAATTAGATTACTCGCTGAAGATTTTTAAGTGAGATTGATTATATCACCCTTATTGATTAATTATCGTATATTTCATAAATAACATAAATATATATCAGAGATGTACTATTTTGCTGGAAGGACCGGGGCTGCATGATTTGGCTAAATGACCTATAAGTGATTACCATGATAATACACTTACAATAGTTGCAGTAACAAATTTAGCTAATTTCAATCAATTATTTACGCAGACAGAAAAGCCTTGGTTTTTACCGTGTTGATGAGCGCATGCAATTCGCCGTTAGTAGCGAGATGCGGCATATCGACTTTAGAAACGATGTTTTCGAATTTCAATGGGTTGAGATGACAGTGGAATGGCGTTTAACATGCTTCATGACTTTAGTGAAACTCCCCTTTCTTTTCTACCAACTTTTGAATACGTTCCGGTCCTGTTTTTAGAATATGTTGCAAAGTCGTATTGTTAACAATTCTTTAGCCGATAAGCTTAGTCTTGATTTATATGTTTTGCTTTACTTCAAAGACTGAATATTAAATGGGTTATTCAACAACCAAGTTTAACAGTTAGGAAGCAAGTGTATCTAATAAAATGAATCATAGCGGAAGGGCAAAGTATTTCAAAGTCGGGAAGCTACGAATATTACGAAGAAAAAGACCTTATTTGTTTAGTATAGCCATAGATCGAGACCATTAAGTTTTTGTTCGTCGTTTACGCCAAGCATAGAAATGTTAAAACGTTCCTTATAGCTCGTTTTATAGCTAACTGTGAGACGGTTAACTGCTCATCAAATTCGATTTCAGTCATTGTCACTTTAACGCGTTTCAAAACACAAAATTCACAACAATTTTCCAAGTCCTTGGTCGAAAGCCTACCCCTACCTAGCCCTAGCCCTAGCTTTAACCCTAGCCCTAGCCCTAACCCTAACCCTAACGCATACTCCAACAAAGCATTAAATGTTCTTTTACATTTTGAAACCAATCACATGATAACAGAATTAATTACTTTAATAACTGCAACGAAGTTCATTAGAATAAAGTTAGAACAACTGACAAAAATCGAGAAAATTTATTCTATTAATTGTTTATGTTAAAATGGTCGCTTTTATGATCGTGTGTGTATACTGGCTAAGTCTTGAAATAGAGGTGCATCTCTAAAATTTACAATATATACTGCTTAAGCAATTTTTTGTATACATTAGAGGAAAGTGTGAAGCAAGTTAAAATATCAATTCACGCTTTCACAGCAAGTGAACATGATGATAATTACTCACTCTTAAGTTAGAGACAAACCTTATATCTAGTTTATTGCTACATTTTTATGTCTTGTCTCCAAGGCTGTTTTACGACCAATATTATGCTGGGCTTGCTGAGCATGCAAGTTGACCTCAAAAAGGACAACTAATTTGCCAAAGAATTTGCAGATTAGTGCAAAATGCTTGTAAGATATTAAAAGAAATTGCTTCATTACCTTCTTCTCCGGTTTATATTGTTTATTAATCCGCTTGCACAGGCTGTGTAACTCCAGCACAGACAATGTGCAATCACTTGCCCTTTTTAAATGAAGTAAAACGCTTTATCTCTTACCTTTAACACTTATTTTTCTAACAATATTTTATATGTTTTTTAGACCGAACAATTTCAAATGAAATAGTTCGGCTTAAAGGACATTGGCAATAGATTTTTTTATTCTTTATATCTATTACACATACGTACGGAATACTTAATTACGTATTTTCACTTGTCCATCGCGTTTAGTTGCTTAGAAATATCGTAAAACTTTCTACCTTTGTCGACCATCTTGAAAAAAAAGGTGTATGCTAATTTATGCGGAAATAAATTTGTGACGTCAGGTGCAGGGGAATGAAATAATATCAATATACGATAGTATTAGAACAAATACATTCTAAGACGATTTTGATCCAAAAAATACAGATGAACCCCAATTTTTTTTGTATAACTGCGTAAATATTTAGTGCCACTACTGTACTATGTGTTTCATCTGTGTTTCTAAAATAAATGCGTTGATTTCGACAGTAAAAGCACTTTCATCACTGGTACCATGCCAATTAATTGATATGCTCGCGTACTTTGTAGACTTTTATCATACCGTTATCGGCGGTCAGGGCTACTCTGTGACGGCTGTGATGTGCTATGACTAATTACGAGACACTAAATATTTATCTGTTCTGTTGATGTAACGTTATAATTTGGGCGCTTTTACAATGTTGCGGGCATCAACAGGATGTAGCTCAAAATATCAGGTCAAGTTAAATTTTTACCGTTTGTAATATATACAGATACAACTTATGTTTATTCATTATATATAGCTCTGAGGATGTAGCTCATTGAACACTATTGTCTAATACAGTAATAGCTACTAGCTATACAGCATAGTAACGACTGAGTACAATATGTTTTAATTCTTTGCATTCGCGTTCTATAAACACCTTCATTATTGCTTGCTTGGAGGTCATTTAGTAGGTGTGTAACGTACGAGACACTCAAATAACACACTAATACTTCCAGTTAGAATCTGTTTTATTTATGATAACTTCTCTACATTTATACTCTAGCCGTCTAGAGCGTTTACTATGACTTTGCATGATTTACATATGACCACGCGCAAATAATGGCAATGCAATTCGTTTTAGTAGCTATTAACATAATCGTTACAGGTCACACATAGAATAGCGTCAGTTCTACGGACCTCCTAGGTTTTTGTTGGAAATCCTTCGCACTAGTTCGGTTAAACTGTCAGAATCTCCCGTTCGCTGGTTCAACAACAACAATGGAGACTGTATTTCTTTTTTTCTTATTTTCGTTTATTCAACACAACATTTACAACCAATTCAATATAGCATTACAAACACAATCTGATACAAGAAGCTGTTCACCGTAGGAGTAGGTACAACACTGAGGAAAGCTAAAGTCTATGCCAATAAAGTGCTACCTGTTGAACCAAAATCACTTGTTGAGCAGTATTTAGAAGATAAGGAACGTCCATCAAAGGAGCAAGTGGTGGCCAGTCGAAAATCTCGGTTCAGATAGCCAGCTTTACCTGCAATTACAGAGAGACAATCAGCTAAGAAACCGTGTGCTTGTCAAGGAAAATGTGCCACCAAAAATGCAGTTGTAGGGGTGAAGATTTAGGTTACATCTTCATGTTACGGTCACCAATCAGAACGGCCAATCAAAATCGTCGTTCTTATAAGAACGACGAATTTGATTGGCCGTTTGATTTTGTGACCGTAACTAAAGATATAACCAAGATTTAATGTGCGACACAAAATGCATGAGTGAAAAATCGTGAGTGAGGCAGATTTATATGATGAACAATTTTATAAACTAACATTTTAGAAATTAATTTGGGGGTTGTATGCACATTAAAGCTGATTTAGTACATGGAACATCTTCGACATAAAAACAATTCAACGCTGTCAACAGCAAACGAGTTAATATCTCATGGTTGAAATGCTTCATATGTTAGCACAAAGTTGGCCAAATTTCAAAAATTTGGAAAGCCTACACTAACTGTCTTATACAGTAAAAATACAAAAAAAAGCTTACAGTTTCCATTTTTTGGCATATTTAAAATGAGTATAAAGGCCGTCATGCGACGCGAATCGTTCTCTGATTCTTGTGTAAATACATGCAGGAAGTGGCCTTCGGTTTCTTTTACCCAAAATCTGAAATACCCAACGCGAACAGTCTATAAAGTTTGTGCATTTTGTCCAAATCTTCGTCATCCAAGGGCCAGTTATCCTCAAGATAGCGACAAACGTCTATTTTTAATACCGCTTCTGACAGCATGTTCGGCTCAAAATCTGCATGTGTTCATTGTGTTGTCAACAATTGCCCCCTTGTGCTTCGGCTTCCTTCAACAATGCGTCATACTCATCATATTCTAACGCTTTCTCGTAGCAACAAAACGATTCTATAGCCTTTGGTTTCAATGTGGAATGCCCACATTTACACTAGCTCAGGCTTTCAAGGCGCCAAGCATTTTTTGCCTCAAACACATGGTCGATTTCCTCGTCAGACGATTCGGCACTCTCTTCTTCCGAGTCGCTCTCGTCACCGCTATTGCTTGTTTGTAAGCCCGGTTCAGGTTCAAATTGATAGGGTAATACCTGAACTACTTGATTCTTGTGGTATTTTCCATTCGAATAATCGAAAAGCACAAAATTCTTCACTAGAAGTACGAAATCCCGAAATGCGCCTAATAAAGTATATTTGTTTAATTTGCTCTCCCCTGCACCTGACGTCACACGGGTCATGTGGCCCAAAAAATAATTTTTTTAAAAATCGATCCAAGATGGCGGACGAACTAAATATTTAGGGTGAGATATCTTGAGAACGAAACAATTTGGGTGAAAGATAATAGCATATTCGTAATCAGGGGGTCCAATTCTACTAATACTGGAAATAAAAAAATTATTGCCAATGTCATTTAAATACTTTTTGTAATCATGTTAAATATATTATTTAAGCGTATACGTTTTAAAACGCTTTGTTTATACTTTTTAAAAATAAATTTTCCAAGTTTAAAAATTGTATTTTTTATTATGCTGATATCGATAGCGCTATTTTGTCACGCTATCGGTAGCACTATTTTGTCACAGTATCGGTAGCGCTAATTTGTCACACTATCGGTAGCGCTATTTTGTCCATTGAACTCTAATAGCACTGGAAAGATAACACTAACATCTCATGGCTGTGATTGGATGAAGCCGATTTAAATGCGAAATTGGCGCGCATCGTGGGTAACACGCACGCGCGTGGACCAAAGGAGCCAAGAGTCTTCGATTGCAAACCAGTGTTGCCACATAGTGAACAAAGTTCACGGATTTGTGAACTTTAAATGTGAGATAAAATGTTTCAAAAGTGATACATATCGCGATGTAGACTAACAAGCCACGACTTAGGTCTATACTACCACTAGCCTTCGCTATAAACATCGAAGTATCACGCAAATATCCATGCGTTGACCATTCCCTATATGTTCTAAACATTTGCATGCACTTCAAGACCAAACAAACTTTTAACAAGGTGTAGATTTACCCAAATCAAGTCACTAAGCTCATCAAAATAGCCATCAAAATGTTAAACACCAGTAGGCTGCAACATACAGATTTCCAGCTGAAGAAGATTAAGGTAAATAAGTTGTGAAAGAAACGTCAGATAAATGAAATTGTGTGATGCAGCCTGACCATAAGATATTTTGCTCTAAATCGTGTTTGGACGATGTACAGTGCAATTTGACAAGTGTGATTAAGTGTGTTTATTAAATGTATGAACGTTTGCTTCATCAGCAACAACGTAAATATCATTAACAATTTAACATCATCAACTGAATGTGTAATCAGGGAATCAAATTAATTTACCGAGCATACGGATGAATTTACGGGAACCACTGTGTATTTTGATAAGATATAAAGCAGTGGACACTCCGAAATAGACAATTATATGCATCAATTTCCTTACATTAAACCTTGCTTTAATGAATTCATTCTTGTCAAATTAAGACTGTTATAGTTTCCAGGACATCTTGACCAACTTCTTTCGCAATCTCGTGCCTAGACTCAGCGTTCCTTTTGGCAAGGACGAGAAACTCTAGGTACGAGATTGCTTCTTGCGCAGAACTATTTGGTTGAAACAGGTACATACGCTCTGTGGCAGAATAATAAAACATCAATGAACATCAATTTTCATAACCATGTGGTAATAAACATCACGATCACAATCAATCCAGGTTCAAGGACAAACTGCTGGGTTGCCGCTTTCCCAAGCATGTTCTCCCTGACGCATCAATGTAATGCAGTTCTCAGAGTCTGGTATACATGTTAGGAATCAATCGCGTCAAGAAGCAACCAACAACATACAGTCATCTAAACTTTTAGAAAACATGCTTCGTGGGCATGCATTAAATGCGTTCGGTACTTAAAGCATTCAACGCATCCGACCTTTTTGTCAAATTTACCTAGAATGATCGATGTCGCTGGAATCACTTATCTGGCATCAAACCGCTGGCATTTTGCAATTTTCGAATTTCAAAAAGTGTGTAGCTATACAGAGCGGGACTTATCAGGTCGGGTACGGTGAATAGTTATGTGACTAGTACGATTATTACTGAAGATATTTTTGACCCTTACTAATTCATACGAGGTATAGGTGTTTCCCTATTGAATCCTGCTGTTCAATTACACCATATTCTCTGCACTATTCATGCAACAACATTGCTTACTTGGTTTTCAAAAGGAAATTTATCCAGCTTAGCTGAGCAGGAGCCCTCATCTGATCACAAGCATATTAATTACGTCGTGAGGAGCTGAACGGAAGACGTTAAAGCTTGCTGAAGAGAAATTTACGTCGAATGATGTCTGTAAACGTTCCCTTCAAAATCCTGACATTTTCAGTCTGGCTGAGTTTGGTTTTTGGTTCATCGCAAAGCGACAAGGTAGTTTGATTACTCGTATAATAATAAATAAAGTAAGTGTCAGATGACGCATTCTATCATACTGTTTTATATATTTTTTCAAATTGAACACAAGTACTAAGGTCTTCTGCACTGTATTTTGGTGATTCATCGTGTTTTGTACTTGATTTCTTTCCAAACAGGACGCCGAATCCGTAAGTACGTGGTGGAGCGTTAATGTTAAAACTTCACTAGGTTGCGCTGGCACGTTACCAATACGGCACAAATACCCCGCTAGTTCAAATATTTCAAATTTATACTGACACTGTGGATTTGTTAAAAATAGTTACCTGATATATATTAATAGAATAACGCACCTTTCAGTTAAACAATCTGTAGGGGCAAAAAATATAAATCTATCACATGTTTTAGAGCCGCTGGTTGGCTGCCGCTTCCAGAACGCTTAAAATGCGATTTTGATGATTCTGAGATCATTTTTTTTCACTTGCAAAGAAAGTTTTAGGTTTTTCTTTACAGCATTTTATTTCGCTCATTTCGATAGTTAGAGCACCGCAAACATGATTCCCGACTTGGTAAGATCAAAAATTTCGATTTAGAAGGTGTCCTTTAGTCTTGAGTTTAGCCCTCAAAACATCATTTTGAGCTCTAAAACCTTTCCGTTATTGATTTAGACAGCTTTTTTGCGCTCAAATCGCCTCCAGAACGTTTAAAACGCGATTTTTATGATTCTGAGATGATTTGTTTTCACTTGCAAAAAAAGTTTTAGGTTTTTCTTTCCAGCATGTTATTTCGCTCATTTCGATCGTTAGAGCACCGCAAACATGATTCCCGACTTGGCAAGATCAGAAATTTTGATTTAGAAGGTGTTCTTCATCTCGATAGTTAGAGCACCGCAAACATGATTTCTCCGACTTGATAAGATCAGAAATTTCAATTTAGAAGGTGCCCTTTAGTATGGGCGGCCGTTACCACCAAAAATACAACGCATGTAAAATGAATCGTCATAAAGTGAAATGACTCATAAAAATGACAATTGATTCGATACGTTTTGAAATGACTTAACGTAAGTTGGTGATATGATTGGACTAGATCAGAAATGACCTGTAGTTATGTGAAATGAATCATTAAATTGCGTAGTAAATCAACATGTGCCGAGCTAATTCGTGCAAACCAAGAGGATTGGCTTAACACGTTGTGCAATGACTTAATAAGTTATAGAGAAATGATTCGTTCAGATCTGAAACGAATTATTCCGTATTGAAACCATTGAATGTGTTCCGCAACGGTGCAATATAATATGAAATGGCTTAACTAAACTTGATATCACTTGGCAAAACATGAAATCATTTAATCGAATTCGATATGATTCAGCTAAACGTGAAATGATTCGACCACATTCAATGCGACATAATCTGAAACGACAAGACGTGAAGTGAATCATCATGATGTGAAGTGAATCGATAAGATGTCTCCACTTCATGTTAGCAATTTCCTTTTAATAAACATAACAGAAAAAAAACTTCAGCGGGAGTAAATTTGCATATATTATCATATGTAAAGTAAAGCGCGAGAAATGCAAAACCTTCGCTGTCCTCGACTTGAGTCGTTCACACACAACACGCTTAACTTTTTGTTCACAAAATTAAAGGTATGTATGTTTTAACTGTTTATTCAGCGTTTAATCTATGAACTCCAATTTAAGCGCACTCATTCAAGTTATTTATTTATGAAATAATATGGTTTCAATACGGAATTCGAAGGAAAATATCAAAGCATGAACATTTGAAACAGTGCAGTCCAAAGTTCAAGTGAGCACATTCTATTGAAATTATAAAGCAAAGGGTTGTAAAGCATTTTTGATGGCTAAAAGTTGACTTTAATCTTTTTTTAAGGGTTAGAATTTACTCTAAACTTGTCTACAGAGGGGTGTGGGCAGTAAATAGAATGACCCTAGGTATGTACAACTCAGCCAGCTCAGTGCTGGCTCAACTTTTAGCCATCAAAAATGCTTTACAACCCTTTGCTTTATAATTTCAATAGAATGTGCTCACTTGAACTTTGGACTGCACTGTTTCAAATGTTCATGCTTTGATATTTTCCTTCGAATTTTGTATTATTTCATAGATAAATAACTTGAATGAGTACGCTTAAATTGGGAGTTCATAAATTAAACGCTGAATAAACAGTTAAAACATACATACCTTTAATTTTGGGAACAAAAAGTTAAGCGCGTGTTGTGTGTGAACGACTCAAGTCGAGGACAGCGAAGGTTTTGCATTTCTCGCGCTTTACTTTACATATGATAATATATGCAAATTTACTCCCGCTGAAGTTTTTTTTCTGTTATGTTTATTAAAAGGAAATTGCTAACATGAAGTGGAGACATCTTATCGATTCACTTCACATCATGATGATTCACTTCACGTTTTGTCGTTTCAGATTACGTCGCATTGAATGTGGTCGAATCATTTCACGTTTAGCTGAATCATATCGAATTCGATTAAATGATTTCATGTTTTGCCAAGTGATATCAAGTTTAGTTAAGCCATTTCATATTATATTGCACCGTTGCGGAACACATTCAATGGTTTCAATACGGAATAATTCGTTTAAGATCTGAACGAATCATTTCTCTATAACTTATTAAGTCATTGCACAACGTGTTAAACCAATCCACTTGGTTTGCACGAATTAGCTCGGCACATGTTGATTTACTACGCAATTTAATGATTCATTTCACATAAAGACAGGTCATTTCTGATCTAGTCCAATCATATGACCGACTTACGTTAAGTCATTTCAAAACATATCGAATCAATTGTCATTTTTATGAGTCATTTCACTTTATGACGATTCATTTTACATGCGTTGTATTTTTGGTGGTAACGGCCGCCCATACTTTAGCCTTGAGTTTAGCCCTCAAAACATCCTTTTAAGCTCTAAAACGTTGCCGTTATTGATTTAAACAGCTTAAACAGCTTTTTTGCGCTCAAATCGCTTCCAGAACTCTTAAAAAGCGATTTTGATGATTCTGAGATCACTTTTTTCCACTTGCAAAGAATGTTTTAGCTTTTTCATTCAACATTTTATTTCGCTCATTTCGACAGTTAGAGAACCGCAAACATGATTTTCGTCTTGGTAAGATCAGAAATTTCGATTTAGAAGGTGTCTTTTAGTCTTGAGTTTAGCCCTCAAAACATCATTTTAAGCTCTAAAACGATGCCGTTATTGATTTAGACAGCTTTTTTGCTATCAAATTGCTTCCAGACCGCTTAAAACGCGATTTTGATGATTCTGAGATAACTTTTTTTACTTGCAAAGAAAGTTTTAGGTTTTTCATTCCAGCATGTTTTTTTCGCTTATTTCGATAGTTAGAGGACCGCAAACATGATTTCCGGCTTGGCAAGATCAGAAATTTTTAGAAGGTGTCTTTTAGTCTTGAGTTTAGCCCTCAAAACATCATTTTAAGCTCTAATACGTTGCCGTTATTGATTTAGAAAAATTTTTTTCGCTCAAATCACTTCCAGAACTCTTAAAAAGCGATTTTGATGATTCTGAGATCACTTTTTTTCACTTGCAAAGAATGTTTTAGCTTTTTCATTCAATATTTTATTTCGCTCATTTCGACAGTTAGAGCACCGCCAAAATGATTTTCGTCTTGGTAAGATCAGAAATTTCGATTTAGAAAGTGCTTTTAGTCTTGAGTTAAGCCCTCAAAACATCATTTTAAGCTCTAAAACGATGCTGTTATTGATTTAAACAGCTTTTTTGCGCTCAAATCGCTTCCAGAAAGCTTAAAACGCGATTTTGATGATTCTGAGACGATTTTTTTTCACTTGCAAAGAAAGTTTTAGGTTTTTTATTCCAGCACGTTATTTCACTCATTTCGATAGTTAGAGCACCGCAAACATGATTCCCGACTTGGTAAGATCAGAAATTTCGATTTAGAAGGTGTCTTTTAGTCTTGAGTTTACCCATCAACACATCATCGTCGTCTCTCCGCACATCAGAGCGGTAACAAAGCTTGGCACTCAACCGAAACCTCTCTCATTAACTCTACTGACTCCATCCTGAAAGCAATTGACCAGAAGAAAGTAACAGCAGTTATTCTCTTAGATATGAGCAAAGCTTTTGACAGCATTAACCATGAAATCCTACTTGCTAAACTGAAGCATGTTGGTGTGTCGTCTTCATGCCTTAGTTGGTTTAAAAGTTATCTTAGTGAGAGATATCAAACAGTACGTATTAATTCGACCTTATCAGATAAATTACCTGTCGTTAGTGGTGTGCCTCAAGGTAGTATACTTGGTCCGTTGCTGTTTAGTATTTATGTTAACGATCTGTCGTCTAGCATCAAGAAGTGTTGCTCAGAGTCATACGTTGATGACACTAAATTACTTTTATCCTTTCATATCAATAACTCAAGTACTGCAGTGGTTGATCTTAATGGTGATCTAATTCGAATACGTAATTGGTGCTTTGATAATCTTCTCCTACTCAACCCAGAGAAGACAAAATTAATGATCTACGGAAGCCGCCAAATGCTGGCAAAGCTACCTGAATTTAGAATCTCATTACTGGGTAAAGATCTTACTCCGTCCAAATCAGTTAAAGATCTAGGAGTCACGTTTGATCCTGTACTCTCCTTTGACGACCACATCCTGGCTACAGTATCATCCTGCAATTCAACCCTCTGTCAAATAAATCGGGCTAAGCATGCGTTCAACAAAAGTCTACTAATAACTGTGATAAATTGCTTAGTGTTCAGCAAGCTGTATTATTGCTCTTCGCTCTGGTCATCCACCTCCTGTATCAACAAAGGCCGTCTCCAAGGAGTTCAGAATTTTGCAGCACGAGTTGTGACCAATTCCAGGAAATTCGATCATATCACACCAGTCCTAAAAGATCTACGCTGGATTCCTGTGAAATCACATCTTTACTATCGTGATGCTCTGTTGGCATTCAAATGTATGAACAACTGTGCACCTGACTATTTGTCATCGCAGTTCAGAACTAGACGTGAAGTGAGTTGTCGGGAAACAAGAAATAACCATAAATTAGATGTTCCTTTATTCAAAACTGCTGCTGGACAAAAAACGTTTCTCTACAAAACCACCACTCTCTGGAATAACATTGATCCTGCCCTAAAACTGTGCAAGTCTTTCCTAAGCTTTAAAGTAAAACTAAAGCATAAACTACTTCAACAATATCTCGATGACTAAATGGAAAACGTATCACTGTTATTGATGTTGTGGTCATGATTGTTATTGTTGTTATTGCCATTGTTATTGTCATTGTCATTGTCACAGTCATAGTCGCTGTTATTGTTATTGTTATGGTTAATGTTATTGTTATTATTGTTGTTGTTATTGTTATTGTATGTACGTTATCTGTTTTTTATTTTATGTTTAAGATTGTTTTTGTTAATGTTATAATAATATTCGTAAAGATACTGTAATGTAATTTATAATTTGTCACTGAAAAGCCCCTTCAGGGGAGTGTCAATAATGTAAATATATAAATAAATATCATTTTAAGCTCTAAAACGATGCCGTTATTGATTTAGACAGCTTTTTTGCTATCAAATTGCTTCCAGAACGCTTAAAACGCGATTTTCATGATTCTGAGATAACTTTTTTTACTTGCAAAGAAAGTTTTAGGTTTTTAATTCCAGCCTGTTTTTTTCGCTCATTTCGATAGTTTGAGGACGGCAAACATGATTTCCGACTTGGCAAGATCAAAAATTTTTATTTAGAAGAGTCTTTTAGTCTTGAGTTTAGCCCTAAAAACATCATTTTAAGCTCTAATACGATGCCGTTATTGATTTAGACAGCTTTTTTGCGCTCAAATCGCTTCCAGAACGCTTAAAACGTGATTTTGATGATTCTGAGATCATTTTTTTTCACTTGTAAAGAAAGTTTTAGGTTTTTCATTCCAGCATGTTGTTTTGCTCATTTCGATAGTTAGAGCAACGCAAACATAAATTCCGACTTGGTAAGATGTGAAATTTCGATTTAGAAGGTGTCCTTTAGCCTTGAGTTTAGCCTTCAAAACATACTTTTAAGCTCTAAAACGTTGCCGTTATTGATTTAGACAGCTTTTTTGCTATCAAGTTGCTTCCAAAACGCTTAAAACGCGATTTTGATGATTCTGAGATAACTTTTTTACTTGCAAAGAAAGTTTTAGGTTTTTTATTCCAGCATGTTTTTTTCGCTCATTTCGACTGTTAGAGCACCGCAAACATGATTTTAGTCTTGGTAAGATCAGAAATTTTTATTTAGAACGTGTCTTTTAGTCTTGAGTTTAGCCCTCAAAAAATCATTTTAAGCTCTAATACGTTGCCGTTATTGATTTAGACAGCTTTTTTGCGCTCAAATCGCTTCCAGAACGCTTAAAACGCGAATTTTGATGATTCTGAGATCATTTTTTTTCACTTGCAAAGAAAGTTTTAGGTTTTTTATTCCAGCACATTATTTCGCTGATTTCGATAGTTAGAGCACCGCAAACATGATTCCCGAATTGGTAAGATCAGAAATTTCGATTTAGAAGGTGTCTTTTAGTCTTGAGTTTACCCATCAAAACATCATTTTAAGCTCTAAAACGATGCCGTTATTGATTTAGACAGCTTTCTTGCTATCAAATTGCTTCCAGAACGCTTAAAACGCGATTTTGATGATTCTGAGATCATTTTTTTTCACTTGCAAAGAAAGTTTTAAGTTTTTTATTCCAGCACGTTATTTCGCTCATTTCGATAGTTAGAGCACCGCAAACATGATTCCCGACTTGGTAAGACCAGAAATTTCGATTTAGAAGGTGTCTTTAAGTCTTGAGTTTAGCCCTCAAAACATCATTTTAAGCTCTAAAACGATGCTGTTATTGATTTAAACAGCTTTTTTGCAATCAAATTGCTTCCAGAACGCTTAAAACGCGATTTTTAGGATTCTGAGATAACTTTTTTTACTTGCAAAGAAAGTTTTAGGTTTTTCATTCCAGCATGTTTTTTTCGCTCATTTCGATAGTTAGAGGACCGCAAACATGATTTCCGGCTTAAAAAGATTAGAAATTTTTATTTAGGTGTCTTTTAGTCTTGAGTTTAGCCCTCAAAACATCATTTTAAGCTCTAATACGTTGCCGTTATTGATTTAGACAGCTTTTTTGCGCTCAAATCGCTTCCAGAACGCTTAAAACGCGCTTTTGATGATTCTGAGATCATTTTTTTCACTTGCAAAGAAAGTTTTAGGTTTTTTATTCCAGCACGTTATTTCGCTCATTTCGATAGTTAGAGCACCGCAAACATGATTCCCGACTTGGTAAGATCAGAAATTTCGATTTAGAAGGTGTCTTTTAGTCTTGAGTTTAGCCCTCAAAACATCATTTTAAGCTCTAAAACCATGCTGTTATTGATTTAAACAGCTTTTTTGCTGTCAAATTGCTTCCAGAACGCTTAAAACGCGATTTTTAGGATTCTGAGATAACTTTTTTTACTTGCAAAAAAAGTTTTAGGTTTTTCATTCCAGCATGTTTTTTTCGCTCATTTCGATAGTTAGAGGACCGCAAACATGATTTCCGGCTTGGCAAGATCAGAAATTTCTATTTAGGTGTCTTTTAATCTTGAGTTTAGCCCTCAAAACATCATTTTAAGCTCTAATACGTTGCCGTTATTGATTTAGACAGCTTTTTTGCGCTCAAATCGCTTCCAGAACGCTTAAAACGCGATTTTGATGATTCTGAGATCATTTTTTTTCACTTGTAAAGAAAGTTTTAGGTTTTTCATTCCAGCATGTTATTTCGCTCATTTCGATAGTTAGGGCACCGACACATGATTCCCGACTTGGTAAGATCAGAAATTTCAATTTAGAAGGTGTCTTTTAGTCTTGAGTTTACCCATCAAAACATCATTTTAAGCTCTAAAACGATGCCGTTATTGATTTAGACAGCTTTCTTGCTATCAAATTGCTTCCAGAACGCTTAAAACGCGATTTTGATGATTCTGAGATCATTTTTTCTCACTTGCAAAGAAACTTTTAGGTTTTTTATTCCAGCACGTTATTTCGCTCATTTCGATAGTTAGAGCACCGCAAACATGATTCCCGACTTGGTAAGACCAGAAATTTCGATTTAGAAGGTGTCTTTTAGTCTTGAGTTTAGCCCTCAAAACATCATTTTAAGCTCCAAAACGATGCTGTTATTGATTTAAACAGCTTTTTTGCTATCAAATTGCTTCCAGAACGCTTAAAACGCGATTTTTATGATTCTGAGATAACTTTTTTTACTTGCAAAGAAAGTTTAAGGTTTTTCATTCCAGCATGTTTTTTTCGCTCATTTCGATAGTTAGGGGACCGCAAACATGATTTCCGCCTTGGCAAGATCAGAAATTTTTATTTAGGTGTCTTTTAGTCTTGAGTTTAGCCCTCAAAACATCATTTTAAGCTCTAATACGTTGCCGTTATTAATTTAGACAACTTTTTTGCGCTCAAATCGCTTCCAGAACGCTTAAAACGCGATTTTGATGATTCTGAGATCATTTTTTTTCACTTGCAAAGAAAGTTTTAGGTTTTTTATTCCACCACGTTATTTCGCTCATTTCGATAGTTAGAGCACCGCAAACATGATTCCCAACTTGGTAAGACCAGAAATTTTGATTTAGAAGGTGTCTTTTAGTCTTGAGTTTAGCCCTCAAAACATCATTTTAAGCTCTAAAACGATGCCGTTATTGATTTAGACAGCTTTTTTGCTATCAAATTGCTTCCAGAACGCTTAAAGCGCGATTTCTATGATTCTGAGATCATTTTTTTTCACTTGTAAAGAAAGTTTTAGGTTTTTCATTCCAGCATGTTGTTTCACTCATTTCGATAGTTAGGGCACCGCAAACATGATTCCCGACTTGGTAAGATCAAAAAATTCGATTTAGAAGGTGTCTTTTAGTCTTGAGTTTAGCCCTCAAAACATCATTTTAAGCTCTAAAACGTTGCCGTTATGGATTTAGACAGCTTTTTCGCTATCAAATTGCTTCCAGAACGCTTAAAACGCGATTTTGATGATTCTGAGATAACTTTTTTTACTTGCAAAGAAAGTTTTAGGTTTTTCATTCCAGCATGCTTTTTTCGCTCATTTGGATAGTTAGAGGACCGCAAACATTATTTCCGACTTGGTAAGATCAGAAATTTTTATTTAGAAGGTGTCTTTTAGTCTTGAGTTTAGCCCTCAAAACATCATTTTAACCTCTAAAACGTTGCCGTTATTGATTTAGACAACTTTTTTGCGCTCAAATCGCTTCATGAACGCTTAAAAAGCGATTTTGATGATTCTGAGATTACTTTTTTTCACTTGCAAAGAATGTTTTAGCTTTTTCATTCAACATTTTATTTCGCTCATTTCGACAGTTAGAGCACCGCAAACATGATTTTCGTCTTGGTAAGATCAGAAATTTCGATTTAGAAGGTGCTTTTACTCTTGAGTTTAGCCCTTAAAACATCATTTTAAGCTCTAAAACGATGCCGTTATTGATTTAAAATGCTTTTTTGCTATCAAATTGCTTCCAGAACGCTTAAAACGCGATTTTGATGATTCTGAGATCATTTTTTTTCACTTGTAAAGAAAGTTTTAGGTTTTTCATTCCAGCATGTTATTTCGCTAATTTCGATAGTTAGGGCACCGACACATGATTCCCGACTTGATAAGATCAGAAATTTCAATTTAGAAGGTGTCTTTTAGTCTTGAGTTTACCCATCAAAACATCATTTTAAGCTCTAAAACGATGCCGTTATTGATTTAGACAGCTTTCTTGCTATCAAATTGCTTCCAGAACGCTTAAAACGCGATTTTGATGATTCTGAGATCATTTTTTCTCACTTGCAAAGAAACTTTTAGGTTTTTTATTCCAGCACGTTATTTCGCTCATTTCGATAGTTAGAGCACCGCAAACATGATTCCCGACTTGGTAAGACCAGAAATTTCGATTTAGAAGGTGTCTTTTAGTCTTGAGTTTAGCCCTCAAAACATCATTTTAAGCTCTAAAACGATGCGGTTATTGATTTAAACAGCTTTTTTGCTATCAAATTGCTTCCAGAACGCTTAAAACGCGATTTTTATGATTCTGAGATAACTTTTTTACTTGCAAAGAAAGTTTTAAGTTTTTCATTCCAGCATGTTTTTTTCGCTCATTTCGATAGTTAGGGGACCGCAAACATGATTTCCGCCTTGGCAAGATCAGAAATTTTTATTTTGGTGTCTTTTAGTCTTGAGTTTAGCCTTCAAAACATCATTTTAAGCTCTAATACGTTGCCGTTATTGATTTAGACAGCTTTTTTGCGCTCAAATCGCTTCCAGAACGCTTAAAACGCGATTTTGATGATTCTGAGATAATTTTTTTTCACTTGTAAAGCAAGTTTTAGGTTTTTCAATCCAGCATGTTATTTCGCTCATTTCGATAGTTAGGGCACCGCAAACATGACTCCCGACTTGGTAAGATCAAAAATTTCGATTTAGAAGGTGTCTTTTAGTCTTGAGTTTAGCCCTCAAAACATCATTTTAAGCTCTAAAACTATGCCGTTATTGATTTAGACAGCTTTTTTGCTATCAAATTGCTTCCAGAACGTTTAAAGCGCGATTTTGATGATTCTGAGATAACTTTTTGTACTTGCAAAGAAAGTTTTAGGTTTTTCATTCCAGCATGTTTTTTTCGCTCATTTCGACTGTTAGAGCACCGCAAACATGATTTTCGTCTTGGTAAGATCAGAAATTTTTATTTAGAAGGTGTCTTTTAGTCTTGAGTTTAGCCCTCAAAAAATCATTTTAAGCTCTAATACGTTTCCGTTATTGATTTAGACAGCTTTTTCGCTATCAAATTGCTTGCAGAACGCTTAAAACGCGATTTTGATGATTCTGAGATAACTTTTTTTACTTGCAAAGAAAGTTTTAGGTTTTTTATTCCAGCACGTTATTTCGCTTATTTCGATAGTTAGAGCACCGCAAACATGATTCCCGACTTGGTAAGATCAGAAATTTCGATTTAGAAGGTGTCTTTTAGTTTTGAGTTTACCCATCAAAACATCATTTTAAGCTCTAAAACGATGCCGTTATTGATTTAGACAGCTTTCTTGCTATCAAATTGCTTCCAGAACGCTTAAAACGCGATTTTGATGATTCTGAGATCATTTTTTTTCACTTGCAAAGAAAGTTTTAGGTTTTTTATTCCAGCACGTTATTTCGCTCATTTCAATAGTTAGAGCACCGCAAACATGATTCCCGACTTGGTAAGACCAGAAATTTCGATTTAGAAGGTGTCTTTTAGTCTTGAGTTTAGCCCTCAAAACATCATTTTAAGCTCTAAAACGATGCTGTTATTGATTTAAACAGCTTTTTTGCTATCAAATTGCTTCCAGAACGCTTAAAACGCGATTTTTAGGATTCTGAGATAACTTTTTTTACTTGCAACGAAAGTTTTAGGTTTTTCATTCCAGCATGTTTTTTTCGCTCATTTCGATAGTTAGAGGACCGCAAATATGATTTCCGGCTTGGTAAGATCAGAAATTTCGATTTAGAAGGTGCTTTTAGTCTTGAGTTTAGCCCTCAAAACATCATTTTAAGCTCTAATACGTTGCCGTTATTAATTTAGACAACTTTTTTGCGCTCAAATCGCTTCCAGAACGCTTAAAACGCGATTTTGATGATTCTGAGATCATTTTTTTTCACTTGCAAAGAAAGTTTTAGGTTTTTTATTCCACCACGTTATTTCGCTCATTTCGATAGTTAGAGCACCGCAAACATGATTCCCGACTTGGTAAGACCAGAAATTTCGATTTAGAAGGTGTCTTTTAGTCTTGAGTTTAGCCCTCAAAACATCATTTTAAGCTCTAAAACGATGCCGTTATTGATTTAGACAGCTTTTTTGCTATCAAATTGCTTCCAGAACGCTTAAAGCGCGATTTCTATGATTCTGAGATCATTTTTTTTCACTTGTAAAGAAAGTTTTAGGTTTTTCATTCCAGCATGTTGTTTCGCTCATTTCGATAGTTAGGGCACCGCAAACATGATTCCCGACTTGGTAAGATCAAAAAATTCGATTTAGAAGGTGTCTTTTAGTCTTGAGTTTAGCCCTCAAAACATCATTTTAAGCTCTAAAACGTTGCCGTTATGGATTTAGACAGCTTTTTCGCTATCAAATGTCTTCCAGAACGCTTAAAACGCGATTTTGATGATTCTGAGATAACTTTTTTACTTGCAAAGAAAGTTTTAGGTTTTTCATTCCAGCTTCCTTTTTTCGCTCATTTGGATAGTTAGAGGACCGCAAACATTATTTCCGACTTGGTAAGATCAGAAATTTTTATTTAGAAGGTGTCTTTTAGTCTTGAGTTTAGCCCTCAAAACATCATTTTAACCTCTAAAACGTTGCCGTTATTGATTTAGACAACTTTTTTGCGCTCAAATCGCTTCATGAACGCTTAAAAAGCGATTTTGATGATTCTGAGATTACTTTTTTTCACTTGCAAAGAATGTTTTAGCTTTTTCATTCAACATTTTATTTCGCTCATTTCGACAGTTAGAGCACCGCAAACATGATTTTCGTCTTGGTAAGATCAGAAATTTCGATTTAGAAGGTGCTTTTACTCTTGAGTTTAGCCCTTAAAACATCATTTTAAGCTCTAAAACGATGCCGTTATTGATTTAAAATGCTTTTTTGCTATCAAATTGCTTCCAGAACGCTTAAAACGCGATTTTGATGATTCTGAGATCATTTTTTTTCACTTGCAAAGAAAGTTTTAGGTTTTTTATTCCAGCACGTTTTTTCGCTTATTTCGATAGTTAGAGCACCGCAAACATGATTCCCGACTTGGTAAGACCAGAAATTTCGATTTAGAAGGTGTCTTTTAGTCTTGAGTTTAGCCCTCAAAACATCATTTTAAGCTCTAAAACGATGCCGTTATTGATTTAGACAGCTTTTTTGCTATCAAATTGCTTCCAGAACGCTTAAAGCGCGATTTCTATGATTCTGAGATCATTTTTTTTCACTTGTAAAGAAAGTTTTAGGTTTTTCATTCCAGCATGTTGTTTCGCTCATTTCGATAGTTAGGGCACCGCAAACATGATTCCCGACTTGGTAAGATCAAAAAATTCGATTTAGAAGGTGTCTTTTAGTCTTGAGTTTAGCCCTCAAAACATCATTTTAAGCTCTAAAACGTTGCCGTTATTGATTTAGACAGCTTTTTCGCTATCAAATTGCTTCAAGAACGCTTAAAACGCGATTTTGATGATTCTGAGATAACTTTTTTACTTGCAAAGAAAGTTTTAGGTTTTCATTCCAGCATGCTTTTTTCGCTCATTTCGATAGTTAGAGGACCGCAAACATTATTTCCGACTTGGTAAGATCAGAAATTTTTATTTAGAAGGTGTCTTTTAGTCTTAAGTTTAGCCCTCAAAACATCATTTTAACCTGTAAAACGTTGCCGTTATTGATTTAGACAACTTTTTGCGCTCAAATTGCTTCATGAACGCTTAAAAAGCGATTTTGATGATTCTGAGATTACTTTTTTTCACTTGCAAAGAATGTTTTAGCTTTTTCATTCAACATTTTATTTCGCTCATTTCGACAGTTAGAGCACCGCAAACATGATTTTCGTCTTGGTAAGATCAGAAATTTCGATTTAGAAGGTGCTTTTAGTCTTTAGTTTAGCCCTTAAAACATCATTTTAAGCTCTAAAACGACGCCGTTATTGATTTAAAATGCTTTTTTGCGCTCAAATCGCTTCCAGAACGCTTAAAACGCGATTTTGATGATTCTGAGATCATTTTTTTTCACTTCTAAAGAAAGTTTTAGGTTTTTCATTCCAGCATGTTATTTCGCTCATTTCGATAGTTAGGGCACCGCAAACATGATTCCCGACTTGGTAAGATCAAAAATTTCGATTTAGAAGGTGTCTTTTAGTCTTGAGTTTAGCCCTTAAAACATAATTTTAAGCTCTAAAACGTTGCCGTTATTGATTTAGACAGCTTTTTTTCTATCAAATTGCTTCCAGAACGCTTAAAACCCGATTTTGATGATTCTGAGATAACTTTTTTTTACTTGCAAAGAAAGTTTTAGGTTTTTCATTCCAGCATGTTTTTTTCGCTCATTTTAATAGTTAGAACACCGCCAACATGATTTCCGACTTGGTAAGATCAGAAATTTTTATTTAGAAGGTGTCTTTTAGTCTTGAGTTTAGCCCTGAAAACATCATTTTAAGCTCTAAAACGTTGCCGTTATTGATTTAGACAAATTTTTTGCGCTCAAATCGCTTCCAGAACGCTTAAAACGCGATTTTTATGATTCTGAGATCATTTTTTTTCACTTGTAAAGAAAGTTTTAGGTTTTTCATTCCAGCATGTTGTTTCGCTCATATCGATAGTTAGAGCACCGCAAACATGATTCCCGACTTGGTAAGATCAGAAATTTCGATTTAGAAGGTGTCTTTTAGTCTTGAGTTTACCCATCAAAACATCATTTTAAACTCTAAAACGATGCCGTTATTGATTTAGACAGCTTTTTTGCTATCAAATTGCTTCCAGAACGCTTAAAACGCGATTTTTATGATTCTGAGATAACTTTTTTTACTTGCAAAGAAAGTTTTAGGTTTTTCATTCCAGCATGTTTTTTTCGCTCATTTCGATAGTTAGAGGACGGCAAACATGATTTCCGACTTGGCAAGATCAAAAATTTTTATTTAGAAGGTGTCTTTTAGTCTTGAGTTTAGCCTTCAAAAAATCCTTTTAAGCTCTAAAACGTTGCCGTTATTTATTTAGACAACTTTTTTGCGCTCAAATCACTTCCAGAACGCTTAAAATGCGATTTTGATGATTCTGAGATCATTTTTTTTCACTTGCAAAGAAAGTTTTAGGTTTTTCATTCCAGCATGTTTTTTTCGCTCATTTTGATAGTTAGAGGACCGCAAAACTGATTTCCGACTTGGTAAGATCTGAAATTTTTATTTAGAAGGTGTTTTTTATTCTTGAGTTTAGCCCTGAAAACATCATTTTAAGCTCTAAAACGTTGCCGTTATTGATTTAGACAAACTTTTTGCGCTCAAATCGCTTCCAGAACGCTTAAAAAGCGATTTTGATGATTCCGAGATCACTTTTTTTCACTTGCAAAGAATGTTTTAGCTTTTTCATTCAACATTTTATTTCGCTCATTTCGACAGTTAAAGCACTGCAAACATGATTTTCGTCTTGGTAAGATCAGAAATTTTGATTTAGAAGGTGCTTTTAGTCTTGAATTTAGCCCTCAAAACATCATTTTAAGCTGTAAAACGATGCTGTTATTGATTTAAACAGCTTTTTGCGCTCAAATCGCTTCCAGAACGCTTAAAACGCGATTTTGATGATTCTGAGATCATTTTTTGTCACTTGCAAAGAAAGTTTTAGGTCTTTTATTCCAGCACGTTATTTCACTCATTTCGATAGTTAGAGCACCGCAAACATGATTCCCGACTTGGTAAGTTCAGAATTTTCGATTTAGAAGGTGTCTTTTAGTGTTGAGTTTAGCCCTCAAAACATCATTTTAAGCTCTAAAACGTTGCCGTTATTGATTTAGACAGCTTTTTTGCTATCAAATTTCTTCCAGAACGCTTAAAACGCGATTTTGATGATTCTGAGATAACTTTTGTTTACTTGCAAAGAAAGTTTTAGGTTTTTCATTCCAGCATGTTTTTTTCGCTCATTTTGATAGTTAGAGGACCGCAAACATGATTTCCGACTTGGTAAGATCAGAAATTTTTATTTAGAAGGTGTCTTTTAGTGTTGAGTTTAGCCCTCAAAACATCATTTTAAGCTCTAAAACGTTGCCGTTATTGATTTAGACAGCTTTTTTGCTATCAAATTTCTTCCAGAACGCTTAAAACGCGATTTTGATGATTCTGAGATAACTTTTGTTTACTTGCAAAGAAAGTTTTAGGTTTTTCATTCCAGCATGTTTTTTTCGCTCATTTTGATAGTTAGAGGACCGCAAACATGATTTCCGACTTGGTAAGATCAGAAATTTTTATTTAGAAGGTGTCTTTTAGTCTTGAGTTTAGCCCTCAAAACATCATTTTAAGCTCTAAAACGTTGCCGTAATTGATTTAGACAAATTTTTTGCGCTCAAATCGCTTCCAGAACGCTTAAAAAGCGATTTTGATGATTCTGAGATCACTTTTTTTCACTTGCAAAGAATGTTTTAGCTTTTTCATTCAACATTTTATTTCGTTCATTTCGACAGTTAGATCACCGCAAACATGATTTTCGTTATGGTAAGATCAGAAATTTTGATTTAGAAGGTGCTTTTAGTCTTGAGTTTAGCACTCAAAACATCATTTTAAGCTCTAAAACGATGCTGTTATTGATTTAAACAGCTTTTTTGCGCTCATATCGCTCCCAGAACGCTTAAAACGCGATTTTGATGATTCTGAGATCATTTTTTTTCACTTGCAAAGAAAGTTTTAGGTTTTTTATTCCAGCACGTTATTTCACTCATTTCGATAGTTAGAGCACCGCAAACATGATTCCCGACTTGGTAAGATCAGAAATTTCGATTTAGAAGGTGTCTTTTAGTCTTGAGTTTAGCCCTCAAAACATCATTTTAGGCTCCAATACGTTGCCGTTATTGATTTAGACAGCTTTTTTGCGCTCAAATCGCTTCCAGAACGCTTAAAACGCGATTTTGATGATTCTGAGATAATTTTTTTTCACTTGTAAAGCAAGTTTTAGGTTTTTCAATCCAGCATGTTATTTCGCTCATTTCGATAGTTAGGGCACCGCAAACATGACTCCCGACTTGGTAAGATCAAAAATTTCGATTTAGAAGGTGTCTTTTAGTCTTGAGTTTAGCCTTCAAAACATCATTTTAAACTCTAAAACGATGCCGTTATTGATTTAGACAGCTTTTTTGCTATCAAATTGCTTCCAGAACGCTTAAAACGCGATTTTTATGATTCTGAGATAACTTTTTTTACTTGCAAAGAAAGTTTTAGGTTTTTCATTCCAGCATGTTTTTTTCGCTCATTTCGATAGTTAGAGGACGGCAAACATGATTTCCGACTTGGCAAGATCAAAAATTTTTATTTAGAAGGTGTCTTTTAGTCTTGAGTTTAGCCTTCAAAAGATCCTTTTAAGCTCTAAAACGTTGCCGTTATTTATTTAGACAACTTTTTTGCGCTCAAATCACTTCCAGAACGCTTAAAACGCGATTTTGATGATTCTGAGATCATTTTTTGTCACTTGCAAAGAAAGTTTTAGGTCTTTTATTCCAGCACGTTATTTCACTCATTTCGATAGTTAGAGCACCGCAAACATGATTCCCGACTTGGTAAGTTCAGAATTTTCGATTTAGAAGGTGTCTTTTAGTGTTGAGTTTAGCCCTCAAAACATCATTTTAAGCTCTAAAACGTTGCCGTTATTGATTTAGACAGCTTTTTTGCTATCAAATTTCTTCCAGAACGCTTAAAACGCGATTTTGATGATTCTGAGATAACTTTTGTTTACTTGCAAAGAAAGTTTTAGGTTTTTCATTCCAGCATGTTTTTTTCGCTCATTTTGATAGTTAGAGGACCGCAAACATGATTTCCGACTTGGTAAGATCAGAAATTTTTATTTAGAAGGTGTCTTTTAGTGTTGAGTTTAGCCCTCAAAACATCATTTTAAGCTCTAAAACGTTGCCGTTATTGATTTAGACAGCTTTTTTGCTATCAAATTTCTTCCAGAACGCTTAAAACGCGATTTTGATGATTCTGAGATAACTTTTGTTTACTTGCAAAGAAAGTTTTAGGTTTTTCATTCCAGCATGTTTTTTTCGCTCATTTTGATAGTTAGAGGACCGCAAACATGATTTCCGACTTGGTAAGATCAGAAATTTTTATTTAGAAGGTGTCTTTTAGTCTTGAGTTTAGCCCTCAAAACATCATTTTAAGCTCTAAAACGTTGCCGTAATTGATTTAGACAAATTTTTTGCGCTCAAATCGCTTCCAGAACGCTTAAAAAGCGATTTTGATGATTCTGAGATCACTTTTTTTCACTTGCAAAGAATGTTTTAGCTTTTTCATTCAACATTTTATTTCGTTCATTTCGACAGTTAGATCACCGCAAACATGATTTTCGTTATGGTAAGATCAGAAATTTTGATTTAGAAGGTGCTTTTAGTCTTGAGTTTAGCACTCAAAACATCATTTTAAGCTCTAAAACGATGCTGTTATTGATTTAAACAGCTTTTTTGCGCTCATATCGCTCCCAGAACGCTTAAAACGCGATTTTGATGATTCTGAGATCATTTTTTTTCACTTGCAAAGAAAGTTTTAGGTTTTTTATTCCAGCACGTTATTTCACTCATTTCGATAGTTAGAGCACCGCAAACATGATTCCCGACTTGGTAAGATCAGAAATTTCGATTTAGAAGGTGTCTTTTAGTCTTGAGTTTAGCCCTCAAAACATCATTTTAGGCTCCAATACGTTGCCGTTATTGATTTAGACAGCTTTTTTGCGCTCAAATCGCTTCCAGAACGCTTAAAACGCGATTTTGATGATTCTGAGATAATTTTTTTTCACTTGTAAAGCAAGTTTTAGGTTTTTCAATCCAGCATGTTATTTCGCTCATTTCGATAGTTAGGGCACCGCAAACATGACTCCCGACTTGGTAAGATCAAAAATTTCGATTTAGAAGGTGTCTTTTAGTCTTGAGTTTAGCCTTCAAAACATCATTTTAAGCTCTAAAACTATGCCGTTATTGATTTAGACAGCTTTTTTGCTATCAAATTGCTTCCAGAACGCTTAAAGCGCGATTTTGATGATTCTGAGATAACTTTTTGTACTTGCAAAGAAAGTTTTAGGTTTTTCATTCCAGCATGTTTTTTTCGCTCATTTCGACTGTTAGAGCACCGCAAACATGATTTTCGTCTTGGTAAGATCAGAAATTTTTATTTAGAAGGTGTCTTTTAGTCTTGAGTTTAGCCTTCAAAAAATCATTTTAAGCTCTAATACGTTTCCGTTATTGATTTAGACAGCTTTTTTGCGCTCAAATCGCTTCCAGAACGCTTAAAACGCGATTTTTGATGATTCACAGATCATTTTTTTTCACTTGCAAAGAAAGTTTTAGGTTTTTTATTCCAGCACGTTATTTCGCTTATTTCGATAGTTAGACTCAGTGAACTTAAGTCCTGGCTTTAAAAACGAATTTTACCCCCTGCAACGTGGGTTCCGAAGTTTCGTGAATTCGCGTGGATTTCACGTGGATTTCGCGTGGATACTAACAAGTGTTAGCTACGAGCAACTAGTGAACTAGGTCACACAGTAGAACAGTTTTTACTTTAATAAGACAAAGGTAAAGTGGAGTTAAAAGAGTCATCTACACGATAAATGAATTATATTTAACGTTTTGAACAATATTTGCAGATATACAAAAGCAATTTTATTGCCTTCCTTGTTTACATTTATACATGACAAAACTTGAATTTTGCTTGTATATTTTTCTCACATGAAACAAAAGAAGTTGAAAAGATTATATTTTAACTTTTAAAAACGAACTTTAAAAGCAAAATCGATAAAATTTTGCCGTTTTCGCCAAGATTTTTTGCTTGACTAACTGTTTCCATGGAAACAAGAAAATTCAAAATTCAAAATGGCGGAAAAACTAATGACTTAAAAGCTAAATTAATTCTTTTATCGTAGTGAATTTAGCCCTGCATGCGGTCCTTTTTTTGGGGAAAAATGTTTATGCAGTAACAAAGTTGTTGCTAGATGGCACAAGAAGTGTGTTATGTCACCTCATCTGGGAAAAAATGAGTAAAATAATTGCCATACAGCCATAAAGCTGTCAAAAGTCAGAAAAAAATTGCCTCGGGAGACTACCCTGTATCAAATACCAGCTCTCAGTGACTATGAAAATAAGTTCGTTTCCCACCCATTTTGGGGGAACTAACCGGAATGTGTGTCCTCTGTGCCGAAAACATAAAAAAAATTGAAGTAGAAATGAAAAAATACATCAATTTTTAAAACAATTCTTTCTTTGTCCTAAACTATACATTCAGGACACACATTCCAGTTAGACTGATAAACTTGAATATACGTGCTTTCTAAAGCATACAATTTCTAATGCTAACATTATTCCCAGACCCATCTCCCAAGTCCGCAAAGATAAGTAACACAATATCAAGGATGTTATGGTCACGTGACCGTTTCCATAGCAACAAAATGCTGCAGTTTGTTAACACTAGGCCTAACTATTATTGTAGCAAGTTTGGTGGAGGTTGCTTTAGTATATGATGAGTAATTGCCATTTATGTCATATTTTGCTAAAATGAGCTGGAGCCATGACTTAAGTGCACTGAGGAGCACCGCAAACATGATTCCCGACTTGGTAAGACCAGAAATTTCTATTTAGAAGGTGTCTTTTAGTCTTGAGTTTAGCTCTCAAAACATCATATTAAGCTCTAAAACGATGCTGTTATTGATTTAAACAGCTTTTTTGCAATCAAATTGCTTCCAGAACGCTTAAAACGCGATTTTTAGGATTCTGAGATAACTTTTTTTACTTGCAAAGAAAGTTTTAGGTTTTTCATTCCAGCATGTTTTTTTCGCTCATTTCGATAGTTAGAGGACCGCAAACATGATTTCCGGCTTGGCAAGACTAGAAATTTTTATTTAGGTGTCTTTTAGTCTTGAGTTTAGCCCTCAAAACATCATTTTAAGCTCTAATACGTTGCCGTTATTGATTTAGACAGCTTTTTTGCGCTCAAATCGCTTCCAGAACGCTTAAAACGCGCTTTTGATGATTCTGAGATCATTTTTTTCACTTGCAAAGAAAGTTTTAGGTTTTTTATTCCAGCACGTTATTTCGCTCATTTCGATAGTTAGAGCACCGCAAACATGTTTCCCGACTTGGTAAGATCAGAAATTTCGATTTAGAAGGTGTCTTTTAGTCTTGAGGTTAGCCCTCAAAACATCATTTTAAGCTCTAAAACGATGCCGTTATTGATTTAGACAGCTTTCTTGCTATCAAATTGCTTCCAGAACGCTTAAAACGCGATTTTGATGATTCTGAGATCATTTTTTCTCACTTGCAAAGAAACTTTTAGGTTTTTTATTCCAGCACGTTATTTCGCTCATTTCGATAGTTAGAGCACCGCAAACATGATTCCCGACTTGGTAAGACCAGAAATTTCGATTTAGAAGGTGTCTTTTAGTCTTGAGTTTAGCCCTTAAAACATCATTTTAAGCTCTAAAACGATGCTGTTATTGATTTAAACAGCTTTTTTGCTATCAAATTGCTTCCAGAACGCTTAAAACGCGATTTTTATGATTCTGAGATAACTTTTTTTACTTGCAAAGAAAGTTTTAGGTTTTTCATTCCAGCATGTTTTTTTCGCTCATTTCGATAGTTAGGAGACCGCAAACATGATTTCCGCCTTGGCAAGATCAGAAATTTTTATTTAGGTGTCTTTTAGTCTTGAGTTTAGCCCTCAAAACATCATTTTAGGCTCCAATACGTTGCCGTTATTGATTTAGACAGCTTTTTTGCGCTCAAATCGCTTCCAGAACGCTTAAAACGCGATTTTGATGATTCTGAGATAATTTTTTTTCACTTGTAAAGCAAGTTTTAGGTTTTTCAATCCAGCATGTTATTTCGCTCATTTCGATAGTTAGGGCACCGCAAACATGACTCCCGACTTGGTAAGATCAAAAATTTCGATTTAGAAGGTGTCTTTTAGTCTTGAGTTTAGCCTTCAAAACATCATTTTAAGCTCTAAAACTATGCCGTTATTGATTTAGACAGCTTTTTTGCTATCAAATTGCTTCCAGAACGCTTAAAGCGCGATTTTGATAATTCTGAGATAACTTTTTGTACTTGCAAAGAAAGTTTTAGGTTTTTCATTCCAGCATGTTTTTTTCGCTCATTTCGACTGTTAGAGCACCGCAAACATGATTTTCGTCTTGGTAAGATCAGAAATTTTTATTTAGAAGGTGTCTTTTAGTCTTGAGTTTAGCCCTCAAAAAATCATTTTAAGCTCTAATACGTTTCCGTTATTGATTTAGACAGCTTTTTCGCTATCAAATTGCTTCCAGAACGCTTAAAACGCGATTTTGATGATTCTGAGATAACTTTTTTTACTTGCAAAGAAAGTTTTAGGTTTTTTATTCCAGCACGTTATTTCGCTTATTTCGATAGTTAGAGCACCGCAAACATGATTCCCGACTTGGTAAGATCAGAAATTTCGATTTAGAAGGTGTCTTTTAGTCTTGAGTTTACCCATCAAAACATCATTTTAAGCTCTAAAACGATGCCGTTATTGATTTAGACAGCTTTCTTGCTATCAAATTGCTTCCAGAACGCTTAAAACGCGATTTTGATGATTCTGAGATCATTTTTTTTCACTTGCAAAGAAAGTTTTAGGTTTTTCATTCCAGCATGTTTTTTTCGCTCATTTCGATAGTTAGAGCACCGCAAATATGATTTCCGGCTTGGTAAGATCAGAAATTTCGATTTAGAAGGTGCTTTTAGTCTTGAGTTTAGCCCTCAAAACATCATTTTAAGCTCTAATACGTTGCCGTTATTAATTTAGACAACTTTTTTGCGCTCAAATAGCTTCCAGAACGCTTAAAACGCGATTTTGATGATTCTGAGATCATTTTTTTTCACTTGCAAAGAAAGTTTTAGGTTTTTTATTCCACCACGTTATTTCGCTCATTTCGATAGTTAGAGCACCGCAAACATGATTCCCGACTTGGTAAGACCAGAAATTTCGATTTAGAAGGTGTCTTTTAGTCTTGAGTTTAGCCCTCAAAACATCATTTTAAGCTCTAAAACGATGCCGTTATTGATTTAGACAGCTTTTTTGCTATCAAATTGCTTCCAGAACGCTTAAAGCGCGATTTCGATGATTCTGAGATCATTTTTTTTCACTTGTAAAGAAAGTTTTAGGTTTTTCATTCCAGCATGTTGTTTCGCTCATTTCGATAGTTAGGGCACCGCAAACATGATTCCCGACTTGGTAAGATCAAAAAATTCGATTTAGAAGGTGTCTTTTAGTCTTGAGTTTAGCCCTCAAAACATCATTTTAAGCTCTAAAACGTTGCCGTTATTGATTTAGACAGCTTTTTCGCTATCAAATTGCTTCCAGAACGCTTAAAACGCGATTTTGATGATTCTGAGATAACTTTTTTTACTTGCAAAGAAAGTTTTAGGTTTTTCATTCCAGCATGCTTTTTTCGCTCATTTGGATAGTTAGAGGACCGCAAACATTATTTCCGACTTGGTAAGATCAGAAATTTTTATTTAGAAGGTGTCTTTTAGTCTTGAGTTTAGCCCTCAAAACATCATTTTAACCTCTAAAACGTTGCCGTTATTGATTTAGACAACTTTTTTGCGCTCAAATCGCTTCATGAACGCTTAAAAAGCGATTTTGATGATTCTGAGATTACTTTTTTTCACTTGCAAAGAATGTTTTAGCTTTTTCATTCAACATTTTATTTCGCTTATTTCGACAGTTAGAGCACCGCAAACATGATTTTCGTCTGGGTAAGATCAGAAATTTCGATTTAGAAGGTGCTTTTACTCTTGAGTTTAGCCCTTAAAACATCATTTTAAGCTCTAAAACGATGCCGTTATTGATTTAAAATGCTTTTTTGCTATCAAATTGCTTCCAGAACGCTTAAAACGCGATTTTTAGGATTCTGAGATAACTTTTTTTACTTGCAATGAAAGTTTTAGGTTTTTCATTCCAGCATGTTTTTTCCGCTCATTTCGATAGTTAGAGGACCGCAAACATGATTTCCGGCTTGGTAAGATCAGAAATTTCGATTTAGAAGGTGCTTTTAGTCTTGAGTTTAGCCCTCAAAACATCATTTTAAGCTCTAATACGTTGCCGTTATTAATTTAGACAACTTTTTTGCGCTCAAATCGCTTCCAGAACGCTTAAAACGCGATTTTGATGATTCTGAGATCATTTTTTTCCACTTGCAAAGAAAGTTTTAGGTTTTTCATTCCAGCACGTTTTTTCGCTCATTTCGATAGTTAGAGCACCGCAAACATGATTCCCGACTTGGTAAGACCAGAAATTTCGATTTAGAAGGTGTCTTTCAGTCTTGAGTTTAGCCCTCAAAACATCATTTTAAGCTCTAAAACGATGCCGTTATTGATTTAGACAGCTTTTTTGCTATCAAATTGCTTCCAGAACGCTTAAAGCGCGATTTCGATGATTCTGAGATCATTTTTTTTCACTTGTAGAGAAAGTTTTAGCTTTTTCATTCAACATTTTATTTCGTTCATTTCGACAGTTAGATCACCGCAAACATGATTTTCGTTATGGTAAGATCAGAAATTTTGATTTAGAAGGTGCTTTTAGTCTTGAGTTTAGCACTCAAAACATCATTTTAAGCTCTAAAACGATGCTGTTATTGATTTAAACAGCTTTTTTGCGCTCATATCGCTCCCAGAACGCTTAAAACGCGATTTTGATGATTCTGAGATCATTTTTTTTCACTTGCAAAGAAAGTTTTAGGTTTTTTATTCCAGCACGTTATTTCCGTCATTTCGATAGTTAGAGCACCGCAAACATGATTCCCGACTTGGTAAGATCAGAAATTTCGATTTAGAAGGTGTCTTTTAGTCTTGAGTTTAGCCCTCAAAACATCATTTTAAGCTCTAAAACGATGCTGTTATTGATTTAAACAGCTTTTTTGCTATCAAATTGCTTCCAGAACGCTTAAAACGCGATTTTTATGATTCTGAGATAACTTTTTTTACTTGCAAAGAAAGTTTTAGGTTTTTCATTCCAGCATGTTTTTTTCGCTCATTTCGATAGTTAGGGGACCGCAAACATGATTTCCGCCTTGGCAAGATCAGAAATTTTTATTTAGGTGTCTTTTAGTCTTGAGTTTAGCCCTCAAAACATCATTTTAGGCTCCAATACGTTGCCGTTATTGATTTAGACAGCTTTTTTGCGCTCAAATCGCTTCCAGAACGCTTAAAACGCGATTTTGATGATTCTGAGATAATTTTTTTTCACTTGTAAAGCAAGTTTTAGGTTTTTCAATCCAGCATGTTATTTCGCTCATTTCGATAGTTAGGGCACCGCAAACATGACTCCCGACTTGGTAAGATCAAAAATTTCGATTTAGAAGGTGTCTTTTAGTCTTGAGTTTAGCCTTCAAAACATCATTTTAAGCTCTAAAACTATGCCGTTATTGATTTAGACAGCTTTTTTGCTATCAAATTGCTTCCAGAACGCTTAAAGCGCGATTTTGATGATTCTGAGATAACTTTTTGTACTTGCAAAGAAAGTTTTAGGTTTTTCATTCCAGCATGTTTTTTTCGCTCATTTCGACTGTTAGAGCACCGCAAACATGATTTTCGTCTTGGTAAGATCAGAAATTTTTATTTAGAAGGTGTCTTTTAGTCTTGAGTTTAGCCCTCAAAAAATCATTTTAAGCTCTAATACGTTTCCGTTATTGATTTAGACAGCTTTTTCGCTATCAAATTGCTTCCAGAACGCTTAAAACGCGATTTTGATGATTCTGAGATAACTTTTGTTTACTTGCAAAGAAAGTTTTAGGTTTTTCATTCCAGCATGTTTTTTTCGCTCATTTTGATAGTTAGAGGACCGCAAACATGATTTCCGACTTGGTAAGATCAGAAATTTTTATTTAGAAGGTGTCTTTTAGTGTTGAGTTTAGCCCTCAAAACATCATTTTAAGCTCTAAAACGTTGCCGTTATTGATTTAGACAGCTTTTTTGCTATCAAATTTCTTCCAGAACGCTTAAAACGCGATTTTGATGATTCTGAGATAACTTTTGTTTACTTGCAAAGAAAGTTTTAGGTTTTTCATTCCAGCATGTTTTTTTCGCTCATTTTGATAGTTAGAGGACCGCAAACATGATTTCCGACTTGGTAAGATCAGAAATTTTTATTTAGAAGGTGTCTTTTAGTCTTGAGTTTAGCCCTCAAAACATCATTTTAAGCTCTAAAACGTTGCCGTAATTGATTTAGACAAATTTTTTGCGCTCAAATCGCTTCCAGAACGCTTAAAAAGCGATTTTGATGATTCCGAGATCACTTTTTTTCACTTGCAAAGAATGTTTTAGCTTTTTCATTCAACATTTTATTTCGCTCATTTCGACAGTTAGAGCACTGCAAACATGATTTTCGTCTTGGTAAGATCAGAAATTTTGATTTAGAAGGTGCTTTTAGTCTTGAATTTAGCCCTCAAAACATCATTTTAAGCTGTAAAACGATGCTGTTATTGATTTAAACAGCTTTTTGCGCTCAAATCGCTTCCAGAACGCTTAAAACGCGATTTTGATGATTCTGAGATCATTTTTTGTCACTTGCAAAGAAAGTTTTAGGTCTTTTATTCCAGCACGTTATTTCACTCATTTCGATAGTTAGAGCACCGCAAACATGATTCCCGACTTGGTAAGTTCAGAATTTTCGATTTAGAAGGTGTCTTTTAGTGTTGAGTTTAGCCCTCAAAACATCATTTTAAGCTCTAAAACGTTGCCGTTATTGATTTAGACAGCTTTTTTGCTATCAAATTTCTTCCAGAACGCTTAAAACGCGATTTTGATGATTCTGAGATAACTTTTGTTTACTTGCAAAGAAAGTTTTAGGTTTTTCATTCCAGCATGTTTTTTTCGCTCATTTTGATAGTTAGAGGACCGCAAACATGATTTCCGACTTGGTAAGATCAGAAATTTTTATTTAGAAGGTGTCTTTTAGTGTTGAGTTTAGCCCTCAAAACATCATTTTAAGCTCTAAAACGTTGCCGTTATTGATTTAGACAGCTTTTTTGCTATCAAATTTCTTCCAGAACGCTTAAAACGCGATTTTGATGATTCTGAGATAACTTTTGTTTACTTGCAAAGAAAGTTTTAGGTTTTTCATTCCAGCATGTTTTTTTCGCTCATTTTGATAGTTAGAGGACCGCAAACATGATTTCCGACTTGGTAAGATCAGAAATTTTTATTTAGAAGGTGTCTTTTAGTCTTGAGTTTAGCCCTCAAAACATCATTTTAAGCTCTAAAACGTTGCCGTAATTGATTTAGACAAATTTTTTGCGCTCAAATCGCTTCCAGAACGCTTAAAAAGCGATTTTGATGATTCTGAGATCACTTTTTTTCACTTGCAAAGAATGTTTTAGCTTTTTCATTCAACATTTTATTTCGTTCATTTCGACAGTTAGATCACCGCAAACATGATTTTCGTTATGGTAAGATCAGAAATTTTGATTTAGAAGGTGCTTTTAGTCTTGAGTTTAGCACTCAAAACATCATTTTAAGCTCTAAAACGATGCTGTTATTGATTTAAACAGCTTTTTTGCGCTCATATCGCTCCCAGAACGCTTAAAACGCGATTTTGATGATTCTGAGATCATTTTTTTTCACTTGCAAAGAAAGTTTTAGGTTTTTTATTCCAGCACGTTATTTCACTCATTTCGATAGTTAGAGCACCGCAAACATGATTCCCGACTTGGTAAGATCAGAAATTTCGATTTAGAAGGTGTCTTTTAGTCTTGAGTTTAGCCCTCAAAACATCATTTTAGGCTCCAATACGTTGCCGTTATTGATTTAGACAGCTTTTTTGCGCTCAAATCGCTTCCAGAACGCTTAAAACGCGATTTTGATGATTCTGAGATAATTTTTTTTCACTTGTAAAGCAAGTTTTAGGTTTTTCAATCCAGCATGTTATTTCGCTCATTTCGATAGTTAGGGCACCGCAAACATGACTCCCGACTTGGTAAGATCAAAAATTTCGATTTAGAAGGTGTCTTTTAGTCTTGAGTTTAGCCTTCAAAACATCATTTTAAGCTCTAAAACTATGCCGTTATTGATTTAGACAGCTTTTTTGCTATCAAATTGCTTCCAGAACGCTTAAAGCGCGATTTTGATGATTCTGAGATAACTTTTTGTACTTGCAAAGAAAGTTTTAGGTTTTTCATTCCAGCATGTTTTTTTCGCTCATTTCGACTGTTAGAGCACCGCAAACATGATTTTCGTCTTGGTAAGATCAGAAATTTTTATTTAGAAGGTGTCTTTTAGTCTTGAGTTTAGCCCTCAAAAAATCATTTTAAGCTCTAATACGTTTCCGTTATTGATTTAGACAGCTTTTTTGCGCTCAAATCGCTTCCAGAACGCTTAAAACGCGATTTTTGATGATTCACAGATCATTTTTTTTCACTTGCAAAGAAAGTTTTAGGTTTTTTATTCCAGCACGTTATTTCGCTTATTTCGATAGTTAGACTCAGTGAACTTAAGTCCTGGCTTTAAAAACGAATTTTACCCCCTGCAACGTGGGTTCCGAAGTTTCGTGAATTCGCGTGGATTTCACGTGGATTTCGCGTGGATACTAACAAGTGTTAGCTACGAGCAACTAGTGAACTAGGTCACACAGTAGAACAGTTTTTACTTTAATAAGACAAAGGTAAAGTGGAGTTAAAAGAGTCATCTACACGATAAATGAATTATATTTAACGTTTTGAACAATATTTGCAGATATACAAAAGCAATTTTATTGCCTTCCTTGTTTACATTTATACATGACAAAACTTGAATTTTGCTTGTATATTTTTCTCACATGAAACAAAAGAAGTTGAAAAGATTATATTTTAACTTTTAAAAACGAACTTTAAAAGCAAAATCGATAAAATTTTGCCGTTTTCGCCAAGATTTTTTGCTTGACTAACTGTTTCCATGGAAACAAGAAAATTCAAAATTCAAAATGGCGGAAAAACTAATGACTTAAAAGCTAAATTAATTCTTTTATCGTAGTGAATTTAGCCCTGCATGCGGTCCTTTTTTTGGGGAAAAATGTTTATGCAGTAACAAAGTTGTTGCTAGATGGCACAAGAAGTGTGTTATGTCACCTCATCTGGGAAAAAATGAGTAAAATAATTGCCATACAGCCATAAAGCTGTCAAAAGTCAGAAAAAAATTGCCTCGGGAGACTACCCTGTATCAAATACCAGCTCTCAGTGACTATGAAAATAAGTTCGTTTCCCACCCATTTTGGGGGAACTAACCGGAATGTGTGTCCTCTGTGCCGAAAACATAAAAAAAATTGAAGTAGAAATGAAAAAATACATCAATTTTTAAAACAATTCTTTCTTTGTCCTAAACTATACATTCAGGACACACATTCCAGTTAGACTGATAAACTTGAATATACGTGCTTTCTAAAGCATACAATTTCTAATGCTAACATTATTCCCAGACCCATCTCCCAAGTCCGCAAAGATAAGTAACACAATATCAAGGATGTTATGGTCACGTGACCGTTTCCATAGCAACAAAATGCTGCAGTTTGTTAACACTAGGCCTAACTATTATTGTAGCAAGTTTGGTGGAGGTTGCTTTAGTATATGATGAGTAATTGCCATTTATGTCATATTTTGCTAAAATGAGCTGGAGCCATGACTTAAGTGCACTGAGGAGCACCGCAAACATGATTCCCGACTTGGTAAGACCAGAAATTTCTATTTAGAAGGTGTCTTTTAGTCTTGAGTTTAGCTCTCAAAACATCATATTAAGCTCTAAAACGATGCTGTTATTGATTTAAACAGCTTTTTTGCAATCAAATTGCTTCCAGAACGCTTAAAACGCGATTTTTAGGATTCTGAGATAACTTTTTTTACTTGCAAAGAAAGTTTTAGGTTTTTCATTCCAGCATGTTTTTTTCGCTCATTTCGATAGTTAGAGGACCGCAAACATGATTTCCGGCTTGGCAAGACTAGAAATTTTTATTTAGGTGTCTTTTAGTCTTGAGTTTAGCCCTCAAAACATCATTTTAAGCTCTAATACGTTGCCGTTATTGATTTAGACAGCTTTTTTGCGCTCAAATCGCTTCCAGAACGCTTAAAACGCGCTTTTGATGATTCTGAGATCATTTTTTTCACTTGCAAAGAAAGTTTTAGGTTTTTTATTCCAGCACGTTATTTCGCTCATTTCGATAGTTAGAGCACCGCAAACATGTTTCCCGACTTGGTAAGATCAGAAATTTCGATTTAGAAGGTGTCTTTTAGTCTTGAGGTTAGCCCTCAAAACATCATTTTAAGCTCTAAAACGATGCCGTTATTGATTTAGACAGCTTTCTTGCTATCAAATTGCTTCCAGAACGCTTAAAACGCGATTTTGATGATTCTGAGATCATTTTTTCTCACTTGCAAAGAAACTTTTAGGTTTTTTATTCCAGCACGTTATTTCGCTCATTTCGATAGTTAGAGCACCGCAAACATGATTCCCGACTTGGTAAGACCAGAAATTTCGATTTAGAAGGTGTCTTTTAGTCTTGAGTTTAGCCCTCAAAACATCATTTTAAGCTCTAAAACGATGCTGTTATTGATTTAAACAGCTTTTTTGCTATCAAATTGCTTCCAGAACGCTTAAAACGCGATTTTTATGATTCTGAGATAACTTTTTTTACTTGCAAAGAAAGTTTTAGGTTTTTCATTCCAGCATGTTTTTTTCGCTCATTTCGATAGTTAGGAGACCGCAAACATGATTTCCGCCTTGGCAAGATCAGAAATTTTTATTTAGGTGTCTTTTAGTCTTGAGTTTAGCCCTAAAAACATCATTTTAGGCTCCAATACGTTGCCGTTATTGATTTAGACAGCTTTTTTGCGCTCAAATCGCTTCCAGAACGCTTAAAACGCGATTTTGATGATTCTGAGATAATTTTTTTTCACTTGTAAAGCAAGTTTTAGGTTTTTCAATCCAGCATGTTATTTCGCTCATTTCGATAATTAGGGCACCGCAAACATGACTCCCGACTTGGTAAGATCAAAAATTTCGATTTAGAAGGTGTCTTTTAGTCTTGAGTTTAGCCTTCAAAACATCATTTTAAGCTCTAAAACTATGCCGTTATTGATTTAGACAGCTTTTTTGCTATCAAATTGCTTCCAGAACGCTTAAAGCGCGATTTTGATGATTCTGAGATAACTTTTTGTACTTGCAAAGAAAGTTTTAGGTTTTTCATTCCAGCATGTTTTTTTCGCTCATTTCGACTGTTAGAGCACCGCAAACATGATTTTCGTCTTGGTAAGATCAGAAATTTTTATTTAGAAGGTGTCTTTTAGTCTTGAGTTTAGCCCTCAAAAAATCATTTTAAGCTCTAATACGTTTCCGTTATTGATTTAGACAGCTTTTTCGCTATCAAATTGCTTCCAGAACGCTTAAAACGCGATTTTGATGATTCTGAGATAACTTTTTTTACTTGCAAAGAAAGTTTTAGGTTTTTTATTCCAGCACGTTATTTTGCTTATTTCGATAGTTAGAGCACCGCAAACATGATTCCCGACTTGGTAAGATCAGAAATTTCGATTTAGAAGGTGTCTTTTAGTCTTGAGTTTACCCATCAAAACATCATTTTAAGCTCTAAAACGATGCCGTTATTGATTTAGACAGCTTTCTTGCTATCAAATTGCTTCCAGAACGCTTAAAACGCGATTTTGATGATTCTGAGATCATTTTTTTTCACTTGCAAAGAAAGTTTTAGGTTTTTTATTCCAGCACGTTATTTCGCTCATTTCAATAGTTAGAGCACCGCAAACATGATTCCCGACTTGGTAAGACCAGAAATTTCGATTTAGAAGGTGTCTTTTAGTCTTGAGTTTAGCCCTCAAAACATCATTTTAAGCTCTAAAACGATGCTGTTATTGATTTAAACAGCTTTTTTGCTATCAAATTGCTTCCAGAACGCTTAAAACGCGATTTTTAGGATTCTGAGATAACTTTTTTTACTTGCAACGAAAGTTTTAGGTTTTTCATTCCAGCATGTTTTTTTCGCTCATTTCGATAGTTAGAGCACCGCAAATATGATTTCCGGCTTGGTAAGATCAGAAATTTCGATTTAGAAGGTGCTTTTAGTCTTGAGTTTAGCCCTCAAAACATCATTTTAAGCTCTAATACGTTGCCGTTATTAATTTAGACAACTTTTTTGCGCTCAAATAGCTTCCAGAACGCTTAAAACGCGATTTTGATGATTCTGAGATCATTTTTTTTCACTTGCAAAGAAAGTTTTAGGTTTTTTATTCCACCACGTTATTTCGCTCATTTCGATAGTTAGAGCACCGCAAACATGATTCCCGACTTGGTAAGACCAGAAATTTCGATTTAGAAGGTGTCTTTTAGTCTTGAGTTTAGCCCTCAAAACATCATTTTAAGCTCTAAAACGATGCCGTTATTGATTTAGACAGCTTTTTTGCTATCAAATTGCTTCCAGAACGCTTAAAGCGCGATTTCGATGATTCTGAGATCATTTTTTTTCACTTGTAAAGAAAGTTTTAGGTTTTTCATTCCAGCATGTTGTTTCGCTCATTTCGATAGTTAGGGCACCGCAAACATGATTCCCGACTTGGTAAGATCAAAAAATTCGATTTAGAAGGTGTCTTTTAGTCTTGAGTTTAGCCCTCAAAACATCATTTTAAGCTCTAAAACGTTGCCGTTATTGATTTAGACAGCTTTTTCGCTATCAAATTGCTTCCAGAACGCTTAAAACGCGATTTTGATGATTCTGAGATAACTTTTTTTACTTGCAAAGAAAGTTTTAGGTTTTTCATTCCAGCATGCTTTTTTCGCTCATTTGGATAGTTAGAGGACCGCAAACATTATTTCCGACTTGGTAAGATCAGAAATTTTTATTTAGAAGGTGTCTTTTAGTCTTGAGTTTAGCCCTCAAAACATCATTTTAACCTCTAAAACGTTGCCGTTATTGATTTAGACAACTTTTTTGCGCTCAAATCGCTTCATGAACGCTTAAAAAGCGATTTTGATGATTCTGAGATTACTTTTTTTCACTTGCAAAGAATGTTTTAGCTTTTTCATTCAACATTTTATTTCGCTTATTTCGACAGTTAGAGCACCGCAAACATGATTTTCGTCTTGGTAAGATCAGAAATTTCGATTTAGAAGGTGCTTTTACTCTTGAGTTTAGCCCTTAAAACATCATTTTAAGCTCTAAAACGATGCCGTTATTGATTTAAAATGCTTTTTTGCTATCAAATTGCTTCCAGAACGCTTAAAACGCGATTTTTAGGATTCTGAGATAACTTTTTTTACTTGCAATGAAAGTTTTAGGTTTTTCATTCCAGCATGTTTTTTCCGCTCATTTCGATAGTTAGAGGACCGCAAACATGATTTCCGGCTTGGTAAGATCAGAAATTTCGATTTAGAAGGTGCTTTTAGTCTTGAGTTTAGCCCTCAAAACATCATTTTAAGCTCTAATACGTTGCCGTTATTAATTTAGACAACTTTTTTGCGCTCAAATCGCTTCCAGAACGCTTAAAACGCGATTTTGATGATTCTGAGATCATTTTTTTCCACTTGCAAAGAAAGTTTTAGGTTTTTCATTCCAGCACGTTTTTTCGCTCATTTCGATAGTTAGAGCACCGCAAACATGATTCCCGACTTGGTAAGACCAGAAATTTCGATTTAGAAGGTGTCTTTCAGTCTTGAGTTTAGCCCTCAAAACATCATTTTAAGCTCTAAAACGATGCCGTTATTGATTTAGACAGCTTTTTTGCTATCAAATTGCTTCCAGAACGCTTAAAGCGCGATTTCGATGATTCTGAGATCATTTTTTTTCACTTGTAGAGAAAGTTTTAGCTTTTTCATTCAACATTTTATTTCGTTCATTTCGACAGTTAGATCACCGCAAACATGATTTTCGTTATGGTAAGATCAGAAATTTTGATTTAGAAGGTGCTTTTAGTCTTGAGTTTAGCACTCAAAACATCATTTTAAGCTCTAAAACGATGCTGTTATTGATTTAAACAGCTTTTTTGCGCTCATATCGCTCCCAGAACGCTTAAAACGCGATTTTGATGATTCTGAGATCATTTTTTTTCACTTGCAAAGAAAGTTTTAGGTTTTTTATTCCAGCACGTTATTTCCGTCATTTCGATAGTTAGAGCACCGCAAACATGATTCCCGACTTGGTAAGATCAGAAATTTCGATTTAGAAGGTGTCTTTTAGTCTTGAGTTTAGCCCTCAAAACATCATTTTAAGCTCTAAAACTATGCCGTTATTAATTTAGACAGCTTTTTTGCTATCAAATTGCTTCCAGAACGCTTAAAGCGCGATTTTGATGATTCTGAGATAACTTTTTGTCCTTGCAAAGAAAGTTTTAGGTTTTTCATTCCAGCATGTTTTTTTCGCTCATTTCGACTGTTAGAGCACCGCAAACATGATTTTCGTCTTGGTAAGATCAGAAATTTTTATTTAGAAGGTGTCTTTTAGTCTTGAGTTTAGCTTTCAAAAAATCATTTTAAGCTCTAATACGTTTCCGTTATTGATTTAGACAGCTTTTTTGCGCTCAAATCGCTTCCAGAACGCTTAAAACGCGATTTTTGATGATTCACAGATCATTTTTTTTCACTTGCAAAGAAAGTTTTAGGTTTTTTATTCCAGCACGTTATTTCGCTTATTTCGATAGTTAGACTCAGTGAACTTAAGTCCTGGCTTTAAAAACGAATTTTACCCCCTGCAACGTGGGTTCCGAAGTTTCGTGAATTCGCGTGGATTTCACGTGGATTTCGCGTGGATACTAACAAGTGTTAGCTACGAGCAACTAGTGAACTAGGTCACACAGTAGAACAGTTTTTACTTTAATAAGACAAAGGTAAAGTGGAGTTAAAAGAGTCATCTACACGATAAATGAATTATATTTAACGTTTTGAACAATATTTGCAGATATACAAAAGCAATTTTATTGCCTTCCTTGTTTACATTTATACATGACAAAACTTGAATTTTGCTTGTATATTTTTCTCACATGAAACAAAAGAAGTTGAAAAGATTATATTTTAACTTTTAAAAACGAACTTTAAAAGCAAAATCGATAAAATTTTGCCGTTTTCGCCAAGATTTTTTGCTTGACTAACTGTTTCCATGGAAACAAGAAAATTCAAAATTCAAAATGGCGGAAAAACTAATGACTTAAAAGCTAAATTAATTCTTTTATCGTAGTGAATTTAGCCCTGCATGCGGTCCTTTTTTTGGGGAAAAATGTTTATGCAGTAACAAAGTTGTTGCTAGATGGCACAAGAAGTGTGTTATGTCACCTCATCTGGGAAAAAATGAGTAAAATAATTGCCATGCAGCCATAAAGCTGTCAAAAGTCAGAAAAAAATTGCCTCGGGAGACTACCCTGTATCAAATACCAGCTCTCAGTGACTATGAAAATAAGTTCGTTTCCCACCCATTTTGGGGGAACTAACCGGAATGTGTGTCCTCTGTGCCGAAAACATAAAAAAAATTGAAGTAGAAATGAAAAAATACATCAATTTTTAAAACAATTCTTTCTTTGTCCTAAACTATACATTCAGGACACACATTCCAGTTAGACTGATAAACTTGAATATACGTGCTTTCTAAAGCATACAATTTCTAATGCTAACATTATTCCCAGACCCATCTCCCAAGTCCGCAAAGATAAGTAACACAATATCAAGGATGTTATGGTCACGTGACCGTTTCCATAGCAACAAAATGCTGCAGTTTGTTAACACTAGGCCTAACTATTATTGTAGCAAGTTTGGTGGAGGTTGCTTTAGTATATGATGAGTAATTGCCATTTATGTCATATTTTGCTAAAATGAGCTGGAGCCATGACTTAAGTGCACTGAGGAGCACCGCAAACATGATTCCCGACTTGGTAAGACCAGAAATTTCTATTTAGAAGGTGTCTTTTAGTCTTGAGTTTAGCTCTCAAAACATCATATTAAGCTCTAAAACGATGCTGTTATTGATTTAAACAGCTTTTTTGCAATCAAATTGCTTCCAGAACGCTTAAAACGCGATTTTTAGGATTCTGAGATAACTTTTTTTACTTGCAAAGAAAGTTTTAGGTTTTTCATTCCAGCATGTTTTTTTCGCTCATTTCGATAGTTAGAGGACCGCAAACATGATTTCCGGCTTGGCAAGACTAGAAATTTTTATTTAGGTGTCTTTTAGTCTTGAGTTTAGCCCTCAAAACATCATTTTAAGCTCTAATACGTTGCCGTTATTGATTTAGACAGCTTTTTTGCGCTCAAATCGCTTCCAGAACGCTTAAAACGCGCTTTTGATGATTCTGAGATCATTTTTTTCACTTGCAAAGAAAGTTTTAGGTTTTTTATTCCAGCACGTTATTTCGCTCATTTCGATAGTTAGAGCACCGCAAACATGTTTCCCGACTTGGTAAGATCAGAAATTTCGATTTAGAAGGTGTCTTTTAGTCTTGAGGTTAGCCCTCAAAACATCATTTTAAGCTCTAAAACGATGCCGTTATTGATTTAGACAGCTTTCTTGCTATCAAATTGCTTCCAGAACGCTTAAAACGCGATTTTGATGATTCTGAGATCATTTTTTCTCACTTGCAAAGAAACTTTTAGGTTTTTTATTCCAGCACGTTATTTCGCTCATTTCGATAGTTAGAGCACCGCAAACATGATTCCCGACTTGGTAAGACCAGAAATTTCGATTTAGAAGGTGTCTTTTAGTCTGGAGTTTAGCCCTCAAAACATCATTTTAAGCTCTAAAACGATGCTGTTATTGATTTAAACAGCTTTTTTGCTATCAAATTGCTTCCAGAACGCTTAAAACGCGATTTTTATGATTCTGAGATAACTTTTTTTACTTGCAAAGAAAGTTTTAGGTTTTTCATTCCAGCATGTTTTTTTCGCTCATTTCGATAGTTAGGAGACCGCAAACATGATTTCCGCCTTGGCAAGATCAGAAATTTTTATTTAGGTGTCTTTTAGTCTTGAGTTTAGCCCTCAAAACATCATTTTAGGCTCCAATACGTTGCCGTTATTGATTTAGACAGCTTTTTTGCGCTCAAATCGCTTCCAGAACGCTTAAAACGCGATTTTGATGATTCTGAGATAATTTTTTTTCACTTGTAAAGCAAGTTTTAGGTTTTTCAATCCAGCATGTTATTTCGCTCATTTCGATAGTTAGGGCACCGCAAACATGACTCCCGACTTGGTAAGATCAAAAATTTCGATTTAGAAGGTGTCTTTTAGTCTTGAGTTTAGCCTTCAAAACATCATTTTAAGCTCTAAAACTATGCCGTTATTGATTTAGGCAGCTTTTTTGCTATCAAATTGCTTCCAGAACGCTTAAAGCGCGATTTTGATAATTCTGAGATAACTTTTTGTACTTGCAAAGAAAGTTTTAGGTTTTTCATTCCAGCATGTTTTTTTCGCTCATTTCGACTGTTAGAGCACCGCAAACATGATTTTCGTCTTGGTAAGATCAGAAATTTTTATTTAGAAGGTGTCTTTTAGTCTTGAGTTTAGCCCTCAAAAAATCATTTTAAGCTCTAATACGTTTCCGTTATTGATTTAGACAGCTTTTTCGCTATCAAATTGCTTCCAGAACGCTTAAAACGCGATTTTGATGATTCTGAGATAACTTTTTTTACTTGCAAAGAAAGTTTTAGGTTTTTTATTCCAGCACGTTATTTTGCTTATTTCGATAGTTAGAGCACCGCAAACATGATTCCCGACTTGGTAAGATCAGAAATTTCGATTTAGAAGGTGTCTTTTAGTCTTGAGTTTACCCATCAAAACATCATTTTAAGCTCTAAAACGATGCCGTTATTGATTTAGACAGCTTTCTTGCTATCAAATTGCTTCCAGAACGCTTAAAACGCGATTTTGATGATTCTGAGATCATTTTTTTTCACTTGCAAAGAAAGTTTTAGGTTTTTTATTCCAGCACGTTATTTCGCTCATTTCAATAGTTAGAGCACCGCAAACATGATTCCCGACTTGGTAAGACCAGAAATTTCGATTTAGAAGGTGTCTTTTAGTCTTGAGTTTAGCCCTCAAAACATCATTTTAAGCTCTAAAACGATGCTGTTATTGATTTAAACAGCTTTTTTGCTATCAAATTGCTTCCAGAACGCTTAAAACGCGATTTTTAGGATTCTGAGATAACTTTTTTTACTTGCAACGAAAGTTTTAGGTTTTTCATTCCAGCATGTTTTTTTCGCTCATTTCGATAGTTAGAGCACCGCAAATATGATTTCCGGCTTGGTAAGATCAGAAATTTCGATTTAGAAGGTGCTTTTAGTCTTGAGTTTAGCCCTCAAAACATCATTTTAAGCTCTAATACGTTGCCGTTATTAATTTAGACAACTTTTTTGCGCTCAAATAGCTTCCAGAACGCTTAAAACGCGATTTTGATGATTCTGAGATCATTTTTTTTCACTTGCAAAGAAAGTTTTAGGTTTTTTATTCCACCACGTTATTTCGCTCATTTCGATAGTTAGAGCACCGCAAACATGATTCCCGACTTGGTAAGACCAGAAATTTCGATTTAGAAGGTGTCTTTTAGTCTTGAGTTTAGCCCTCAAAACATCATTTTAAGCTCTAAAACGATGCCGTTATTGATTTAGACAGCTTTTTTGCTATCAAATTGCTTCCAGAACGCTTAAAGCGCGATTTCGATGATTCTGAGATCATTTTTTTTCACTTGTAAAGAAAGTTTTAGGTTTTTCATTCCAGCATGTTGTTTCGCTCATTTCGATAGTTAGGGCACCGCAAACATGATTCCCGACTTGGTAAGATCAAAAAATTCGATTTAGAAGGTGTCTTTTAGTCTTGAGTTTAGCCCTCAAAACATCATTTTAAGCTCTAAAACGTTGCCGTTATTGATTTAGACAGCTTTTTCGCTATCAAATTGCTTCCAGAACGCTTAAAACGCGATTTTGATGATTCTGAGATAACTTTTTTTACTTGCAAAGAAAGTTTTAGGTTTTTCATTCCAGCATGCTTTTTTCGCTCATTTGGATAGTTAGAGGACCGCAAACATTATTTCCGACTTGGTAAGATCAGAAATTTTTATTTAGAAGGTGTCTTTTAGTCTTGAGTTTAGCCCTCAAAACATCATTTTAACCTCTAAAACGTTGCCGTTATTGATTTAGACAACTTTTTTGCGCTCAAATCGCTTCATGAACGCTTAAAAAGCGATTTTGATGATTCTGAGATTACTTTTTTTCACTTGCAAAGAATGTTTTAGCTTTTTCATTCAACATTTTATTTCGCTTATTTCGACAGTTAGAGCACCGCAAACATGATTTTCGTCTTGGTAAGATCAGAAATTTCGATTTAGAAGGTGCTTTTACTCTTGAGTTTAGCCCTTAAAACATCATTTTAAGCTCTAAAACGATGCCGTTATTGATTTAAAATGCTTTTTTGCTATCAAATTGCTTCCAGAACGCTTAAAACGCGATTTTTAGGATTCTGAGATAACTTTTTTTACTTGCAATGAAAGTTTTAGGTTTTTCATTCCAGCATGTTTTTTCCGCTCATTTCGATAGTTAGAGGACCGCAAACATGATTTCCGGCTTGGTAAGATCAGAAATTTCGATTTAGAAGGTGCTTTTAGTCTTGAGTTTAGCCCTCAAAACATCATTTTAAGCTCTAATACGTTGCCGTTATTAATTTAGACAACTTTTTTGCGCTCAAATCGCTTCCAGAACGCTTAAAACGCGATTTTGATGATTCTGAGATCATTTTTTTCCACTTGCAAAGAAAGTTTTAGGTTTTTCATTCCAGCACGTTTTTTCGCTCATTTCGATAGTTAGAGCACCGCAAACATGATTCCCGACTTGGTAAGACCAGAAATTTCGATTTAGAAGGTGTCTTTCAGTCTTGAGTTTAGCCCTCAAAACATCATTTTAAGCTCTAAAACGATGCCGTTATTGATTTAGACAGCTTTTTTGCTATCAAATTGCTTCCAGAACGCTTAAAGCGCGATTTCGATGATTCTGAGATCATTTTTTTTCACTTGTAGAGAAAGTTTTAGCTTTTTCATTCAACATTTTATTTCGTTCATTTCGACAGTTAGATCACCGCAAACATGATTTTCGTTATGGTAAGATCAGAAATTTTGATTTAGAAGGTGCTTTTAGTCTTGAGTTTAGCACTCAAAACATCATTTTAAGCTCTAAAACGATGCTGTTATTGATTTAAACAGCTTTTTTGCGCTCATATCGCTCCCAAAACGCTTAAAACGCGATTTTGATGATTCTGAGATCATTTTTTTTCACTTGCAAAGAAAGTTTTAGGTTTTTTATTCCAGCACGTTATTTCCGTCATTTCGATAGTTAGAGCACCGCAAACATGATTCCCGACTTGGTAAGATCAGAAATTTCGATTTAGAAGGTGTCTTTTAGTCTTGAGTTTAGCCCTCAAAACATCATTTTAAGCTCTAAAACTATGCCGTTATTAATTTAGACAGCTTTTTTGCTATCAAATTGCTTCCAGAACGCTTAAAGCGCGATTTTGATGATTCTGAGATAACTTTTTGTCCTTGCAAAGAAAGTTTTAGGTTTTTCATTCCAGCATGTTTTTTTCGCTCATTTCGACTGTTAGAGCACCGCAAACATGATTTTCGTCTTGGTAAGATCAGAAATTTTTATTTAGAAGGTGTCTTTTAGTCTTGAGTTTAGCCCTCAAAAAATCATTTTAAGCTCTAATACGTTTCCGTTATTGATTTAGACAGCTTTTTTGCGCTCAAATCGCTTCCAGAACGCTTAAAACGCGATTTTTGATGATTCACAGATCATTTTTTTTCACTTGCAAAGAAAGTTTTAGGTTTTTTATTCCAGCACGTTATTTCGCTTATTTCGATAGTTAGACTCAGTGAACTTAAGTCCTGGCTTTAAAAACGAATTTTACCCCCTGCAACGTGGGTTCCGAAGTTTCGTGAATTCGCGTGGATTTCACGTGGATTTCGCGTGGATACTAACAAGTGTTAGCTACGAGCAACTAGTGAACTAGGTCACACAGTAGAACAGTTTTTACTTTAATAAGACAAAGGTAAAGTGGAGTTAAAAGAGTCATCTACACGATAAATGAATTATATTTAACGTTTTGAACAATATTTGCAGATATACAAAAGCAATTTTATTGCCTTCCTTGTTTACATTTATACATGACAAAACTTGAATTTTGCTTGTATATTTTTCTCACATGAAACAAAAGAAGTTGAAAAGATTATATTTTAACTTTTAAAAACGAACTTTAAAAGCAAAATCGATAAAATTTTGCCGTTTTCGCCAAGATTTTTTGCTTGACTAACTGTTTCCATGGAAACAAGAAAATTCAAAATTCAAAATGGCGGAAAAACTAATGACTTAAAAGCTAAATTAATTCTTTTATCGTAGTGAATTTAGCCCTGCATGCGGTCCTTTTTTTGGGGAAAAATGTTTATGCAGTAACAAAGTTGTTGCTAGATGGCACAAGAAGTGTGTTATGTCACCTCATCTGGGAAAAAATGAGTAAAATAATTGCCATACAGCCATAAAGCTGTCAAAAGTCAGAAAAAAATTGCCTCGGGAGACTACCCTGTATCAAATACCAGCTCTCAGTGACTATGAAAATAAGTTCGTTTCCCACCCATTTTGGGGGAACTAACCGGAATGTGTGTCCTCTGTGCCGAAAACATAAAAAAAATTGAAGTAGAAATGAAAAAATACATCAATTTTTAAAACAATTCTTTCTTTGTCCTAAACTATACATTCAGGACACACATTCCAGTTAGACTGATAAACTTGAATATACGTGCTTTCTAAAGCATACAATTTCTAATGCTAACATTATTCCCAGACCCATCTCCCAAGTCCGCAAAGATAAGTAACACAATATCAAGGATGTTATGGTCACGTGACCGTTTCCATAGCAACAAAATGCTGCAGTTTGTTAACACTAGGCCTAACTATTATTGTAGCAAGTTTGGTGGAGGTTGCTTTAGTATATGATGAGTAATTGCCATTTATGTCATATTTTGCTAAAATGAGCTGGAGCCATGACTTAAGTGCACTGAGGAGCACCGCAAACATGATTCCCGACTTGGTAAGACCAGAAATTTCTATTTAGAAGGTGTCTTTTAGTCTTGAGTTTAGCTCTCAAAACATCATATTAAGCTCTAAAACGATGCTGTTATTGATTTAAACAGCTTTTTTGCAATCAAATTGCTTCCAGAACGCTTAAAACGCGATTTTTAGGATTCTGAGATAACTTTTTTTACTTGCAAAGAAAGTTTTAGGTTTTTCATTCCAGCATGTTTTTTTCGCTCATTTCGATAGTTAGAGGACCGCAAACATGATTTCCGGCTTGGCAAGACTAGAAATTTTTATTTAGGTGTCTTTTAGTCTTGAGTTTAGCCCTCAAAACATCATTTTAAGCTCTAATACGTTGCCGTTATTGATTTAGACAGCTTTTTTGCGCTCAAATCGCTTCCAGAACGCTTAAAACGCGCTTTTGATGATTCTGAGATCATTTTTTTCACTTGCAAAGAAAGTTTTAGGTTTTTTATTCCAGCACGTTATTTCGCTCATTTCGATAGTTAGAGCACCGCAAACATGTTTCCCGACTTGGTAAGATCAGAAATTTCGATTTAGAAGGTGTCTTTTAGTCTTGAGGTTAGCCCTCAAAACATCATTTTAAGCTCTAAAACGATGCCGTTATTGATTTAGACAGCTTTCTTGCTATCAAATTGCTTCCAGAACGCTTAAAACGCGATTTTGATGATTCTGAGATCATTTTTTCTCACTTGCAAAGAAACTTTTAGGTTTTTTATTCCAGCACGTTATTTCGCTCATTTCGATAGTTAGAGCACCGCAAACATGATTCCCGACTTGGTAAGACCAGAAATTTCGATTTAGAAGGTGTCTTTTAGTCTTGAGTTTAGCCCTTAAAACATCATTTTAAGCTCTAAAACGATGCTGTTATTGATTTAAACAGCTTTTTTGCTATCAAATTGCTTCCAGAACGCTTAAAACGCGATTTTTATGATTCTGAGATAACTTTTTTTACTTGCAAAGAAAGTTTTAGGTTTTTCATTCCAGCATGTTTTTTTCGCTCATTTCGATAGTTAGGAGACCGCAAACATGATTTCCGCCTTGGCAAGATCAGAAATTTTTATTTAGGTGTCTTTTAGTCTTGAGTTTAGCCCTCAAAACATCATTTTAGGCTCCAATACGTTGCCGTTATTGATTTAGACAGCTTTTTTGCGCTCAAATCGCTTCCAGAACGCTTAAAACGCGATTTTGATGATTCTGAGATAATTTTTTTTCACTTGTAAAGCAAGTTTTAGGTTTTTCAATCCAGCATGTTATTTCGCTCATTTCGATAGTTAGGGCACCGCAAACATGACTCCCGACTTGGTAAGATCAAAAATTTCGATTTAGAAGGTGTCTTTTAGTCTTGAGTTTAGCCTTCAAAACATCATTTTAAGCTCTAAAACTATGCCGTTATTGATTTAGACAGCTTTTTTGCTATCAAATTGCTTCCAGAACGCTTAAAGCGCGATTTTGATAATTCTGAGATAACTTTTTGTACTTGCAAAGAAAGTTTTAGGTTTTTCATTCCAGCATGTTTTTTTCGCTCATTTCGACTGTTAGAGCACCGCAAACATGATTTTCGTCTTGGTAAGATCAGAAATTTTTATTTAGAAGGTGTCTTTTAGTCTTGAGTTTAGCCCTCAAAAAATCATTTTAAGCTCTAATACGTTTCCGTTATTGATTTAGACAGCTTTTTCGCTATCAAATTGCTTCCAGAACGCTTAAAACGCGATTTTGATGATTCTGAGATAACTTTTTTTACTTGCAAAGAAAGTTTTAGGTTTTTTATTCCAGCACGTTATTTCGCTTATTTCGATAGTTAGAGCACCGCAAACATGATTCCCGACTTGGTAAGATCAGAAATTTCGATTTAGAAGGTGTCTTTTAGTCTTGAGTTTACCCATCAAAACATCATTTTAAGCTCTAAAACGATGCCGTTATTGATTTAGACAGCTTTCTTGCTATCAAATTGCTTCCAGAACGCTTAAAACGCGATTTTGATGATTCTGAGATCATTTTTTTTCACTTGCAAAGAAAGTTTTAGGTTTTTCATTCCAGCATGTTTTTTTCGCTCATTTCGATAGTTAGAGCACCGCAAATATGATTTCCGGCTTGGTAAGATCAGAAATTTCGATTTAGAAGGTGCTTTTAGTCTTGAGTTTAGCCCTCAAAACATCATTTTAAGCTCTAATACGTTGCCGTTATTAATTTAGACAACTTTTTTGCGCTCAAATAGCTTCCAGAACGCTTAAAACGCGATTTTGATGATTCTGAGATCATTTTTTTTCACTTGCAAAGAAAGTTTTAGGTTTTTTATTCCACCACGTTATTTCGCTCATTTCGATAGTTAGAGCACCGCAAACATGATTCCCGACTTGGTAAGACCAGAAATTTCGATTTAGAAGGTGTCTTTTAGTCTTGAGTTTAGCCCTCAAAACATCATTTTAAGCTCTAAAACGATGCCGTTATTGATTTAGACAGCTTTTTTGCTATCAAATTGCTTCCAGAACGCTTAAAGCGCGATTTCGATGATTCTGAGATCATTTTTTTTCACTTGTAAAGAAAGTTTTAGGTTTTTCATTCCAGCATGTTGTTTCGCTCATTTCGATAGTTAGGGCACCGCAAACATGATTCCCGACTTGGTAAGATCAAAAAATTCGATTTAGAAGGTGTCTTTTAGTCTTGAGTTTAGCCCTCAAAACATCATTTTAAGCTCTAAAACGTTGCCGTTATTGATTTAGACAGCTTTTTCGCTATCAAATTGCTTCCAGAACGCTTAAAACGCGATTTTGATGATTCTGAGATAACTTTTTTTACTTGCAAAGAAAGTTTTAGGTTTTTCATTCCAGCATGCTTTTTTCGCTCATTTGGATAGTTAGAGGACCGCAAACATTATTTCCGACTTGGTAAGATCAGAAATTTTTATTTAGAAGGTGTCTTTTAGTCTTGAGTTTAGCCCTCAAAACATCATTTTAACCTCTAAAACGTTGCCGTTATTGATTTAGACAACTTTTTTGCGCTCAAATCGCTTCATGAACGCTTAAAAAGCGATTTTGATGATTCTGAGATTACTTTTTTTCACTTGCAAAGAATGTTTTAGCTTTTTCATTCAACATTTTATTTCGCTTATTTCGACAGTTAGAGCACCGCAAACATGATTTTCGTCTTGGTAAGATCAGAAATTTCGATTTAGAAGGTGCTTTTACTCTTGAGTTTAGCCCTTAAAACATCATTTTAAGCTCTAAAACGATGCCGTTATTGATTTAAAATGCTTTTTTGCTATCAAATTGCTTCCAGAACGCTTAAAACGCGATTTTTAGGATTCTGAGATAACTTTTTTTACTTGCAATGAAAGTTTTAGGTTTTTCATTCCAGCATGTTTTTTCCGCTCATTTCGATAGTTAGAGGACCGCAAACATGATTTCCGGCTTGGTAAGATCAGAAATTTCGATTTAGAAGGTGCTTTTAGTCTTGAGTTTAGCCCTCAAAACATCATTTTAAGCTCTAATACGTTGCCGTTATTAATTTAGACAACTTTTTTGCGCTCAAATCGCTTCCAGAACGCTTAAAACGCGATTTTGATGATTCTGAGATCATTTTTTTCCACTTGCAAAGAAAGTTTTAGGTTTTTCATTCCAGCACGTTTTTTCGCTCATTTCGATAGTTAGAGCACCGCAAACATGATTCCCGACTTGGTAAGACCAGAAATTTCGATTTAGAAGGTGTCTTTCAGTCTTGAGTTTAGCCCTCAAAACATCATTTTAAGCTCTAAAACGATGCCGTTATTGATTTAGACAGCTTTTTTGCTATCAAATTGCTTCCAGAACGCTTAAAGCGCGATTTCGATGATTCTGAGATCATTTTTTTTCACTTGTAGAGAAAGTTTTAGCTTTTTCATTCAACATTTTATTTCGTTCATTTCGACAGTTAGATCACCGCAAACATGATTTTCGTTATGGTAAGATCAGAAATTTTGATTTAGAAGGTGCTTTTAGTCTTGAGTTTAGCACTCAAAACATCATTTTAAGCTCTAAAACGATGCTGTTATTGATTTAAACAGCTTTTTTGCGCTCATATCGCTCCCAGAACGCTTAAAACGCGATTTTGATGATTCTGAGATCATTTTTTTTCACTTGCAAAGAAAGTTTTAGGTTTTTTATTCCAGCACGTTATTTCCGTCATTTCGATAGTTAGAGCACCGCAAACATGATTCCCGACTTGGTAAGATCAGAAATTTCGATTTAGAAGGTGTCTTTTAGTCTTGAGTTTAGCCCTCAAAACATCATTTTAAGCTCTAAAACGATGCTGTTATTGATTTAAACAGCTTTTTTGCTATCAAATTGCTTCCAGAACGCTTAAAACGCGATTTTTATGATTCTGAGATAACTTTTTTTACTTGCAAAGAAAGTTTTAGGTTTTTCATTCCAGCATGTTTTTTTCGCTCATTTCGATAGTTAGGGGACCGCAAACATGATTTCCGCCTTGGCAAGATCAGAAATTTTTATTTAGGTGTCTTTTAGTCTTGAGTTTAGCCCTCAAAACATCATTTTAGGCTCCAATACGTTGCCGTTATTGATTTAGACAGCTTTTTTGCGCTCAAATCGCTTCCAGAACGCTTAAAACGCGATTTTGATGATTCTGAGATAATTTTTTTTCACTTGTAAAGCAAGTTTTAGGTTTTTCAATCCAGCATGTTATTTCGCTCATTTCGATAGTTAGGGCACCGCAAACATGACTCCCGACTTGGTAAGATCAAAAATTTCGATTTAGAAGGTGTCTTTTAGTCTTGAGTTTAGCCTTCAAAACATCATTTTAAGCTCTAAAACTATGCCGTTATTGATTTAGACAGCTTTTTTGCTATCAAATTGCTTCCAGAACGCTTAAAGCGCGATTTTGATGATTCTGAGATAACTTTTTGTACTTGCAAAGAAAGTTTTAGGTTTTTCATTCCAGCATGTTTTTTTCGCTCATTTCGATAGTTAGAGCACCGCAAATATGATTTCCGGCTTGGTAAGATCAGAAATTTCGATTTAGAAGGTGCTTTTAGTCTTGAGTTTAGCCCTCAAAACATCATTTTAAGCTCTAATACGTTGCCGTTATTAATTTAGACAACTTTTTTGCGCTCAAATAGCTTCCAGAACGCTTAAAACGCGATTTTGATGATTCTGAGATCATTTTTTTTCACTTGCAAAGAAAGTTTTAGGTTTTTTATTCCACCACGTTATTTCGCTCATTTCGATAGTTAGAGCACCGCAAACATGATTCCCGACTTGGTAAGACCAGAAATTTCGATTTAGAAGGTGTCTTTTAGTCTTGAGTTTAGCCCTCAAAACATCATTTTAAGCTCTAAAACGATGCCGTTATTGATTTAGACAGCTTTTTTGCTATCAAATTGCTTCCAGAACGCTTAAAGCGCGATTTCGATGATTCTGAGATCATTTTTTTTCACTTGTAAAGAAAGTTTTAGGTTTTTCATTCCAGCATGTTGTTTCGCTCATTTCGATAGTTAGGGCACCGCAAACATGATTCCCGACTTGGTAAGATCAAAAAATTCGATTTAGAAGGTGTCTTTTAGTCTTGAGTTTAGCCCTCAAAACATCATTTTAAGCTCTAAAACGTTGCCGTTATTGATTTAGACAGCTTTTTCGCTATCAAATTGCTTCCAGAACGCTTAAAACGCGATTTTGATGATTCTGAGATAACTTTTTTTACTTGCAAAGAAAGTTTTAGGTTTTTCATTCCAGCATGCTTTTTTCGCTCATTTGGATAGTTAGAGGACCGCAAACATTATTTCCGACTTGGTAAGATCAGAAATTTTTATTTAGAAGGTGTCTTTTAGTCTTGAGTTTAGCCCTCAAAACATCATTTTAACCTCTAAAACGTTGCCGTTATTGATTTAGACAACTTTTTTGCGCTCAAATCGCTTCATGAACGCTTAAAAAGCGATTTTGATGATTCTGAGATTACTTTTTTTCACTTGCAAAGAATGTTTTAGCTTTTTCATTCAACATTTTATTTCGCTTATTTCGACAGTTAGAGCACCGCAAACATGATTTTCGTCTTGGTAAGATCAGAAATTTCGATTTAGAAGGTGCTTTTACTCTTGAGTTTAGCCCTTAAAACATCATTTTAAGCTCTAAAACGATGCCGTTATTGATTTAAAATGCTTTTTTGCTATCAAATTGCTTCCAGAACGCTTAAAACGCGATTTTTAGGATTCTGAGATAACTTTTTTTACTTGCAATGAAAGTTTTAGGTTTTTCATTCCAGCATGTTTTTTCCGCTCATTTCGATAGTTAGAGGACCGCAAACATGATTTCCGGCTTGGTAAGATCAGAAATTTCGATTTAGAAGGTGCTTTTAGTCTTGAGTTTAGCCCTCAAAACATCATTTTAAGCTCTAATACGTTGCCGTTATTAATTTAGACAACTTTTTTGCGCTCAAATCGCTTCCAGAACGCTTAAAACGCGATTTTGATGATTCTGAGATCATTTTTTTCCACTTGCAAAGAAAGTTTTAGGTTTTTCATTCCAGCACGTTTTTTCGCTCATTTCGATAGTTAGAGCACCGCAAACATGATTCCCGACTTGGTAAGACCAGAAATTTCGATTTAGAAGGTGTCTTTCAGTCTTGAGTTTAGCCCTCAAAACATCATTTTAAGCTCTAAAACGATGCCGTTATTGATTTAGACAGCTTTTTTGCTATCAAATTGCTTCCAGAACGCTTAAAGCGCGATTTCGATGATTCTGAGATCATTTTTTTTCACTTGTAGAGAAAGTTTTAGCTTTTTCATTCAACATTTTATTTCGTTCATTTCGACAGTTAGATCACCGCAAACATGATTTTCGTTATGGTAAGATCAGAAATTTTGATTTAGAAGGTGCTTTTAGTCTTGAGTTTAGCACTCAAAACATCATTTTAAGCTCTAAAACGATGCTGTTATTGATTTAAACAGCTTTTTTGCGCTCATATCGCTCCCAGAACGCTTAAAACGCGATTTTGATGATTCTGAGATCATTTTTTTTCACTTGCAAAGAAAGTTTTAGGTTTTTTATTCCAGCACGTTATTTCCGTCATTTCGATAGTTAGAGCACCGCAAACATGATTCCCGACTTGGTAAGATCAGAAATTTCGATTTAGAAGGTGTCTTTTAGTCTTGAGTTTAGCCCTCAAAACATCATTTTAAGCTCTAAAACGATGCTGTTATTGATTTAAACAGCTTTTTTGCTATCAAATTGCTTCCAGAACGCTTAAAACGCGATTTTTATGATTCTGAGATAACTTTTTTTACTTGCAAAGAAAGTTTTAGGTTTTTCATTCCAGCATGTTTTTTTCGCTCATTTCGATAGTTAGGGGACCGCAAACATGATTTCCGCCTTGGCAAGATCAGAAATTTTTATTTAGGTGTCTTTTAGTCTTGAGTTTAGCCCTCAAAACATCATTTTAGGCTCCAATACGTTGCCGTTATTGATTTAGACAGCTTTTTTGCGCTCAAATCGCTTCCAGAACGCTTAAAACGCGATTTTGATGATTCTGAGATAATTTTTTTTCACTTGTAAAGCAAGTTTTAGGTTTTTCAATCCAGCATGTTATTTCGCTCATTTCGATAGTTAGGGCACCGCAAACATGACTCCCGACTTGGTAAGATCAAAAATTTCGATTTAGAAGGTGTCTTTTAGTCTTGAGTTTAGCCTTCAAAACATCATTTTAAGCTCTAAAACTATGCCGTTATTGATTTAGACAGCTTTTTTGCTATCAAATTGCTTCCAGAACGCTTAAAGCGCGATTTTGATGATTCTGAGATAACTTTTTGTACTTGCAAAGAAAGTTTTAGGTTTTTCATTCCAGCATGTTTTTTTCGCTCATTTCGACTGTTAGAGCACCGCAAACATGATTTTCGTCTTGGTAAGATCAGAAATTTTTATTTAGAAGGTGTCTTTTAGTCTTGAGTTTAGCCCTCAAAAAATCATTTTAAGCTCTAATACGTTTCCGTTATTGATTTAGACAGCTTTTTCGCTATCAAATTGCTTCCAGAACGCTTAAAACGCGATTTTGATGATTCTGAGATAACTTTTGTTTACTTGCAAAGAAAGTTTTAGGTTTTTCATTCCAGCATGTTTTTTTCGCTCATTTTGATAGTTAGAGGACCGCAAACATGATTTCCGACTTGGTAAGATCAGAAATTTTTATTTAGAAGGTGTCTTTTAGTGTTGAGTTTAGCCCTCAAAACATCATTTTAAGCTCTAAAACGTTGCCGTTATTGATTTAGACAGCTTTTTTGCTATCAAATTTCTTCCAGAACGCTTAAAACGCGATTTTGATGATTCTGAGATAACTTTTGTTTACTTGCAAAGAAAGTTTTAGGTTTTTCATTCCAGCATGTTTTTTTCGCTCATTTTGATAGTTAGAGGACCGCAAACATGATTTCCGACTTGGTAAGATCAGAAATTTTTATTTAGAAGGTGTCTTTTAGTCTTGAGTTTAGCCCTCAAAACATCATTTTAAGCTCTAAAACGTTGCCGTAATTGATTTAGACAAATTTTTTGCGCTCAAATCGCTTCCAGAACGCTTAAAAAGCGATTTTGATGATTCCGAGATCACTTTTTTTCACTTGCAAAGAATGTTTTAGCTTTTTCATTCAACATTTTATTTCGCTCATTTCGACAGTTAGAGCACTGCAAACATGATTTTCGTCTTGGTAAGATCAGAAATTTTGATTTAGAAGGTGCTTTTAGTCTTGAATTTAGCCCTCAAAACATCATTTTAAGCTGTAAAACGATGCTGTTATTGATTTAAACAGCTTTTTGCGCTCAAATCGCTTCCAGAACGCTTAAAACGCGATTTTGATGATTCTGAGATCATTTTTTGTCACTTGCAAAGAAAGTTTTAGGTCTTTTATTCCAGCACGTTATTTCACTCATTTCGATAGTTAGAGCACCGCAAACATGATTCCCGACTTGGTAAGTTCAGAATTTTCGATTTAGAAGGTGTCTTTTAGTGTTGAGTTTAGCCCTCAAAACATCATTTTAAGCTCTAAAACGTTGCCGTTATTGATTTAGACAGCTTTTTTGCTATCAAATTTCTTCCAGAACGCTTAAAACGCGATTTTGATGATTCTGAGATAACTTTTGTTTACTTGCAAAGAAAGTTTTAGGTTTTTCATTCCAGCATGTTTTTTTCGCTCATTTTGATAGTTAGAGGACCGCAAACATGATTTCCGACTTGGTAAGATCAGAAATTTTTATTTAGAAGGTGTCTTTTAGTGTTGAGTTTAGCCCTCAAAACATCATTTTAAGCTCTAAAACGTTGCCGTTATTGATTTAGACAGCTTTTTTGCTATCAAATTTCTTCCAGAACGCTTAAAACGCGATTTTGATGATTCTGAGATAACTTTTGTTTACTTGCAAAGAAAGTTTTAGGTTTTTCATTCCAGCATGTTTTTTTCGCTCATTTTGATAGTTAGAGGACCGCAAACATGATTTCCGACTTGGTAAGATCAGAAATTTTTATTTAGAAGGTGTCTTTTAGTCTTGAGTTTAGCCCTCAAAACATCATTTTAAGCTCTAAAACGTTGCCGTAATTGATTTAGACAAATTTTTTGCGCTCAAATCGCTTCCAGAACGCTTAAAAAGCGATTTTGATGATTCTGAGATCACTTTTTTTCACTTGCAAAGAATGTTTTAGCTTTTTCATTCAACATTTTATTTCGTTCATTTCGACAGTTAGATCACCGCAAACATGATTTTCGTTATGGTAAGATCAGAAATTTTGATTTAGAAGGTGCTTTTAGTCTTGAGTTTAGCACTCAAAACATCATTTTAAGCTCTAAAACGATGCTGTTATTGATTTAAACAGCTTTTTTGCGCTCATATCGCTCCCAGAACGCTTAAAACGCGATTTTGATGATTCTGAGATCATTTTTTTTCACTTGCAAAGAAAGTTTTAGGTTTTTTATTCCAGCACGTTATTTCACTCATTTCGACAGTTAGATCACCGCAAACATGATTTTCGTTATGGTAAGATCAGAAATTTTGATTTAGAAGGTGCTTTTAGTCTTGAGTTTAGCACTCAAAACATCATTTTAAGCTCTAAAACGATGCTGTTATTGATTTAAACAGCTTTTTTGCGCTCATATCGCTCCCAGAACGCTTAAAACGCGATTTTGATGATTCTGAGATCATTTTTTTTCACTTGCAAAGAAAGTTTTAGGTTTTTTATTCCAGCACGTTATTTCCGTCATTTCGATAGTTAGAGCACCGCAAACATGATTCCCGACTTGGTAAGATCAGAAATTTCGATTTAGAAGGTGTCTTTTAGTCTTGAGTTTAGCCCTCAAAACATCATTTTAAGCTCTAAAACTATGCCGTTATTAATTTAGACAGCTTTTTTGCTATCAAATTGCTTCCAGAACGCTTAAAGCGCGATTTTGATGATTCTGAGATAACTTTTTGTCCTTGCAAAGAAAGTTTTAGGTTTTTCATTCCAGCATGTTTTTTTCGCTCATTTCGACTGTTAGAGCACCGCAAACATGATTTTCGTCTTGGTAAGATCAGAAATTTTTATTTAGAAGGTGTCTTTTAGTCTTGAGTTTAGCTTTCAAAAAATCATTTTAAGCTCTAATACGTTTCCGTTATTGATTTAGACAGCTTTTTTGCGCTCAAATCGCTTCCAGAACGCTTAAAACGCGATTTTTGATGATTCACAGATCATTTTTTTTCACTTGCAAAGAAAGTTTTAGGTTTTTTATTCCAGCACGTTATTTCGCTTATTTCGATAGTTAGACTCAGTGAACTTAAGTCCTGGCTTTAAAAACGAATTTTACCCCCTGCAACGTGGGTTCCGAAGTTTCGTGAATTCGCGTGGATTTCACGTGGATTTCGCGTGGATACTAACAAGTGTTAGCTACGAGCAACTAGTGAACTAGGTCACACAGTAGAACAGTTTTTACTTTAATAAGACAAAGGTAAAGTGGAGTTAAAAGAGTCATCTACACGATAAATGAATTATATTTAACGTTTTGAACAATATTTGCAGATATACAAAAGCAATTTTATTGCCTTCCTTGTTTACATTTATACATGACAAAACTTGAATTTTGCTTGTATATTTTTCTCACATGAAACAAAAGAAGTTGAAAAGATTATATTTTAACTTTTAAAAACGAACTTTAAAAGCAAAATCGATAAAATTTTGCCGTTTTCGCCAAGATTTTTTGCTTGACTAACTGTTTCCATGGAAACAAGAAAATTCAAAATTCAAAATGGCGGAAAAACTAATGACTTAAAAGCTAAATTAATTCTTTTATCGTAGTGAATTTAGCCCTGCATGCGGTCCTTTTTTTGGGGAAAAATGTTTATGCAGTAACAAAGTTGTTGCTAGATGGCACAAGAAGTGTGTTATGTCACCTCATCTGGGAAAAAATGAGTAAAATAATTGCCATGCAGCCATAAAGCTGTCAAAAGTCAGAAAAAAATTGCCTCGGGAGACTACCCTGTATCAAATACCAGCTCTCAGTGACTATGAAAATAAGTTCGTTTCCCACCCATTTTGGGGGAACTAACCGGAATGTGTGTCCTCTGTGCCGAAAACATAAAAAAAATTGAAGTAGAAATGAAAAAATACATCAATTTTTAAAACAATTCTTTCTTTGTCCTAAACTATACATTCAGGACACACATTCCAGTTAGACTGATAAACTTGAATATACGTGCTTTCTAAAGCATACAATTTCTAATGCTAACATTATTCCCAGACCCATCTCCCAAGTCCGCAAAGATAAGTAACACAATATCAAGGATGTTATGGTCACGTGACCGTTTCCATAGCAACAAAATGCTGCAGTTTGTTAACACTAGGCCTAACTATTATTGTAGCAAGTTTGGTGGAGGTTGCTTTAGTATATGATGAGTAATTGCCATTTATGTCATATTTTGCTAAAATGAGCTGGAGCCATGACTTAAGTGCACTGAGGAGCACCGCAAACATGATTCCCGACTTGGTAAGACCAGAAATTTCTATTTAGAAGGTGTCTTTTAGTCTTGAGTTTAGCTCTCAAAACATCATATTAAGCTCTAAAACGATGCTGTTATTGATTTAAACAGCTTTTTTGCAATCAAATTGCTTCCAGAACGCTTAAAACGCGATTTTTAGGATTCTGAGATAACTTTTTTTACTTGCAAAGAAAGTTTTAGGTTTTTCATTCCAGCATGTTTTTTTCGCTCATTTCGATAGTTAGAGGACCGCAAACATGATTTCCGGCTTGGCAAGACTAGAAATTTTTATTTAGGTGTCTTTTAGTCTTGAGTTTAGCCCTCAAAACATCATTTTAAGCTCTAATACGTTGCCGTTATTGATTTAGACAGCTTTTTTGCGCTCAAATCGCTTCCAGAACGCTTAAAACGCGCTTTTGATGATTCTGAGATCATTTTTTTCACTTGCAAAGAAAGTTTTAGGTTTTTTATTCCAGCACGTTATTTCGCTCATTTCGATAGTTAGAGCACCGCAAACATGTTTCCCGACTTGGTAAGATCAGAAATTTCGATTTAGAAGGTGTCTTTTAGTCTTGAGGTTAGCCCTCAAAACATCATTTTAAGCTCTAAAACGATGCCGTTATTGATTTAGACAGCTTTCTTGCTATCAAATTGCTTCCAGAACGCTTAAAACGCGATTTTGATGATTCTGAGATCATTTTTTCTCACTTGCAAAGAAACTTTTAGGTTTTTTATTCCAGCACGTTATTTCGCTCATTTCGATAGTTAGAGCACCGCAAACATGATTCCCGACTTGGTAAGACCAGAAATTTCGATTTAGAAGGTGTCTTTTAGTCTGGAGTTTAGCCCTCAAAACATCATTTTAAGCTCTAAAACGATGCTGTTATTGATTTAAACAGCTTTTTTGCTATCAAATTGCTTCCAGAACGCTTAAAACGCGATTTTTATGATTCTGAGATAACTTTTTTTACTTGCAAAGAAAGTTTTAGGTTTTTCATTCCAGCATGTTTTTTTCGCTCATTTCGATAGTTAGGAGACCGCAAACATGATTTCCGCCTTGGCAAGATCAGAAATTTTTATTTAGGTGTCTTTTAGTCTTGAGTTTAGCCCTCAAAACATCATTTTAGGCTCCAATACGTTGCCGTTATTGATTTAGACAGCTTTTTTGCGCTCAAATCGCTTCCAGAACGCTTAAAACGCGATTTTGATGATTCTGAGATAATTTTTTTTCACTTGTAAAGCAAGTTTTAGGTTTTTCAATCCAGCATGTTATTTCGCTCATTTCGATAGTTAGGGCACCGCAAACATGACTCCCGACTTGGTAAGATCAAAAATTTCGATTTAGAAGGTGTCTTTTAGTCTTGAGTTTAGCCTTCAAAACATCATTTTAAGCTCTAAAACTATGCCGTTATTGATTTAGACAGCTTTTTTGCTATCAAATTGCTTCCAGAACGCTTAAAGCGCGATTTTGATAATTCTGAGATAACTTTTTGTACTTGCAAAGAAAGTTTTAGGTTTTTCATTCCAGCATGTTTTTTTCGCTCATTTCGACTGTTAGAGCACCGCAAACATGATTTTCGTCTTGGTAAGATCAGAAATTTTTATTTAGAAGGTGTCTTTTAGTCTTGAGTTTAGCCCTCAAAAAATCATTTTAAGCTCTAATACGTTTCCGTTATTGATTTAGACAGCTTTTTCGCTATCAAATTGCTTCCAGAACGCTTAAAACGCGATTTTGATGATTCTGAGATAACTTTTTTTACTTGCAAAGAAAGTTTTAGGTTTTTTATTCCAGCACGTTATTTTGCTTATTTCGATAGTTAGAGCACCGCAAACATGATTCCCGACTTGGTAAGATCAGAAATTTCGATTTAGAAGGTGTCTTTTAGTCTTGAGTTTACCCATCAAAACATCATTTTAAGCTCTAAAACGATGCCGTTATTGATTTAGACAGCTTTCTTGCTATCAAATTGCTTCCAGAACGCTTAAAACGCGATTTTGATGATTCTGAGATCATTTTTTTTCACTTGCAAAGAAAGTTTTAGGTTTTTTATTCCAGCACGTTATTTCGCTCATTTCAATAGTTAGAGCACCGCAAACATGATTCCCGACTTGGTAAGACCAGAAATTTCGATTTAGAAGGTGTCTTTTAGTCTTGAGTTTAGCCCTCAAAACATCATTTTAAGCTCTAAAACGATGCTGTTATTGATTTAAACAGCTTTTTTGCTATCAAATTGCTTCCAGAACGCTTAAAACGCGATTTTTAGGATTCTGAGATAACTTTTTTTACTTGCAACGAAAGTTTTAGGTTTTTCATTCCAGCATGTTTTTTTCGCTCATTTCGATAGTTAGAGCACCGCAAATATGATTTCCGGCTTGGTAAGATCAGAAATTTCGATTTAGAAGGTGCTTTTAGTCTTGAGTTTAGCCCTCAAAACATCATTTTAAGCTCTAATACGTTGCCGTTATTAATTTAGACAACTTTTTTGCGCTCAAATAGCTTCCAGAACGCTTAAAACGCGATTTTGATGATTCTGAGATCATTTTTTTTCACTTGCAAAGAAAGTTTTAGGTTTTTTATTCCACCACGTTATTTCGCTCATTTCGATAGTTAGAGCACCGCAAACATGATTCCCGACTTGGTAAGACCAGAAATTTCGATTTAGAAGGTGTCTTTTAGTCTTGAGTTTAGCCCTCAAAACATCATTTTAAGCTCTAAAACGATGCCGTTATTGATTTAGACAGCTTTTTTGCTATCAAATTGCTTCCAGAACGCTTAAAGCGCGATTTCGATGATTCTGAGATCATTTTTTTTCACTTGTAAAGAAAGTTTTAGGTTTTTCATTCCAGCATGTTGTTTCGCTCATTTCGATAGTTAGGGCACCGCAAACATGATTCCCGACTTGGTAAGATCAAAAAATTCGATTTAGAAGGTGTCTTTTAGTCTTGAGTTTAGCCCTCAAAACATCATTTTAAGCTCTAAAACGTTGCCGTTATTGATTTAGACAGCTTTTTCGCTATCAAATTGCTTCCAGAACGCTTAAAACGCGATTTTGATGATTCTGAGATAACTTTTTTTACTTGCAAAGAAAGTTTTAGGTTTTTCATTCCAGCATGCTTTTTTCGCTCATTTGGATAGTTAGAGGACCGCAAACATTATTTCCGACTTGGTAAGATCAGAAATTTTTATTTAGAAGGTGTCTTTTAGTCTTGAGTTTAGCCCTCAAAACATCATTTTAACCTCTAAAACGTTGCCGTTATTGATTTAGACAACTTTTTTGCGCTCAAATCGCTTCATGAACGCTTAAAAAGCGATTTTGATGATTCTGAGATTACTTTTTTTCACTTGCAAAGAATGTTTTAGCTTTTTCATTCAACATTTTATTTCGCTTATTTCGACAGTTAGAGCACCGCAAACATGATTTTCGTCTTGGTAAGATCAGAAATTTCGATTTAGAAGGTGCTTTTACTCTTGAGTTTAGCCCTTAAAACATCATTTTAAGCTCTAAAACGATGCCGTTATTGATTTAAAATGCTTTTTTGCTATCAAATTGCTTCCAGAACGCTTAAAACGCGATTTTTAGGATTCTGAGATAACTTTTTTTACTTGCAATGAAAGTTTTAGGTTTTTCATTCCAGCATGTTTTTTCCGCTCATTTCGATAGTTAGAGGACCGCAAACATGATTTCCGGCTTGGTAAGATCAGAAATTTCGATTTAGAAGGTGCTTTTAGTCTTGAGTTTAGCCCTCAAAACATCATTTTAAGCTCTAATACGTTGCCGTTATTAATTTAGACAACTTTTTTGCGCTCAAATCGCTTCCAGAACGCTTAAAACGCGATTTTGATGATTCTGAGATCATTTTTTTCCACTTGCAAAGAAAGTTTTAGGTTTTTCATTCCAGCACGTTTTTTCGCTCATTTCGATAGTTAGAGCACCGCAAACATGATTCCCGACTTGGTAAGACCAGAAATTTCGATTTAGAAGGTGTCTTTCAGTCTTGAGTTTAGCCCTCAAAACATCATTTTAAGCTCTAAAACGATGCCGTTATTGATTTAGACAGCTTTTTTGCTATCAAATTGCTTCCAGAACGCTTAAAGCGCGATTTCGATGATTCTGAGATCATTTTTTTTCACTTGTAGAGAAAGTTTTAGCTTTTTCATTCAACATTTTATTTCGTTCATTTCGACAGTTAGATCACCGCAAACATGATTTTCGTTATGGTAAGATCAGAAATTTTGATTTAGAAGGTGCTTTTAGTCTTGAGTTTAGCACTCAAAACATCATTTTAAGCTCTAAAACGATGCTGTTATTGATTTAAACAGCTTTTTTGCGCTCATATCGCTCCCAGAACGCTTAAAACGCGATTTTGATGATTCTGAGATCATTTTTTTTCACTTGCAAAGAAAGTTTTAGGTTTTTTATTCCAGCACGTTATTTCCGTCATTTCGATAGTTAGAGCACCGCAAACATGATTCCCGACTTGGTAAGATCAGAAATTTCGATTTAGAAGGTGTCTTTTAGTCTTGAGTTTAGCCCTCAAAACATCATTTTAAGCTCTAAAACGATGCTGTTATTGATTTAAACAGCTTTTTTGCTATCAAATTGCTTCCAGAACGCTTAAAACGCGATTTTTATGATTCTGAGATAACTTTTTTTACTTGCAAAGAAAGTTTTAGGTTTTTCATTCCAGCATGTTTTTTTCGCTCATTTCGATAGTTAGGGGACCGCAAACATGATTTCCGCCTTGGCAAGATCAGAAATTTTTATTTAGGTGTCTTTTAGTCTTGAGTTTAGCCCTCAAAACATCATTTTAGGCTCCAATACGTTGCCGTTATTGATTTAGACAGCTTTTTTGCGCTCAAATCGCTTCCAGAACGCTTAAAACGCGATTTTGATGATTCTGAGATAATTTTTTTTCACTTGTAAAGCAAGTTTTAGGTTTTTCAATCCAGCATGTTATTTCGCTCATTTCGATAGTTAGGGCACCGCAAACATGACTCCCGACTTGGTAAGATCAAAAATTTCGATTTAGAAGGTGTCTTTTAGTCTTGAGTTTAGCCTTCAAAACATCATTTTAAGCTCTAAAACTATGCCGTTATTGATTTAGACAGCTTTTTTGCTATCAAATTGCTTCCAGAACGCTTAAAGCGCGATTTTGATGATTCTGAGATAACTTTTTGTACTTGCAAAGAAAGTTTTAGGTTTTTCATTCCAGCATGTTTTTTTCGCTCATTTCGACTGTTAGAGCACCGCAAACATGATTTTCGTCTTGGTAAGATCAGAAATTTTTATTTAGAAGGTGTCTTTTAGTCTTGAGTTTAGCCCTCAAAAAATCATTTTAAGCTCTAATACGTTTCCGTTATTGATTTAGACAGCTTTTTCGCTATCAAATTGCTTCCAGAACGCTTAAAACGCGATTTTGATGATTCTGAGATAACTTTTGTTTACTTGCAAAGAAAGTTTTAGGTTTTTCATTCCAGCATGTTTTTTTCGCTCATTTTGATAGTTAGAGGACCGCAAACATGATTTCCGACTTGGTAAGATCAGAAATTTTTATTTAGAAGGTGTCTTTTAGTGTTGAGTTTAGCCCTCAAAACATCATTTTAAGCTCTAAAACGTTGCCGTTATTGATTTAGACAGCTTTTTTGCTATCAAATTTCTTCCAGAACGCTTAAAACGCGATTTTGATGATTCTGAGATAACTTTTGTTTACTTGCAAAGAAAGTTTTAGGTTTTTCATTCCAGCATGTTTTTTTCGCTCATTTTGATAGTTAGAGGACCGCAAACATGATTTCCGACTTGGTAAGATCAGAAATTTTTATTTAGAAGGTGTCTTTTAGTCTTGAGTTTAGCCCTCAAAACATCATTTTAAGCTCTAAAACGTTGCCGTAATTGATTTAGACAAATTTTTTGCGCTCAAATCGCTTCCAGAACGCTTAAAAAGCGATTTTGATGATTCCGAGATCACTTTTTTTCACTTGCAAAGAATGTTTTAGCTTTTTCATTCAACATTTTATTTCGCTCATTTCGACAGTTAGAGCACTGCAAACATGATTTTCGTCTTGGTAAGATCAGAAATTTTGATTTAGAAGGTGCTTTTAGTCTTGAATTTAGCCCTCAAAACATCATTTTAAGCTGTAAAACGATGCTGTTATTGATTTAAACAGCTTTTTGCGCTCAAATCGCTTCCAGAACGCTTAAAACGCGATTTTGATGATTCTGAGATCATTTTTTGTCACTTGCAAAGAAAGTTTTAGGTCTTTTATTCCAGCACGTTATTTCACTCATTTCGATAGTTAGAGCACCGCAAACATGATTCCCGACTTGGTAAGTTCAGAATTTTCGATTTAGAAGGTGTCTTTTAGTGTTGAGTTTAGCCCTCAAAACATCATTTTAAGCTCTAAAACGTTGCCGTTATTGATTTAGACAGCTTTTTTGCTATCAAATTTCTTCCAGAACGCTTAAAACGCGATTTTGATGATTCTGAGATAACTTTTGTTTACTTGCAAAGAAAGTTTTAGGTTTTTCATTCCAGCATGTTTTTTTCGCTCATTTTGATAGTTAGAGGACCGCAAACATGATTTCCGACTTGGTAAGATCAGAAATTTTTATTTAGAAGGTGTCTTTTAGTGTTGAGTTTAGCCCTCAAAACATCATTTTAAGCTCTAAAACGTTGCCGTTATTGATTTAGACAGCTTTTTTGCTATCAAATTTCTTCCAGAACGCTTAAAACGCGATTTTGATGATTCTGAGATAACTTTTGTTTACTTGCAAAGAAAGTTTTAGGTTTTTCATTCCAGCATGTTTTTTTCGCTCATTTTGATAGTTAGAGGACCGCAAACATGATTTCCGACTTGGTAAGATCAGAAATTTTTATTTAGAAGGTGTCTTTTAGTCTTGAGTTTAGCCCTCAAAACATCATTTTAAGCTCTAAAACGTTGCCGTAATTGATTTAGACAAATTTTTTGCGCTCAAATCGCTTCCAGAACGCTTAAAAAGCGATTTTGATGATTCTGAGATCACTTTTTTTCACTTGCAAAGAATGTTTTAGCTTTTTCATTCAACATTTTATTTCGTTCATTTCGACAGTTAGATCACCGCAAACATGATTTTCGTTATGGTAAGATCAGAAATTTTGATTTAGAAGGTGCTTTTAGTCTTGAGTTTAGCACTCAAAACATCATTTTAAGCTCTAAAACGATGCTGTTATTGATTTAAACAGCTTTTTTGCGCTCATATCGCTCCCAGAACGCTTAAAACGCGATTTTGATGATTCTGAGATCATTTTTTTTCACTTGCAAAGAAAGTTTTAGGTTTTTTATTCCAGCACGTTATTTCACTCATTTCGACAGTTAGATCACCGCAAACATGATTTTCGTTATGGTAAGATCAGAAATTTTGATTTAGAAGGTGCTTTTAGTCTTGAGTTTAGCACTCAAAACATCATTTTAAGCTCTAAAACGATGCTGTTATTGATTTAAACAGCTTTTTTGCGCTCATATCGCTCCCAGAACGCTTAAAACGCGATTTTGATGATTCTGAGATCATTTTTTTTCACTTGCAAAGAAAGTTTTAGGTTTTTTATTCCAGCACGTTATTTCCGTCATTTCGATAGTTAGAGCACCGCAAACATGATTCCCGACTTGGTAAGATCAGAAATTTCGATTTAGAAGGTGTCTTTTAGTCTTGAGTTTAGCCCTCAAAACATCATTTTAAGCTCTAAAACTATGCCGTTATTAATTTAGACAGCTTTTTTGCTATCAAATTGCTTCCAGAACGCTTAAAGCGCGATTTTGATGATTCTGAGATAACTTTTTGTCCTTGCAAAGAAAGTTTTAGGTTTTTCATTCCAGCATGTTTTTTTCGCTCATTTCGACTGTTAGAGCACCGCAAACATGATTTTCGTCTTGGTAAGATCAGAAATTTTTATTTAGAAGGTGTCTTTTAGTCTTGAGTTTAGCTTTCAAAAAATCATTTTAAGCTCTAATACGTTTCCGTTATTGATTTAGACAGCTTTTTTGCGCTCAAATCGCTTCCAGAACGCTTAAAACGCGATTTTTGATGATTCACAGATCATTTTTTTTCACTTGCAAAGAAAGTTTTAGGTTTTTTATTCCAGCACGTTATTTCGCTTATTTCGATAGTTAGACTCAGTGAACTTAAGTCCTGGCTTTAAAAACGAATTTTACCCCCTGCAACGTGGGTTCCGAAGTTTCGTGAATTCGCGTGGATTTCACGTGGATTTCGCGTGGATACTAACAAGTGTTAGCTACGAGCAACTAGTGAACTAGGTCACACAGTAGAACAGTTTTTACTTTAATAAGACAAAGGTAAAGTGGAGTTAAAAGAGTCATCTACACGATAAATGAATTATATTTAACGTTTTGAACAATATTTGCAGATATACAAAAGCAATTTTATTGCCTTCCTTGTTTACATTTATACATGACAAAACTTGAATTTTGCTTGTATATTTTTCTCACATGAAACAAAAGAAGTTGAAAAGATTATATTTTAACTTTTAAAAACGAACTTTAAAAGCAAAATCGATAAAATTTTGCCGTTTTCGCCAAGATTTTTTGCTTGACTAACTGTTTCCATGGAAACAAGAAAATTCAAAATTCAAAATGGCGGAAAAACTAATGACTTAAAAGCTAAATTAATTCTTTTATCGTAGTGAATTTAGCCCTGCATGCGGTCCTTTTTTTGGGGAAAAATGTTTATGCAGTAACAAAGTTGTTGCTAGATGGCACAAGAAGTGTGTTATGTCACCTCATCTGGGAAAAAATGAGTAAAATAATTGCCATGCAGCCATAAAGCTGTCAAAAGTCAGAAAAAAATTGCCTCGGGAGACTACCCTGTATCAAATACCAGCTCTCAGTGACTATGAAAATAAGTTCGTTTCCCACCCATTTTGGGGGAACTAACCGGAATGTGTGTCCTCTGTGCCGAAAACATAAAAAAAATTGAAGTAGAAATGAAAAAATACATCAATTTTTAAAACAATTCTTTCTTTGTCCTAAACTATACATTCAGGACACACATTCCAGTTAGACTGATAAACTTGAATATACGTGCTTTCTAAAGCATACAATTTCTAATGCTAACATTATTCCCAGACCCATCTCCCAAGTCCGCAAAGATAAGTAACACAATATCAAGGATGTTATGGTCACGTGACCGTTTCCATAGCAACAAAATGCTGCAGTTTGTTAACACTAGGCCTAACTATTATTGTAGCAAGTTTGGTGGAGGTTGCTTTAGTATATGATGAGTAATTGCCATTTATGTCATATTTTGCTAAAATGAGCTGGAGCCATGACTTAAGTGCACTGAGGAGCACCGCAAACATGATTCCCGACTTGGTAAGACCAGAAATTTCTATTTAGAAGGTGTCTTTTAGTCTTGAGTTTAGCTCTCAAAACATCATATTAAGCTCTAAAACGATGCTGTTATTGATTTAAACAGCTTTTTTGCAATCAAATTGCTTCCAGAACGCTTAAAACGCGATTTTTAGGATTCTGAGATAACTTTTTTTACTTGCAAAGAAAGTTTTAGGTTTTTCATTCCAGCATGTTTTTTTCGCTCATTTCGATAGTTAGAGGACCGCAAACATGATTTCCGGCTTGGCAAGACTAGAAATTTTTATTTAGGTGTCTTTTAGTCTTGAGTTTAGCCCTCAAAACATCATTTTAAGCTCTAATACGTTGCCGTTATTGATTTAGACAGCTTTTTTGCGCTCAAATCGCTTCCAGAACGCTTAAAACGCGCTTTTGATGATTCTGAGATCATTTTTTTCACTTGCAAAGAAAGTTTTAGGTTTTTTATTCCAGCACGTTATTTCGCTCATTTCGATAGTTAGAGCACCGCAAACATGTTTCCCGACTTGGTAAGATCAGAAATTTCGATTTAGAAGGTGTCTTTTAGTCTTGAGGTTAGCCCTCAAAACATCATTTTAAGCTCTAAAACGATGCCGTTATTGATTTAGACAGCTTTCTTGCTATCAAATTGCTTCCAGAACGCTTAAAACGCGATTTTGATGATTCTGAGATCATTTTTTCTCACTTGCAAAGAAACTTTTAGGTTTTTTATTCCAGCACGTTATTTCGCTCATTTCGATAGTTAGAGCACCGCAAACATGATTCCCGACTTGGTAAGACCAGAAATTTCGATTTAGAAGGTGTCTTTTAGTCTGGAGTTTAGCCCTCAAAACATCATTTTAAGCTCTAAAACGATGCTGTTATTGATTTAAACAGCTTTTTTGCTATCAAATTGCTTCCAGAACGCTTAAAACGCGATTTTTATGATTCTGAGATAACTTTTTTTACTTGCAAAGAAAGTTTTAGGTTTTTCATTCCAGCATGTTTTTTTCGCTCATTTCGATAGTTAGGAGACCGCAAACATGATTTCCGCCTTGGCAAGATCAGAAATTTTTATTTAGGTGTCTTTTAGTCTTGAGTTTAGCCCTCAAAACATCATTTTAGGCTCCAATACGTTGCCGTTATTGATTTAGACAGCTTTTTTGCGCTCAAATCGCTTCCAGAACGCTTAAAACGCGATTTTGATGATTCTGAGATAATTTTTTTTCACTTGTAAAGCAAGTTTTAGGTTTTTCAATCCAGCATGTTATTTCGCTCATTTCGATAGTTAGGGCACCGCAAACATGACTCCCGACTTGGTAAGATCAAAAATTTCGATTTAGAAGGTGTCTTTTAGTCTTGAGTTTAGCCTTCAAAACATCATTTTAAGCTCTAAAACTATGCCGTTATTGATTTAGACAGCTTTTTTGCTATCAAATTGCTTCCAGAACGCTTAAAGCGCGATTTTGATAATTCTGAGATAACTTTTTGTACTTGCAAAGAAAGTTTTAGGTTTTTCATTCCAGCATGTTTTTTTCGCTCATTTCGACTGTTAGAGCACCGCAAACATGATTTTCGTCTTGGTAAGATCAGAAATTTTTATTTAGAAGGTGTCTTTTAGTCTTGAGTTTAGCCCTCAAAAAATCATTTTAAGCTCTAATACGTTTCCGTTATTGATTTAGACAGCTTTTTCGCTATCAAATTGCTTCCAGAACGCTTAAAACGCGATTTTGATGATTCTGAGATAACTTTTTTTACTTGCAAAGAAAGTTTTAGGTTTTTTATTCCAGCACGTTATTTTGCTTATTTCGATAGTTAGAGCACCGCAAACATGATTCCCGACTTGGTAAGATCAGAAATTTCGATTTAGAAGGTGTCTTTTAGTCTTGAGTTTACCCATCAAAACATCATTTTAAGCTCTAAAACGATGCCGTTATTGATTTAGACAGCTTTCTTGCTATCAAATTGCTTCCAGAACGCTTAAAACGCGATTTTGATGATTCTGAGATCATTTTTTTTCACTTGCAAAGAAAGTTTTAGGTTTTTTATTCCAGCACGTTATTTCGCTCATTTCAATAGTTAGAGCACCGCAAACATGATTCCCGACTTGGTAAGACCAGAAATTTCGATTTAGAAGGTGTCTTTTAGTCTTGAGTTTAGCCCTCAAAACATCATTTTAAGCTCTAAAACGATGCTGTTATTGATTTAAACAGCTTTTTTGCTATCAAATTGCTTCCAGAACGCTTAAAACGCGATTTTTAGGATTCTGAGATAACTTTTTTTACTTGCAACGAAAGTTTTAGGTTTTTCATTCCAGCATGTTTTTTTCGCTCATTTCGATAGTTAGAGCACCGCAAATATGATTTCCGGCTTGGTAAGATCAGAAATTTCGATTTAGAAGGTGCTTTTAGTCTTGAGTTTAGCCCTCAAAACATCATTTTAAGCTCTAATACGTTGCCGTTATTAATTTAGACAACTTTTTTGCGCTCAAATAGCTTCCAGAACGCTTAAAACGCGATTTTGATGATTCTGAGATCATTTTTTTTCACTTGCAAAGAAAGTTTTAGGTTTTTTATTCCACCACGTTATTTCGCTCATTTCGATAGTTAGAGCACCGCAAACATGATTCCCGACTTGGTAAGACCAGAAATTTCGATTTAGAAGGTGTCTTTTAGTCTTGAGTTTAGCCCTCAAAACATCATTTTAAGCTCTAAAACGATGCCGTTATTGATTTAGACAGCTTTTTTGCTATCAAATTGCTTCCAGAACGCTTAAAGCGCGATTTCGATGATTCTGAGATCATTTTTTTTCACTTGTAAAGAAAGTTTTAGGTTTTTCATTCCAGCATGTTGTTTCGCTCATTTCGATAGTTAGGGCACCGCAAACATGATTCCCGACTTGGTAAGATCAAAAAATTCGATTTAGAAGGTGTCTTTTAGTCTTGAGTTTAGCCCTCAAAACATCATTTTAAGCTCTAAAACGTTGCCGTTATTGATTTAGACAGCTTTTTCGCTATCAAATTGCTTCCAGAACGCTTAAAACGCGATTTTGATGATTCTGAGATAACTTTTTTTACTTGCAAAGAAAGTTTTAGGTTTTTCATTCCAGCATGCTTTTTTCGCTCATTTGGATAGTTAGAGGACCGCAAACATTATTTCCGACTTGGTAAGATCAGAAATTTTTATTTAGAAGGTGTCTTTTAGTCTTGAGTTTAGCCCTCAAAACATCATTTTAACCTCTAAAACGTTGCCGTTATTGATTTAGACAACTTTTTTGCGCTCAAATCGCTTCATGAACGCTTAAAAAGCGATTTTGATGATTCTGAGATTACTTTTTTTCACTTGCAAAGAATGTTTTAGCTTTTTCATTCAACATTTTATTTCGCTTATTTCGACAGTTAGAGCACCGCAAACATGATTTTCGTCTTGGTAAGATCAGAAATTTCGATTTAGAAGGTGCTTTTACTCTTGAGTTTAGCCCTTAAAACATCATTTTAAGCTCTAAAACGATGCCGTTATTGATTTAAAATGCTTTTTTGCTATCAAATTGCTTCCAGAACGCTTAAAACGCGATTTTTAGGATTCTGAGATAACTTTTTTTACTTGCAATGAAAGTTTTAGGTTTTTCATTCCAGCATGTTTTTTCCGCTCATTTCGATAGTTAGAGGACCGCAAACATGATTTCCGGCTTGGTAAGATCAGAAATTTCGATTTAGAAGGTGCTTTTAGTCTTGAGTTTAGCCCTCAAAACATCATTTTAAGCTCTAATACGTTGCCGTTATTAATTTAGACAACTTTTTTGCGCTCAAATCGCTTCCAGAACGCTTAAAACGCGATTTTGATGATTCTGAGATCATTTTTTTCCACTTGCAAAGAAAGTTTTAGGTTTTTCATTCCAGCACGTTTTTTCGCTCATTTCGACTGTTAGAGCACCGCAAACATGATTTTCGTCTTGGTAAGATCAGAAATTTTTATTTAGAAGGTGTCTTTTAGTCTTGAGTTTAGCCCTCAAAAAATCATTTTAAGCTCTAATACGTTTCCGTTATTGATTTAGACAGCTTTTTCGCTATCAAATTGCTTCCAGAACGCTTAAAACGCGATTTTGATGATTCTGAGATAACTTTTGTTTACTTGCAAAGAAAGTTTTAGGTTTTTCATTCCAGCATGTTTTTTTCGCTCATTTTGATAGTTAGAGGACCGCAAACATGATTTCCGACTTGGTAAGATCAGAAATTTTTATTTAGAAGGTGTCTTTTAGTGTTGAGTTTAGCCCTCAAAACATCATTTTAAGCTCTAAAACGTTGCCGTTATTGATTTAGACAGCTTTTTTGCTATCAAATTGCTTCCAGAACGCTTAAAACGCGATTTTGATGATTCTGAGATAACTTTTTTTACTTGCAAAGAAAGTTTTAGGTTTTTCATTCCAGCATGCTTTTTTCGCTCATTTGGATAGTTAGAGGACCGCAAACATGATTTCCGACTTGGTAAGATCAGAAATTTTTATTTAGAAGGTGTCTTTTAGTCTTGAGTTTAGCCCTCAAAACATCATTTTAAGCTCTAAAACGTTGCCGTAATTGATTTAGACAAATTTTTTGCGCTCAAATCGCTTCCAGAACGCTTAAAAAGCGATTTTGATGATTCCGAGATCACTTTTTTTCACTTGCAAAGAATGTTTTAGCTTTTTCATTCAACATTTTATTTCGCTCATTTCGACAGTTAGAGCACTGCAAACATGATTTTCGTCTTGGTAAGATCAGAAATTTTGATTTAGAAGGTGCTTTTAGTCTTGAATTTAGCCCTCAAAACATCATTTTAAGCTGTAAAACGATGCTGTTATTGATTTAAACAGCTTTTTGCGCTCAAATCGCTTCCAGAACGCTTAAAACGCGATTTTGATGATTCTGAGATCATTTTTTGTCACTTGCAAAGAAAGTTTTAGGTCTTTTATTCCAGCACGTTATTTCACTCATTTCGATAGTTAGAGCACCGCAAACATGATTCCCGACTTGGTAAGTTCAGAATTTTCGATTTAGAAGGTGTCTTTTAGTGTTGAGTTTAGCCCTCAAAACATCATTTTAAGCTCTAAAACGTTGCCGTTATTGATTTAGACAGCTTTTTTGCTATCAAATTTCTTCCAGAACGCTTAAAACGCGATTTTGATGATTCTGAGATAACTTTTGTTTACTTGCAAAGAAAGTTTTAGGTTTTTCATTCCAGCATGTTTTTTTCGCTCATTTTGATAGTTAGAGGACCGCAAACATGATTTCCGACTTGGTAAGATCAGAAATTTTTATTTAGAAGGTGTCTTTTAGTGTTGAGTTTAGCCCTCAAAACATCATTTTAAGCTCTAAAACGTTGCCGTTATTGATTTAGACAGCTTTTTTGCTATCAAATTTCTTCCAGAACGCTTAAAACGCGATTTTGATGATTCTGAGATAACTTTTGTTTACTTGCAAAGAAAGTTTTAGGTTTTTCATTCCAGCATGTTTTTTTCGCTCATTTTGATAGTTAGAGGACCGCAAACATGATTTCCGACTTGGTAAGATCAGAAATTTTTATTTAGAAGGTGTCTTTTAGTCTTGAGTTTAGCCCTCAAAACATCATTTTAAGCTCTAAAACGTTGCCGTAATTGATTTAGACAAATTTTTTGCGCTCAAATCGCTTCCAGAACGCTTAAAAAGCGATTTTGATGATTCTGAGATCACTTTTTTTCACTTGCAAAGAATGTTTTAGCTTTTTCATTCAACATTTTATTTCGTTCATTTCGACAGTTAGATCACCGCAAACATGATTTTCGTTATGGTAAGATCAGAAATTTTGATTTAGAAGGTGCTTTTAGTCTTGAGTTTAGCACTCAAAACATCATTTTAAGCTCTAAAACGATGCTGTTATTGATTTAAACAGCTTTTTTGCGCTCATATCGCTCCCAGAACGCTTAAAACGCGATTTTGATGATTCTGAGATCATTTTTTTTCACTTGCAAAGAAAGTTTTAGGTTTTTTATTCCAGCACGTTATTTCACTCATTTCGATAGTTAGAGCACCGCAAACATGATTCCCGACTTGGTAAGATCAGAAATTTCGATTTAGAAGGTGTCTTTTAGTCTTGAGTTTAGCCCTCAAAACATCATTTTAGGCTCCAATACGTTGCCGTTATTGATTTAGACAGCTTTTTTGCGCTCAAATCGCTTCCAGAACGCTTAAAACGCGATTTTGATGATTCTGAGATAATTTTTTTTCACTTGTAAAGCAAGTTTTAGGTTTTTCAATCCAGCATGTTATTTCGCTCATTTCGATAGTTAGGGCACCGCAAACATGACTCCCGACTTGGTAAGATCAAAAATTTCGATTTAGAAGGTGTCTTTTAGTCTTGAGTTTAGCCTTCAAAACATCATTTTAAGCTCTAAAACTATGCCGTTATTGATTTAGACAGCTTTTTTGCTATCAAATTGCTTCCAGAACGCTTAAAGCGCGATTTTGATGATTCTGAGATAACTTTTTGTACTTGCAAAGAAAGTTTTAGGTTTTTCATTCCAGCATGTTTTTTTCGCTCATTTCGACTGTTAGAGCACCGCAAACATGATTTTCGTCTTGGTAAGATCAGAAATTTTTATTTAGAAGGTGTCTTTTAGTCTTGAGTTTAGCCCTCAAAAAATCATTTTAAGCTCTAATACGTTTCCGTTATTGATTTAGACAGCTTTTTTGCGCTCAAATCGCTTCCAGAACGCTTAAAACGCGATTTTGATGATTCTGAGATCATTTTTTGTCACTTGCAAAGAAAGTTTTAGGTCTTTTATTCCAGCACGTTATTTCACTCATTTCGATAGTTAGAGCACCGCAAACATGATTCCCGACTTGGTAAGTTCAGAATTTTCGATTTAGAAGGTGTCTTTTAGTGTTGAGTTTAGCCCTCAAAACATCATTTTAAGCTCTAAAACGTTGCCGTTATTGATTTAGACAGCTTTTTTGCTATCAAATTTCTTCCAGAACGCTTAAAACGCGATTTTGATGATTCTGAGATAACTTTTGTTTACTTGCAAAGAAAGTTTTAGGTTTTTCATTCCAGCATGTTTTTTTCGCTCATTTTGATAGTTAGAGGACCGCAAACATGATTTCCGACTTGGTAAGATCAGAAATTTTTATTTAGAAGGTGTCTTTCAGTGTTGAGTTTAGCCCTCAAAACATCATTTTAAGCTCTAAAACGTTGCCGTTATTGATTTAGACAGCTTTTTTGCTATCAAATTGCTTCCAGAACGCTTAAAGCGCGATTTTGATGATTCTGAGATAACTTTTTGTACTTGCAAAGAAAGTTTTAGGTTTTTCATTCCAGCATGTTTTTTTCGCTCATTTCGACTGTTAGAGCACCGCAAACATGATTTTCGTCTTGGTAAGATCAGAAATTTTTATTTAGAAGGTGTCTTTTAGTCTTGAGTTTAGCCCTCAAAAAATCATTTTAAGCTCTAATACGTTTCCGTTATTGATTTAGACAGCTTTTTTGCGCTCAAATCGCTTCCAGAACGCTTAAAACGCGATTTTTGATGATTCACAGATCATTTTTTTTCACTTGCAAAGAAAGTTTTAGGTTTTTTATTCCAGCACGTTATTTCGCTTATTTCGATAGTTAGACTCAGTGAACTTAAGTCCTGGCTTTAAAAACGAATTTTACCCCCTGCAACGTGGGTTCCGAAGTTTCGTGAATTCGCGTGGATTTCACGTGGATTTCGCGTGGATACTAACAAGTGTTAGCTACGAGCAACTAGTGAACTAGGTCACACAGTAGAACAGTTTTTACTTTAATAAGACAAAGGTAAAGTGGAGTTAAAAGAGTCATCTACACGATAAATGAATTATATTTAACGTTTTGAACAATATTTGCAGATATACAAAAGCAATTTTATTGCCTTCCTTGTTTACATTTATACATGACAAAACTTGAATTTTGCTTGTATATTTTTCTCACATGAAACAAAAGAAGTTGAAAAGATTATATTTTAACTTTTAAAAACGAACTTTAAAAGCAAAATCGATAAAATTTTGCCGTTTTCGCCAAGATTTTTTGCTTGACTAACTGTTTCCATGGAAACAAGAAAATTCAAAATTCAAAATGGCGGAAAAACTAATGACTTAAAAGCTAAATTAATTCTTTTATCGTAGTGAATTTAGCCCTGCATGCGGTCCTTTTTTTGGGGAAAAATGTTTATGCAGTAACAAAGTTGTTGCTAGATGGCACAAGAAGTGTGTTATGTCACCTCATCTGGGAAAAAATGAGTAAAATAATTGCCATACAGCCATAAAGCTGTCAAAAGTCAGAAAAAAATTGCCTCGGGAGACTACCCTGTATCAAATACCAGCTCTCAGTGACTATGAAAATAAGTTCGTTTCCCACCCATTTTGGGGGAACTAACCGGAATGTGTGTCCTCTGTGCCGAAAACATAAAAAAAATTGAAGTAGAAATGAAAAAATACATCAATTTTTAAAACAATTCTTTCTTTGTCCTAAACTATACATTCAGGACACACATTCCAGTTAGACTGATAAACTTGAATATACGTGCTTTCTAAAGCATACAATTTCTAATGCTAACATTATTCCCAGACCCATCTCCCAAGTCCGCAAAGATAAGTAACACAATATCAAGGATGTTATGGTCACGTGACCGTTTCCATAGCAACAAAATGCTGCAGTTTGTTAACACTAGGCCTAACTATTATTGTAGCAAGTTTGGTGGAGGTTGCTTTAGTATATGATGAGTAATTGCCATTTATGTCATATTTTGCTAAAATGAGCTGGAGCCATGACTTAAGTGCACTGAGGAGCACCGCAAACATGATTCCCGACTTGGTAAGACCAGAAATTTCTATTTAGAAGGTGTCTTTTAGTCTTGAGTTTAGCTCTCAAAACATCATATTAAGCTCTAAAACGATGCTGTTATTGATTTAAACAGCTTTTTTGCAATCAAATTGCTTCCAGAACGCTTAAAACGCGATTTTTAGGATTCTGAGATAACTTTTTTTACTTGCAAAGAAAGTTTTAGGTTTTTCATTCCAGCATGTTTTTTTCGCTCATTTCGATAGTTAGAGGACCGCAAACATGATTTCCGGCTTGGCAAGACTAGAAATTTTTATTTAGGTGTCTTTTAGTCTTGAGTTTAGCCCTCAAAACATCATTTTAAGCTCTAATACGTTGCCGTTATTGATTTAGACAGCTTTTTTGCGCTCAAATCGCTTCCAGAACGCTTAAAACGCGCTTTTGATGATTCTGAGATCATTTTTTTCACTTGCAAAGAAAGTTTTAGGTTTTTTATTCCAGCACGTTATTTCGCTCATTTCGATAGTTAGAGCACCGCAAACATGTTTCCCGACTTGGTAAGATCAGAAATTTCGATTTAGAAGGTGTCTTTTAGTCTTGAGGTTAGCCCTCAAAACATCATTTTAAGCTCTAAAACGATGCCGTTATTGATTTAGACAGCTTTCTTGCTATCAAATTGCTTCCAGAACGCTTAAAACGCGATTTTGATGATTCTGAGATCATTTTTTCTCACTTGCAAAGAAACTTTTAGGTTTTTTATTCCAGCACGTTATTTCGCTCATTTCGATAGTTAGAGCACCGCAAACATGATTCCCGACTTGGTAAGACCAGAAATTTCGATTTAGAAGGTGTCTTTTAGTCTTGAGTTTAGCCCTCAAAACATCATTTTAAGCTCTAAAACGATGCTGTTATTGATTTAAACAGCTTTTTTGCTATCAAATTGCTTCCAGAACGCTTAAAACGCGATTTTTATGATTCTGAGATAACTTTTTTTACTTGCAAAGAAAGTTTTAGGTTTTTCATTCCAGCATGTTTTTTTCGCTCATTTCGATAGTTAGGAGACCGCAAACATGATTTCCGCCTTGGCAAGATCAGAAATTTTTATTTAGGTGTCTTTTAGTCTTGAGTTTAGCCCTAAAAACATCATTTTAGGCTCCAATACGTTGCCGTTATTGATTTAGACAGCTTTTTTGCGCTCAAATCGCTTCCAGAACGCTTAAAACGCGATTTTGATGATTCTGAGATAATTTTTTTTCACTTGTAAAGCAAGTTTTAGGTTTTTCAATCCAGCATGTTATTTCGCTCATTTCGATAATTAGGGCACCGCAAACATGACTCCCGACTTGGTAAGATCAAAAATTTCGATTTAGAAGGTGTCTTTTAGTCTTGAGTTTAGCCTTCAAAACATCATTTTAAGCTCTAAAACTATGCCGTTATTGATTTAGACAGCTTTTTTGCTATCAAATTGCTTCCAGAACGCTTAAAGCGCGATTTTGATGATTCTGAGATAACTTTTTGTACTTGCAAAGAAAGTTTTAGGTTTTTCATTCCAGCATGTTTTTTTCGCTCATTTCGACTGTTAGAGCACCGCAAACATGATTTTCGTCTTGGTAAGATCAGAAATTTTTATTTAGAAGGTGTCTTTTAGTCTTGAGTTTAGCCCTCAAAAAATCATTTTAAGCTCTAATACGTTTCCGTTATTGATTTAGACAGCTTTTTCGCTATCAAATTGCTTCCAGAACGCTTAAAACGCGATTTTGATGATTCTGAGATAACTTTTTTTACTTGCAAAGAAAGTTTTAGGTTTTTTATTCCAGCACGTTATTTTGCTTATTTCGATAGTTAGAGCACCGCAAACATGATTCCCGACTTGGTAAGATCAGAAATTTCGATTTAGAAGGTGTCTTTTAGTCTTGAGTTTACCCATCAAAACATCATTTTAAGCTCTAAAACGATGCCGTTATTGATTTAGACAGCTTTCTTGCTATCAAATTGCTTCCAGAACGCTTAAAACGCGATTTTGATGATTCTGAGATCATTTTTTTTCACTTGCAAAGAAAGTTTTAGGTTTTTTATTCCAGCACGTTATTTCGCTCATTTCAATAGTTAGAGCACCGCAAACATGATTCCCGACTTGGTAAGACCAGAAATTTCGATTTAGAAGGTGTCTTTTAGTCTTGAGTTTAGCCCTCAAAACATCATTTTAAGCTCTAAAACGATGCTGTTATTGATTTAAACAGCTTTTTTGCTATCAAATTGCTTCCAGAACGCTTAAAACGCGATTTTTAGGATTCTGAGATAACTTTTTTTACTTGCAACGAAAGTTTTAGGTTTTTCATTCCAGCATGTTTTTTTCGCTCATTTCGATAGTTAGAGCACCGCAAATATGATTTCCGGCTTGGTAAGATCAGAAATTTCGATTTAGAAGGTGCTTTTAGTCTTGAGTTTAGCCCTCAAAACATCATTTTAAGCTCTAATACGTTGCCGTTATTAATTTAGACAACTTTTTTGCGCTCAAATAGCTTCCAGAACGCTTAAAACGCGATTTTGATGATTCTGAGATCATTTTTTTTCACTTGCAAAGAAAGTTTTAGGTTTTTTATTCCACCACGTTATTTCGCTCATTTCGATAGTTAGAGCACCGCAAACATGATTCCCGACTTGGTAAGACCAGAAATTTCGATTTAGAAGGTGTCTTTTAGTCTTGAGTTTAGCCCTCAAAACATCATTTTAAGCTCTAAAACGATGCCGTTATTGATTTAGACAGCTTTTTTGCTATCAAATTGCTTCCAGAACGCTTAAAGCGCGATTTCGATGATTCTGAGATCATTTTTTTTCACTTGTAAAGAAAGTTTTAGGTTTTTCATTCCAGCATGTTGTTTCGCTCATTTCGATAGTTAGGGCACCGCAAACATGATTCCCGACTTGGTAAGATCAAAAAATTCGATTTAGAAGGTGTCTTTTAGTCTTGAGTTTAGCCCTCAAAACATCATTTTAAGCTCTAAAACGTTGCCGTTATTGATTTAGACAGCTTTTTCGCTATCAAATTGCTTCCAGAACGCTTAAAACGCGATTTTGATGATTCTGAGATAACTTTTTTTACTTGCAAAGAAAGTTTTAGGTTTTTCATTCCAGCATGCTTTTTTCGCTCATTTGGATAGTTAGAGGACCGCAAACATTATTTCCGACTTGGTAAGATCAGAAATTTTTATTTAGAAGGTGTCTTTTAGTCTTGAGTTTAGCCCTCAAAACATCATTTTAACCTCTAAAACGTTGCCGTTATTGATTTAGACAACTTTTTTGCGCTCAAATCGCTTCATGAACGCTTAAAAAGCGATTTTGATGATTCTGAGATTACTTTTTTTCACTTGCAAAGAATGTTTTAGCTTTTTCATTCAACATTTTATTTCGCTTATTTCGACAGTTAGAGCACCGCAAACATGATTTTCGTCTTGGTAAGATCAGAAATTTCGATTTAGAAGGTGCTTTTACTCTTGAGTTTAGCCCTTAAAACATCATTTTAAGCTCTAAAACGATGCCGTTATTGATTTAAAATGCTTTTTTGCTATCAAATTGCTTCCAGAACGCTTAAAACGCGATTTTTAGGATTCTGAGATAACTTTTTTTACTTGCAATGAAAGTTTTAGGTTTTTCATTCCAGCATGTTTTTTCCGCTCATTTCGATAGTTAGAGGACCGCAAACATGATTTCCGGCTTGGTAAGATCAGAAATTTCGATTTAGAAGGTGCTTTTAGTCTTGAGTTTAGCCCTCAAAACATCATTTTAAGCTCTAATACGTTGCCGTTATTAATTTAGACAACTTTTTTGCGCTCAAATCGCTTCCAGAACGCTTAAAACGCGATTTTGATGATTCTGAGATCATTTTTTTCCACTTGCAAAGAAAGTTTTAGGTTTTTCATTCCAGCACGTTTTTTCGCTCATTTCGATAGTTAGAGCACCGCAAACATGATTCCCGACTTGGTAAGACCAGAAATTTCGATTTAGAAGGTGTCTTTCAGTCTTGAGTTTAGCCCTCAAAACATCATTTTAAGCTCTAAAACGATGCCGTTATTGATTTAGACAGCTTTTTTGCTATCAAATTGCTTCCAGAACGCTTAAAGCGCGATTTCGATGATTCTGAGATCATTTTTTTTCACTTGTAGAGAAAGTTTTAGCTTTTTCATTCAACATTTTATTTCGTTCATTTCGACAGTTAGATCACCGCAAACATGATTTTCGTTATGGTAAGATCAGAAATTTTGATTTAGAAGGTGCTTTTAGTCTTGAGTTTAGCACTCAAAACATCATTTTAAGCTCTAAAACGATGCTGTTATTGATTTAAACAGCTTTTTTGCGCTCATATCGCTCCCAGAACGCTTAAAACGCGATTTTGATGATTCTGAGATCATTTTTTTTCACTTGCAAAGAAAGTTTTAGGTTTTTTATTCCAGCACGTTATTTCCGTCATTTCGATAGTTAGAGCACCGCAAACATGATTCCCGACTTGGTAAGATCAGAAATTTCGATTTAGAAGGTGTCTTTTAGTCTTGAGTTTAGCCCTCAAAACATCATTTTAAGCTCTAAAACTATGCCGTTATTAATTTAGACAGCTTTTTTGCTATCAAATTGCTTCCAGAACGCTTAAAGCGCGATTTTGATGATTCTGAGATAACTTTTTGTCCTTGCAAAGAAAGTTTTAGGTTTTTCATTCCAGCATGTTTTTTTCGCTCATTTCGACTGTTAGAGCACCGCAAACATGATTTTCGTCTTGGTAAGATCAGAAATTTTTATTTAGAAGGTGTCTTTTAGTCTTGAGTTTAGCTTTCAAAAAATCATTTTAAGCTCTAATACGTTTCCGTTATTGATTTAGACAGCTTTTTTGCGCTCAAATCGCTTCCAGAACGCTTAAAACGCGATTTTTGATGATTCACAGATCATTTTTTTTCACTTGCAAAGAAAGTTTTAGGTTTTTTATTCCAGCACGTTATTTCGCTTATTTCGATAGTTAGACTCAGTGAACTTAAGTCCTGGCTTTAAAAACGAATTTTACCCCCTGCAACGTGGGTTCCGAAGTTTCGTGAATTCGCGTGGATTTCACGTGGATTTCGCGTGGATACTAACAAGTGTTAGCTACGAGCAACTAGTGAACTAGGTCACACAGTAGAACAGTTTTTACTTTAATAAGACAAAGGTAAAGTGGAGTTAAAAGAGTCATCTACACGATAAATGAATTATATTTAACGTTTTGAACAATATTTGCAGATATACAAAAGCAATTTTATTGCCTTCCTTGTTTACATTTATACATGACAAAACTTGAATTTTGCTTGTATATTTTTCTCACATGAAACAAAAGAAGTTGAAAAGATTATATTTTAACTTTTAAAAACGAACTTTAAAAGCAAAATCGATAAAATTTTGCCGTTTTCGCCAAGATTTTTTGCTTGACTAACTGTTTCCATGGAAACAAGAAAATTCAAAATTCAAAATGGCGGAAAAACTAATGACTTAAAAGCTAAATTAATTCTTTTATCGTAGTGAATTTAGCCCTGCATGCGGTCCTTTTTTTGGGGAAAAATGTTTATGCAGTAACAAAGTTGTTGCTAGATGGCACAAGAAGTGTGTTATGTCACCTCATCTGGGAAAAAATGAGTAAAATAATTGCCATGCAGCCATAAAGCTGTCAAAAGTCAGAAAAAAATTGCCTCGGGAGACTACCCTGTATCAAATACCAGCTCTCAGTGACTATGAAAATAAGTTCGTTTCCCACCCATTTTGGGGGAACTAACCGGAATGTGTGTCCTCTGTGCCGAAAACATAAAAAAAATTGAAGTAGAAATGAAAAAATACATCAATTTTTAAAACAATTCTTTCTTTGTCCTAAACTATACATTCAGGACACACATTCCAGTTAGACTGATAAACTTGAATATACGTGCTTTCTAAAGCATACAATTTCTAATGCTAACATTATTCCCAGACCCATCTCCCAAGTCCGCAAAGATAAGTAACACAATATCAAGGATGTTATGGTCACGTGACCGTTTCCATAGCAACAAAATGCTGCAGTTTGTTAACACTAGGCCTAACTATTATTGTAGCAAGTTTGGTGGAGGTTGCTTTAGTATATGATGAGTAATTGCCATTTATGTCATATTTTGCTAAAATGAGCTGGAGCCATGACTTAAGTGCACTGAGGAGCACCGCAAACATGATTCCCGACTTGGTAAGACCAGAAATTTCTATTTAGAAGGTGTCTTTTAGTCTTGAGTTTAGCTCTCAAAACATCATATTAAGCTCTAAAACGATGCTGTTATTGATTTAAACAGCTTTTTTGCAATCAAATTGCTTCCAGAACGCTTAAAACGCGATTTTTAGGATTCTGAGATAACTTTTTTTACTTGCAAAGAAAGTTTTAGGTTTTTCATTCCAGCATGTTTTTTTCGCTCATTTCGATAGTTAGAGGACCGCAAACATGATTTCCGGCTTGGCAAGACTAGAAATTTTTATTTAGGTGTCTTTTAGTCTTGAGTTTAGCCCTCAAAACATCATTTTAAGCTCTAATACGTTGCCGTTATTGATTTAGACAGCTTTTTTGCGCTCAAATCGCTTCCAGAACGCTTAAAACGCGCTTTTGATGATTCTGAGATCATTTTTTTCACTTGCAAAGAAAGTTTTAGGTTTTTTATTCCAGCACGTTATTTCGCTCATTTCGATAGTTAGAGCACCGCAAACATGTTTCCCGACTTGGTAAGATCAGAAATTTCGATTTAGAAGGTGTCTTTTAGTCTTGAGGTTAGCCCTCAAAACATCATTTTAAGCTCTAAAACGATGCCGTTATTGATTTAGACAGCTTTCTTGCTATCAAATTGCTTCCAGAACGCTTAAAACGCGATTTTGATGATTCTGAGATCATTTTTTCTCACTTGCAAAGAAACTTTTAGGTTTTTTATTCCAGCACGTTATTTCGCTCATTTCGATAGTTAGAGCACCGCAAACATGATTCCCGACTTGGTAAGACCAGAAATTTCGATTTAGAAGGTGTCTTTTAGTCTGGAGTTTAGCCCTCAAAACATCATTTTAAGCTCTAAAACGATGCTGTTATTGATTTAAACAGCTTTTTTGCTATCAAATTGCTTCCAGAACGCTTAAAACGCGATTTTTATGATTCTGAGATAACTTTTTTTACTTGCAAAGAAAGTTTTAGGTTTTTCATTCCAGCATGTTTTTTTCGCTCATTTCGATAGTTAGGAGACCGCAAACATGATTTCCGCCTTGGCAAGATCAGAAATTTTTATTTAGGTGTCTTTTAGTCTTGAGTTTAGCCCTCAAAACATCATTTTAGGCTCCAATACGTTGCCGTTATTGATTTAGACAGCTTTTTTGCGCTCAAATCGCTTCCAGAACGCTTAAAACGCGATTTTGATGATTCTGAGATAATTTTTTTTCACTTGTAAAGCAAGTTTTAGGTTTTTCAATCCAGCATGTTATTTCGCTCATTTCGATAGTTAGGGCACCGCAAACATGACTCCCGACTTGGTAAGATCAAAAATTTCGATTTAGAAGGTGTCTTTTAGTCTTGAGTTTAGCCTTCAAAACATCATTTTAAGCTCTAAAACTATGCCGTTATTGATTTAGACAGCTTTTTTGCTATCAAATTGCTTCCAGAACGCTTAAAGCGCGATTTTGATAATTCTGAGATAACTTTTTGTACTTGCAAAGAAAGTTTTAGGTTTTTCATTCCAGCATGTTTTTTTCGCTCATTTCGACTGTTAGAGCACCGCAAACATGATTTTCGTCTTGGTAAGATCAGAAATTTTTATTTAGAAGGTGTCTTTTAGTCTTGAGTTTAGCCCTCAAAAAATCATTTTAAGCTCTAATACGTTTCCGTTATTGATTTAGACAGCTTTTTCGCTATCAAATTGCTTCCAGAACGCTTAAAACGCGATTTTGATGATTCTGAGATAACTTTTTTTACTTGCAAAGAAAGTTTTAGGTTTTTTATTCCAGCACGTTATTTTGCTTATTTCGATAGTTAGAGCACCGCAAACATGATTCCCGACTTGGTAAGATCAGAAATTTCGATTTAGAAGGTGTCTTTTAGTCTTGAGTTTACCCATCAAAACATCATTTTAAGCTCTAAAACGATGCCGTTATTGATTTAGACAGCTTTCTTGCTATCAAATTGCTTCCAGAACGCTTAAAACGCGATTTTGATGATTCTGAGATCATTTTTTTTCACTTGCAAAGAAAGTTTTAGGTTTTTTATTCCAGCACGTTATTTCGCTCATTTCAATAGTTAGAGCACCGCAAACATGATTCCCGACTTGGTAAGACCAGAAATTTCGATTTAGAAGGTGTCTTTTAGTCTTGAGTTTAGCCCTCAAAACATCATTTTAAGCTCTAAAACGATGCTGTTATTGATTTAAACAGCTTTTTTGCTATCAAATTGCTTCCAGAACGCTTAAAACGCGATTTTTAGGATTCTGAGATAACTTTTTTTACTTGCAACGAAAGTTTTAGGTTTTTCATTCCAGCATGTTTTTTTCGCTCATTTCGATAGTTAGAGCACCGCAAATATGATTTCCGGCTTGGTAAGATCAGAAATTTCGATTTAGAAGGTGCTTTTAGTCTTGAGTTTAGCCCTCAAAACATCATTTTAAGCTCTAATACGTTGCCGTTATTAATTTAGACAACTTTTTTGCGCTCAAATAGCTTCCAGAACGCTTAAAACGCGATTTTGATGATTCTGAGATCATTTTTTTTCACTTGCAAAGAAAGTTTTAGGTTTTTTATTCCACCACGTTATTTCGCTCATTTCGATAGTTAGAGCACCGCAAACATGATTCCCGACTTGGTAAGACCAGAAATTTCGATTTAGAAGGTGTCTTTTAGTCTTGAGTTTAGCCCTCAAAACATCATTTTAAGCTCTAAAACGATGCCGTTATTGATTTAGACAGCTTTTTTGCTATCAAATTGCTTCCAGAACGCTTAAAGCGCGATTTCGATGATTCTGAGATCATTTTTTTTCACTTGTAAAGAAAGTTTTAGGTTTTTCATTCCAGCATGTTGTTTCGCTCATTTCGATAGTTAGGGCACCGCAAACATGATTCCCGACTTGGTAAGATCAAAAAATTCGATTTAGAAGGTGTCTTTTAGTCTTGAGTTTAGCCCTCAAAACATCATTTTAAGCTCTAAAACGTTGCCGTTATTGATTTAGACAGCTTTTTCGCTATCAAATTGCTTCCAGAACGCTTAAAACGCGATTTTGATGATTCTGAGATAACTTTTTTTACTTGCAAAGAAAGTTTTAGGTTTTTCATTCCAGCATGCTTTTTTCGCTCATTTGGATAGTTAGAGGACCGCAAACATTATTTCCGACTTGGTAAGATCAGAAATTTTTATTTAGAAGGTGTCTTTTAGTCTTGAGTTTAGCCCTCAAAACATCATTTTAACCTCTAAAACGTTGCCGTTATTGATTTAGACAACTTTTTTGCGCTCAAATCGCTTCATGAACGCTTAAAAAGCGATTTTGATGATTCTGAGATTACTTTTTTTCACTTGCAAAGAATGTTTTAGCTTTTTCATTCAACATTTTATTTCGCTTATTTCGACAGTTAGAGCACCGCAAACATGATTTTCGTCTTGGTAAGATCAGAAATTTCGATTTAGAAGGTGCTTTTACTCTTGAGTTTAGCCCTTAAAACATCATTTTAAGCTCTAAAACGATGCCGTTATTGATTTAAAATGCTTTTTTGCTATCAAATTGCTTCCAGAACGCTTAAAACGCGATTTTTAGGATTCTGAGATAACTTTTTTTACTTGCAATGAAAGTTTTAGGTTTTTCATTCCAGCATGTTTTTTCCGCTCATTTCGATAGTTAGAGGACCGCAAACATGATTTCCGGCTTGGTAAGATCAGAAATTTCGATTTAGAAGGTGCTTTTAGTCTTGAGTTTAGCCCTCAAAACATCATTTTAAGCTCTAATACGTTGCCGTTATTAATTTAGACAACTTTTTTGCGCTCAAATCGCTTCCAGAACGCTTAAAACGCGATTTTGATGATTCTGAGATCATTTTTTTCCACTTGCAAAGAAAGTTTTAGGTTTTTCATTCCAGCACGTTTTTTCGCTCATTTCGATAGTTAGAGCACCGCAAACATGATTCCCGACTTGGTAAGACCAGAAATTTCGATTTAGAAGGTGTCTTTCAGTCTTGAGTTTAGCCCTCAAAACATCATTTTAAGCTCTAAAACGATGCCGTTATTGATTTAGACAGCTTTTTTGCTATCAAATTGCTTCCAGAACGCTTAAAGCGCGATTTCGATGATTCTGAGATCATTTTTTTTCACTTGTAGAGAAAGTTTTAGCTTTTTCATTCAACATTTTATTTCGTTCATTTCGACAGTTAGATCACCGCAAACATGATTTTCGTTATGGTAAGATCAGAAATTTTGATTTAGAAGGTGCTTTTAGTCTTGAGTTTAGCACTCAAAACATCATTTTAAGCTCTAAAACGATGCTGTTATTGATTTAAACAGCTTTTTTGCGCTCATATCGCTCCCAGAACGCTTAAAACGCGATTTTGATGATTCTGAGATCATTTTTTTTCACTTGCAAAGAAAGTTTTAGGTTTTTTATTCCAGCACGTTATTTCCGTCATTTCGATAGTTAGAGCACCGCAAACATGATTCCCGACTTGGTAAGATCAGAAATTTCGATTTAGAAGGTGTCTTTTAGTCTTGAGTTTAGCCCTCAAAACATCATTTTAAGCTCTAAAACTATGCCGTTATTAATTTAGACAGCTTTTTTGCTATCAAATTGCTTCCAGAACGCTTAAAGCGCGATTTTGATGATTCTGAGATAACTTTTTGTCCTTGCAAAGAAAGTTTTAGGTTTTTCATTCCAGCATGTTTTTTTCGCTCATTTCGACTGTTAGAGCACCGCAAACATGATTTTCGTCTTGGTAAGATCAGAAATTTTTATTTAGAAGGTGTCTTTTAGTCTTGAGTTTAGCCCTCAAAAAATCATTTTAAGCTCTAATACGTTTCCGTTATTGATTTAGACAGCTTTTTTGCGCTCAAATCGCTTCCAGAACGCTTAAAACGCGATTTTTGATGATTCACAGATCATTTTTTTTCACTTGCAAAGAAAGTTTTAGGTTTTTTATTCCAGCACGTTATTTCGCTTATTTCGATAGTTAGACTCAGTGAACTTAAGTCCTGGCTTTAAAAACGAATTTTACCCCCTGCAACGTGGGTTCCGAAGTTTCGTGAATTCGCGTGGATTTCACGTGGATTTCGCGTGGATACTAACAAGTGTTAGCTACGAGCAACTAGTGAACTAGGTCACACAGTAGAACAGTTTTTACTTTAATAAGACAAAGGTAAAGTGGAGTTAAAAGAGTCATCTACACGATAAATGAATTATATTTAACGTTTTGAACAATATTTGCAGATATACAAAAGCAATTTTATTGCCTTCCTTGTTTACATTTATACATGACAAAACTTGAATTTTGCTTGTATATTTTTCTCACATGAAACAAAAGAAGTTGAAAAGATTATATTTTAACTTTTAAAAACGAACTTTAAAAGCAAAATCGATAAAATTTTGCCGTTTTCGCCAAGATTTTTTGCTTGACTAACTGTTTCCATGGAAACAAGAAAATTCAAAATTCAAAATGGCGGAAAAACTAATGACTTAAAAGCTAAATTAATTCTTTTATCGTAGTGAATTTAGCCCTGCATGCGGTCCTTTTTTTGGGGAAAAATGTTTATGCAGTAACAAAGTTGTTGCTAGATGGCACAAGAAGTGTGTTATGTCACCTCATCTGGGAAAAAATGAGTAAAATAATTGCCATACAGCCATAAAGCTGTCAAAAGTCAGAAAAAAATTGCCTCGGGAGACTACCCTGTATCAAATACCAGCTCTCAGTGACTATGAAAATAAGTTCGTTTCCCACCCATTTTGGGGGAACTAACCGGAATGTGTGTCCTCTGTGCCGAAAACATAAAAAAAATTGAAGTAGAAATGAAAAAATACATCAATTTTTAAAACAATTCTTTCTTTGTCCTAAACTATACATTCAGGACACACATTCCAGTTAGACTGATAAACTTGAATATACGTGCTTTCTAAAGCATACAATTTCTAATGCTAACATTATTCCCAGACCCATCTCCCAAGTCCGCAAAGATAAGTAACACAATATCAAGGATGTTATGGTCACGTGACCGTTTCCATAGCAACAAAATGCTGCAGTTTGTTAACACTAGGCCTAACTATTATTGTAGCAAGTTTGGTGGAGGTTGCTTTAGTATATGATGAGTAATTGCCATTTATGTCATATTTTGCTAAAATGAGCTGGAGCCATGACTTAAGTGCACTGAGGAGCACCGCAAACATGATTCCCGACTTGGTAAGACCAGAAATTTCTATTTAGAAGGTGTCTTTTAGTCTTGAGTTTAGCTCTCAAAACATCATATTAAGCTCTAAAACGATGCTGTTATTGATTTAAACAGCTTTTTTGCAATCAAATCGCTTCCAGAACGCTTAAAACGCGATTTTGATGATTCTGAGATAATTTTTTTTCACTTGTAAAGCAAGTTTTAGGTTTTTCAATCCAGCATGTTATTTCGCTCATTTCGATAATTAGGGCACCGCAAACATGACTCCCGACTTGGTAAGATCAAAAATTTCTATTTAGAAGGTGTCTTTTAGTCTTGAGTTTAGCTCTCAAAACATCATATTAAGCTCTAAAACGATGCTGTTATTGATTTAAACAGCTTTTTTGCAATCAAATTGCTTCCAGAACGCTTAAAACGCGATTTTTAGGATTCTGAGATAACTTTTTTTACTTGCAAAGAAAGTTTTAGGTTTTTCATTCCAGCATGTTTTTTTCGCTCATTTCGATAGTTAGAGGACCGCAAACATGATTTCCGGCTTGGCAAGACTAGAAATTTTTATTTAGGTGTCTTTTAGTCTTGAGTTTAGCCCTCAAAACATCATTTTAAGCTCTAATACGTTGCCGTTATTGATTTAGACAGCTTTTTTGCGCTCAAATCGCTTCCAGAACGCTTAAAACGCGCTTTTGATGATTCTGAGATCATTTTTTTCACTTGCAAAGAAAGTTTTAGGTTTTTTATTCCAGCACGTTATTTCGCTCATTTCGATAGTTAGAGCACCGCAAACATGTTTCCCGACTTGGTAAGATCAGAAATTTCGATTTAGAAGGTGTCTTTTAGTCTTGAGGTTAGCCCTCAAAACATCATTTTAAGCTCTAAAACGATGCCGTTATTGATTTAGACAGCTTTCTTGCTATCAAATTGCTTCCAGAACGCTTAAAACGCGATTTTGATGATTCTGAGATCATTTTTTCTCACTTGCAAAGAAACTTTTAGGTTTTTTATTCCAGCACGTTATTTCGCTCATTTCGATAGTTAGAGCACCGCAAACATGATTCCCGACTTGGTAAGACCAGAAATTTCGATTTAGAAGGTGTCTTTTAGTCTTGAGTTTAGCCCTTAAAACATCATTTTAAGCTCTAAAACGATGCTGTTATTGATTTAAACAGCTTTTTTGCTATCAAATTGCTTCCAGAACGCTTAAAACGCGATTTTTATGATTCTGAGATAACTTTTTTTACTTGCAAAGAAAGTTTTAGGTTTTTCATTCCAGCATGTTTTTTTCGCTCATTTCGATAGTTAGGAGACCGCAAACATGATTTCCGCCTTGGCAAGATCAGAAATTTTTATTTAGGTGTCTTTTAGTCTTGAGTTTAGCCCTCAAAACATCATTTTAGGCTCCAATACGTTGCCGTTATTGATTTAGACAGCTTTTTTGCGCTCAAATCGCTTCCAGAACGCTTAAAACGCGATTTTGATGATTCTGAGATAATTTTTTTTCACTTGTAAAGCAAGTTTTAGGTTTTTCAATCCAGCATGTTATTTCGCTCATTTCGATAGTTAGGGCACCGCAAACATGACTCCCGACTTGGTAAGATCAAAAATTTCGATTTAGAAGGTGTCTTTTAGTCTTGAGTTTAGCCTTCAAAACATCATTTTAAGCTCTAAAACTATGCCGTTATTGATTTAGACAGCTTTTTTGCTATCAAATTGCTTCCAGAACGCTTAAAGCGCGATTTTGATAATTCTGAGATAACTTTTTGTACTTGCAAAGAAAGTTTTAGGTTTTTCATTCCAGCATGTTTTTTTCGCTCATTTCGACTGTTAGAGCACCGCAAACATGATTTTCGTCTTGGTAAGATCAGAAATTTTTATTTAGAAGGTGTCTTTTAGTCTTGAGTTTAGCCCTCAAAAAATCATTTTAAGCTCTAATACGTTTCCGTTATTGATTTAGACAGCTTTTTCGCTATCAAATTGCTTCCAGAACGCTTAAAACGCGATTTTGATGATTCTGAGATAACTTTTTTTACTTGCAAAGAAAGTTTTAGGTTTTTTATTCCAGCACGTTATTTCGCTTATTTCGATAGTTAGAGCACCGCAAACATGATTCCCGACTTGGTAAGATCAGAAATTTCGATTTAGAAGGTGTCTTTTAGTCTTGAGTTTACCCATCAAAACATCATTTTAAGCTCTAAAACGATGCCGTTATTGATTTAGACAGCTTTCTTGCTATCAAATTGCTTCCAGAACGCTTAAAACGCGATTTTGATGATTCTGAGATCATTTTTTTTCACTTGCAAAGAAAGTTTTAGGTTTTTCATTCCAGCATGTTTTTTTCGCTCATTTCGATAGTTAGAGCACCGCAAATATGATTTCCGGCTTGGTAAGATCAGAAATTTCGATTTAGAAGGTGCTTTTAGTCTTGAGTTTAGCCCTCAAAACATCATTTTAAGCTCTAATACGTTGCCGTTATTAATTTAGACAACTTTTTTGCGCTCAAATAGCTTCCAGAACGCTTAAAACGCGATTTTGATGATTCTGAGATCATTTTTTTTCACTTGCAAAGAAAGTTTTAGGTTTTTTATTCCACCACGTTATTTCGCTCATTTCGATAGTTAGAGCACCGCAAACATGATTCCCGACTTGGTAAGACCAGAAATTTCGATTTAGAAGGTGTCTTTTAGTCTTGAGTTTAGCCCTCAAAACATCATTTTAAGCTCTAAAACGATGCCGTTATTGATTTAGACAGCTTTTTTGCTATCAAATTGCTTCCAGAACGCTTAAAGCGCGATTTCGATGATTCTGAGATCATTTTTTTTCACTTGTAAAGAAAGTTTTAGGTTTTTCATTCCAGCATGTTGTTTCGCTCATTTCGATAGTTAGGGCACCGCAAACATGATTCCCGACTTGGTAAGATCAAAAAATTCGATTTAGAAGGTGTCTTTTAGTCTTGAGTTTAGCCCTCAAAACATCATTTTAAGCTCTAAAACGTTGCCGTTATTGATTTAGACAGCTTTTTCGCTATCAAATTGCTTCCAGAACGCTTAAAACGCGATTTTGATGATTCTGAGATAACTTTTTTTACTTGCAAAGAAAGTTTTAGGTTTTTCATTCCAGCATGCTTTTTTCGCTCATTTGGATAGTTAGAGGACCGCAAACATTATTTCCGACTTGGTAAGATCAGAAATTTTTATTTAGAAGGTGTCTTTTAGTCTTGAGTTTAGCCCTCAAAACATCATTTTAACCTCTAAAACGTTGCCGTTATTGATTTAGACAACTTTTTTGCGCTCAAATCGCTTCATGAACGCTTAAAAAGCGATTTTGATGATTCTGAGATTACTTTTTTTCACTTGCAAAGAATGTTTTAGCTTTTTCATTCAACATTTTATTTCGCTTATTTCGACAGTTAGAGCACCGCAAACATGATTTTCGTCTTGGTAAGATCAGAAATTTCGATTTAGAAGGTGCTTTTACTCTTGAGTTTAGCCCTTAAAACATCATTTTAAGCTCTAAAACGATGCCGTTATTGATTTAAAATGCTTTTTTGCTATCAAATTGCTTCCAGAACGCTTAAAACGCGATTTTTAGGATTCTGAGATAACTTTTTTTACTTGCAATGAAAGTTTTAGGTTTTTCATTCCAGCATGTTTTTTCCGCTCATTTCGATAGTTAGAGGACCGCAAACATGATTTCCGGCTTGGTAAGATCAGAAATTTCGATTTAGAAGGTGCTTTTAGTCTTGAGTTTAGCCCTCAAAACATCATTTTAAGCTCTAATACGTTGCCGTTATTAATTTAGACAACTTTTTTGCGCTCAAATCGCTTCCAGAACGCTTAAAACGCGATTTTGATGATTCTGAGATCATTTTTTTCCACTTGCAAAGAAAGTTTTAGGTTTTTCATTCCAGCACGTTTTTTCGCTCATTTCGATAGTTAGAGCACCGCAAACATGATTCCCGACTTGGTAAGACCAGAAATTTCGATTTAGAAGGTGTCTTTCAGTCTTGAGTTTAGCCCTCAAAACATCATTTTAAGCTCTAAAACGATGCCGTTATTGATTTAGACAGCTTTTTTGCTATCAAATTGCTTCCAGAACGCTTAAAGCGCGATTTCGATGATTCTGAGATCATTTTTTTTCACTTGTAGAGAAAGTTTTAGCTTTTTCATTCAACATTTTATTTCGTTCATTTCGACAGTTAGATCACCGCAAACATGATTTTCGTTATGGTAAGATCAGAAATTTTGATTTAGAAGGTGCTTTTAGTCTTGAGTTTAGCACTCAAAACATCATTTTAAGCTCTAAAACGATGCTGTTATTGATTTAAACAGCTTTTTTGCGCTCATATCGCTCCCAGAACGCTTAAAACGCGATTTTGATGATTCTGAGATCATTTTTTTTCACTTGCAAAGAAAGTTTTAGGTTTTTTATTCCAGCACGTTATTTCCGTCATTTCGATAGTTAGAGCACCGCAAACATGATTCCCGACTTGGTAAGATCAGAAATTTCGATTTAGAAGGTGTCTTTTAGTCTTGAGTTTAGCCCTCAAAACATCATTTTAAGCTCTAAAACGATGCTGTTATTGATTTAAACAGCTTTTTTGCTATCAAATTGCTTCCAGAACGCTTAAAACGCGATTTTTATGATTCTGAGATAACTTTTTTTACTTGCAAAGAAAGTTTTAGGTTTTTCATTCCAGCATGTTTTTTTCGCTCATTTCGATAGTTAGGGGACCGCAAACATGATTTCCGCCTTGGCAAGATCAGAAATTTTTATTTAGGTGTCTTTTAGTCTTGAGTTTAGCCCTCAAAACATCATTTTAGGCTCCAATACGTTGCCGTTATTGATTTAGACAGCTTTTTTGCGCTCAAATCGCTTCCAGAACGCTTAAAACGCGATTTTGATGATTCTGAGATAATTTTTTTTCACTTGTAAAGCAAGTTTTAGGTTTTTCAATCCAGCATGTTATTTCGCTCATTTCGATAGTTAGGGCACCGCAAACATGACTCCCGACTTGGTAAGATCAAAAATTTCGATTTAGAAGGTGTCTTTTAGTCTTGAGTTTAGCCTTCAAAACATCATTTTAAGCTCTAAAACTATGCCGTTATTGATTTAGACAGCTTTTTTGCTATCAAATTGCTTCCAGAACGCTTAAAGCGCGATTTTGATGATTCTGAGATAACTTTTTGTACTTGCAAAGAAAGTTTTAGGTTTTTCATTCCAGCATGTTTTTTTCGCTCATTTCGACTGTTAGAGCACCGCAAACATGATTTTCGTCTTGGTAAGATCAGAAATTTTTATTTAGAAGGTGTCTTTTAGTCTTGAGTTTAGCCCTCAAAAAATCATTTTAAGCTCTAATACGTTTCCGTTATTGATTTAGACAGCTTTTTCGCTATCAAATTGCTTCCAGAACGCTTAAAACGCGATTTTGATGATTCTGAGATAACTTTTGTTTACTTGCAAAGAAAGTTTTAGGTTTTTCATTCCAGCATGTTTTTTTCGCTCATTTTGATAGTTAGAGGACCGCAAACATGATTTCCGACTTGGTAAGATCAGAAATTTTTATTTAGAAGGTGTCTTTTAGTGTTGAGTTTAGCCCTCAAAACATCATTTTAAGCTCTAAAACGTTGCCGTTATTGATTTAGACAGCTTTTTTGCTATCAAATTTCTTCCAGAACGCTTAAAACGCGATTTTGATGATTCTGAGATAACTTTTGTTTACTTGCAAAGAAAGTTTTAGGTTTTTCATTCCAGCATGTTTTTTTCGCTCATTTTGATAGTTAGAGGACCGCAAACATGATTTCCGACTTGGTAAGATCAGAAATTTTTATTTAGAAGGTGTCTTTTAGTCTTGAGTTTAGCCCTCAAAACATCATTTTAAGCTCTAAAACGTTGCCGTAATTGATTTAGACAAATTTTTTGCGCTCAAATCGCTTCCAGAACGCTTAAAAAGCGATTTTGATGATTCCGAGATCACTTTTTTTCACTTGCAAAGAATGTTTTAGCTTTTTCATTCAACATTTTATTTCGCTCATTTCGACAGTTAGAGCACTGCAAACATGATTTTCGTCTTGGTAAGATCAGAAATTTTGATTTAGAAGGTGCTTTTAGTCTTGAATTTAGCCCTCAAAACATCATTTTAAGCTGTAAAACGATGCTGTTATTGATTTAAACAGCTTTTTGCGCTCAAATCGCTTCCAGAACGCTTAAAACGCGATTTTGATGATTCTGAGATCATTTTTTGTCACTTGCAAAGAAAGTTTTAGGTCTTTTATTCCAGCACGTTATTTCACTCATTTCGATAGTTAGAGCACCGCAAACATGATTCCCGACTTGGTAAGTTCAGAATTTTCGATTTAGAAGGTGTCTTTTAGTGTTGAGTTTAGCCCTCAAAACATCATTTTAAGCTCTAAAACGTTGCCGTTATTGATTTAGACAGCTTTTTTGCTATCAAATTTCTTCCAGAACGCTTAAAACGCGATTTTGATGATTCTGAGATAACTTTTGTTTACTTGCAAAGAAAGTTTTAGGTTTTTCATTCCAGCATGTTTTTTTCGCTCATTTTGATAGTTAGAGGACCGCAAACATGATTTCCGACTTGGTAAGATCAGAAATTTTTATTTAGAAGGTGTCTTTTAGTGTTGAGTTTAGCCCTCAAAACATCATTTTAAGCTCTAAAACGTTGCCGTTATTGATTTAGACAGCTTTTTTGCTATCAAATTTCTTCCAGAACGCTTAAAACGCGATTTTGATGATTCTGAGATAACTTTTGTTTACTTGCAAAGAAAGTTTTAGGTTTTTCATTCCAGCATGTTTTTTTCGCTCATTTTGATAGTTAGAGGACCGCAAACATGATTTCCGACTTGGTAAGATCAGAAATTTTTATTTAGAAGGTGTCTTTTAGTCTTGAGTTTAGCCCTCAAAACATCATTTTAAGCTCTAAAACGTTGCCGTAATTGATTTAGACAAATTTTTTGCGCTCAAATCGCTTCCAGAACGCTTAAAAAGCGATTTTGATGATTCTGAGATCACTTTTTTTCACTTGCAAAGAATGTTTTAGCTTTTTCATTCAACATTTTATTTCGTTCATTTCGACAGTTAGATCACCGCAAACATGATTTTCGTTATGGTAAGATCAGAAATTTTGATTTAGAAGGTGCTTTTAGTCTTGAGTTTAGCACTCAAAACATCATTTTAAGCTCTAAAACGATGCTGTTATTGATTTAAACAGCTTTTTTGCGCTCATATCGCTCCCAGAACGCTTAAAACGCGATTTTGATGATTCTGAGATCATTTTTTTTCACTTGCAAAGAAAGTTTTAGGTTTTTTATTCCAGCACGTTATTTCACTCATTTCGATAGTTAGAGCACCGCAAACATGATTCCCGACTTGGTAAGATCAGAAATTTCGATTTAGAAGGTGTCTTTTAGTCTTGAGTTTAGCCCTCAAAACATCATTTTAGGCTCCAATACGTTGCCGTTATTGATTTAGACAGCTTTTTTGCGCTCAAATCGCTTCCAGAACGCTTAAAACGCGATTTTGATGATTCTGAGATAATTTTTTTTCACTTGTAAAGCAAGTTTTAGGTTTTTCAATCCAGCATGTTATTTCGCTCATTTCGATAGTTAGGGCACCGCAAACATGACTCCCGACTTGGTAAGATCAAAAATTTCGATTTAGAAGGTGTCTTTTAGTCTTGAGTTTAGCCTTCAAAACATCATTTTAAGCTCTAAAACTATGCCGTTATTGATTTAGACAGCTTTTTTGCTATCAAATTGCTTCCAGAACGCTTAAAGCGCGATTTTGATGATTCTGAGATAACTTTTTGTACTTGCAAAGAAAGTTTTAGGTTTTTCATTCCAGCATGTTTTTTTCGCTCATTTCGACTGTTAGAGCACCGCAAACATGATTTTCGTCTTGGTAAGATCAGAAATTTTTATTTAGAAGGTGTCTTTTAGTCTTGAGTTTAGCCCTCAAAAAATCATTTTAAGCTCTAATACGTTTCCGTTATTGATTTAGACAGCTTTTTTGCGCTCAAATCGCTTCCAGAACGCTTAAAACGCGATTTTTGATGATTCACAGATCATTTTTTTTCACTTGCAAAGAAAGTTTTAGGTTTTTTATTCCAGCACGTTATTTCGCTTATTTCGATAGTTAGACTCAGTGAACTTAAGTCCTGGCTTTAAAAACGAATTTTACCCCCTGCAACGTGGGTTCCGAAGTTTCGTGAATTCGCGTGGATTTCACGTGGATTTCGCGTGGATACTAACAAGTGTTAGCTACGAGCAACTAGTGAACTAGGTCACACAGTAGAACAGTTTTTACTTTAATAAGACAAAGGTAAAGTGGAGTTAAAAGAGTCATCTACACGATAAATGAATTATATTTAACGTTTTGAACAATATTTGCAGATATACAAAAGCAATTTTATTGCCTTCCTTGTTTACATTTATACATGACAAAACTTGAATTTTGCTTGTATATTTTTCTCACATGAAACAAAAGAAGTTGAAAAGATTATATTTTAACTTTTAAAAACGAACTTTAAAAGCAAAATCGATAAAATTTTGCCGTTTTCGCCAAGATTTTTTGCTTGACTAACTGTTTCCATGGAAACAAGAAAATTCAAAATTCAAAATGGCGGAAAAACTAATGACTTAAAAGCTAAATTAATTCTTTTATCGTAGTGAATTTAGCCCTGCATGCGGTCCTTTTTTTGGGGAAAAATGTTTATGCAGTAACAAAGTTGTTGCTAGATGGCACAAGAAGTGTGTTATGTCACCTCATCTGGGAAAAAATGAGTAAAATAATTGCCATACAGCCATAAAGCTGTCAAAAGTCAGAAAAAAATTGCCTCGGGAGACTACCCTGTATCAAATACCAGCTCTCAGTGACTATGAAAATAAGTTCGTTTCCCACCCATTTTGGGGGAACTAACCGGAATGTGTGTCCTCTGTGCCGAAAACATAAAAAAAATTGAAGTAGAAATGAAAAAATACATCAATTTTTAAAACAATTCTTTCTTTGTCCTAAACTATACATTCAGGACACACATTCCAGTTAGACTGATAAACTTGAATATACGTGCTTTCTAAAGCATACAATTTCTAATGCTAACATTATTCCCAGACCCATCTCCCAAGTCCGCAAAGATAAGTAACACAATATCAAGGATGTTATGGTCACGTGACCGTTTCCATAGCAACAAAATGCTGCAGTTTGTTAACACTAGGCCTAACTATTATTGTAGCAAGTTTGGTGGAGGTTGCTTTAGTATATGATGAGTAATTGCCATTTATGTCATATTTTGCTAAAATGAGCTGGAGCCATGACTTAAGTGCACTGAGGAGCACCGCAAACATGATTCCCGACTTGGTAAGACCAGAAATTTCTATTTAGAAGGTGTCTTTTAGTCTTGAGTTTAGCTCTCAAAACATCATATTAAGCTCTAAAACGATGCTGTTATTGATTTAAACAGCTTTTTTGCAATCAAATTGCTTCCAGAACGCTTAAAACGCGATTTTTAGGATTCTGAGATAACTTTTTTTACTTGCAAAGAAAGTTTTAGGTTTTTCATTCCAGCATGTTTTTTTCGCTCATTTCGATAGTTAGAGGACCGCAAACATGATTTCCGGCTTGGCAAGACTAGAAATTTTTATTTAGGTGTCTTTTAGTCTTGAGTTTAGCCCTCAAAACATCATTTTAAGCTCTAATACGTTGCCGTTATTGATTTAGACAGCTTTTTTGCGCTCAAATCGCTTCCAGAACGCTTAAAACGCGCTTTTGATGATTCTGAGATCATTTTTTTCACTTGCAAAGAAAGTTTTAGGTTTTTTATTCCAGCACGTTATTTCGCTCATTTCGATAGTTAGAGCACCGCAAACATGTTTCCCGACTTGGTAAGATCAGAAATTTCGATTTAGAAGGTGTCTTTTAGTCTTGAGGTTAGCCCTCAAAACATCATTTTAAGCTCTAAAACGATGCCGTTATTGATTTAGACAGCTTTCTTGCTATCAAATTGCTTCCAGAACGCTTAAAACGCGATTTTGATGATTCTGAGATCATTTTTTCTCACTTGCAAAGAAACTTTTAGGTTTTTTATTCCAGCACGTTATTTCGCTCATTTCGATAGTTAGAGCACCGCAAACATGATTCCCGACTTGGTAAGACCAGAAATTTCGATTTAGAAGGTGTCTTTTAGTCTTGAGTTTAGCCCTCAAAACATCATTTTAAGCTCTAAAACGATGCTGTTATTGATTTAAACAGCTTTTTTGCTATCAAATTGCTTCCAGAACGCTTAAAACGCGATTTTTATGATTCTGAGATAACTTTTTTTACTTGCAAAGAAAGTTTTAGGTTTTTCATTCCAGCATGTTTTTTTCGCTCATTTCGATAGTTAGGAGACCGCAAACATGATTTCCGCCTTGGCAAGATCAGAAATTTTTATTTAGGTGTCTTTTAGTCTTGAGTTTAGCCCTAAAAACATCATTTTAGGCTCCAATACGTTGCCGTTATTGATTTAGACAGCTTTTTTGCGCTCAAATCGCTTCCAGAACGCTTAAAACGCGATTTTGATGATTCTGAGATAATTTTTTTTCACTTGTAAAGCAAGTTTTAGGTTTTTCAATCCAGCATGTTATTTCGCTCATTTCGATAATTAGGGCACCGCAAACATGACTCCCGACTTGGTAAGATCAAAAATTTCGATTTAGAAGGTGTCTTTTAGTCTTGAGTTTAGCCTTCAAAACATCATTTTAAGCTCTAAAACTATGCCGTTATTGATTTAGACAGCTTTTTTGCTATCAAATTGCTTCCAGAACGCTTAAAGCGCGATTTTGATGATTCTGAGATAACTTTTTGTACTTGCAAAGAAAGTTTTAGGTTTTTCATTCCAGCATGTTTTTTTCGCTCATTTCGACTGTTAGAGCACCGCAAACATGATTTTCGTCTTGGTAAGATCAGAAATTTTTATTTAGAAGGTGTCTTTTAGTCTTGAGTTTAGCCCTCAAAAAATCATTTTAAGCTCTAATACGTTTCCGTTATTGATTTAGACAGCTTTTTCGCTATCAAATTGCTTCCAGAACGCTTAAAACGCGATTTTGATGATTCTGAGATAACTTTTTTTACTTGCAAAGAAAGTTTTAGGTTTTTTATTCCAGCACGTTATTTTGCTTATTTCGATAGTTAGAGCACCGCAAACATGATTCCCGACTTGGTAAGATCAGAAATTTCGATTTAGAAGGTGTCTTTTAGTCTTGAGTTTACCCATCAAAACATCATTTTAAGCTCTAAAACGATGCCGTTATTGATTTAGACAGCTTTCTTGCTATCAAATTGCTTCCAGAACGCTTAAAACGCGATTTTGATGATTCTGAGATCATTTTTTTTCACTTGCAAAGAAAGTTTTAGGTTTTTTATTCCAGCACGTTATTTCGCTCATTTCAATAGTTAGAGCACCGCAAACATGATTCCCGACTTGGTAAGACCAGAAATTTCGATTTAGAAGGTGTCTTTTAGTCTTGAGTTTAGCCCTCAAAACATCATTTTAAGCTCTAAAACGATGCTGTTATTGATTTAAACAGCTTTTTTGCTATCAAATTGCTTCCAGAACGCTTAAAACGCGATTTTTAGGATTCTGAGATAACTTTTTTTACTTGCAACGAAAGTTTTAGGTTTTTCATTCCAGCATGTTTTTTTCGCTCATTTCGATAGTTAGAGCACCGCAAATATGATTTCCGGCTTGGTAAGATCAGAAATTTCGATTTAGAAGGTGCTTTTAGTCTTGAGTTTAGCCCTCAAAACATCATTTTAAGCTCTAATACGTTGCCGTTATTAATTTAGACAACTTTTTTGCGCTCAAATAGCTTCCAGAACGCTTAAAACGCGATTTTGATGATTCTGAGATCATTTTTTTTCACTTGCAAAGAAAGTTTTAGGTTTTTTATTCCACCACGTTATTTCGCTCATTTCGATAGTTAGAGCACCGCAAACATGATTCCCGACTTGGTAAGACCAGAAATTTCGATTTAGAAGGTGTCTTTTAGTCTTGAGTTTAGCCCTCAAAACATCATTTTAAGCTCTAAAACGATGCCGTTATTGATTTAGACAGCTTTTTTGCTATCAAATTGCTTCCAGAACGCTTAAAGCGCGATTTCGATGATTCTGAGATCATTTTTTTTCACTTGTAAAGAAAGTTTTAGGTTTTTCATTCCAGCATGTTGTTTCGCTCATTTCGATAGTTAGGGCACCGCAAACATGATTCCCGACTTGGTAAGATCAAAAAATTCGATTTAGAAGGTGTCTTTTAGTCTTGAGTTTAGCCCTCAAAACATCATTTTAAGCTCTAAAACGTTGCCGTTATTGATTTAGACAGCTTTTTCGCTATCAAATTGCTTCCAGAACGCTTAAAACGCGATTTTGATGATTCTGAGATAACTTTTTTTACTTGCAAAGAAAGTTTTAGGTTTTTCATTCCAGCATGCTTTTTTCGCTCATTTGGATAGTTAGAGGACCGCAAACATTATTTCCGACTTGGTAAGATCAGAAATTTTTATTTAGAAGGTGTCTTTTAGTCTTGAGTTTAGCCCTCAAAACATCATTTTAACCTCTAAAACGTTGCCGTTATTGATTTAGACAACTTTTTTGCGCTCAAATCGCTTCATGAACGCTTAAAAAGCGATTTTGATGATTCTGAGATTACTTTTTTTCACTTGCAAAGAATGTTTTAGCTTTTTCATTCAACATTTTATTTCGCTTATTTCGACAGTTAGAGCACCGCAAACATGATTTTCGTCTTGGTAAGATCAGAAATTTCGATTTAGAAGGTGCTTTTACTCTTGAGTTTAGCCCTTAAAACATCATTTTAAGCTCTAAAACGATGCCGTTATTGATTTAAAATGCTTTTTTGCTATCAAATTGCTTCCAGAACGCTTAAAACGCGATTTTTAGGATTCTGAGATAACTTTTTTTACTTGCAATGAAAGTTTTAGGTTTTTCATTCCAGCATGTTTTTTCCGCTCATTTCGATAGTTAGAGGACCGCAAACATGATTTCCGGCTTGGTAAGATCAGAAATTTCGATTTAGAAGGTGCTTTTAGTCTTGAGTTTAGCCCTCAAAACATCATTTTAAGCTCTAATACGTTGCCGTTATTAATTTAGACAACTTTTTTGCGCTCAAATCGCTTCCAGAACGCTTAAAACGCGATTTTGATGATTCTGAGATCATTTTTTTCCACTTGCAAAGAAAGTTTTAGGTTTTTCATTCCAGCACGTTTTTTCGCTCATTTCGATAGTTAGAGCACCGCAAACATGATTCCCGACTTGGTAAGACCAGAAATTTCGATTTAGAAGGTGTCTTTCAGTCTTGAGTTTAGCCCTCAAAACATCATTTTAAGCTCTAAAACGATGCCGTTATTGATTTAGACAGCTTTTTTGCTATCAAATTGCTTCCAGAACGCTTAAAGCGCGATTTCGATGATTCTGAGATCATTTTTTTTCACTTGTAGAGAAAGTTTTAGCTTTTTCATTCAACATTTTATTTCGTTCATTTCGACAGTTAGATCACCGCAAACATGATTTTCGTTATGGTAAGATCAGAAATTTTGATTTAGAAGGTGCTTTTAGTCTTGAGTTTAGCACTCAAAACATCATTTTAAGCTCTAAAACGATGCTGTTATTGATTTAAACAGCTTTTTTGCGCTCATATCGCTCCCAGAACGCTTAAAACGCGATTTTGATGATTCTGAGATCATTTTTTTTCACTTGCAAAGAAAGTTTTAGGTTTTTTATTCCAGCACGTTATTTCCGTCATTTCGATAGTTAGAGCACCGCAAACATGATTCCCGACTTGGTAAGATCAGAAATTTCGATTTAGAAGGTGTCTTTTAGTCTTGAGTTTAGCCCTCAAAACATCATTTTAAGCTCTAAAACTATGCCGTTATTAATTTAGACAGCTTTTTTGCTATCAAATTGCTTCCAGAACGCTTAAAGCGCGATTTTGATGATTCTGAGATAACTTTTTGTCCTTGCAAAGAAAGTTTTAGGTTTTTCATTCCAGCATGTTTTTTTCGCTCATTTCGACTGTTAGAGCACCGCAAACATGATTTTCGTCTTGGTAAGATCAGAAATTTTTATTTAGAAGGTGTCTTTTAGTCTTGAGTTTAGCTTTCAAAAAATCATTTTAAGCTCTAATACGTTTCCGTTATTGATTTAGACAGCTTTTTTGCGCTCAAATCGCTTCCAGAACGCTTAAAACGCGATTTTTGATGATTCACAGATCATTTTTTTTCACTTGCAAAGAAAGTTTTAGGTTTTTTATTCCAGCACGTTATTTCGCTTATTTCGATAGTTAGACTCAGTGAACTTAAGTCCTGGCTTTAAAAACGAATTTTACCCCCTGCAACGTGGGTTCCGAAGTTTCGTGAATTCGCGTGGATTTCACGTGGATTTCGCGTGGATACTAACAAGTGTTAGCTACGAGCAACTAGTGAACTAGGTCACACAGTAGAACAGTTTTTACTTTAATAAGACAAAGGTAAAGTGGAGTTAAAAGAGTCATCTACACGATAAATGAATTATATTTAACGTTTTGAACAATATTTGCAGATATACAAAAGCAATTTTATTGCCTTCCTTGTTTACATTTATACATGACAAAACTTGAATTTTGCTTGTATATTTTTCTCACATGAAACAAAAGAAGTTGAAAAGATTATATTTTAACTTTTAAAAACGAACTTTAAAAGCAAAATCGATAAAATTTTGCCGTTTTCGCCAAGATTTTTTGCTTGACTAACTGTTTCCATGGAAACAAGAAAATTCAAAATTCAAAATGGCGGAAAAACTAATGACTTAAAAGCTAAATTAATTCTTTTATCGTAGTGAATTTAGCCCTGCATGCGGTCCTTTTTTTGGGGAAAAATGTTTATGCAGTAACAAAGTTGTTGCTAGATGGCACAAGAAGTGTGTTATGTCACCTCATCTGGGAAAAAATGAGTAAAATAATTGCCATGCAGCCATAAAGCTGTCAAAAGTCAGAAAAAAATTGCCTCGGGAGACTACCCTGTATCAAATACCAGCTCTCAGTGACTATGAAAATAAGTTCGTTTCCCACCCATTTTGGGGGAACTAACCGGAATGTGTGTCCTCTGTGCCGAAAACATAAAAAAAATTGAAGTAGAAATGAAAAAATACATCAATTTTTAAAACAATTCTTTCTTTGTCCTAAACTATACATTCAGGACACACATTCCAGTTAGACTGATAAACTTGAATATACGTGCTTTCTAAAGCATACAATTTCTAATGCTAACATTATTCCCAGACCCATCTCCCAAGTCCGCAAAGATAAGTAACACAATATCAAGGATGTTATGGTCACGTGACCGTTTCCATAGCAACAAAATGCTGCAGTTTGTTAACACTAGGCCTAACTATTATTGTAGCAAGTTTGGTGGAGGTTGCTTTAGTATATGATGAGTAATTGCCATTTATGTCATATTTTGCTAAAATGAGCTGGAGCCATGACTTAAGTGCACTGAGGAGCACCGCAAACATGATTCCCGACTTGGTAAGACCAGAAATTTCTATTTAGAAGGTGTCTTTTAGTCTTGAGTTTAGCTCTCAAAACATCATATTAAGCTCTAAAACGATGCTGTTATTGATTTAAACAGCTTTTTTGCAATCAAATTGCTTCCAGAACGCTTAAAACGCGATTTTTAGGATTCTGAGATAACTTTTTTTACTTGCAAAGAAAGTTTTAGGTTTTTCATTCCAGCATGTTTTTTTCGCTCATTTCGATAGTTAGAGGACCGCAAACATGATTTCCGGCTTGGCAAGACTAGAAATTTTTATTTAGGTGTCTTTTAGTCTTGAGTTTAGCCCTCAAAACATCATTTTAAGCTCTAATACGTTGCCGTTATTGATTTAGACAGCTTTTTTGCGCTCAAATCGCTTCCAGAACGCTTAAAACGCGCTTTTGATGATTCTGAGATCATTTTTTTCACTTGCAAAGAAAGTTTTAGGTTTTTTATTCCAGCACGTTATTTCGCTCATTTCGATAGTTAGAGCACCGCAAACATGTTTCCCGACTTGGTAAGATCAGAAATTTCGATTTAGAAGGTGTCTTTTAGTCTTGAGGTTAGCCCTCAAAACATCATTTTAAGCTCTAAAACGATGCCGTTATTGATTTAGACAGCTTTCTTGCTATCAAATTGCTTCCAGAACGCTTAAAACGCGATTTTGATGATTCTGAGATCATTTTTTCTCACTTGCAAAGAAACTTTTAGGTTTTTTATTCCAGCACGTTATTTCGCTCATTTCGATAGTTAGAGCACCGCAAACATGATTCCCGACTTGGTAAGACCAGAAATTTCGATTTAGAAGGTGTCTTTTAGTCTGGAGTTTAGCCCTCAAAACATCATTTTAAGCTCTAAAACGATGCTGTTATTGATTTAAACAGCTTTTTTGCTATCAAATTGCTTCCAGAACGCTTAAAACGCGATTTTTATGATTCTGAGATAACTTTTTTTACTTGCAAAGAAAGTTTTAGGTTTTTCATTCCAGCATGTTTTTTTCGCTCATTTCGATAGTTAGGAGACCGCAAACATGATTTCCGCCTTGGCAAGATCAGAAATTTTTATTTAGGTGTCTTTTAGTCTTGAGTTTAGCCCTCAAAACATCATTTTAGGCTCCAATACGTTGCCGTTATTGATTTAGACAGCTTTTTTGCGCTCAAATCGCTTCCAGAACGCTTAAAACGCGATTTTGATGATTCTGAGATAATTTTTTTTCACTTGTAAAGCAAGTTTTAGGTTTTTCAATCCAGCATGTTATTTCGCTCATTTCGATAGTTAGGGCACCGCAAACATGACTCCCGACTTGGTAAGATCAAAAATTTCGATTTAGAAGGTGTCTTTTAGTCTTGAGTTTAGCCTTCAAAACATCATTTTAAGCTCTAAAACTATGCCGTTATTGATTTAGACAGCTTTTTTGCTATCAAATTGCTTCCAGAACGCTTAAAGCGCGATTTTGATAATTCTGAGATAACTTTTTGTACTTGCAAAGAAAGTTTTAGGTTTTTCATTCCAGCATGTTTTTTTCGCTCATTTCGACTGTTAGAGCACCGCAAACATGATTTTCGTCTTGGTAAGATCAGAAATTTTTATTTAGAAGGTGTCTTTTAGTCTTGAGTTTAGCCCTCAAAAAATCATTTTAAGCTCTAATACGTTTCCGTTATTGATTTAGACAGCTTTTTCGCTATCAAATTGCTTCCAGAACGCTTAAAACGCGATTTTGATGATTCTGAGATAACTTTTTTTACTTGCAAAGAAAGTTTTAGGTTTTTTATTCCAGCACGTTATTTTGCTTATTTCGATAGTTAGAGCACCGCAAACATGATTCCCGACTTGGTAAGATCAGAAATTTCGATTTAGAAGGTGTCTTTTAGTCTTGAGTTTACCCATCAAAACATCATTTTAAGCTCTAAAACGATGCCGTTATTGATTTAGACAGCTTTCTTGCTATCAAATTGCTTCCAGAACGCTTAAAACGCGATTTTGATGATTCTGAGATCATTTTTTTTCACTTGCAAAGAAAGTTTTAGGTTTTTTATTCCAGCACGTTATTTCGCTCATTTCAATAGTTAGAGCACCGCAAACATGATTCCCGACTTGGTAAGACCAGAAATTTCGATTTAGAAGGTGTCTTTTAGTCTTGAGTTTAGCCCTCAAAACATCATTTTAAGCTCTAAAACGATGCTGTTATTGATTTAAACAGCTTTTTTGCTATCAAATTGCTTCCAGAACGCTTAAAACGCGATTTTTAGGATTCTGAGATAACTTTTTTTACTTGCAACGAAAGTTTTAGGTTTTTCATTCCAGCATGTTTTTTTCGCTCATTTCGATAGTTAGAGCACCGCAAATATGATTTCCGGCTTGGTAAGATCAGAAATTTCGATTTAGAAGGTGCTTTTAGTCTTGAGTTTAGCCCTCAAAACATCATTTTAAGCTCTAATACGTTGCCGTTATTAATTTAGACAACTTTTTTGCGCTCAAATAGCTTCCAGAACGCTTAAAACGCGATTTTGATGATTCTGAGATCATTTTTTTTCACTTGCAAAGAAAGTTTTAGGTTTTTTATTCCACCACGTTATTTCGCTCATTTCGATAGTTAGAGCACCGCAAACATGATTCCCGACTTGGTAAGACCAGAAATTTCGATTTAGAAGGTGTCTTTTAGTCTTGAGTTTAGCCCTCAAAACATCATTTTAAGCTCTAAAACGATGCCGTTATTGATTTAGACAGCTTTTTTGCTATCAAATTGCTTCCAGAACGCTTAAAGCGCGATTTCGATGATTCTGAGATCATTTTTTTTCACTTGTAAAGAAAGTTTTAGGTTTTTCATTCCAGCATGTTGTTTCGCTCATTTCGATAGCTGGGCACCGCAAACATGATTCCCGACTTGGTAAGATCAAAAAATTCGATTTAGAAGGTGTCTTTTAGTCTTGAGTTTAGCCCTCAAAACATCATTTTAAGCTCTAAAACGTTGCCGTTATTGATTTAGACAGCTTTTTCGCTATCAAATTGCTTCCAGAACGCTTAAAACGCGATTTTGATGATTCTGAGATAACTTTTTTTACTTGCAAAGAAAGTTTTAGGTTTTTCATTCCAGCATGCTTTTTTCGCTCATTTGGATAGTTAGAGGACCGCAAACATTATTTCCGACTTGGTAAGATCAGAAATTTTTATTTAGAAGGTGTCTTTTAGTCTTGAGTTTAGCCCTCAAAACATCATTTTAACCTCTAAAACGTTGCCGTTATTGATTTAGACAACTTTTTTGCGCTCAAATCGCTTCATGAACGCTTAAAAAGCGATTTTGATGATTCTGAGATTACTTTTTTTCACTTGCAAAGAATGTTTTAGCTTTTTCATTCAACATTTTATTTCGCTTATTTCGACAGTTAGAGCACCGCAAACATGATTTTCGTCTTGGTAAGATCAGAAATTTCGATTTAGAAGGTGCTTTTACTCTTGAGTTTAGCCCTTAAAACATCATTTTAAGCTCTAAAACGATGCCGTTATTGATTTAAAATGCTTTTTTGCTATCAAATTGCTTCCAGAACGCTTAAAACGCGATTTTTAGGATTCTGAGATAACTTTTTTTACTTGCAATGAAAGTTTTAGGTTTTTCATTCCAGCATGTTTTTTCCGCTCATTTCGATAGTTAGAGGACCGCAAACATGATTTCCGGCTTGGTAAGATCAGAAATTTCGATTTAGAAGGTGCTTTTAGTCTTGAGTTTAGCCCTCAAAACATCATTTTAAGCTCTAATACGTTGCCGTTATTAATTTAGACAACTTTTTTGCGCTCAAATCGCTTCCAGAACGCTTAAAACGCGATTTTGATGATTCTGAGATCATTTTTTTCCACTTGCAAAGAAAGTTTTAGGTTTTTCATTCCAGCACGTTTTTTCGCTCATTTCGATAGTTAGAGCACCGCAAACATGATTCCCGACTTGGTAAGACCAGAAATTTCGATTTAGAAGGTGTCTTTCAGTCTTGAGTTTAGCCCTCAAAACATCATTTTAAGCTCTAAAACGATGCCGTTATTGATTTAGACAGCTTTTTTGCTATCAAATTGCTTCCAGAACGCTTAAAGCGCGATTTCGATGATTCTGAGATCATTTTTTTTCACTTGTAGAGAAAGTTTTAGCTTTTTCATTCAACATTTTATTTCGTTCATTTCGACAGTTAGATCACCGCAAACATGATTTTCGTTATGGTAAGATCAGAAATTTTGATTTAGAAGGTGCTTTTAGTCTTGAGTTTAGCACTCAAAACATCATTTTAAGCTCTAAAACGATGCTGTTATTGATTTAAACAGCTTTTTTGCGCTCATATCGCTCCCAGAACGCTTAAAACGCGATTTTGATGATTCTGAGATCATTTTTTTTCACTTGCAAAGAAAGTTTTAGGTTTTTTATTCCAGCACGTTATTTCCGTCATTTCGATAGTTAGAGCACCGCAAACATGATTCCCGACTTGGTAAGATCAGAAATTTCGATTTAGAAGGTGTCTTTTAGTCTTGAGTTTAGCCCTCAAAACATCATTTTAAGCTCTAAAACTATGCCGTTATTAATTTAGACAGCTTTTTTGCTATCAAATTGCTTCCAGAACGCTTAAAGCGCGATTTTGATGATTCTGAGATAACTTTTTGTCCTTGCAAAGAAAGTTTTAGGTTTTTCATTCCAGCATGTTTTTTTCGCTCATTTCGACTGTTAGAGCACCGCAAACATGATTTTCGTCTTGGTAAGATCAGAAATTTTTATTTAGAAGGTGTCTTTTAGTCTTGAGTTTAGCCCTCAAAAAATCATTTTAAGCTCTAATACGTTTCCGTTATTGATTTAGACAGCTTTTTTGCGCTCAAATCGCTTCCAGAACGCTTAAAACGCGATTTTTGATGATTCACAGATCATTTTTTTTCACTTGCAAAGAAAGTTTTAGGTTTTTTATTCCAGCACGTTATTTCGCTTATTTCGATAGTTAGACTCAGTGAACTTAAGTCCTGGCTTTAAAAACGAATTTTACCCCCTGCAACGTGGGTTCCGAAGTTTCGTGAATTCGCGTGGATTTCACGTGGATTTCGCGTGGATACTAACAAGTGTTAGCTACGAGCAACTAGTGAACTAGGTCACACAGTAGAACAGTTTTTACTTTAATAAGACAAAGGTAAAGTGGAGTTAAAAGAGTCATCTACACGATAAATGAATTATATTTAACGTTTTGAACAATATTTGCAGATATACAAAAGCAATTTTATTGCCTTCCTTGTTTACATTTATACATGACAAAACTTGAATTTTGCTTGTATATTTTTCTCACATGAAACAAAAGAAGTTGAAAAGATTATATTTTAACTTTTAAAAACGAACTTTAAAAGCAAAATCGATAAAATTTTGCCGTTTTCGCCAAGATTTTTTGCTTGACTAACTGTTTCCATGGAAACAAGAAAATTCAAAATTCAAAATGGCGGAAAAACTAATGACTTAAAAGCTAAATTAATTCTTTTATCGTAGTGAATTTAGCCCTGCATGCGGTCCTTTTTTTGGGGAAAAATGTTTATGCAGTAACAAAGTTGTTGCTAGATGGCACAAGAAGTGTGTTATGTCACCTCATCTGGGAAAAAATGAGTAAAATAATTGCCATACAGCCATAAAGCTGTCAAAAGTCAGAAAAAAATTGCCTCGGGAGACTACCCTGTATCAAATACCAGCTCTCAGTGACTATGAAAATAAGTTCGTTTCCCACCCATTTTGGGGGAACTAACCGGAATGTGTGTCCTCTGTGCCGAAAACATAAAAAAAATTGAAGTAGAAATGAAAAAATACATCAATTTTTAAAACAATTCTTTCTTTGTCCTAAACTATACATTCAGGACACACATTCCAGTTAGACTGATAAACTTGAATATACGTGCTTTCTAAAGCATACAATTTCTAATGCTAACATTATTCCCAGACCCATCTCCCAAGTCCGCAAAGATAAGTAACACAATATCAAGGATGTTATGGTCACGTGACCGTTTCCATAGCAACAAAATGCTGCAGTTTGTTAACACTAGGCCTAACTATTATTGTAGCAAGTTTGGTGGAGGTTGCTTTAGTATATGATGAGTAATTGCCATTTATGTCATATTTTGCTAAAATGAGCTGGAGCCATGACTTAAGTGCACTGAGGAGCACCGCAAACATGATTCCCGACTTGGTAAGACCAGAAATTTCTATTTAGAAGGTGTCTTTTAGTCTTGAGTTTAGCTCTCAAAACATCATATTAAGCTCTAAAACGATGCTGTTATTGATTTAAACAGCTTTTTTGCAATCAAATTGCTTCCAGAACGCTTAAAACGCGATTTTTAGGATTCTGAGATAACTTTTTTTACTTGCAAAGAAAGTTTTAGGTTTTTCATTCCAGCATGTTTTTTTCGCTCATTTCGATAGTTAGAGGACCGCAAACATGATTTCCGGCTTGGCAAGACTAGAAATTTTTATTTAGGTGTCTTTTAGTCTTGAGTTTAGCCCTCAAAACATCATTTTAAGCTCTAATACGTTGCCGTTATTGATTTAGACAGCTTTTTTGCGCTCAAATCGCTTCCAGAACGCTTAAAACGCGCTTTTGATGATTCTGAGATCATTTTTTTCACTTGCAAAGAAAGTTTTAGGTTTTTTATTCCAGCACGTTATTTCGCTCATTTCGATAGTTAGAGCACCGCAAACATGTTTCCCGACTTGGTAAGATCAGAAATTTCGATTTAGAAGGTGTCTTTTAGTCTTGAGGTTAGCCCTCAAAACATCATTTTAAGCTCTAAAACGATGCCGTTATTGATTTAGACAGCTTTCTTGCTATCAAATTGCTTCCAGAACGCTTAAAACGCGATTTTGATGATTCTGAGATCATTTTTTCTCACTTGCAAAGAAACTTTTAGGTTTTTTATTCCAGCACGTTATTTCGCTCATTTCGATAGTTAGAGCACCGCAAACATGATTCCCGACTTGGTAAGACCAGAAATTTCGATTTAGAAGGTGTCTTTTAGTCTTGAGTTTAGCCCTTAAAACATCATTTTAAGCTCTAAAACGATGCTGTTATTGATTTAAACAGCTTTTTTGCTATCAAATTGCTTCCAGAACGCTTAAAACGCGATTTTTATGATTCTGAGATAACTTTTTTTACTTGCAAAGAAAGTTTTAGGTTTTTCATTCCAGCATGTTTTTTTCGCTCATTTCGATAGTTAGGAGACCGCAAACATGATTTCCGCCTTGGCAAGATCAGAAATTTTTATTTAGGTGTCTTTTAGTCTTGAGTTTAGCCCTCAAAACATCATTTTAGGCTCCAATACGTTGCCGTTATTGATTTAGACAGCTTTTTTGCGCTCAAATCGCTTCCAGAACGCTTAAAACGCGATTTTGATGATTCTGAGATAATTTTTTTTCACTTGTAAAGCAAGTTTTAGGTTTTTCAATCCAGCATGTTATTTCGCTCATTTCGATAGTTAGGGCACCGCAAACATGACTCCCGACTTGGTAAGATCAAAAATTTCGATTTAGAAGGTGTCTTTTAGTCTTGAGTTTAGCCTTCAAAACATCATTTTAAGCTCTAAAACTATGCCGTTATTGATTTAGACAGCTTTTTTGCTATCAAATTGCTTCCAGAACGCTTAAAGCGCGATTTTGATAATTCTGAGATAACTTTTTGTACTTGCAAAGAAAGTTTTAGGTTTTTCATTCCAGCATGTTTTTTTCGCTCATTTCGACTGTTAGAGCACCGCAAACATGATTTTCGTCTTGGTAAGATCAGAAATTTTTATTTAGAAGGTGTCTTTTAGTCTTGAGTTTAGCCCTCAAAAAATCATTTTAAGCTCTAATACGTTTCCGTTATTGATTTAGACAGCTTTTTCGCTATCAAATTGCTTCCAGAACGCTTAAAACGCGATTTTGATGATTCTGAGATAACTTTTTTTACTTGCAAAGAAAGTTTTAGGTTTTTTATTCCAGCACGTTATTTCGCTTATTTCGATAGTTAGAGCACCGCAAACATGATTCCCGACTTGGTAAGATCAGAAATTTCGATTTAGAAGGTGTCTTTTAGTCTTGAGTTTACCCATCAAAACATCATTTTAAGCTCTAAAACGATGCCGTTATTGATTTAGACAGCTTTCTTGCTATCAAATTGCTTCCAGAACGCTTAAAACGCGATTTTGATGATTCTGAGATCATTTTTTTTCACTTGCAAAGAAAGTTTTAGGTTTTTTATTCCAGCACGTTATTTCGCTCATTTCAATAGTTAGAGCACCGCAAACATGATTCCCGACTTGGTAAGACCAGAAATTTCGATTTAGAAGGTGTCTTTTAGTCTTGAGTTTAGCCCTCAAAACATCATTTTAAGCTCTAAAACGATGCTGTTATTGATTTAAACAGCTTTTTTGCTATCAAATTGCTTCCAGAACGCTTAAAACGCGATTTTTAGGATTCTGAGATAACTTTTTTTACTTGCAACGAAAGTTTTAGGTTTTTCATTCCAGCATGTTTTTTTCGCTCATTTCGATAGTTAGAGCACCGCAAATATGATTTCCGGCTTGGTAAGATCAGAAATTTCGATTTAGAAGGTGCTTTTAGTCTTGAGTTTAGCCCTCAAAACATCATTTTAAGCTCTAATACGTTGCCGTTATTAATTTAGACAACTTTTTTGCGCTCAAATAGCTTCCAGAACGCTTAAAACGCGATTTTGATGATTCTGAGATCATTTTTTTTCACTTGCAAAGAAAGTTTTAGGTTTTTTATTCCACCACGTTATTTCGCTCATTTCGATAGTTAGAGCACCGCAAACATGATTCCCGACTTGGTAAGACCAGAAATTTCGATTTAGAAGGTGTCTTTTAGTCTTGAGTTTAGCCCTCAAAACATCATTTTAAGCTCTAAAACGATGCCGTTATTGATTTAGACAGCTTTTTTGCTATCAAATTGCTTCCAGAACGCTTAAAGCGCGATTTCGATGATTCTGAGATCATTTTTTTTCACTTGTAAAGAAAGTTTTAGGTTTTTCATTCCAGCATGTTGTTTCGCTCATTTCGATAGTTAGGGCACCGCAAACATGATTCCCGACTTGGTAAGATCAAAAAATTCGATTTAGAAGGTGTCTTTTAGTCTTGAGTTTAGCCCTCAAAACATCATTTTAAGCTCTAAAACGTTGCCGTTATTGATTTAGACAGCTTTTTCGCTATCAAATTGCTTCCAGAACGCTTAAAACGCGATTTTGATGATTCTGAGATAACTTTTTTTACTTGCAAAGAAAGTTTTAGGTTTTTCATTCCAGCATGCTTTTTTCGCTCATTTGGATAGTTAGAGGACCGCAAACATTATTTCCGACTTGGTAAGATCAGAAATTTTTATTTAGAAGGTGTCTTTTAGTCTTGAGTTTAGCCCTCAAAACATCATTTTAACCTCTAAAACGTTGCCGTTATTGATTTAGACAACTTTTTTGCGCTCAAATCGCTTCATGAACGCTTAAAAAGCGATTTTGATGATTCTGAGATTACTTTTTTTCACTTGCAAAGAATGTTTTAGCTTTTTCATTCAACATTTTATTTCGCTTATTTCGACAGTTAGAGCACCGCAAACATGATTTTCGTCTTGGTAAGATCAGAAATTTCGATTTAGAAGGTGCTTTTACTCTTGAGTTTAGCCCTTAAAACATCATTTTAAGCTCTAAAACGATGCCGTTATTGATTTAAAATGCTTTTTTGCTATCAAATTGCTTCCAGAACGCTTAAAACGCGATTTTTAGGATTCTGAGATAACTTTTTTTACTTGCAATGAAAGTTTTAGGTTTTTCATTCCAGCATGTTTTTTCCGCTCATTTCGATAGTTAGAGGACCGCAAACATGATTTCCGGCTTGGTAAGATCAGAAATTTCGATTTAGAAGGTGCTTTTAGTCTTGAGTTTAGCCCTCAAAACATCATTTTAAGCTCTAATACGTTGCCGTTATTAATTTAGACAACTTTTTTGCGCTCAAATCGCTTCCAGAACGCTTAAAACGCGATTTTGATGATTCTGAGATCATTTTTTTCCACTTGCAAAGAAAGTTTTAGGTTTTTCATTCCAGCACGTTTTTTCGCTCATTTCGATAGTTAGAGCACCGCAAACATGATTCCCGACTTGGTAAGACCAGAAATTTCGATTTAGAAGGTGTCTTTCAGTCTTGAGTTTAGCCCTCAAAACATCATTTTAAGCTCTAAAACGATGCCGTTATTGATTTAGACAGCTTTTTTGCTATCAAATTGCTTCCAGAACGCTTAAAGCGCGATTTCGATGATTCTGAGATCATTTTTTTTCACTTGTAGAGAAAGTTTTAGCTTTTTCATTCAACATTTTATTTCGTTCATTTCGACAGTTAGATCACCGCAAACATGATTTTCGTTATGGTAAGATCAGAAATTTTGATTTAGAAGGTGCTTTTAGTCTTGAGTTTAGCACTCAAAACATCATTTTAAGCTCTAAAACGATGCTGTTATTGATTTAAACAGCTTTTTTGCGCTCATATCGCTCCCAGAACGCTTAAAACGCGATTTTGATGATTCTGAGATCATTTTTTTTCACTTGCAAAGAAAGTTTTAGGTTTTTTATTCCAGCACGTTATTTCCGTCATTTCGATAGTTAGAGCACCGCAAACATGATTCCCGACTTGGTAAGATCAGAAATTTCGATTTAGAAGGTGTCTTTTAGTCTTGAGTTTAGCCCTCAAAACATCATTTTAAGCTCTAAAACGATGCTGTTATTGATTTAAACAGCTTTTTTGCTATCAAATTGCTTCCAGAACGCTTAAAACGCGATTTTTATGATTCTGAGATAACTTTTTTTACTTGCAAAGAAAGTTTTAGGTTTTTCATTCCAGCATGTTTTTTTCGCTCATTTCGATAGTTAGGGGACCGCAAACATGATTTCCGCCTTGGCAAGATCAGAAATTTTTATTTAGGTGTCTTTTAGTCTTGAGTTTAGCCCTCAAAACATCATTTTAGGCTCCAATACGTTGCCGTTATTGATTTAGACAGCTTTTTTGCGCTCAAATCGCTTCCAGAACGCTTAAAACGCGATTTTGATGATTCTGAGATAATTTTTTTTCACTTGTAAAGCAAGTTTTAGGTTTTTCAATCCAGCATGTTATTTCGCTCATTTCGATAGTTAGGGCACCGCAAACATGACTCCCGACTTGGTAAGATCAAAAATTTCGATTTAGAAGGTGTCTTTTAGTCTTGAGTTTAGCCTTCAAAACATCATTTTAAGCTCTAAAACTATGCCGTTATTGATTTAGACAGCTTTTTTGCTATCAAATTGCTTCCAGAACGCTTAAAGCGCGATTTTGATGATTCTGAGATAACTTTTTGTACTTGCAAAGAAAGTTTTAGGTTTTTCATTCCAGCATGTTTTTTTCGCTCATTTCGACTGTTAGAGCACCGCAAACATGATTTTCGTCTTGGTAAGATCAAAAATTTTTATTTAGAAGGTGTCTTTTAGTCTTGAGTTTAGCCCTCAAAAAATCATTTTAAGCTCTAATACGTTTCCGTTATTGATTTAGACAGCTTTTTCGCTATCAAATTGCTTCCAGAACGCTTAAAACGCGATTTTGATGATTCTGAGATAACTTTTTTTACTTGCAAAGAAAGTTTTAGGTTTTTTATTCCAGCACGTTATTTCGCTTATTTCGATAGTTAGAGCACCGCAAACATGATTCCCGACTTGGTAAGATCAGAAATTTCGATTTAGAAGGTGTCTTTTAGTCTTGAGTTTACCCATCAAAACATCATTTTAAGCTCTAAAACGATGCCGTTATTGATTTAGACAGCTTTCTTGCTATCAAATTGCTTCCAGAACGCTTAAAACGCGATTTTGATGATTCTGAGATCATTTTTTTTCACTTGCAAAGAAAGTTTTAGGTTTTTTATTCCAGCACGTTATTTCGCTCATTTCAATAGTTAGAGCACCGCAAACATGATTCCCGACTTGGTAAGACCAGAAATTTCGATTTAGAAGGTGTCTTTTAGTCTTGAGTTTAGCCCTCAAAACATCATTTTAAGCTCTAAAACGATGCTGTTATTGATTTAAACAGCTTTTTTGCTATCAAATTGCTTCCAGAACGCTTAAAACGCGATTTTTAGGATTCTGAGATAACTTTTTTTACTTGCAACGAAAGTTTTAGGTTTTTCATTCCAGCATGTTTTTTTCGCTCATTTCGATAGTTAGAGCACCGCAAATATGATTTCCGGCTTGGTAAGATCAGAAATTTCGATTTAGAAGGTGCTTTTAGTCTTGAGTTTAGCCCTCAAAACATCATTTTAAGCTCTAATACGTTGCCGTTATTAATTTAGACAACTTTTTTGCGCTCAAATAGCTTCCAGAACGCTTAAAACGCGATTTTGATGATTCTGAGATCATTTTTTTTCACTTGCAAAGAAAGTTTTAGGTTTTTTATTCCACCACGTTATTTCGCTCATTTCGATAGTTAGAGCACCGCAAACATGATTCCCGACTTGGTAAGACCAGAAATTTCGATTTAGAAGGTGTCTTTTAGTCTTGAGTTTAGCCCTCAAAACATCATTTTAAGCTCTAAAACGATGCCGTTATTGATTTAGACAGCTTTTTTGCTATCAAATTGCTTCCAGAACGCTTAAAGCGCGATTTCGATGATTCTGAGATCATTTTTTTTCACTTGTAAAGAAAGTTTTAGGTTTTTCATTCCAGCATGTTGTTTCGCTCATTTCGATAGTTAGGGCACCGCAAACATGATTCCCGACTTGGTAAGATCAAAAAATTCGATTTAGAAGGTGTCTTTTAGTCTTGAGTTTAGCCCTCAAAACATCATTTTAAGCTCTAAAACGTTGCCGTTATTGATTTAGACAGCTTTTTCGCTATCAAATTGCTTCCAGAACGCTTAAAACGCGATTTTGATGATTCTGAGATAACTTTTTTTACTTGCAAAGAAAGTTTTAGGTTTTTCATTCCAGCATGTTTTTTTCGCTCATTTCGATAGTTAGGGGACCGCAAACATGATTTCCGCCTTGGCAAGATCAGAAATTTTTATTTAGGTGTCTTTTAGTCTTGAGTTTAGCCCTCAAAACATCATTTTAAGCTCTAATACGTTGCCGTTATTGATTTAGACAGCTTTTTTGCGCTCAAATCGCTTCCAGAACGCTTAAAACGCGATTTTGATGATTCTGAGATAATTTTTTTTCACTTGTAAAGCAAGTTTTAGGTTTTTCAATCCAGCATGTTATTTCGCTCATTTCGATAGTTAGGGCACCGCAAACATGACTCCCGACTTGGTAAGATCAAAAATTTCGATTTAGAAGGTGTCTTTTAGTCTTGAGTTTAGCCTTCAAAACATCATTTTAAGCTCTAAAACTATGCCGTTATTGATTTAGACAGCTTTTTTGCTATCAAATTGCTTCCAGAACGCTTAAAGCGCGATTTTGATGATTCTGAGATAACTTTTTGTACTTGCAAAGAAAGTTTTAGGTTTTTCATTCCAGCATGTTTTTTTCGCTCATTTCGACTGTTAGAGCACCGCAAACATGATTTTCGTCTTGGTAAGATCAGAAATTTTTATTTAGAAGGTGTCTTTTAGTCTTGAGTTTAGCCCTCAAAAAATCATTTTAAGCTCTAATACGTTTCCGTTATTGATTTAGACAGCTTTTTCGCTATCAAATTGCTTCCAGATCGCTTAAAACGCGATTTTGATGATTCTGAGATAACTTTTTTTACTTGCAAAGAAAGTTTTAGGTTTTTTATTCCAGCACGTTATTTCGCTTATTTCGATAGTTAGAGCACCGCAAACATGATTCCCGACTTGGTAAGATCAGAAATTTCGATTTAGAAGGTGTCTTTTAGTCTTGAGTTTACCCATCAAAACATCATTTTAAGCTCTAAAACGATGCCGTTATTGATTTAGACAGCTTTCTTGCTATCAAATTGCTTCCAGAACGCTTAAAACGCGATTTTGATGATTCTGAGATCATTTTTTTTCACTTGCAAAGAAAGTTTTAGGTTTTTTATTCCAGCACGTTATTTCGCTCATTTCAATAGTTAGAGCACCGCAAACATGATTCCCGACTTGGTAAGACCAGAAATTTCGATTTAGAAGGTGTCTTTTAGTCTTGAGTTTAGCCCTCAAAACATCATTTTAAGCTCTAAAACGATGCTGTTATTGATTTAAACAGCTTTTTTGCTATCAAATTGCTTCCAGAACGCTTAAAACGCGATTTTTAGGATTCTGAGATAACTTTTTTTACTTGCAACGAAAGTTTTAGGTTTTTCATTCCAGCATGTTTTTTTCGCTCATTTCGATAGTTAGGGCACCGCAAACATGACTCCCGACTTGGTAAGATCAAAAATTTCGATTTAGAAGGTGTCTTTTAGTCTTGAGTTTAGCCTTCAAAACATCATTTTAAGCTCTAAAACTATGCCGTTATTGATTTAGACAGCTTTTTTGCTATCAAATTGCTTCCAGAACGCTTAAAGCGCGATTTTGATGATTCTGAGATAACTTTTTGTACTTGCAAAGAAAGTTTTAGGTTTTTCATTCCAGCATGTTTTTTTCGCTCATTTCGACTGTTAGAGCACCGCAAACATGATTTTCGTCTTGGTAAGATCAGAAATTTTTATTTAGAAGGTGTCTTTTAGTCTTGAGTTTAGCCCTCAAAAAATCATTTTAAGCTCTATCACGTTTCCGTTATTGATTTAGACAGCTTTTTCGCTATCAAATTGCTTCCAGATCGCTTAAAACGCGATTTTGATGATTCTGAGATAACTTTTTTTACTTGCAAAGAAAGTTTTAGGTTTTTTATTCCAGCACGTTATTTCGCTTATTTCGATAGTTAGAGCACCGCAAACATGATTCCCGACTTGGTAAGATCAGAAATTTCGATTTAGAAGGTGTCTTTTAGTCTTGAGTTTACCCATCAAAACATCATTTTAAGCTCTAAAACGATGCCGTTATTGATTTAGACAGCTTTCTTGCTATCAAATTGCTTCCAGAACGCTTAAAACGCGATTTTGATGATTCTGAGATCATTTTTTTTCACTTGCAAAGAAAGTTTTAGGTTTTTTATTCCAGCACGTTATTTCGCTCATTTCAATAGTTAGAGCACCGCAAACATGATTCCCGACTTGGTAAGACCAGAAATTTCGATTTAGAAGGTGTCTTTTAGTCTTGAGTTTAGCCCTCAAAACATCATTTTAAGCTCTAAAACGATGCTGTTATTGATTTAAACAGCTTTTTTGCTATCAAATTGCTTCCAGAACGCTTAAAACGCGATTTTTAGGATTCTGAGATAACTTTTTTTACTTGCAACGAAAGTTTTAGGTTTTTCATTCCAGCATGTTTTTTTCGCTCATTTCGATAGTTAGAGGACCGCAAATATGATTTCCGGCTTGGTAAGATCAGAAATTTCGATTTAGAAGGTGCTTTTAGTCTTGAGTTTAGCCCTCAAAACATCATTTTAAGCTCTAATACGTTGCCGTTATTAATTTAGACAACTTTTTTGCGCTCAAATAGCTTCCAGAACGCTTAAAACGCGATTTTGATGATTCTGAGATCATTTTTTTTCACTTGCAAAGAAAGTTTTAGGTTTTTTATTCCACCACGTTATTTCGCTCATTTCGATAGTTAGAGCACCGCAAACATGATTCCCGACTTGGTAAGACCAGAAATTTCGATTTAGAAGGTGTCTTTTAGTCTTGAGTTTAGCCCTCAAAACATCATTTTAAGCTCTAAAACGATGCCGTTATTCATTTAGACAGCTTTTTTGCTATCAAATTGCTTCCAGAACGCTTAAAGCGCGATTTCGATGATTCTGAGATCATTTTTTTTCACTTGTAAAGAAAGTTTTAGGTTTTTCATTCCAGCATGTTGTTTCGCTCATTTCGATAGTTAGGGCACCGCAAACATGATTCCCGACTTGGTAAGATCAAAAAATTCGATTTAGAAAGTGTCTTTTAGTCTTGAGTTTAGCCCTCAAAACATCATTTTAAGCTCTAAAACGTTGCCGTTATTGATTTAGACAGCTTTTTCGCTATCAAATTGCTTCCAGAACGCTTAAAACGCGATTTTGATGATTCTGAGATAACTTTTTTTACTTGCAAAGAAAGTTTTAGGTTTTTCATTCCAGCATGCTTTTTTCGCTCATTTGGATAGTTAGAGGACCGCAAACATTATTTCCGACTTGGTAAGATCAGAAATTTTTATTTAGAAGGTGTCTTTTAGTCTTGAGTTTAGCCCTCAAAACATCATTTTAACCTCTAAAACGTTGCCGTTATTGATTTAGACAACTTTTTTGCGCTCAAATCGCTTCATGAACGCTTAAAGAGCGATTTTGATGATTCTGAGATTACTTTTTTTCACTTGCAAAGAATGTTTTAGCTTTTTCATTCAACATTTTATTTCGCTTATTTCGACAGTTAGAGCACCGCAAACATGATTTTCGTCTTGGTAAGATCAGAAATTTCGATTTAGAAGGTGCTTTTACTCTTGAGTTTAGCCCTTAAAACATCATTTTAAGCTCTAAAACGATGCCGTTATTGATTTAGACAGCTTTTTTGCTATCAAATTGCTTCCAGAACGCTTAAAGCGCGATTTCGATGATTCTGAGATCATTTTTTTTCACTTGTAAAGAAAGTTTTAGGTTTTTCATTCCAGCATGTTGTTTCGCTCATTTCGATAGTTAGGGCACCGCAAACATGATTCCCGACTTGGTAAGATCAAAAATTTCGATTTAGAAGGTGTCTTTTAGTCTTGAGTTTAGCCCTCAAAACATCATTTTAAGCTCTAAAACGTTGCCGTTATTGATTTAGACAGCTTTTTCGCTATCAAATTGCTTCAAGAACGCTTAAAACGCGATTTTGATGATTCTGAGATAACTTTTTGTACTTGCAAAGAAAGTTTTAGGTTTTTCATTCCAGCATGTTTTTTTCGCTCATTTCGACTGTTAGAGCACCGCAAACATGATTTTCGTCTTGGTAAGATCAGAAATTTTTATTTAGAAGGTGTCTTTTAGTCTTGAGTTTAGCCCTCAAAAAATCATTTTAAGCTCTAATACGTTTCCGTTATTGATTTAGACAGCTTTTTCGCTATCAAATTGCTTCCAGAACGCTTAAAACGCGATTTTGATGATTCTGAGATAACTTTTTTTACTTGCAAAGAAAGTTTTAGGTTTTTTATTCCAGCACGTTATTTCGCTTATTTCGATAGTTAGAGCACCGCAAACATGATTCCCGACTTGGTAAGATCAGAAATTTCGATTTAGAAGGTGTCTTTTAGTCTTGAGTTTACCCATCAAAACATCATTTTAAGCTCTAAAACGATGCCGTTATTGATTTAGACAGCTTTCTTGCTATCAAATTGCTTCCAGAACGCTTAAAACGCGATTTTGATGATTCTGAGATCATTTTTTTTCACTTGCAAAGAAAGTTTTAGGTTTTTTATTCCAGCACGTTATTTCGCTCATTTCAATAGTTAGAGCACCGCAAACATGATTCCCGACTTGGTAAGACCAGAAATTTCGATTTAGAAGGTGTCTTTTAGTCTTGAGTTTAGCCCTCAAAACATCATTTTAAGCTCTAAAACGATGCTGTTATTGATTTAAACAGCTTTTTTGCTATCAAATTGCTTCCAGAACGCTTAAAACGCGATTTTTAGGATTCTGAGATAACTTTTTTTACTTGCAACGAAAGTTTTAGGTTTTTCATTCCAGCATGTTTTTTTCGCTCATTTCGATAGTTAGAGGACCGCAAATATGATTTCCGGCTTGGTAAGATCAGAAATTTCGATTTAGAAGGTGCTTTTAGTCTTGAGTTTAGCCCTCAAAACATCATTTTAAGCTCTAATACGTTGCCGTTATTAATTTAGACAACTTTTTTGCGCTCAAATAGCTTCCAGAACGCTTAAAACGCGATTTTGATGATTCTGAGATCATTTTTTTTCACTTGCAAAGAAAGTTTTAGGTTTTTTATTCCACCACGTTATTTCACTCATTTCGATAGTTAGAGCACCGCAAACATGATTCCCGACTTGGTAAGACCAGAAATTTCGATTTAGAAGGTGTCTTTTAGTCTTGAGTTTAGCCCTCAAAACATCATTTTAAGCTCTAAAACGATGCCGTTATTGATTTAGACAGCTTTTTTGCTATCAAATTGCTTCCAGAACGCTTAAAGCGCGATTTCGATGATTCTGAGATCATTTTTTTTCACTTGTAAAGAAAGTTTTAGGTTTTTCATTCCAGCATGTTGTTTCGCTCATTTCGATAGTTAGGGCACCGCAAACATGATTCCCGACTTGGTAAGATCAAAAAATTCGATTTAGAAGGTGTCTTTTAGTCTTGAGTTTAGCCCTCAAAACATCATTTTAAGCTCTAAAACGTTGCCGTTATTGATTTAGACAGCTTTTTCGCTATCAAATTGCTTCCAGAACGCTTAAAACGCGATTTTGATGATTCTGAGATAACTTTTTTTACTTGCAAAGAAAGTTTTAGGTTTTTCATTCCAGCATGCTTTTTTCGCTCATTTAGATAGTTAGAGGACCGCAAACATTATTTCCGACTTGGTAAGATCAAAAATTTTTATTTAGAAGGTGTCTTTTAGTCTTGAGTTTAGCCCTCAAAACATCATTTTAACCTCTAAAACGTTGCCGTTATTGATTTAGACAACTTTTTTGCGCTCAAATCGCTTCATGAACGCTTAAAGAGCGATTTTGATGATTCTGAGATTACTTTTTTTCACTTGCAAAGAATGTTTTAGCTTTTTCATTCAACATTTTATTTCGCTTATTTCGACAGTTAGAGCACCGCAAACATGATTTTCGTCTTGGTAAGATCAGAAATTTCGATTTAGAAGGTGCTTTTACTCTTGAGTTTAGCCCTTAAAACATCATTTTAAGCTCTAAAACGATGCCGTTATTGATTTAGACAGCTTTTTTGCTATCAAATTGCTTCCAGAACGCTTAAAGCGCGATTTCGATGATTCTGAGATCATTTTTTTTCACTTGTAAAGAAAGTTTTAGGTTTTTCATTCCAGCATGTTGTTTCGCTCATTTCGATAGTTAGGGCACCGGAAACATGATTCCCGACTTGGTAAGATCAAAAATTTCGATTTAGAAGGTGTCTTTTAGTCTTGAGTTTAGCCCTCAAAACATCATTTTAAGCTCTAAAACGTTGCCGTTATTGATTTAGACAGCTTTTTCGCTATCAAATTGCTTCAAGAACGCTTAAAACGCGATTTTGATGATTCTGAGATAACTTTTTTTACTTGCAAAGAAAGTTTTAGGTTTTCATTCCAGCATGCTTTTTTCGCTCATTTCGATAGTTAGAGGACCGCAAACATTATTTCCGACTTGGTAAGATCAGAAATTTTTATTTAGAAGGTGTCTTTTAGTCTCAAGTTTAGCCCTCAAAACATCATTTTAACCTGTAAAACGTTGCCGTTATTGATTTAGACAACTTTTTTGCGCTGAAATCGCTTCATGAACGCTTAAAAAGCGATTTTGATGATTCTAAGATTACTTTTTTTCACTTGCAAAGAATGTTTTAGCTTTTTCATTCAACATTTTATTTCGCTCATTTCGACAGTTAGAGCACCGCAAACATGATTTTCGTCTTGGTAAGATCAGAAATTTCTATTTAGAAGGTGTCTTTTAGTCTTGAGTTTAGCCCTCAAAACATCATTTTAACCTCTAAAACGTTGCCGTTATTGATTTAGACAACTTTTTTGCGCTCAAATCGCTTCATGAACGCTTAAAAAGCGATTTTGATGATTCTGAGATTACTTTTTTTCACTTGCAAAGAATGTTTTAGCTTTTTCATTCAACATTTTATTTCGCTCATTTCGACAGTTAGAGCACCGCAAACATGATTTTCGTCTTGGTAAGATCAGAAATTTCTATTTAGAAGGTGCTTTTAGTCTTGAGTTTAGCCCTTAAAACCTCATTTTAAGCTCTAAAACGATGCCGTTATTGATTTAAAATGCTTTTTTGCGCTCAAATCGCTTCCAGAACGCTTAAAACGCGATTTTGATGATTCTGAGATCATTTTTTTTTACTTGCAAAGAAAGTTTTAGGTTTTTCATTCCAGCATGCTTTTTTCGCTCATTTGGATAGTTAGAGGACCGCAAACATTATTTCCGACTTGGTAAGATCAGAAATTTTTATTTAGAAGGTGTCTTTTAGTCTTGAGTTTAGCCCTCAAAACATCATTTTAACCTCTAAAACGTTGCCGTTATTGATTTAGACAACTTTTTTGCGCTCAAATCGCTTCATGAACGCTTAAAAAGCGATTTTGATGATTCTGAGATTACTTTTTTTCACTTGCAAAGAATGTTTTAGCTTTTTCATTCAACATTTTATTTCGCTTATTTCGACAGTTAGAGCACCGCAAACATGATTTTCGTCTTGGTAAGATCAGAAATTTCGATTTAGAAGGTGCTTTTACTCTTGAGTTTAGCCCTTAAAACATCATTTTAAGCTCTAAAACGATGCCGTTATTGATTTAAAATGCTTTTTTGCTATCAAATTGCTTCCAGAACGCTTAAAACGCGATTTTTAGGATTCTGAGATAACTTTTTTTACTTGCAATGAAAGTTTTAGGTTTTTCATTCCAGCATGTTTTTTTCGCTCATTTCGATAGTTAGAGGACCGCAAACATGATTTCCGGCTTGGTAAGATCAGAAATTTCGATTTAGAAGGTGTCTTTCAGTCTTGAGTTTAGCCCTCAAAACATCATTTTAAGCTCTAAAACGATGCCGTTATTGATTTAGACAGCTTTTTTGCTATCAAATATCTTCCAGAACGCTTAAAGCGCGATTTCGATGATTCTGAGATCATTTTTTTTCACTTGTAAAGAAAGTTTTAGGTTTTTCATTCCAGCATGTTGTTTCGCTCATTTCGATAGTTAGGGCACCGCAAACATGATTCCCGACTTGGTAAGATCAAAAATTTCGATTTAGAAGGTGTCTTTTAGTCTTGAGTTTAGCCCTCAAAACATCATTTTAAGCTCTAAAACGTTGCCGTTATTGATTTAGACAGCTTTTTCGCTATCAAATTGCTTCAAGAACGCTTAAAACGCGATTTTGATGATTCTGAGATAACTTTTTTTACTTGCAAAGAAAGTTTTAGGTTTTCATTCCAGCATGCTTTTTTCGCTCATTTCGATAGTTAGAGGACCGCAAACATTATTTCCGACTTGGTAAGATCAGAAATTTTTATTTAGAAGGTGTCTTTTAGTCTCAAGTTTAGCCCTCAAAACATCATTTTAACCTGTAAAACGTTGCCGTTATTGATTTAGACAACTTTTTTGCGCTCAAATCGCTTCATGAACGCTTAAAAAGCGATTTTGATGATTCTAAGATTACTTTTTTTCACTTGCAAAGAATGTTTTAGCTTTTTCATTCAACATTTTATTTCGCTCATTTCGACAGTTAGAGCACCGCAAACATGATTTTCGTCTTGGTAAGATCAGAAATTTCTATTTAGAAGGTGTCTTTTAGTCTTGAGTTTAGCCCTCAAAACATCATTTTAACCTCTAAAACGTTGCCGTTATTGATTTAGACAGCTTTTTTGCGCTCAAATCGCTTCATGAACGCTTAAAAAGCGATTTTGATGATTCTGAGATTACTTTTTTTCACTTGCAAAGAATGTTTTAGCTTTTTCATTCAACATTTTATTTCGCTCATTTCGACAGTTAGAGCACCGCAAACATGATTTTCGTCTTGGTAAGATCAGAAATTTTTATTTAGAAGGTGCTTTTAGTCTTGAGTTTAGCCCTTAAAACCTCATTTTAAGCTCTAAAACGATGCCGTTATTGATTTAAAATGCTTTTTTGCGCTCAAATCGCTTCCAGAACGCTTAAAACGCGATTTTGATGATTCTGAGATCATTTTTTTTTACTTGCAAAGAAAGTTTTAGGTTTTTCATTCCAGCATGCTTTTTTCGCTCATTTGGATAGTTAGAGGACCGCAAACATTATTTCCGACTTGGTAAGATCAGAAATTTTTATTTAGAAGGTGTCTTTTAGTCTTGAGTTTAGCCCTCAAAACATCATTTTAACCTCTAAAACGTTGCCGTTATTGATTTAGACAACTTTTTTGCGCTCAAATCGCTTCATGAACGCTTAAAAAGCGATTTTGATGATTCTGAGATTACTTTTTTTCACTTGCAAAGAATGTTTTAGCTTTTTCATTCAACATTTTATTTCGCTTATTTCGACAGTTAGAGCACCGCAAACATGATTTTCGTCTTGGTAAGATCAGAAATTTCGATTTAGAAGGTGCTTTTACTCTTGAGTTTAGCCCTTAAAACATCATTTTAAGCTCTAAAACGATGCCGTTATTGATTTAAAATGCTTTTTTGCTATCAAATTGCTTCCAGAACGCTTAAAACGCGATTTTTAGGATTCTGAGATAACTTTTTTTACTTGCAATGAAAGTTTTAGGTTTTTCATTCCAGCATGTTTTTTTCGCTCATTTCGATAGTTAGAGGACCGCAAACATGATTTCCGGCTTGGTAAGATCAGAAATTTCGATTTAGAAGGTGCTTTTAGTCTTGAGTTTAGCTCTCAAAACATCATTTTAAGCTCTAATACGTTGCCGTTATTAATTTAGACAACTTTTTTGCGCTCAAATCGCTTCCAGAACGCTTAAAACGCGATTTTGATGATTCTGAGATCATTTTTTTCCACTTGCAAAGAAAGTTTTAGGTTTTTCATTCCAGCACGTTTTTTCGCTCATTTCGATAGTTAGAGCACCGCAAACATGATTCCCGACTTGGTAAGACCAGAAATTTCGATTTAGAAGGTGCCTTTCAGTCTTGAGTTTAGCCCTCAAAACATCATTTTAAGCTCTAAAACGATGCCGTTATTGATTTAGACAGCTTTTTTGCTATCAAATTGCTTCCAGAACGCTTAAAGCGCGATTTCGATGATTCTGAGATCATTTTTTTTCACTTGTAAAGAAAGTTTTAGGTTTTTCATTCCAGCATGTTGTTTCGCTCATTTCGATAGTTAGGGCACCGCAAACATGATTCCCGACTTGGTAAGATCAAAAATTTCGATTTAGAAGGTGTCTTTTAGTCTTGAGTTTAGCCCTCAAAACATCATTTTAAGCTCTAAAACGTTGCCGTTATTGATTTAGACAGCTTTTTCGCTATCAAATTGCTTCAAGAACGCTTAAAACGCGATTTCGATGATTCTGAGATAACTTTTTTTACTTGCAAAGAAAGTTTTAGGTTTTCATTCCAGCATGCTTTTTTCGCTCATTTCGATAGTTAGAGGACCGCAAACATTATTTCCGACTTGGTAAGATCAGAAATTTTTATTTAGAAGGTGTCTTTTAGTCTCAAGTTTAGCCCTCAAAACATCATTTTAACCTGTAAAACGTTGCCGTTATTGATTTAGACAACTTTTTTGCGCTCAAATCGCTTCATGAACGCTTAAAAAGCGATTTTGATGATTCTAAGATTACTTTTTTTCACTTGCAAAGAATGTTTTAGCTTTTTCATTCAACATTTTATTTCGCTCATTTCGACAGTTAGAGCACCGCAAACATGATTTTCGTCTTGGTAAGATCAGAAATTTCTATTTAGAAGGTGCTTTTAGTCTTGAGTTTATCCTTAAAACCTCATTTTAAGCTCTAAAACGATGCCGTTATTGATTTAAAATGCTTTTTTGCGCTCAAATCGCTTCCAGAACGCTTAAAACGCGATTTTGATGATTCTGAGATCATTTTTTTTCACTTGTAAAGAAAGTTTTAGGTTTTTCATTCCAGCATGTTATTTCGCTCATTTCGATAGTTAGGGCACCGCAAACATGATTCCCGACTTGGTAAGATCAAAAATTTTGATTTAGAAGGTGTCTTTTAGTGTTGAGTTTAGCCCTTAAAACATAATTTTAAGCTCTAAAACGTTGCCGTTATTGATTTAGACAGCTTTTTTTCTATCAAATTGCTTCCAGAACGCTTAAAACCCGATTTTGATGATTCTGAGATAACTTTTTTTTACTTGCAAAGAAAGTTTTAGGTTTTTCATTCCAGCATGATTTTTTTCGCTCATTTTAATAGTTAGAGGACCGCCAACATGATTTCCGACTTGGTAAGATCAGAAATTTTTATTTAGAAGGTGTCTTTTAGTCTTGAGTTTAGCCCTGAAAACATCATTTTAAGCTCTAAAACGTTGCCGTTATTGATTTAGACAAATTTTTTGCGCTCAAATCGCTTCCAGAACGCTTAAAACGCGATTTTTATGATTCTGAGATCATTTTTTTTCACTTGTAAAGAAAGTTTTAGGTTTTTCATTCCAGCATGTTGTTTCGCTCATATCGATAGTTAGAGCACCGCAAACATGATTCCCGACTTGGTAAGATCAGAAATTTCGATTTAGAAGGTGTCTTTTAGTCTTGAGTTTACCCATCAAAACATCATTTTAAACTCTAAAACGATGCCGTTATTGATTTAGACAGCTTTTTTGCTATCAAATTGCTTCCAGAACGCTTAAAACGCGATTTTTATGATTCTGAGATAACTTTTTTTACTTGCAAAGAAAGTTTTAGGTTTTTCATTCCAGCATGTTTTTTTCGCTCATTTCGATAGTTAGAGGACGGCAAACATGATTTCCGACTTGGCAAGATCAAAAATTTTTATTTAGAAGGTGTCTTTTAGTCTTGAGTTTAGCCTTCAAAAGATCCTTTTAAGCTCTAAAACGTTGCCGTTATTGATTTAGACAACTTTTTTGCGCTCAAATCACTTCCAGAACGCTTAAAATGCGATTTTGATGATTCTGAGATCATTTTTTTTTCACTTGCAAAGAAAGTTTTAGGTTTTTCATTCCAGCATGTTTTTTTCGCTCATTTTGATAGTTAGAGGACCGCAAAACTGATTTCCGACTTGGTAAGATCTGAAATTTTTATTTAGAAGGTGTTTTTTATTCTTGAGTTTAGCCCTGAAAACATCATTTTAAGCTTTAAAACGTTGCCGTTATTGATTTAGACAAATTTTTTGCGCTCAAATCGCTTCCAGAACGCTTAAAAAGCGATTTTGATGATTCTGAGATCACTTTTTTTCACTTGCAAAGAATGTTTTAGCTTTTTCATTCAACATTTTATTTCGTTCATTTCGACAGTTAGAGCACCGCAAACATGATTTTCGTCTTGGTAAGATCAGAAATTTTGATTTAGAAGGTGCTTTTAGTCTTGAGTTTAGCCCTCAAAACATCATTTTAAGCTCTAAAACGATGCTGTTATTGATTTAAACAGCTTTTTTGCGCTCATATCGCTCCCAGAACGCTTAAAACGCGATTTTGATGATTCTGAGATCATTTTTTTTCACTTGCAAAGAAAGTTTTAGGTTTTTTATTCCAGCACGTTATTTCACTCATTTCGATAGTTAGAGCACCGAAAAAAATGATTCCCGACTTGGTAAGATCAGAAATTTCGATTTAGAAGGTGTCTTTTAGTCTTGAGTTTAGCCCTCAAAACAACATTTTAAGCTCTAAAACGATGCCGTTATTGATTTAGACAGCTTTTTTGCTATCAAATTGCTTCCAGAACGCTTAAAGCGCGATTTTGATGATTCTGAGATCATTTTTTTTCACTTGTAAAGAAAGTTTTAGGTTTTTCATTCCAGCATGTTGTTTCGCTCATATCGATAGTTAGGGCACCGCAAACTTGATTCCCGACTTGGTAAGATCAAAAATTTCGATTTAGAAGGTGTCTTTTAGTCTTGAGTTTAGCCCTCAACACATCATTTTAAGCTCTAAAACGTTGCCGTTATTGATTTAGACAGCTTTTTTGCTATCAAATTGCTTCCAGAACGCTTAAAACGCGATTTTGATGATTCTGAGATAACTTTTTTTACTTGCAAAGAAAGTTTTAAGTTTTTCATTCCAGCATGTTTTTTTCGCTCATTTCGATAGTTAGAGGACCACAAACATGATTTCCGACTTGGTAAGATCAGAAATTTTTATTTAGAAGGTGTCTTTTAGTCTTGAGTTTAGCCCCCAAAACATCATTTTAAGCTCTAATACGTTGCCGTTATCGATTTATACAGTTTTTTTGCGCTCAAATCGCTTCCAGAACACTGGAAACGCGATTTTGATGATCCTAAGCTCATTTTTTTCACTTGCACAGAAAGTTTTAGGTTTCTCATTTCAACACGTTGTTCCGCTCATTTCGATAGTTATAGCGCCACAAACATGATATTCGACATTATAAGATCAGAAATTTCAGTTTAGTAGCTGCCCTTTAGGTCTTAAGTCTAGCTCTCAAAACATCATTTTAACCTCTAAAACGTTGCCGTTATCGATTTAGACGGCTTTTTTTGCGCTAAAATCGCATCGAGAACGCTTAAAACGCGATTCTGATGATTCCAAGCTCATTTTTTTCACTTGCAAAGAAAGTTTTAGGTTTCCCATTTCAACACGTTGTTCCGCTGATTTCCATAGTTATAGCGCCGCAAACATGATATCCGACATTGTAAGATCAGAAATTTCGGTTTAGTAGCTGCCCTTTAGGTCTTAAGTATAGCTCTCAAAACATCATTTTAAGCTCTAAAACGTTGCCGTTATCGATTTAGACAGTTTTTTTGCGCTCAAATGGCTTCGAGAACGCTCAAAACGCAATTTTGATGATTCTAAGCTCATTTGTTTTCACTTGAAAAGAAAGTTTTAGGTTTCTCATTTCAACACGTTGTTCCGCTCATTTCGATAGTTAGAGCGCCGCAAACATGATATCCGACATGGTTTAAATCAGAAATTTCTATTTAGTAGCTGTCCTTTAGGTCTTGTGTTTAACCTTAAAAAAATCATTTTAAGCTCTAAAACGTTTCCGTAATCGATTTAGACAGTTTTTTGTCGCTCAAATCGCTTCGAGAACGCTCAAAACGCGATTTTGATGATTCTAAAATCATTTTTTTCACTTGCAGAGAAAGTTTTAGGTTTCCCATTTCAACACGTTGTTCCGCTCATTTCGATAGTTAGAGCGCCGCAAACATGATATCCGACATGGTAAGATCAGAAATTTTGATTTAGTAGCTGTCCTTTAGGTCTTGTGTTTAACCTTCGAAACATCATTTTAAGCTCTAAAACGTGGCCGTTATCGATTTAGGCAGTTTTTTTGCGCTCAAATCGCTTCGAGAACGCTGAAAACGCAATTTTGATGATTCTAAGCTCATTTTTTTCACTTGCACAGAAAGTTTTAGGTTTCCCATTTCAATACGTTGTTCCGGTCATTTTGATAGTTAGGGCGCCGCAAACATGATATCCGACATGGTAAGATCAGAAATTTCGGTTTAGTAGCTGCCCTTTAGGTCTTAAGTTTAGCTCTCAAAACATCATTTTAAGCTCTGAAACGTTGCCGTCATCGACTTAGGCAGCTTTTTGCACTCAAATCGCTTCGAGAACGCTTAAAACGCGATTTTGATGATTCTAAGCTCATTTTTTTCACTTGCAAAGAAAGTTCTAGGTTTCTCATTTCAACACGTTGTTCCGCTCATTTTGATAGTTAGAGCGCCGCAAACATGATATCCGACATGGTAAGATCAGAAATTTCGGTTTAGTAGCTGCCCTTTAGGTCTTAAATTTAGCTCTCAAAACATCATTTTAAGCTCTAAAATGTTGCCGTTATCGATTTAGAGGGCTTTTTTTTGCGCTAAAATCGCTTCGAGAACGCTTAAAACGCGATTCTGATGATTCCAAGCTCATTTTTTTCACTTGCAAAGAAAGTTTTAGGTTCCCCATTTCAACACGTTGTTCCGCTGATTTCCATAGTTATAGCGCCGCAAACATGATATCCGACATTGTAAGTTCAGAAATTTCGGTTTAGTAGCTGCCCTTTAGGTCTTAAGTATAGCTCTCAAAACATCATTTTAAGCTCTAAAACGTTGCCGTTATCGATTTAGACAGTTTTTTTGCGCTCAAATGGCTTCGAGAACGCTCAAAACGCGATTTTGATGATTCTAAGCTCATTTGTTTTCACTTGAAAAGAAAGTTTTAGGTTTCTCATTTCAACACGTTGTTCCGCTCATTTCGATAGTTAGAGCGCCGCAAACATGATATCCGACATGGTTTAAATCAGAAATTTCTAATTAGTAGCTGTCCTTTAGGTCTTGTGTTTAACCTTAAAAAAATCATTTTAAGCTCTAAAACGTTTCCGTTATCGATTTAGACAGTTTTTTGTCGCTCAAATCGCTTCGAGAACGCTCAAAACGCGATTTTGATGATTCTAAAATCATTTTTTTCACTTGCAGAGAAAGTTTTAGGTTTCCCATTTCAACACGTTGTTCCGCTCATTTCGATAGTTAGAGCGCCGCAAACATGATATCCGACATGGTAAGATCAGAAATTTTGATTTAGTAGCTGTCCTTTAGGTCTTGTGTTTAACCTTCGAAACATCATTTTAAGCTCTAAAACGTGGCCGTTATCGATTTAGGCAGTTTTTTTGCGCTCAAATCGCTTCGAGAACGCTGAAAACGCAATTTTGATGATTCTAAGCTCATTTTTTTCACTTGCACAGAAAGTTTTAGGTTTCCCATTTCAACACGTTGTTCCGGTCATTTTGATAGTTAGGGCGCCGCAAACATGATATCCGACATGGTAAGATCAGAAATTTCGGTTTAGTAGCTGCCCTTTAGGTCTTAAATTTAGCTCTCAAAACATCATTTTAAGCTCTAAATTGTTGCCGTTATCGATTTAGAGGGCTTTTTTTGCGCTAAAATCGCTTCGAGAACGCTTAAAACGCGATTCTGATGATTCCAAGCTCATTTTTTTCACTTGAAAAGAAAGTTTTAGGTTTCCCATTTCAACACGTTGCTCCGCTGATTTCCATAGTTATAGCGCCGCAAACATGATATCCGACATTGTAAGATCAGAAATTTCGGTTTAGTAGCTGCCCTTTAGGTCTTAAGTATAGCTCTCAAAACATCATATCATTTTAAGCTCTAAAACGTTGCCGTTATCGATTTAGACAGTTTTTTTGCGCTCAAATGGCTTCGAGAACGCTCAAAACGCGATATTGATGATTCTAAGCTCATTTGTTTTCACTTGAAAAGAAAGTTTTAGGTTTCTCATTTCAACACGTTGTTCCGCTCATTTCGATAGTTAGAGCGCCGAAAACATGATATCCGACATGGTAAAATCAGAAATTTCTATTTAGTAGCTGTCCTTTCGGTCTTGTGTTTAACCTGCAAAACATCATTTTAAGCTCTAAAACGTTGCCGTTATTGATTTAGACAGTTTTTTTGCGCTCAAATCGCTTCGAGAACGCTCAAAACGCGATTTTGATGATTCTAAGCTCATTTTTTTCACTTGCACAGAAAGTTTTAGGTTTCTCATTTCAACACGTTGTTCCGCTCATTTCGATAGTTATAGCGCCACAAACATGATATCCGACATTGTAAGATCAGAAATTTCAGTTTAGTAGCTGCCCTTTAGGTCTTAAGTCTAGCTCTCAAAACATCATTTTAACCTCTAAAACGTTGCCGTTATCGATTTAGACAGCTTTTTTTGCGCTAAAATCTCTTCGAGAACGCTTAAAACGCGATTCTGATGATTCCAAGCTCATTTTTTTCACTTGCAAAGAAAGTTTTAGGTTTCCCATTTCAACACGTTGTTCTGCTGATTTCCATAGTTATAGCGCCGCAAACATGATATCCGACATTGTAAGATCAGAAATTTCGGTTTAATAGCTGCCCTTTAGGTCTTAAGGATAGCTCTCAAAACATCATTTTAAGCTCTAAAACGTTGCCGTTATCGATTTAGACAGTTTTTTGCGCTCAAATGGCTTCGAGAACGCTCAAAACGCGATTTTGATGATTCTAAGCTAATTTTTTTCACTTGCACAGAAAGTTTTAGGTTTCCCATTTCAACACGTTGTTCCGCTCATTTCGATAGTTAGGGCGCCGCAAACATGATATCCGACATGGTAAGATCAGAAATTTCGATTTAGTACCTGCCCTTTAGGTCATAAGTTTAGCTCTCAAAACATCATTTTAAGCTCTGAAACGTTGCCGTTATCGATTTAGGCAGCTTTTTTGCGCTCAAATCGCTTCGACAACGCTTAAAACGCGATTTTGATGATTCTAAACTCATTTGTTTTCACTTGCAAAGAAAGTTTTAGGTTTCTCATTTCAACACGTTGTTCCGCTCATTTCGATAGTTAGAGCGCCGAAAACATGAGATCCGACATGGCAAGATCAGAAATTTCGATTTAGTAGCTATCCTTTAGGTCTTGTGTTTAACCTTCAAAAAATAATTTTGAGCTCTAAAACGTTGCCGTTGTCGATTTAGACAGCTTTTTTGCGCTCAAGTCGCTTCGAGAACGCTTAAAACACAATTTTGATGATTCTAAGCTCATTTTTTTTCACTATCAAACAAAGTTTTAGGTTTCTCATTTAAACACGTTGTTCCGCTCATTTCGATAGTTATAGCGCCACAAACATGATATCCGACATTGTAAGATCAGAAATTTCGGTTTAGTAGCTGCCCTTTAGGTTTAATTTTAGCCCTCAAAACATCATTTTAAGCTCCAAAACGTTGCCGTTATCGATTTATACAGTTTTTTTGCGCTCAAATCGCTTCCAGAACACTGGAAACGCGATTTTGATGATCCTAAGCTCATTTTTTTCACTTGCACAGAAAGTTTTAGGTTTCTCATTTCAACACGTTGTTCCGCTCATTTCGATAGTTATAGCGCCACAAACATGATATTCGACATTATAAGATCAGAAATTTCAGTTTAGTAGCTGCCCTTTAGGTCTTAAGTCTAGCTCTCAAAACATCATTTTAACCTCTAAAACGTTGCCGTTATCGATTTAGACGGCTTTTTTTGCGCTAAAATCGCATCGAGAACGCTTAAAACGCGATTCTGATGATTCCAAGCTCATTTTTTTCACTTGCAAAGAAAGTTTTAGGTTTCCCATTTCAACACGTTGTTCCGCTGATTTCCATAGTTATAGCGCCGCAAACATGATATCCGACATTGTAAGATCAGAAATTTCGGTTTAGTAGCTGCCCTTTAGGTCTTAAGTATAGCTCTCAAAACATCATTTTAAGCTCTAAAACGTTGCCGTTATCGATTTAGACAGTTTTTTTTCGCTCAAATGGCTTCGAGAACGCTCAAAACGCGATATTGATGATTCTAAGCTCATTTGTTTTCACTTGAAAAGAAAGTTTTAGGTTTCTCATTTCAACAGGTTGTTCCGCTCATTTCGATAGTTAGAGCGCCGCAAACATGATATCCGACATGGTTTAAATCAGAAATTTCTATTTAGTAGCTGTCCTTTAGGTCTTGTGTTTAACCTTAAAAAAATCATTTTAAGCTCTAAAACGTTTCCGTTATCGATTTAGACAGTTTTTTGTCGCTCAAATCGCTTCGAGAACGCTCAAAACGCGATTTTGATGATTCTAAGCTCATTTTTTTCACTTGCAGAGAAAGTTTTAGGTTTCCCATTTCAACACGTTGTTCCGCTCATTTCGATAGTTAGAGCGCCGCAAACATGATATCCGACATGGTAAGATCAGAAATTTTGATTTAGTAGCTGTCCTTTAGGTCTTGTGTTTAACCTTCGAAACATCATTTTAAGCTCTAAAACGTGGCCGTTATCGATTTAGGCAGTTTTTTTGCGCTCAAATCGCTTCGAGAACGCTGAAAACGCAATTTTGATGATTCTAAGCTCATTTTTTTCACTTGCACAGAAAGTTTTAGGTTTCCCATTTCAACACGTTGTTCCGGTCATTTTGATAGTTAGAGCGCCGCAAACATGATATCCGACATGGTAAGATCAGAAATTTCGGTTTGGTAGCTGCCCTTTAGGTCTTAAGTTTAACTCTCAAAACATCATTTTAAGCTCTGAAACGTTGCCGTCATCGACTTAGGCAGCTTTTTGCACTCAAATCGCTTCGAGAACGCTTAAAACGCGATTTTGATGATTCTAAGCTCATTTTTTTCACTTGCAAAGAAAGTTCTAGGTTTCTCATTTCAACACGTTGTTCCGCTCATTTCGATAGTTAGAGCGCCGCAAACATGATATCCGACATGGTAAGATCAGAAATTTCGGTTTAGTAGCTGCCCTTTAGGTCTTAAATTTAGCTCTCAAAACATCATTTTAAGCTCTAAAATGTTGCCGTTATCGATTTAGACGGCTTTTTTTTGCGCTAAAATCGCTTCGAGAACGCTTAAAACGCGATTCTGATGATTCCAAGCTCATTTTTTTCACTTGCAAAGAAAGTTTTAGGTTTCCCATTTCAACACGTTGTTCTGCTCATTTCCATAGTTATAGCGCCGCAAACATGATATCCGACATTGTAAGATCAGAAATTTCGGTTTAGTAGCTGCCCTTTAGGTCTATAGTTTAGCTCTCAAAACATCATTTTGAGCTCTAAAACGTTGCCGTTATGGATTTAGACAGTTTTTTTGCGCTCAAATGGCTTCGAGAACGCTCAAAACGCGATTTTGATGATTCTAAGCTCATTTGTTTTCACTTGAAAAGAAAGTTTTAGGTTTCTCATTTCAACACGTTGTTCCGCTCATTTCGATAGTTAGAGCGCCGAAAACATGATATCCGACATGGTAAAATCAGAAATTTCTGTTTAGTAGCTGTCCTTTCGGTCTTGTGTTTAACCTGCAAAACATCATTTTAAGCTCTAAAACGTTGCCGTTATTGATTTAGACAGTTTTTTTGCGCTCAAATCGCTTCGAGAACGCTCAAAACGCGATTTTGATGATTCTAAGCTCATTTTTTTCACTTGCACAGAAAGTTTTAGGTTTCTCATTTCAACACGTTGTTCCGCTCATTTCGATAGTTATAGCGCCACAAACATGATATCCGACATTGTAAGATCAGAAATTTCAGTTCAGTAGCTGCCCTTTAGGTCTTAAGTCTAGCTCTCAAAACATCATTTTAACATTAAAACGTTGCCGTTATCGATTTAGACAGCTTTTTTTGCGCTAAAATCTCTTCGAGAACGCTTAAAACGCGATTCTGATGATTCCAAGCTCATTTTTTTCACTTGCAAAGAAAGTTTTAGGTTTCCCATTTCAACACGTTGTTCCGCTGATTTCCATAGTTATAGCGCCGCAAACATGATATCCGACATTGTAAGATCAGAAATTTCGGTTTAATAGCTGCCCTTTAGGTCTTAAGGATAGCTCTCAAAACATCATTTTAAGCTCTAAAACGTTGCCGTTATCGATTTAGACAGTTTTTTGCGCTCAAATGGCTTCGAGAGCGCTCAAAACGCGATTTTGATGATTCTAAGCTCATTTGTTTTCACTTGAAAAGAAAGTTTTAGGTTGCTCATTTCAACACGTTGTTCCGCTCATTTCGATAGTTAGAGCGCCGCAAACATGATATCCGACATGGTAAAATCAGAAATTTCTATTTAGTAGCTGTCCTTTAGGTCTTTTGTTTAACCTGCAAAAAATCATTTTAAGCTCTAAAACGTTTCCGTTATCAATTTAGACAGTTTTTTTGCGCTCAAATCGCTTCGAGAACGCTCAAAACGCGATTTTGATGATTCTAAGCTGATTTTTTTCACTTGCACAGAAAGTTTTAGGTTTCCCATTTCAACACGTTGTTCCGCTCATTTTGATAGTTAGGGCGCCGCAAACATGATATCCGACATGGTAAGATCAGAAATTTCGGTTTGGTAGCTGCCCTTTAGGTCTTAAGTTTAGCTCTCAAGACATCATTTTAAGCTCTGAAACGTTGCCGTCATCGACTTAGGCAGCTTTTTGCACTCAAATCGCTTCGAGAACGCTTAAAACGCGATTTTGATGATTCTAAGCTAATTTTTTCACTTGCAAAGAAAGTTCTAGGTTTCTCATTTCAACACGTTGTTCCGCTCATTTCGATAGTTAGAGCGCCGCAAACATGATATCCGACATTGTAAGATCAGAAATTTCAGTTTAGTAGCTGCCCTTTAGGTCTTAAGTCTAGCTCTCAAAACATCATTTTAACCTCTAAAACGTTGCCGTTATCGATTTAGACGGCTTTTTTTGCGCTAAAATCTCTTCGAGAACGCTTAAAACGCGATTCTGATGATTCCAAGCTCATTTTTTTCACTTGCAAAGAAAGTTTTAGGTTTTCCATTTCAACACGTTGTTCCGCTGATTTCCATAGTTATAGCGCCCCAAACATGATATCCGACATTGTAAGATCAGAAATTTCGGTTTAATAGCTGCCGTTTAGGTCTTAAGGATAGCTCTCAAAACATCATTTTAAGCTCTAAAACGTTGCCGTTATCGATTTAGACAGTTTTTTGCGCTCAAATGGCTTCGAGAGCGCTCAAAACGCGATTTTGATGATTCTAAGCTCATTTGTTTTTACTTGAAAAGAAAGTTTTAGGTTGCTCATTTCAACACGTTGTTCCGCTCATTTCGATAGTTAGAGCGCCGCAAACATGATATCCGACATGGTAAAATCAGAAATTTCTATTTAGTAGCTGTCCTTTAGGTCTTGTGTTTAACCTGCAAAAAATCATTTTAAGCTCTAAAACGTTTCCGTTATCAATTTAGACAGTTTTTTTGCGCTCAAATCGCTTCGAGAACGCTCAAAACGCGATTTTGATGATTCTAAGCTGATTTTTTTCACTTGCACAGAAAGTTTTAGGTTTCCCATTTCAACACGTTGTTCCGCTCATTTTGATAGTTAGGACGCCGCAAACATGATATCCGACATGGTAAGATCAGAAATTTCGGTTTGGTAGCTGCCCTTTAGGTCTTAAGTTTAGCTCTCAAAACATCATTTTAAGCTCTGAAACGTTGCCGTCATCGACTTAGGCAGCTTTTTGCACTCAAATCGCTTCGAGAACGCTTAAAACGCGATTTTGATGATTCTAAGCTCATTTTTTTCACTTGCAAAGAAAGTTCCAGGTTTCTCATTTCAACACGTTGTTCCGCTCATTTCGATAGTTAGAGCGCCGGAAACATGATATCCGACATGGTAAGATCAGAAATTTCGGTTTAGTAGCTGCCCTTTAGGTCTTAAATTTATATCTCAAAACATCCTTTTAAGCTCTAAAATGTTGCCGTTATCGATTTAGAGGGCTTTTTTTTGCGCTAAAATCGCTTCGAGAACGCTTAAAACGCGATTCTGATGATTCCAAGCTCATTTTTTTCACTTGCAAAGAAAGTTTTAGGTTTCCCATTTCAACACGTTGTTCTCCTCATTTCCATAGTTATAGCGCCGCAAACATGATATCCGACATTGTAAGATCAGAAATTTCGGTTTAGTAGCTGCCCTTTAGGTCTATAGTTTAGCTCTCAAAACATCATTTTAAGCTCTAAAACGTTGCCGTTATCGATTTAGACAGTTTTTTGCGCTCAAATGGCTTCGAGAACGCTCAAAACGCGATTTTGATGATTCTAAGCTCATTTGTTTTCACTTGAAAAGAAAGTTTTAGGTTTCTCATTTCAACACGTTGTTCCGCTCATTTCGATAGTTAGAGCACCGAAAACAAGATATCCGACATGGTAAAATCAGAAATTTCTATTTAGTAGCTGTCCTTTCGGTCTTGTGTTTAACCTTCAAAAAATAATTTTGAGCTCTAAAACGTTGCCGTTGTCGATTTAGACAGCTTTTTTGCGCTCAAGTCGCTTCGAGAACGCTTAAAACGCAATTTTGATGATTCTAAGCTCATTTTTTTTCACTCTCAAAGAAAGTTTTAGGTTTCTCATTTAAACACGTTGTTCCGCTCATTTCGATAGTTATAGCGCCACAAACATGATATCCGACATTGTAAGATCAGAAATTTCGGTTTAGTAGCTGCCCTTTAGGTTTAATTTTAGCCCTCAAAACATCATTTTAAGCTCCAAAACGTTGCCGTTATCGATTTAGACAGTTTTTTTGCGCTCAAACCGCTTCCAGAACACTGGAAACGCGATTTTGATGATTCTAAGCTCATTTTTTTCACTTGCACAGAAAGTTTTAGGTTTCCCATTTCAACACGTTGTTCCGCTCATTTCGATAGTTATAGCGCCACAAACATGATATTCGACATTATAAGATCAGAAATTTCAGTTTAGTAGCTGCCCTAGGCCTTTAGGTCTTAAGTCTAGCTCTCAAAACATCATTTTAACCTCTAAAACGTTGCCGTTATCGATTTAGACGGCTTTTTTTGCGCTAAAATCGCATCGAGAACGCTTAAAACGCGATTCTGATGATTCCAAGCTCATTTTTTTCACTTGCAAAGAAAGTTTTAGGTTTCCCATTTCAACACGTTGTTCCGCTGATTTCCATAGTTATAGCGCCGCAAATATGATATCCGACATTGTAAGATCAGAAATTTCGGTTTAGTAGCTGCCCTTTAGGTCTTAAGTATAGCTCTCAAAACATCATTTTAAGCTCTAAAACGTTGCCGTTATCGATTTAGACAGTTTTTTTGCGCTCAAATGGCTTCGAGAACGCTCAAAACGCGATTTTGATGATTCTAAGCTCATTTGTTTTCACTTGAAAAGAAAGTTTTAGGTTTCTCATTTCAACACGTTGTTCCGCTCATTTCGATAGTTAGAGCGCCGCAAACATGATATCCGACATGGTTTAAATCAGAAATTTCTATTTAGTAGCTGTCCTTTAGGTCTTGTGTTTAACCTTAAAAAAATCATTTTAAGCTCTAAAACGTTTCCGTTATCGATTTAGACAGTTTTTTGTCGCTCAAATCGCTTCGAGAACGCTGAAAACGCGATTTTGATGATTCTAAGCTCATTTTTTTCACTTGCAGAGAAAGTTTTAGGTTTCCCATTTCAACACGTTGTTCCGCTCATTTCGATAGTTAGAGCGCCGCAAACATGATATCCGACATGGTAAGATCAGAAATTTTGATTTAGTAGCTGTCCTTTAGGTCTTGTGTTTAACCTTCGAAACATCATTTTAAGCTCTAAAACGTGGCCGTTATCGATTTAGGCAGTTTTTTTGCGCTCAAATCGCTTCGAGAACGCTGAAAACGCAATTTTGATGATTCTAAGCTCATTTTTTTCACTTGCACAGAAAGTTTTAGGTTTCCCTTTCAACACGTTGTTCCGGTCATTTTGATAGTTAGGGCGCCGCAAACATGATATCCGACATGGTAAGATCAGAAATTTCGGTTTAGTAGCTGCCCTTTAGGTCTTAAGTTTAGCTCTCAAAACATCATTTTAAGCTCTGAAACGTTGCCGTCAGCGACTTAGGCAGCTTTTTGCACTCAAGTTGCTTCGAGAACGCTTAAAACGCGATTTTGATGATTCTAAGCTCATTTTTTTTCACTCTCAAAGAAAGTTTTAGGTTTCTCATTTAAACACGTTGTTCCGCTCATTTCGATAGTTATAGCGCCACAAACATGATATCCGACATTGTAAGATCAGAAATTTCGGTTTAGTAGCTGCCCTTTAGGTTTAATTTTAGCCCTCAAAACATCATTTTAAGCTCCAAAACGTTGCCGTTATCGATTTAGACAGTTTTTTTGCGCTCAAATCGCTTCCAGAACACTGGAAACGCGATTTTGATGATTCTAAGCTCATTTTTTTCATTTGCACAGAAAGTTTTAGGTTTCTCATTTCAACACGTTGTTCCGCTCATTTCGATAGTTATAGCGCCACAAACATGATATTCGACATTATAAGATCAGAAATTTCAGTTTAGTAGCTGCCCTTTAGGTCTTAAGTCTAGCTCTCAAAACATCATTTTAACCTCTAAAACGTTGCCGTTATCGATTTAGACGGCTTTTTTTGCGCTAAAATCGCATCGAGAACGCTTAAAACGCGATTCTGATGATTCCAAGCTCATTTTTTTCACTTGCAGAGAAAGTTTTAGGTTTCCCATTTCAACACGTTGTTCCGCTCATTTCGATAGTTAGAGCGCCGAAAACATAATATCCGACATGGTAAGATCAGAAATTTTGATTTAGTCGCTGTCCTTTAGGTCTTGTGTTTAACCTTCGAAACATCATTTTAAGCTCTAAAACGTGGCCGTTATCGATTTAGGCAGTTTTTTGCGCTCAAATCGCTTCCAGAACGCTGAAAACGCAATTTTGATGATTCTAAGCTCTTTTTTTTCACTTGCACAGATAGTTTTAGGTTTCCCATTTCAACACGTTGTTCCGGTCATTTTGATAGTTAGGGCGCCGCAAACATGATATCCGACATGGTAAGATCAGAAATTTCGGTTTAGTAGCTGCCCTTTAGGTCTTAAGTTTAGCTCTCAAAACATCATTTTAAGCTCTGAAACGTCGCCGTCATCGACTTAGGCAGCTTTTTGCACTCAAGTCGCTTCGAGAACGCTTAAAACGCGATTTTGATGATTCTAAGCTCATTTTTTTCACTTGCAAAGAAAGTTCTAGGTTTCTCATTTCAACACGTTGTTCCGCTCATTTCGTTAGTTAGAGCGCCGCAAACATGATATCCGACATGGTAAGATCAGAAATTTCGGTTTAGTAGCTGCCCTTTAGGTCTTAAATTTAGCTCTCAAAACATCATTTTAAGCTCTAAAATGTTGCCGTTATCGATTTAGAGGGCTTTTTTTTGCGCTAAAATCGCTTCGAGAACGCTTAAAACGCGATTCTGATGATTCCAAGCTCATTTTTTTCACTTGCAAAGAAAGTTTTAGGTTTCCCATTTCAACACGTTGTTCTCCTCATTTCCATAGTTATAGCGCCGCAAACATGATATCCGACATTGTAAGATCAGAAATTTCGGTTTAGTAGCTGCCCTTTAGGTCTATAGTTTAGCTCTCAAAACATCATTTTGAGCTCTAAAACGTTGCCGTTATCGATTTAGACAGTTTTTTTGCGCTCAAATGGCTTCGAGAACGCTCAAAACGCGATTTTGATGATTCTAAGCTCATTTGTTTTCACTTGAAAAGAAAGTTTTAAGTTTCTCATTTCAACACGTTGTTCCGCTCATTTTGATAGTTAGCGCGCCGAAAACATGATATCCGACATGGTAAAATCAGAAATTTCTATTTAGTAGCTGTCCTTTCGGTCTTGTGTTTAACCTGCAAAACATCATTTTAAGCTCTAAAACGTTGCCGTTATTGATTTAGACAGTTTTTTTGCGCTCAAATCGCTTCGAGAACGCTCAAAACGCGATTTTGATGATTCTAAGCTCATTTTTTTCACTTGCACAGAAAGTTTTAGGTTTCTCATTTCAACACGTTGTTCCGCTCATTTCGATAGTTATAGCGCCACAAACATGATATCCGACATTGTAAGATCAGAAATTTCAATTTAGTAGCTGCCCTTTAGGTCTTAAGTCTAGCTCTCAAAACATCATTTTAACCTCTAAAACGTTGCCGTTATCGATTTAGACGGCTTTTTTTGCGCTAAAATCTCTTCGAGAACGCTTAAAACGCGATTCTGATGATTCCAAGCTCATTTTTTTCACTTGCAAAGAAAGTTTTAGGTTTCCCATTTCAACACGTTGTTCCGCTGATTTCTATAGTTATAGCGCCGCAAACATGATATCCGACATTGTAAGATCAGAAATTTCGGTTTAGTAGCTGCCCTTTAGGTCTTAAGGATAGCTCTCAAAACATCATTTTAAGCTCTAAAACGTTGCCGTTATCGATTTAGACAGTTTTTTGCGCTCAAATGGCTTCGAGAGCGCTCAAAACGCGATTTTGATGATTCTAAGCTCATTTGTTTTCACTTGAAAAGAAAGTTTTAGGTTGCTCATTTCAACACGTTGTTCCGCTCATTTCGATAGTTAGAGCGCCGCAAACATGATATCCGACATGGTAAAATCAGAAATTTCTATTTAGTAGCTGTCCTTTAGGTCTTGTGTTTAACCTGCAAAAAATCATTTTAAGCTCTAAAACGTTTCCGTTATCGATTTAGACAGTTTTTTTGCGCTCAAATCGCTTCGAGAACGCTCAAAACGCGATTTTGATGATTCTAAGCTGATTTTTTTCACTTGCACAGAAAGTTTTAGGTTTCCCATTTCCACACGTTGTTCCGCTCATTTCGATAGTTAGAGCGCCGCAAACATGATATCCGACATGGTAAGATCAGAAATTTTGATTTAGTAGCTGTCCTTTAGGTCTTGTGTTTAACCTTCGAAACATCATTTTAAGCTCTAAAACGTGGCCGTTATCGATTTAGACAGTTTTTTTGCGCTCAAATCGCTTCGAGAACGCTCAAAACGCGATTTTGATGATTCTAAGCTGATTTTTTTCACTTGCACAGAAAGTTTTAGGTTTCCCATTTCCACACGTTGTTCCGCTCATTTCGATAGTTAGAGCGCCGCAAACATGATATCCGACATGGTAAGATCAGAAATTTTGATTTAGTAGCTGTCCTTTAGGTCTTGTGTTTAACCTTCGAAACATCATTTTAAGCTCTAAAACGTGGCCGTTATCGATTTAGGCAGTTTTTTTGCGCTCAAATCGCTTCGAGAACCCTGAAAACGCAATTTTGATGATTCTAAGCTCATTTTTTTCACTTGCACAGAAAGTTTTAGGTTTCCCATTTCAACACGTTGTTCCGCTCATTTCGATAGTTAGGGCGCCGCAAACATGATATCCGACATGGTAAGATCAGAAATTTCGGTTTAATAGCTGCCCTTTAGGTCATAAGTTTAGCTCTCAAAACATCATTTTAAGCTCTCAAACGTTGCCGTTATCGATTTAGGCAGCTTTTTCGCGCTCAAATCGCTTCGACAACGCTTAAAACGCGATTTTGATGATTCTAAACTCATTTGTTTTCACTTGCAAAGAAAGTTTTAGGTTTCTCATTTCAACACGTTGTTCCGCCCATTTCGATAGTTAGAGCGCCGAAAACATGAGATCCGACATGGCAAGATCAGAAATTTCGATTTAGTAGCTATCCTTTAGGTCTTGTGTTTAACCTTCAAAAAATAATTTTGAGCTCTAAAACGTTGCCGTTGTCGATTTAGACAGCTTTTTTGCGCTCAAGTCGCTTCGAGAACGCTTAAAACGGAATTTTGATGATTCTAAGCTCATTTTTTTTCACTCTCAAAGAAAGTTTAAGGTTTCTCATTTAAACACGTTGTTCCGCTCATTTCGATAGTTATAGCGCCACAAACATGATATCCGACATTGTAAGATCAGAAATTTCAGTTTAGTAGCTGCCCTTTAGGTTTAATTTTAGCCCTCAAAACATCATTTTAAGCTCCAAAACGTTGCCGTTATCGATTTAGACAGTTTTTTTGCGCTCAAATCGCTTCCAGAACACTGGAAACGCGATTTTGATGATTCTAAGCTCATTTTTTTCACTTGCACGGAAAGTTTTAGGTTTCTCATTTCAACACGTTGTTCCGCTCATTTCGATAGTTATAGCGCCACAAACATGATATTCGACATTATAAGATCAGAAATTTCAGTTTAGTAGCTGCCCTTTAGGTCTTAAGTCTAGCTCTCAAAATATCATTTTAACCTCTAAAACGTTGCCGTTATCGATTTAGACGGCTTTTTTTGCGCTAAAATCGCTTCGAGAACGCTTAAAACGCGATTCTGATGATTCCAAGCTCATTTTTTTCACTTGCAAAGAAAGTTTTAGGTTTCCCATTTCAACACGTTGTTCCGCTGATTTCCATAGTTATAGCGCCGCAAACATGATATCCGACATTGTAAGATCAGAAATTTCGGTTTAGTAGCTGCCGTTTACGTCTTAAGTATAGCTCTCAAAACATCATTTTAAGCTCTAAAACGTTGCCGTTATCGATTTAGACAGTTTTTTTGCGCTCAAATCGCTTCCAGAACACTGGAAACGCGATTTTGATGATTCTAAGCTCATTTGTTTTCACTTGAAAAGAAAGTTTTAGGTTTCTCATTTCAACACGTTGTTCCGCTCATTTCGATAGTTAGAGCGCCGCAAACATGATATCCGACATGGTTTAAATCAGAAATTTCTATTTAGTAGCTGTCCTTTAGGCCTTGTGTTTAACCTTAAAAAAATCATTTTAAGCTCTAAAATGTTTCCGTTATCGATTTAGACAGTTTTTTGTCGCTCAAATCGCTTCGAGAACGCTCAAAACGCGATTTTGATGATTCTAAGCTCATTTTTTTCACTTGCAGAGAAAGTTTTAGGTTTCCCATTTCAACACGTTGTTCCGCTCATTTTGATAGTTAGAGCGCCGCAAACATGATATCCGACATGGTAAGATCAGAAATTTTGATTTAGTAGCTGTCCTTTAGGTCTTGTGTTTAACCTTCGAAACATCATTTTAAGCTCTAAAACGTGGCCGTTATCGATTTAGGCAGTTTTTTTGCGCTCAAATCGCTTCGAGAACGCTGAAAACGCAATTTTGATGATTCTAAGCTCATTTTTTTCACTTGCACAGAAAGTTTTAGGTTTCCCATTTCAACACGTTGTTCCGGTCATTTTGATAGTTAGGGCGCCGCAAACATGATATCCGACATGCTAAGATCAGAAATTTCGGTTTAGTAGCTGCCCTTTAGGTCTTAAATTTAGCTCTCAAAACATCATTTTAAGCTCTGAAACGTTGCCGTCATCGACTTAGGCAGCTTTTTGCACTCAAATCGCTTCGAGAACGCTTAAAACGCGATTTTGATGATTCTAAGCTCATTTTTTTCACTTGCAAAGAAAGTTCTAGGTTTCTCATTTCAACACGTTGTTCCGGTCATTTCGATAGTTAGAGCGCCGCAAACATGATATCCGACATGGTAAGATCAGAAATTTCGGTTTAGTAGCTGCCCTCCCTTTAGGTCTTAAATTTAGCTCTCAAAACATCATTTTAAGCTCTAAAATGTTGCCGTTATCGATTTAGACGGCTTTTTTTTGCGCTAAAATCGCTTCGAGAACGCTTAAAACGCGATTCTGATGATTCCAAGCTCATTTTTTTCACTTGCAAAGAAAGTTTCAGGTTTCCCATTTCAACACGTTGTTCTCCTCATTTCCATAGTTATAGCGCCGCAAACATGATATCCGACATTGTAAGATCAGAAATTTCGGTTTAGTAGCTGCCCTTTAGGTCTACAGTTTAGCTCTCAAAACATCATTTTAAGCTCTAAAACGTTGCCGTTATTGATTTAGACAGTTTTTTTGCGCTCAAATCGCTTCGAGAACGCTCAAAACGCGATTTTGATGATTCTAAGCTCATTTTTTTCACTTGCACAGAAAGTTTTAGGTTTCTCATTTCAACACGTTGTTCCGCTCATTTCGATAGTTATAGCGCCACAAACATGATATCCGACATTGTAAGATCAGAAATTTCAGTTTAGTAGCTGCCCTTTAGGTCTTAAGTCTAGCTCTCAAAACATCATTTTAACCTCTAAAACGTTGCCGTTAACGATTTAGACATTTTTTTGCGCTCAAATGGCTTCGAGAGCGCTCAAAACGCGATTTTGATGATTCTAAGCTCATTTGTTTTCACTTGAAAAGAAAGTTTTAGGTTGCTCATTTCAACACGTTGTTCCGCTCATTTCGATAGTTAGAGCGCCGCAAACATGATATCCGACATGGTAAAATCAGAAATTTCTATTTAGTAGCTGTCCTTTAGGTCTTGTGTTTAACCTGCAAAAAATCATTTTAAGCTCTAAAACGTTTCCGTTATCGATTTAGACAGTTTTTTTGCGCTCAAATTGCTTCGAGAACGCTCAAAACGCGATTTTGATGATTCTAAGCTCATTTGTTTTCACTTGAAAAGAAAGTTTTAGGTTTCTCATTTCAACACGTTGTTCCGCTCATTTCGATAGTTAGAGCGCCGCAAACATAATATCCGACATGGTTTAAATCAGAAATTTCTATTTAGTAGCTGTCCTTTAGGTCTTGTGTTTAACCTTAAAAAAATCATTTTAAGCTCTAAAACGTTTCCGTAATCGATTTAGACAGTTTTTTGTCGCTCAAATCGCTTCGAGAACGCTCAAAACGCGATTTTGATGATTCTAAAATCATTTTTTTCACTTGCAGAGAAAGTTTTAGGTTTCCCATTTCAACACGTTGTTCCGCTCATTTCGATAGTTAGAGCGCCGCAAACATGATATCCGACATGGTAAGATCAGAAATTTTGATTTAGTAGCTGTCCTTTAGGTCTTGTGTTTAACCTTCGAAACATCATTTTAAGCTCTAAAACGTGGCCGTTATCGATTTAGGCAGTTTTTTTGCGCTCAAATCGCTTCGAGAACGCTGAAAACGCAATTTTGATGATTCTAAGCTCATTTTTTTCACTTGCAGAGAAAGTTTTAGGTTTCCCATTTCAACACGTTGTTCCGGTCATTTTGATAGTTAGGGCGCCGCAAACATGATATCCGACATGGTAAGATCAGAAATTTCGGTTTAGTAGCTGCCCTTTAGGTCTTAAGTTTAGCTCTCAAAACATCATTTTAAGCTCTGAAACGTTGCCGTCATCGACTTAGGCAGCTTTTTGCACTCAAATCGCTTCGAGAACGCTTAAAACGCGATTTTGATGATTCTAAGCTCATTTTTTTCACTTGCAAAGAAAGCTCTAGGTTTCTCATTTCAACACGTTGTTCCGCTCATTTTGATAGTTAGAGCGCCGCAAACATGATATCCGACATGGTAAGATCAGAAATTTCGGTTTAGTAGCTGCCCTTTAGGTCTTAAATTTAGCTCTCAAAACATCATTTTAAGCTCTAAAATGTTGCCGTTATCGATTTAGAGGGCTTTTTTTTGCGCTAAAATCGCTTCGAGAACGCTTAAAACGTGATTCTGATGATTCCAAGCTCATTTTTTTCACTTGCAAAGAAAGTTTTAGGTTTCCCATTTCAACACGTTGTTCCGCTCATTTTGATAGTTAGAGCGCCGCAAACATGATATCCGACATGGTAAGATCAGATATTTTGATTTAGTAGCTGTCCTTTAGGTCTTGTGTTTAACCTTCGAAACATCATTTTAAGCTCTAAAACGTGGCCGTTATCGATTTAGACAGTTTTTTTGCGCTCAAATCGCTTCGAGAACGCTCAAAACGCGATTTTGATGATTCTAAGCTGATTTTTTTCACTTGCACAGAAAGTTTTAGGTTTCCCATTTCCACACGTTGTTCCGCTCATTTCGATAGTTAGAGCGCCGCAAACATGATATCCGACATGGTAAGATCAGAAATTTTGATTTAGTAGCTGTCCTTTAGGTCTTGTGTTTAACCTTCGAAACATCATTTTAAGCTCTAAAACGTGGCCGTTATCGATTTAGGCAGTTTTTTTGCGCTCAAATCGCTTCGAGAACGCTGAAAACGCAATTTTGATGATTCTAAGCTCATTTTTTTCACTTGCACAGAAAGTTTTAGGTTTCCCATTTCAACACGTTGTTCCGCTCATTTCGATAGTTAGGGCGCCGCAAACATGATATCCGACATGGTAAGATCAGAAATTTCGGTTTAATAGCTGCCCTTTAGGTCATAAGTTTAGCTCTCAAAACATCATTTTAAGCTCTGAAACGTTGCCGTTATCGATTTAGGCAGCTTTTTCGCGCTCAAATCGCTTCGACAACGCTTAAAACGCGATTTTGATGATTCTAAACTCATTTGTTTTCACTTGCAAAGAAAGTTTTAGGTTTCTCATTTCAACACGTTGTTCCGCCCATTTCGATAGTTAGAGCGCCGAAAACATGAGATCCGACATGGCAAGATCAGAAATTTCGATTTAGTAGCTATCCTTTAGGTCTTGTGTTTAACCTTCAAAAAATAATTTTGAGCTCTAAAACGTTGCCGTTGTCGATTTAGACAGCTTTTTTGCGCTCAAGTCGCTTCGAGAACGCTTAAAACGGAATTTTGATGATTCTAAGCTCATTTTTTTTCACTCTCAAAGAAAGTTTAAGGTTTCTCATTTAAACACGTTGTTCCGCTCATTTCGATAGTTATAGCGCCACAAACATGATATCCGACATTGTAAGATCAGAAATTTCAGTTTAGTAGCTGCCCTTTAGGTTTAATTTTAGCCCTCAAAACATCATTTTAAGCTCCAAAACGTTGCCGTTATCGATTTAGACAGTTTTTTTGCGCTCAAATCGCTTCCAGAACACTGGAAACGCGATTTTGATGATTCTAAGCTCATTTTTTTCACTTGCACGGAAAGTTTTAGGTTTCTCATTTCAACACGTTGTTCCGCTCATTTCGATAGTTATAGCGCCACAAACATGATATTCGACATTATAAGATCAGAAATTTCAGTTTAGTAGCTGCCCTTTAGGTCTTAAGTCTAGCTCTCAAAACATCATTTTAACCTCTAAAACGTTGCCGTTATCGATTTAGACGGCTTTTTTTGCGCTAAAATCGCTTCGAGAACGCTTAAAACGCGATTCTGATGATTCCAAGCTCATTTTTTTCACTTGCAAAGAAAGTTTTAGGTTTCCCATTTCAACACGTTGTTCCGCTGATTTCCATAGTTATAGCGCCGCAAACATGATATCCGACATTGTAAGATCAGAAATTTCGGTTTAGTAGCTGCCGTTTAGGTCTTAAGTATAGCTCTCAAAACATCATTTTAAGCTCTAAAACGTTGCCGTTATCGATTTAGACAGTTTTTTTGCGCTCAAATCGCTTCCAGAACACTGGAAACGCGATTTTGATGATTCTAAGCTCATTTGTTTTCACTTGAAAAGAAAGTTTTAGGTTTCTCATTTCAACACGTTGTTCCGCTCATTTCGATAGTTAGAGCGCCGAAAACATGATATCCGACATGGTTTAAATCAGAAATTTCTATTTAGTAGCTGTCCTTTAGGCCTTGTGTTTAACCTTAAAAAAATCATTTTAAGCTCTAAAATGTTTCCGTTATCGATTTAGACAGTTTTTTGTCGCTCAAATCGCTTCGAGAACGCTCAAAACGCGATTTTGATGATTCTAAGCTCATTTTTTTCACTTGCAGAGAAAGTTTTAGGTTTCCCATTTCAACACGTTGTTCCGCTCATTTTGATAGTTAGAGCGCCGCAAACATGATATCCGACATGGTAAGATCAGAAATTTTGATTTAGTAGCTGTCCTTTAGGTCTTGTGTTTAACCTTCGAAACATCATTTTAAGCTCTAAAACGTGGCCGTTATCGATTTAGGCAGTTTTTTTGCGCTCAAATCGCTTCGAGAACGCTGAAAACGCAATTTTGATGATTCTAAGCTCATTTTTTTCACTTGCACAGAAAGTTTTAGGTTTCCCATTTCAACACGTTGTTCCGGTCATTTTGATAGTTAGGGCGCCGCAAACATGATATCCGACATGCTAAGATCAGAAATTTCGGTTTAGTAGCTGCCCTTTAGGTCTTAAATTTAGCTCTCAAAACATCATTTTAAGCTCTGAAACGTTGCCGTCATCGACTTAGGCAGCTTTTTGCACTCAAATCGCTTCGAGAACGCTTAAAACGCGATTTTGATGATTCTAAGCTCATTTTTTTCACTTGCAAAGAAAGTTCTAGGTTTCTCATTTCAACACGTTGTTCCGGTCATTTCGATAGTTAGAGCGCCGCAAACATGATATCCGACATGGTAAGATCAGAAATTTCGGTTTAGTAGCTGCCCTCCCTTTAGGTCTTAAATTTAGCTCTCAAAACATCATTTTAAGCTCTAAAATGTTGCCGTTATCGATTTAGACGGCTTTTTTTTGCGCTAAAATCGCTTCGAGAACGCTTAAAACGCGATTCTGATGATTCCAAGCTCATTTTTTTCACTTGCAAAGAAAGTTTCAGGTTTCCCATTTCAACACGTTGTTCTCCTCATTTCCATAGTTATAGCGCCGCAAACATGATATCCGACATTGTAAGATCAGAAATTTCGGTTTAGTAGCTGCCCTTTAGGTCTACAGTTTAGCTCTCAAAACATCATTTTAAGCTCTAAAACGTTGCCGTTATTGATTTAGACAGTTTTTTTGCGCTCAAATCGCTTCGAGAACGCTCAAAACGCGATTTTGATGATTCTAAGCTCATTTTTTTCACTTGCACAGAAAGTTTTAGGTTTCTCATTTCAACACGTTGTTCCGCTCATTTCGATAGTTATAGCGCCACAAACATGATATCCGACATTGTAAGATCAGAAATTTCAGTTTAGTAGCTGCCCTTTAGGTCTTAAGTCTAGCTCTCAAAACATCATTTTAACCTCTAAAACGTTGCCGTTAACGATTTAGACATTTTTTTGCGCTCAAATGGCTTCGAGAGCGCTCAAAACGCGATTTTGATGATTCTAAGCTCATTTGTTTTCACTTGAAAAGAAAGTTTTAGGTTTCTCATTTCAACACGTTGTTCCGCTCATTTCGATAGTTAGAGCGCCGCAAACATGATATCCGACATGGTTTAAATCAGAAATTTCTAATTAGTAGCTGTCCTTTAGGTCTTGTGTTTAACCTTAAAAAAATCATTTTAAGCTCTAAAACGTTTCCGTTATCGATTTAGACAGTTTTTTGTCGCTCAAATCGCTTCGAGAACGCTCAAAACGCGATTTTGATGATTCTAAAATCATTTTTTTCACTTGCAGAGAAAGTTTTAGGTTTCCCATTTCAACACGTTGTTCCGCTCATTTCGATAGTTAGAGCGCCGCAAACATGATATCCGACATGGTAAGATCAGAAATTTTGATTTAGTAGCTGTCCTTTAGGTCTTGTGTTTAACCTTCGAAACATCATTTTAAGCTCTAAAACGTGGCCGTTATCGATTTAGGCAGTTTTTTTGCGCTCAAATCGCTTCGAGAACGCTGAAAACGCAGTTTTGATGATTCTAAGCTCATTTTTTTCACTTGCACAGAAAGTTTTAGGTTTCCCATTTCAACACGTTGTTCCGGTCATTTTGATAGTTAGGGCGCCGCAAACATGATATCCGACATGGTAAGATCAGAAATTTCGGTTTAGTAGCTGCCCTTTAGGTCTTAAATTTAGCTCTCAAAACATCATTTTAAGCTCTAAATTGTTGCCGTTATCGATTTAGAGGGCTTTTTTTTGCGCTAAAATCGCTTCGAGAACGCTTAAAACGCGATTCTGATGATTCCAAGCTCATTTTTTTCACTTGCAAAGAAAGTTTTAGGTTTCCCATTTCAACACGTTGTTCCGCTGATTTCCATAGTTATAGCGCCGCAAACATGATATCCGACATTGTAAGATCAGAAATTTCGGTTTAGTAGCTGCCCTTTAGGTCTTAAGTATAGCTCTCAAAACATCATTTTAAGCTCTAAAACGTTGCCGTTATCGATTTAGACAGTTTTTTTGCGCTCAAATGGCTTCGAGAACGCTCAAAACGCGATATTGATGATTCTAAGCTCATTTGTTTTCACTTGAAAAGAAAGTTTTAGGTTTCTCATTTCAACACGTTGTTCCGCTCATTTCGATAGTTAGAGCGCCGCAAACATGATATCCGACATGGTTTAAATCAGAAATTTCTATTTAGTAGCTGTCCTTTAGGTCTTGTGTTTAACCTTAAAAAAATCATTTTAAGCTCTAAAACGTTTCCGTTATCGATTTAGACAGTTTTTTGTCGCTCAAATCGCTTCGAGAACGCTGAAAACGCGATTTTGATGATTCTAAGCTCATTTTTTTCACTTGCAGAGAAAGTTTTAGGTTTCCCATTTCAACACGTTGTTCCGCTCATTTCGATAGTTAGAGCGCCGCAAACATGATATCCGACATGGTAAGATCAGAAATTTTGATTTAGTAGCTGTCCTTTAGGTCTTGTGTTTAACCTTCGAAACATCATTTTAAGCTCTAAAACGTGGCCGTTATCGATTTAGGCAGTTTTTTTGCGCTCAAATCGCTTCGAGAACGCTGAAAACGCAATTTTGATGATTCTAAGCTCATTTTTTTCACTTGCACAGAAAGTTTTAGGTTTCCCATTTCAACACGTTGTTCCGGTCATTTTGATAGTTAGGGCGCCGCAAACATGATATCCGACATGGTAAGATCAGAAATTTCGGTTTGGTAGCTGCCCTTTAGGTCTTAAGTTTAGCTCTCAAAACATCATTTTAAGCTCTGAAACGTTGCCGTCATCGACTTAGGCAGCTTTTTGCACTCAAATCGCTTCGAGAACGCTTAAAACGCGATTTTGATGATTCTAAGCTCATTTTTTTCACTTGCTAAGAAAGTTCTAGGTTTCTCATTTCAACACGTTGTTCCGCTCATTTCGATAGTTAGAGCGCCGCAAACGTGATATCCGACATGGTAAGATCAGAAATTTCGGTTTAGTAGCTGCCCTTTAGGTCTTAAATTTAGCTCTCAAAACATCATTTCAAGCTCTAAAATGTTGCCGTTATCGATTTAGACGGCTTTTTTTTGCGCTAAAATCGCTTCGAGAACGCTTAAAACGCGATTCTGATGATTCCAAGCTCATTTTTTTCACTTGCAAAGAAAGTTTTAGGTTTCCCATTTCAACACGTTGTTCTGCTCATTTCCATAGTTATAGCGCCGCAAACATGATATCCGACATTGTAAGATCAGAAATTTCGGTTTAGTAGCTGCCCTTTAGGTCTTAAATTTAGCTCTCAAAACATCATTTTAAGCTCTAAAATGTTGCCGTTATCGATTTAGACGGCTTTTTTTTGCGCTAAAATCGCTTCGAGAACGCTTAAAACGCGATTCTGATGATTCCAAGCTCATTTTTTTCACTTGCAAAGAAAGTTTTAGGTTTCCCATTTCAACACGTTGTTCTGCTCATTTCCATAGTTATAGCGCCGCAAACATGATATCCGACATTGTAAGATCAGAAATTTCGGTTTAGTAGCTGCCCTTTAGGTCTATAGTTTAGCTCTCAAAACATCATTTTGAGCTCTAAAACGTTGCCGTTATCGATTTAGACAGTTTTTTTGCGCTCAAATGGCTTCGAGAACGCTCAAAACGCGATTTTGATGATTCTAAGCTCATTTGTTTTCACTTGAAAAGAAAGTTTTAGGTTTCTCATTTCAACACGTTGTTCCGCTCATTTCGATAGTTAGAGCGCCGAAAACATGATATCCGACATGGTAAAATCGGAAATTTCTATTTAGTAGCTGTCCTTTCGGTCTTGTGTTTAACCTGCAAAACATCATTTTAAGCTCTAAAACGTTGCCGTTATTGATTTAGACAGTTTTTTTGCGCTCAAATCGCTTCGAGAACGCTCAAAACGCGATTTTGATGATTCTAAGCTCATTTTTTTCACTTGCACAGAAAGTTTTAGGTTTCTCATTTCAACACGTTGTTCCGCTCATTTCGATAGTTATAGCGCCACAAACATGATATCCGACATTGTAAGATCAGAAGTTTCAGTTCAGTAGCTGCCCTTTAGGTCTTAAGTCTAGCTCTCAAAACATCATTTTAACCCCTAAAACGTTGCCGTTATCGATTTAGACAGCTTTTTTTGCGCTAAAATCTCTTCGAGAACGCTTAAAACGCGATTCTGATGATTCCAAGCTCATTTTTTTCACTTGCAAAGAAAGTTTTAGGTTTCCCATTTCAACACGTTGTTCCGCTAATTTCCATAGTTATAGCGCCGCAAACATGATATCCGACATTGTAAGATCAGAAATTTCGGTTTAATAGCTGCCCTTTAGGTCTTAAGGATAGCTCTCAAAACATCATTTTAAGCTCTAAAACGTTGCCGTTATCGATTTAGACAGTTTTTTGCGCTCAAATGCCTTCGAGAGCGCTCAAAACGCGATTTTGATGATTCTAAGCTCATTTGTTTTCACTTGAAAAGAAAGTTTTACGTTGCTCATTTCAACACGTTGTTCCGCTCATTTCGATAGTTAGAGCGCCGCAAACATGATATCCGACATGGTAAAATCAGAAATTTATATTTAGTAGCTGTCCTTTAGGTTTTGTGTTTAACCTGCAAAAAATCATTTTAAGCTCTAAAACGTTTCCGTTATCAATTTAGACAGTTTTTTTGCGCTCAAATCGCTTCGAGAACGCTCAAAACGCGATTTTGATGATTCTAAGCTGATTTTTTTCACTTGCACAGAAAGTTTTAGGTTTCCCATTTCAACACGTTGTTCCGCTCATTTTGATAGTTAGGACGCCGCAAACATGATATCCGACATGGTAAGATCAGAAATTTCGGTTTGGTAGCTGCCCTTTAGGTCTTAAGTTTAGCTCTCAAAACATCATTTTAAGCTCTGAAACGTTGCCGTCATCGACTTAGGCAGCTTTTTGCACTCAAATCGCTTCGAGAACGCTTAAAACGCGATTTTGATGATTCTAAGCTCATTTTTTTCACTTGCAAAGAAAGTTCTAGGTTTCTCATTTCAACACGTTGTTCCGCTCATTTCGATAGTTAGAGCGCCGCAAACATGATATCCGACATGGTAAGATCAGAAATTTCGGTTTAGTAGCTGCCCTTTAGGTCTTAAATTTATATCTCAAAACATCATTTTAAGCTCTAAAATGTTGCCGTTATCGATTTAGAGGGCTTTTTTTTGCGCTTAAATCGCTTCGAGAACGCTTAAAACGCGATTCTGATGATTCCAAGCTCATTTTTTTCACTTGCAAAGAAAGTTTTAGGTTTCCCATTTCAACACGTTGTTCTCCTCATTTCCATAGTTATAGCGCCGCAAACATGATATCCGACATTGTAAGATCAGAAATTTCGGTTTAGTAGCTGCCCTTAAGGTCTATAGTTTAGCTCTCAAAACATCATTTTAAGCTCTAAAACGTTGCCGTTATCGATTTAGACAGTTTTTTGCGCTCAAATGGCTTCGAGAACGCTCAAAACGCGATTTTGATGATTCTAAGCTCATTTGTTTTCACTTGAAAAGAAAGTTTTAGGTTTCTCATTTCAACACGTTGTTCCGCTCATTTCGATAGTTAGAGCACCGAAAACAAGATATCCGACATGGTAAAATCAGAAATTTCTATTTAGTACCTGTCCTTTCGGTCTTGTGTTTAACCTGCAAAACATCATTTTAAGCTCTAAAACGTTGCCGTTATTGATTTAGACAGTTTTTTATCGCTCAAATCGCTTCGAGAACGCTCAAAACGCGATTTTGATGATTCTAAGCTAATTTTTTTCACTTGCACAGAAAGTTTTAGGTTTCTCATTTCAACACGTTGTTCCGCTCATTTCGATAGTTATAGCGCCACAAACATGATATCCGACATTGTAAGATCAGAAATTTCAGTTTAGTAGCTGCCCTTTAGGTCTTAAGTCTAGCTCTCAAAACATCATTTTAACCTCTAAAACGTTGCCGTTATCGATTTAGACGGCTTTTTTTGCGCTAAAATCTCTTCGAGAACGCTTAAAACGCGATTCTGATGATTCCAAGCTCATTTTTTTCACTTGCAAAGAAAGTTTTAGGTTTCCCATTTCAACACGTTGTTCCGCTGATTTCCATAGTTATAGCGCCGCAAACATGATATCCGACATTGTAAGATCAGAAATTTCGGTTTAGTAGCTGCCCTTTAGGTCTTAAGGATAGCTCTCAAAACATCATTTTAAGCTCTAAAACGTTGCCGTTATCGATGTAGACAGTTTTTTGCGCTCAAATGGCTTCGAGGGCGCTCAAAACGCGATTTTGATGATTCTAAGCTCATTTGTTTTCACTTGAAAAGAAAGTTTTAGGTTGCTCATTTCAACACGTTGTTCCGCTCATTTCGATAGTTAGAGCGCCGCAAACATGATATCCGACATGGTAAAATCAGAAATTTCTATTTAGTAGCGGTCCTCTAGGTCTTGTGTTTAACCTGCAAAAAATCATTTTAAGCTCTAAAACGTTTCCGTTATCAATTTAGACAGTTTTTTTGCGCTCAAATCGCTTCGAGAACGCTCAAAACGCGATTTTGATGATTCTAAGCTGATTTTTTTCACTTGCACAGAAAGTTTTAGGTTTCCCATTTCAACACGTTGTTCCGCTCATTTCGATAGTTAGAGCGCCGCAAACATGATATCCGACATGGTAAGATCAGAAATTTTGATTTAGTAGCTGTCCTTTAGGTCTTGTGTTTAACCTTCGAAACATCATTTTAAGCTCTAAAACGTGGCCGTTATCGATTTAGGCAGTTTTTTTGCGCTCAAATCGCTTCGAGAACGCTGAAAACGCCATTTTGATGATTCTAAGCTCATTTTTTTCACTTGCACAGAAAGTTTTAGGTTTCCCATTTCAACACGTTGTTCCGCTCATTTCGATAGTTAGGGCGCCGCAAACATGATATCCGACATGGTAAGATCAGAAATTTCGGTTTAGTAGCTGCCCTTTAGGTCATAAGTTTAGCTCTCAAAACATCATTTTAAGCTCTGAAACGTTGCCGTTATCGATTTAGGCAGCTTTTTTGCGCTCAAATCGCTTCGACAACGCTTAAAACGCGATTTTGATGATTCTAAACTCATTTGTTTTCACTTGCAAAGAAAGTTTTAGGTTTCTCATTTCAACACGTTGTTCCGCTCCTTTCGATAGTTAGAGCGCCGAAAACATGAGATCCGACATGGCAAGATCAGAAATTTCGATTTAGTAGCTATCCTTTAGGTCTTGTGTTTAACCTTCAAAAAATAATTTTGAGCTCTAAAACGTTGCCGTTGTCGATTTAGACAGCTTTTTTGCGCTCAAGTCGCTTCGAGAACGCTTAAAACGCAATTTTGATGATTCTCAGCTCATTTTTTTTCACTCTCAAAGAAAGTTTTAGGTTTCTCATTTAAACACGTTGTTCCGCTCATTTCGATAGTTATAGCGCCACAAACATGATATCCGACATTGTAAGATCAGAAATTTCGGTTTCGTAGCTGCCCTTTAGGTTTAATTTTAGCCCTCAAAACATCATTTTAAGCTCCAAAACGTTGCCGTTATCGATTTAGACAGTTTTTTTGCGCTCAAATCGCTTCCAGAACACTGGAAACGCGATTTTGATGATTCTAAGCTCATTTTTTTCACTTGCACAGAAAGTTTTAGGTTTCTCATTTCAACACGTTGTTCCGCTCATTTCGATAGTTATAGCGCCACAAACATGATATACTACATTATAAGATCAGAAATTTCAGTTTAGTAGCTGCCCTTTAGCTCTTAAGTCTAGCTCTCAAAACATCATTTTAACCTCTAAAACGTTGCCGTTATCGATTTTGACGGCTTTTTTTGCGCTAAAATCGCATCGAGAACGCTTAAAACGCGATTCTGATGATTCCAAGCTCATTTTTTTCACTTGCAAAGAAAGTTTTAGGTTTCCCATTTCAACACGTTGTTCCGCTGATTTCCATAGTTATAGCGCCGCAAATATGATATCCGACATTGTAAGATCAGAAATTTCGGTTTAGTAGCTGCCCTTTAGGTCTTAAGTATAGCTCTCAAAACATCATTTTAAGCTCTAAAACGTTGCCGTTATCGATTTAGACAGTTTTTTTGCGCTCAAATGACTTCGAGAACGCTCAAAACGCGATTTTGATGATTCTAAGCTCATTTGTTTTCATTTGAAAAGAAAGTTTTAGGTTTCTCATTTCAACACGTTGTTCCGCTCATTTCGATAGTTAGAGCGCCGCAAACATGATATCCGACATGGTTTAAATCAGAAATTTCTATTTAGTAGCTGTCCTTTAGGTCTTGTGTTTAACCTTAAAAAAATCATTTTAAGCTCTAAAACGTTTCCGTTATCGATTTAGACAGTTTTTTGTCGCTCAAGTCGCTTCGAGAACGCTGAAAACGCGATTTTGATGATTCTAAGCTCATTTTTTTCACTTGCAGAGAAAGTTTTAGGTTTCCCATTTCAACACGTTGTTCCGCTCATTTCGATAGTTAGAGCGCCGCAAACATGATATCCGACATGGTAAGATCAGAAATTTTGATTTAGTAGCTGTCCTTTAGGTCTTGTGTTTAACCTTCGAAACATCATTTTAAGCTCTAAAACGTGGCCGTTATCGATTTAGGCAGTTTTTTTGCGCTCAAATCGCTTCGAGAACGCTGAAAACGCAATTTTGATGATTCTAAGCTCATTTTTTTCACTTGCACAGAAAGTTTTAGGTTTCCCATTTCAACACGTTGTTCCGGTCATTTTGATAGTTAGGGCGCCGCAAACATGATATCCGACATGGTAAGATCAGAAATTTCGGTTTAGTAGCTGCCCTTTAGGTCTTAAGTTTAGCTCTCAAAACATCATTTTAAGCTCTGAAACGTTGCCGTCATCGACTTAGGCAGCTTTTTGCACTCAAGTCGCTTCGAGAACGCTTAAAACGCGATTTTGATGATTCTAAGCTCATTTTTTTTCACTCTCAAAGAAAGTTTTAGGTTTCTCATTTAAACACGTTGTTCCGCTCATTTCGATAGTTATAGCGCCACAAACATGATATCCGACATTGTAAGATCAGAAATTTCGGTTTAGTAGCTGCCCTTTAGGTTTAATTTTAGCCCTCAAAACATCATTTTAAGCTCCAAAACGTTGCCGTTATCGATTTAGACGGCTTTTTTTGCGCTAAAATCGCATCGAGAACGCTTAAAACGCGATTCTGATGATTCCAAGCTCATTTTTTTCACTTGCAGAGAAAGTTTTAGGTTTCCCATTTCAACACGTTGTTCCGCTCATTTCCATAGTTAGAGCGCCGAAAACATAATATCCGACATGGTAAGATCAGAAATTTTGATTTAATAGCTGTCCTTTAGGTCTTGTGTTTAACCTTCGAAACATCATTTTAAGCTCTAAAACGTGGCCGTTATCGATTTAGGCAGTTTTTTGCGCTCAAATCGCTTCCAGAACGCTGAAAACGCAATTTTGATGATTCTAAGCTCATTTTTTTCACTTGCACAGAAAGTTTTAGGTTTCCCATTTCAACACGTTGTTCCGGTCATTTTGATAGTTAGGGCGCCGCAAACATGATATCCGACATGGTAAGATCAGAAATTTCGGTTTAGTAGCTGCCCTTTAGGTCTTAAGTTTAGCTCTCAAAACATCATTTTAAGCTCTGAAACGTCGCCGTCATCGACTTAGGCAGCTTTTTGCACTCAAGTCGCTTCGAGAACGCTTAAAACGCGATTTTGATGATTCTAAGCTCATTTTTTTCACTTGCAAAGAAAGTTCTAGGTTTCTCATTTCAACACGTTGTTCCGCTCATTTCGTTAGTTAGAGAGCCGCAAACATGATATCCGACATGGTAAGATCAGAAATTTCGGTTTAGTAGCTGCCCTTTAGGTCTTAAATTTAGCTCTCAAAACATCATTTTAAGCTCTTAAATGTTGCCGTTATCGATTTAGAGGGCTTTTTTTTGCGCTAAAATCGCTTCGAGAACGCTTAAAACGCGATTCTGATGATTCCAAGCTCATTTTTTTCACTTGCAAAGAAAGTTTTAGGTTTCCCATTTCAACACGTTGTTCTCCTCATTTCCATAGTTATAGCGCCGCAAACATGATATCCGACATTGTAAGATCAGAAATTTCGGTTTAGTAGCTGCCCTTTAGGTCTTTAGTTTAGCTCTCAAAACATCACTTTGAGCTCTAAAACGTTGCCGTTATCGATTTAGACAGTTTTTTTGCGCTCAAATGGCTTCGAGAACGCTCAAAACGCGATTTTGATGATTCTAAGCTCATTTGTTTTCACTTGAAAAGAAAGTTTTAGGTTTCTCATTTCAACACGTTGTTCCGCTCATTTCGATAGTTAGAGCGCCGAAAACATGATATCCGACATGGTAAAATCAGAAATTTCTATTTAGTAGCTGTCCTTTCGGTCTTGTGTTTAACCTGCAAAACATCATTTTAAGCTCTAAAACGTTGCCGTTATTGATTTAGACAGTTTTTTTGCGCTCAAATCGCTTCGAGAACGCTCAAAACGCGATTTTGATGATTCTCAGCTCATTTTTTTCACTTGCACAGAAAGTTTTAGGTTTCTCATTTAAACACGTTGTTCCGCTCATTTCGATAGTTATAGCGCCACAAACATGATATCCGACATTGTAAGATCAGAAATTTCAATTTAGTAGCTGCCCTTTAGGTCTTAAGTCTAGCTCTCAAAACATCATTTTAACCTCTAAAACGTTGCCGTTATCGATTTAGACGGCTTTTTTTGCGCTAAAATCTCTTCGAGAACGCTTAAAACGCGATTCTGATGATTCCAAGCTCATTTTTTTCACTTGCAAAGAAAGTTTTAGGTTTCCCATTTCAACACGTTGTTCCGCTGATTTCTATAGTTATAGCGCCGCAAACATGATATCCGACATTGTAAGATCAGAAATTTCGGTTTAGTAGCTGCCCTTTAGGTCTTAAGGATAGCTCTCAAAACATCATTTTAAGCTCTAAAACGTTGCCGTTATCGATTTAGACAGTTTTTTGCGCTCAAATGGCTTCGAGAGCCCTCAAAACGCGATTTTGATGATTCTAAGCTCATTTGTTTTCACTTGAAAAGAAAGTTTTAGGTTGCTCATTTCAACACGTTGTTCCGCTCATTTCGATAGTTAGAGCGCCGCAAACATGATATCCGACATGGTAAAATCAGAAATTTCTATTTAGTAGCTGTCCTTTAGGTCTTGTGTTTAACCTGCAAAAAATCATTTTAAGCTCTAAAACGTTTCCGTTATCGATTTAGACAGTTTTTTTGCGCTCAAATCGCTTCGAGAACGCTCAAAACGCGATTTTGATGATTCTAAGCTGATTTTTTTCACTTGCACAGAAAGTTTTAGGTTTCCCATTTCCACACGTTGTTCCGCTCATTTCGATAGTTAGAGCGCCGCAAACATGATATCCGACATGGTAAGATCAGAAATTTTGATTTAGTAGCTGTCCTTTAGGTCTTGTGTTTAACCTTCGAAACATCATTTTAAGCTCTAAAACGTGGCCGTTATCGATTTAGGCAGTTTTTTTGCGCTCAAATCGCTTCGAGAACGCTGAAAACGCAATTTTGATGATTCTAAGCTCATTTTTTTCACTTGCACAGAAAGTTTTAGGTTTCCCATTTCAACACGTTGTTCCGCTCATTTCGATAGTTAGGGCGCCGCAAACATGATATCCGACATGGTAAGATCAGAAATTTCGGTTTAGTAGCTGCCCTTTAGGTCATAAGTTTAGCTCTCAAAACATCATTTTAAGCTCTGAAACGTTGCCGTTATCGATTTAGGCAGCTTTTTTGCGCTCAAATCGCTTCGACAACGCTTAAAACGCGATTTTGATGATTCTAAACTCATTTGTTTTCACTTGCAAAGAAAGTTTTAGGTTTCTCATTTCAACACGTTGTTCCGCTCATTTCGATAGTTAGAGCGCCGAAAACATGAGATCCGACATGGCAAGATCAGAAATTTCGATTTAGTAGCTATCCTTTAGGTCTTGTGTTTAACCTTCAAAAAATAATTTTGAGCTCTAAAACGTTGCCGTTGTCGATTTAGACAGCTTTTTTGCGCTCAAGTCGCTTCGAGAACGCTTAAAACGGAATTTTGATGATTCTAAGCTCATTTTTTTTCACTCTCAAAGAAAGTTTTAGGTTTCTCATTTAAACACGTTGTTCCGCTCATTTCGATAGTTATAACGCCACAAACATGATATCCGACATTGTAAGATCAGAAATTTCGGTTTAGTAGCTGCCCTTTAGGTTTAATTTTAGCCCTCAAAACATCATTTTAAGCTCCAAAACGTTGCCGTTATCGATTTAGACAGTTTTTTTGCGCTCAAATCGCTTCCAGAACACTGGAAACGCGATTTTGATGATTCTAAGCTCATTTTTTTCACTTGCACGGAAAGTTTTAGGTTTCTCATTTCAACACGTTGTTCCGCTCATTTCGATAGTTATAGCGCCACAAACATGATATTCGACATTATAAGATCAGAAATTTCAGTTTAGTAGCTGCCCTTTAGGTCTTAAGTCTAGCTCTCAAAACATCATTTTAACCTCTAAAACGTTGCCGTTATCGATTTAGACGGCTTTTTTGCGCTAAAATCGCTTCGAGAACGCTTAAAACGCGATTCTGATGATTCCAAGCTCATTTTTTTCACTTGCAAAGAAAGTTTTAGGTTTCCCATTTCAACACGTTGTTCCGCTGATTTCCATAGTTATAGCGCCGCAAACATGATATCCGACATTGTAAGATCAGAAATTTCGGTTTAGTAGCTGCCGTTTAGGTCTTAAGTATAGCTCTCAAAACATCATTTTAAGCTCTAAAACGTTGCCGTTATCGATTTAGACAGTTTTTTTGCGCTCAAATCGCTTCCAGAACACTGGAAACGCGATTTTGATGATTCTAAGCTCATTTTTTTCACTTGCACAGAAAGTTTTAGGTTTCTCATTTCAACACGTTGTTCCGCTCATTTCGATAGTTATAGCGCCACAAACATGATATTCGACATTATAAGATCAGAAATTTCAGTTTAGTAGCTGCCCTTTAGGTCTTAAGTCTAGCTCTCAAAACATCATTTTAACCTCTAAAACGTTGCCGTTATCGATTTAGACGGCTTTTTTTGCGCTAAAATCGCATCGAGAACGCTTAAAACGCGATTCTGATGATTCCAAGCTCATTTTTTTCACTTGCAAAGAAAGTTTTAGGTTTCCCATTTCAACACGTTGTTCCGCTGATTTCCATAGTTATAGCGCCGCAAACATGATATCCGACATTGTAAGATCAGAAATTTCGGTTTAGTAGCTGCCGTTTAGGTCTTAAGTATAGCTCTCAAAACATCATTTTAAGCTCTAAAACGTTGCCGTTATCGATTTAGACAGTTTTTTTGCGCTCAAATCGCTTCCAGAACACTGGAAACGCGATTTTGATGATTCTAAGCTCATTTTTTTCACTTGCACAGAAAGTTTTAGGTTTCTCATTTCAACACGTTGTTCCGCTCATTTCGATAGTTATAGCGCCACAAACATGATATTCGACATTATAAGATCAGAAATTTCAGTTTAGTAGCTGCCCTTTAGGTCTTAAGTCTAGCTCTCAAAACATCATTTTAACCTCTAAAACGTTGCCGTTATCGATTTAGACGGCTTTTTTTGCGCTAAAATCGCATCGAGAACGCTTAAAACGCGATTCTGATGATTCCAAGCTCATTTTTTTCACTTGCAAAGAAAGTTTTAGGTTTCCCATTTCAACACGTTGTTCCGCTGATTTCCATAGTTATAGCGCCGCAAATATGATATCCGACATTGTAAGATCAGAAATTTCGGTTTAGTAGCTGCCCTTTAGGTCTTAAGTATAGCTCTCAAAACATCATTTTAAGCTCTAAAACGTTGCCGTTATCGATTTAGACAGTTTTTTTGCGCTCAAATGGCTTCGAGAACGCTCAAAACGCGATTTTGATGATTCTAAGCTCATTTGTTTTCACTTGAAAAGAAAGTTTTAGGTTTCTCATTTCAACACGTTGTTCCGCTCATTTCGATAGTTAGAGCGCCGCAAACATGATATCCGACATGGTTTAAATCAGAAATTTCTATTTAGTAGCTGTCCTTTAGGCCTTGTGTTTAACCTTAAAAAAATCATTTTAAGCTCTAAAATGTTTCCGTTATCGATTTAGACAGTTTTTTGTCGCTCAAATCGCTTCGAGAACGCTCAAAACGCGATTTTGATGATTCTAAGCTCATTTTTTTCACTTGCAGAGAAAGTTTTAGGTTTCCCATTTCAACACGTTGTTCCGCTCATTTTGATAGTTAGAGCGCCGCAAACATGATATCCGACATGGTAAGATCAGAAATTTTGATTTAGTAGCTAACCTTTAGGTCTTGTGTTTAACCTTCGAAACATCATTTTAAGCTCTAAAACGTGGCCGTTATCGATTTAGGCAGTTTTTTTGCGCTCAAATCGCTTCGAGAACGCTGAAAACGCGATTTTGATGATTCTAAGCTCATTTTTTTCACTTGCACAGAAAGTTTTAGGTTTCCCATTTCAACACGTTGTTCCGGTCATTTTGATAGTTAGGGCGCCGCAAACATGATATCCGACATGCTAAGATCAGAAATTTCGGTTTAGTAGCTGCCCTTTAGGTCTTAAGTTTAGCTCTCAAAACATCATTTTAAGCTCTGAAACGTTGCCGTCATCGACTTAGGCAGCTTTTTGCACTCAAATCGCTTCGAGAACGCTTAAAACGCGATTTTGATGATTCTAAGCTCATTTTTTTCACTTGCAAAGAAAGTTCTAGGTTTCTCATTTCCACACGTTGTTCCGCTCATTTCGATAGTTAGAGCGCCGCAAACATGATATCCGACATGGTAAGATCAGAAATTTTGATTTAGTAGCTGTCCTTTAAGTCTTGTGTTTAACCTTCGAAACATCATTTTAAGCTCTAAAACGTGGCCGTTATCGATTTAGGCAGTTTTTTGCGCTCAAATCGCTTCGAGAACGCTGAAAACGCAATTTTGATGATTCTAAGCTCATTTTTTTCACTTGCACAGAAAGTTTTAGGTTTCCCATTTCAACACGTTGTTCCGCTCATTTCGATAGTTAGGGCGCCGCAAACATGATATCCGACATGGTAAGATCAGAAATTTCGGTTTAGTAGCTGCCCTTTAGGTCATAAGTTTAGCTCTCAAAACATCATTTTAAGCTCTGAAACGTTGCCGTTATCGATTTAGGCAGCTTTTTTGCGCTCAAATCGCTTCGACAACGCTTAAAACGCGATTTTCATGATTCTAAACTCATTTGTTTTCACTTGCAAAGAAAGTTTTAGGTTTCTCATTTCAACACGTTGTTCCGCTCATTTCGATAGTTAGAGCGCCGAAAACATGAGATCCGACATGGCAAGATCAGAAATTTCGATTTAGTAGCTATCCTTTAGGTCTTGTGTTTAACCTTCAAAAAATAATTTTGAGCTCTAAAACGTTGCCGTTGTCGATTTAGACAGCTTTTTTTCGCTCAAGTCGCTTCGAGAACGCTTAAAACGGAATTTTGATGATTCTAAGCTCATTTTTTTTCACTCTCAAAGAAAGTTTTAGGTTTCTCATTTAAACACGTTGTTCCGCTCATTTCGATAGTTATAGCGCCACAAACATGATATCCGACATTGTCAGATCAGAAATTTCGGTTTAGTAGCTGCCCTTTAGGTTTAATTTTAGCCCTCAAAACATCATTTTAAGCTCCAAAACGTTGCCGTTATCGATTTAGACAGTTTTTTTGCGCTCAAATCGCTTCCAGAACACTGGAAACGCGATTTTGATGATTCTAAGCTCATTTTTTTCACTTGCACGGAAAGTTTTAGGTTTCTCATTTCAACACGTTGTTCCGCTCATTTCGATAGTTATAGCGCCACAAACATGATATTCGACATTATAAGATCAGAAATTTCAGTTTAGTAGCTGCCCTTTAGGTCTTAAGTCTAGCTCTCAAAACATCATTTTAACCTCTAAAACGTTGCCGTTATCGATTTAGACGGCTTTTTTGCGCTCAAATCGCTTCCAGAACACTGGAAACGCGATTTTGATGATTCTAAGCTCATTTGTTTTCACTTGAAAAGAAAGTTTTAGGTTTCTCATTTCAACACGTTGTTCCGCTCATTTCGATAGTTAGAGCGCCGCAAACATGATATCCGACATGGTTTAAATCAGAAATTTCTATTTAGTAGCTGTCCTTTAGGCCTTGTGTTTAACCTTAAAAAAATCATTTTAAGCTCTAAAATGTTTCCGTTATCGATTTAGACAGTTTTTTGTCGCTCAAATCGCTTCGAGAACGCTCAAAACGCGATTTTGATGATTCTAAGCTCATTTTTTTCACTTGCAGAGAAAGTTTTAGGTTTCCCATTTCAACACGTTGTTCCGCTCATTTTGATAGTTAGAGCGCCGCAAACATGATATCCGACATGGTAAGATCAGAAATTTTGATTTAGTAGCTGTCCTTTAGGTCTTGTGTTTAACCTTCGAAACATCATTTTAAGCTCTAAAACGTGGCCGTTATCGATTTAGGCAGTTTTTTTGCGCTCAAATCGCTTCGAGAACGCTGAAAACGCAATTTTGATGATTCTAAGCTCATTTTTTTCACTTGCACAGAAAGTTTTAGGTTTCCCATTTCAACACGTTGTTCCGGTCATTTTGATAGTTAGGGCGCCGCAAACATGATATCCGACATGCTAAGATCAGAAATTTCGGTTTAGTAGCTGCCCTTTAGGTCTTAAGTTTAGCTCTCAAAACATCATTTTAAGCTCTGAAACGTTGCCGTCATCGACTTAGGCAGCTTTTTGCACTCAAATCGCTTCGAGAACGCTTAAAACGCGATTTTGATGATTCTAAGCTCATTTTTTTCACTTGCAAAGAAAGTTCTAGGTTTCTCATTTCAACACGTTGTTCCGGTCATTTCGATAGTTAGAGCGCCGCAAACATGATATCCGACATGGTAAGATCAGAAATTTCGGTTTAGTAGCTGCCCTCCCTTTAGGTCTTAAATTTAGCTCTCAAAACATCATTTTAAGCTCTAAAATGTTGCCGTTATCGATTTAGACGGCTTTTTTTTGCGCTAAAATCGCTTCGAGAACGCTTAAAACGCGATTCTGATGATTCCAAGCTCATTTTTTTCACTTGCAAAGAAAGTTTTAGGTTTCCCATTTCAACACGTTGTTCTCCTCATTTCCATAGTTATAGCGCCGCAAACATGATATCCGACATTGTAAGATCAGAAATTTCGGTTTAGTAGCTGCCCTTTAGGTCTACAGTTTAGCACTCAAAACATCATTTTAAGCTCTAAAACGTTGCCGTTATTGATTTAGACAGTTTTTTTGCGCTCAAATCGCTTCGAGAACGCTCAAAACGCGATTTTGATGATTCTAAGCTCATTTTTTTCACTTGCACAGAAAGTTTTAGGTTTCTCATTTCAACACGTTGTTCCGCTCATTTCGATAGTTATAGCGCCACAAACATGATATCCGACATTGTAAGATCAGAAATTTCAGTTTAGTAGCTGCCCTTTAGGTCTTAAGTCTAGCTCTCAAAACATCATTTTAACCTCTAAAACGTTGCCGTTATCGATTTAGACATTTTTTTGCGCTCAAATGGCTTCGAGAGCGCTCAAAACGCGATTTTGATGATTCTAAGCTCATTTGTTTTCACTTGAAAAGAAAGTTTTAGGTTGCTCATTTCAACACGTTGTTCCGCTCATTTCGATAGTTAGAGCGCCGCAAACATGATATCCGACATGGTAAAATCAGAAATTTCTATTTAGTAGCTGTCCTTTAGGTCTTGTGTTTAACCTGCAAAAAATCATTTTAAGCTCTAAAACGTTTCCGTTATCGATTTAGACAGTTTTTTTGCGCTCAAATTGCTTCGAGAACGCTCAAAACGCGATTTTGATGATTCTAAGCTGATTTTTTTCACTTGCACAGAAAGTTTTAGGTTTCCCATTTCAACACGTTGTTCCGCTCATTTCGATAGTTAGAGCGCCGCAAACATGATATCCGACATGGTAAGATCAGAAATTTTGATTTAGTAGCTGTCCTTAAGGTCTTGTGTTTAACCTTCGAAACATCATTTTAAGCTCTAAAACGTGGCCGTGATTGATTTAGGCAGTTTTTTTGCGCTCAAATCGCTTCGAGAACGCTGAAAACGCAATTTTGATGATTCTAAGCTCATTTTTTTCACTTGCACAGAAAGTTTTAGGTTTCCCATTTCAACACGTTGTTCCGCTCATTTCGATAGTTAAGGCGCCGCAAACATGATATCCGACATGGTAAGATCAGAAATTTCGGTTTAGTAGCTGCCCTTTAGGTCATAAGTTTAGCTCTCAAAACATCATTTTAAGCTCTGAAACGTTGCCGTTATCGATTTAGGCAGCTTTTTTCGCTCAAATCGCTTCGACAACGCTTAAAACGCGATTTTGATGATTCTAAACTCATTTTTTTTCACTCTCAAAGAAAGTTTTAGGTTTCTCATTTAAACACGTTGTTCCGCTCATTTCGATAGTTATAGCGCCACAAACATGATATCCGACATTGTAAGATCAGAAATTTCGGTTTAGTAGCTGCCCTTTAGGTTTAATTTTAGCCCTCAAAACATCATTTTAAGCTCCAAAACGTTGCCGTTATCGATTTAGACAGTTTTTTTGCGCTCAAATCGCTTCCAGAACACTGGAAACGCGATTTTGATGATTCTAAGCTCATTTTTTTCACTTGCACAGAAAGTTTTAGGTTTCTCATTTCAACACGTTGTTCCGCTCATTTCGATAGTTATAGCGCCACAAACATGATATTCGACATTATAAGATCAGAAATTTCAGTTTAGTAGCTGCCCTTTAGGTCTTAAGTCTAGCTCTCAAAACATCATTTTAACCTCTAAAACGTTGCCGTTATCGATTTAGACAGTTTTTTTGCGCTCAAATGGCTTCGAGAACGCTCAAAACGCGATTTTGATGATTCTAAGCTCATTTGTTTTCACTTGAAAAGAAAGTTTTAGGTTTCTCATTTCAACACGTTGTTCCGCTCATTTCGATAGTTAGAGCGCCGCAAACATGATATCCGACATGGTTTAAATCAGAAATTTCTATTTAGTAGCTGTCCTTTAGGTCTTGTGTTTAACCTTAAAAAAATCATTTTAAGCTCTAAAACGTTTCCGTTATCGATTTAGACAGTTTTTTGTCGCTCAAATCGCTTCGAGAACGCTCAAAACGCGATTTTGATGATTCTAAGCTCATTTTTTTCACTTGCAGAGAAAGTTTTAGGTTTCCCATTTCAACACGTTGTTCCGCTCATTTCGATAGTTAGAGCGCCGAAAACATGATATCCGACATGGTAAGATCAGAAATTTTGATTTAGTAGCTGTCCTTTAGGTCTTGTGTTTAACCTTCGAAACATCATTTTAAGCTCTAAAACGTGGCGATTATCGATTTAGGCAGTTTTTTTGCGCTCAAATCGCTTCGAGAACGCTGAAAACGCAATTTGATGATTCTAAGCTCATTTTTTTCACTTGCACAGAAAGTTTTAGGTTTCCCATTTCAACACGTTGTTCCGGTCATTTTGATAGTTAGGGCGCCGCAAACATGATATCCGACATTGTAAGATCAGAAATTTCGGTTTAGTAGCTGCCCTTTAGGTCTTAAGTTTAGCTCTCAAAACATCATTTTAAGCTTTGAAACGTTGCCGTCATCGACTTAGGCAGCTTTTTGCACTCAAATCGCTTCGAGAACGCTTAAAACGCGATTTTGATGATTCTAAGCTCATTTTTTTCACTTGCAAAGAAAGTTCTAGGTTTCTCATTTCAACACGTTGTTCCGCTCATTTCGATAGTTAGAGCGCCGCAAACATGATATCCGACATGGTAAGATCAGAAATTTCGGTTTAGTAGCTGCCCTTTAGGTCTTAAATTTAGCTCTCAAAACATCATTTTAAGCTCTAAAATGTTGCCGTTATCGATTTAGACGGCTTTTTTTTGCGCTAAAATCGCTTCGAGAACGCTTAAAACGCGATTCTGATGATTCCAAGCTCATTTTTTTCACTTGCTAAGAAAGTTTTAGGTTTCCCATTTCAACACGTTGTTCTCCTCATTTCCATAGTTATAGCGCCGCAAACATGATATCCGACATTGTAAGATCAGAAATTTCGGTTTAGTAGCTGCCCTTTAGGTCTATAGTTTAGCTCTCAAAACATCATTTTAAGCTCTAAAACGTTGCCGTTATCGATTTAGACAGTTTTTTTGCGCTCAAATGGCTTCGAGAACGCTGAAAACGCGATTTTGATGATTCTAAGCTCATTTGTTTTCACTTGAAAAGAAAGTTTTAGGTTTCTCATTTCAACACGTTGTTCCGCTCATTTTGATAGTTAGAGCGCCGAAAACATGATATCCGACATGGTAAAATCAGAAATTTCTATTTAGTAGCTGTCCTTTCGGTCTTGTGTTTAACCTGCAAAACATCATTTTAAGCTCTAAAACGTTGCCGTTATTGATTTAGACAGTTTTTTTGCGCTCAAATCGCTTCGAGAATGCTCAAAACGCGATTTTGATGATTCTAAGCTCATTTTTTTCACTTGCACAGAAAGTTTTAGGTTTCTCATTTCAACACGTTGTTCCGCTCATTTCGATAGTTATAGCGCCACAAACATGATATCCGACATTGTAAGATCAGAAATTTCAGTTTAGTAGCTGCCCTTTAGGTCTTAAGTCTAGCTCTCAAAACATCATTTTAACCTCTAAAACGTTGCCGTTATCGATTTAGACGGCTTTTTTTGCGCTAAAATCGCTTCGAGAACGCTTAAAACGCGATTCTGATGATTCCAAGCTCATTTTTTTCACTTGCAAAGAAAGTTTTAGGCTTCCCATTGCAACACGTTGTTCCGCTGATTTCCATAGTTATAGCGCCGCAAACATGATATCCGACATTGTAAGATCAGAAATTTCGGTTTAGTAGCTGCCCTTTAGGTCTTAAGGATAGCTCTCAAAACATCATTTTAAGCTCTAAAACGTTGTCGTTATCGATTTAGACAGTTTTTTGCGCTCAAATGGCTTCGAGAGCGCTCAAAACGCGATTTTGATGATTCTAAGCTCATTTGTTTTCACTTGAAAAGAAAGTTTTAGGTTGCTCATTTCAACACGTTGTTCCGCTCATTTCGATAGTTAGAGCGCCGCAAACATGATATCCGACATGGTAAAATCAGAAATTTCTATTTAGTAGCTGTCCTTTAGGTCTTGTGTTTAACCTGCAAAAAATCATTTTAAGCTCTAAAACGTTTCCGTTATCGATTTAGACAGTTTTTTGCGCTCAAATTGCTTCGAGAACGCTCAAAACGCGATTTTGATGATTCTAAGCTAACCTTTTTTGTAATCAAATCGACATGACAATGCCAGGATAAAGTCTCATCTATTATGACACCCAAGGATTTCGAAACATTTACACACTCGGTAGGCGCTTTATCAATTTCAATTAGGAAATCGTTCCTATTCTGTTGGAGTTTTTTATGGGATCCAATTAACATACACTCAGTTTTACTAGCATTCAGACTAAGTTTATTGGCAACCATCCATTCAGAAATATTGACAAGATCATTATTTAACTTTCCAGCAAGAATTTTAATATCATTGCTTGCCGAAGCTATCTTAGTATCATCAGCAAACATATCACATTCTGCATTGGTCAAGCAATTCGGAAAATCATTAACATAAATTAAGAAAAGTAAAGGACCTAGAATCGATCCCTGAGGAATGCCTGTGATTATGTTTCGCGAAAGAGACAACTTCCCATTAACTTGACAGACCTGGGTGCGATTTGACAGATACGACTGAAACCAAGCATTGGCAGTTCCTTTCACTCCATATAAAGAAAGTTTACTTAGTAATATTTCATGATTTACGGTATCAAATGCCTTTTTTAAATCAAGAAATACAACTCCATTTAAAAGGCCTTCGTCCATATTTTGATACCATTTATTAGTAATTTTTAATAATGCAGAAGCAGTGGAGTGAAGAGGTCTAAAACCATGTTGAGCCTCAATTAATATATTATTCTGTTGAAGGAAGGAATAGATTTGTTTGTGCACAAGCTTCTCCATCGTTTTAGCTATGATCGAAATAATAGATATTGGCCGGTAATTATTCAAGCTAGATTTAGTACCACTTTTATAATACACTAGGAATGACTTTAGCCTCCTTCCAATCACTAGGAAATATTCCAGTCAATAAAGATTCGTTGAATATTTTCGCAAGGGGTTTAGCAATATAAGGAGCGCCAATTTAGCAAGAGTTGCCGGCAGTTTGTCAAGACCAGGTGCCTTAGTCAATGACAAAGATAACAACAATTGGTAAACGTCATGTTCGGTTATTTCACTAAAAGTAAATTCCTGTGTTAATTCGTTGATATACGTTTCAGGCGTTCTAGAGCACAAAGGAATATTTTTCGATAAATTATAGCCAAGATCGATAAAATGATTGTTAAAAGCTGTCGGGATGTCCCTGTTTTCAATTTTTTCACCATCTTTGTCATAAATTTCTGAGATTTTGCTATTCTTATTCGAATTATGAATTATTTTATTAATTATTTTCCAAGTACCTTTCATGTCACCGTGGTTATTTTTAATCTCAGAACAGTAATATTGCTGAATGTCGACTTAACTAATTTATTATGAGAATTACGTGCAAATTTAAAATTTTGCCAATCCCTTGGACTCCTAGTTTTGGAAGCTTTTTTTTTAAGAAAGTTCTTGTTCCTCTTACTGTCAAGAATTTCCTTTGTTATCCAACGTTGAACTTTCTTACCAACCTTGCGTGTCTTAAGTGGAGCATGAAAATCAATAAGCTCAGTAAATTTGCTCTTCCACATGTACCACATTTGATTAGGATCTGTACATGGTTCAAAATTTACTGAATTCATTTCAGAAACGTCATGCAAATAATTTTCAAGATTGAAATTTTTAAAGTCACGGAATTCAATAAATCGTTGCTCTCCTTTAAGAGAAGGAAATTTCTTGATACCATAAATAAGGTAGTGATCACTAATTGTTATTCTTGAAACGCCTGCTGAAACGATATTTTGCTTCCTATTGGAGTAAAAGTGATCAATTAACGATTTGGAGCAAGTGGTTTCTTTCGTAGGTTCGTCAATTAATTGATCATATTGGTACAAGTTAATAATGAAATTAAGTTCTTTCGTATTATAATCTTCCTGACTTTTATTTAGCAAATCGCAATTCAAATCTCCTACAATAATGCTCTCTTTTTCTTCAATATCAATAAGCCGTAGAATATTTTCGAATTTATTAAACAAATCAATCGATGAATTGGGTGGTCGATACCAAGTTGAAATCAGGAAAGGTTTAATTTTGTCTTTGTTAATTTCAATAGTAAGAAACTCAATATCATCCTTATTCAAGTCAGATCTAACTTGAAAATTAATGGTATTTCTTATATAGAAGCCCACACCTCCACCAAATCTATTCCTATCCCTCGAGACCCATGTGTAACCCTCAAGAGAAATCAAATAGTGGGGTACACTTGAGTCAAGTTTAGTTTCGTTAATTCCAAGAATATCTATTATTTGATCAGCCATATTGATTCTCAATTCGTCTATGTGTTTAAACACGCTATTTATATTAAGATTTGCTATTTTGAGGCCTCATTGATTTGGAACTAAAGTATCTAATTGATTTAAGTTAAGTGTAATATCTGGGTTCAAGGGCCGCTGGCTTTCATCGCCTTCAATGGCCGATTGGAGCAAACTAGCAACTAGCGGCGTTTTTTCTTCTGATATTTGTGTACTGGAATAAGTTAATCTAAAAACCACGTGTTCTATCATACAATTTGTCTTCATACCCCAAAGAATATGAAAATCTATGGCATATGAGAATATTGAATTTTTAAAAGCGTTTTCCAAAATCGTTTGGGAAGTGTAGAGCCCAAGCTTCTTGATTGCCACGAATTTTGTGTTGCACATTCGTCGAGCATAGTACAAACAACGCAATCGATAAGAATACGGGGTATACTCACAAACTGAAAAGCGTCAATGGAAGTATGAATACTTGTTTGCGATCGTTAATGATTGCTCGTTTTATAAACTCTCATGGATCCACTAATCTCCTCGATTTGGAAAAGGCTAAACAAGTTGTATTTCTCTTGAAGATTGCGAAATATTCGTAAAGAGTATTCCCTACTTGCAACTTGTGTTTTGTGCCAGAATTATTTGAGCATTCAGTCAATTAAATATACACATCTAAAAAATTATTGCTCAACATCAATTTCTTGCAACAAGATTTTTTTCACAAAATTTTGGGCACGTATCGACTCAAATCACACAGGCTATCGAATGTTGTAAAACGTTCAAACTTATGGTGTTAAAGTTGTTAGATATTACGCAATTACAGCTGGGCAATATTATACGCGAGCCCAAATATTAATGCTTTAAAACTATTGCAGGAACGAGTTTTTGATCTCTTTTCTATACGTTCTTGTTTGCAGAATAGATTATTACAGCAGAAAAATCGAGAGAGAGAAAGCACAGAATCTTTTTACCGCTATTTCTCTGACAATCCGAAAATTCAAACATTTAAATTTTGAGGATCACGCTATATACGGGTGCATGTTGGATTAATCTCTCAAATTTCGTATCATCAATATTGTTGCCCCCAAAACTCTGCAATTCAAAAACGTCCTTCAGAAGTAGTCTAAAATAGTACAAAAATACAAAAAAATCTTGTTGTTTTCTTCAGGCAGTAGCGATGGTTTTCTGAAGCTATCTCACGCTGATTAAAGTCTTTTACAGACGACTTACAGACCAAGAGACTTTCAAAGAAATATATGAATTCACAGGTAAACAGTACGTACTTTGGCGTCTGAAACGCTTGTCCTTCGGAGATCCTTGCACATGTAAAGCTCCAACAATCACTACCACCAGAAACAAATACATGCTCAGTTTGAATGCCATTTCTTTGAAATATAAAACAATTATTGCATGTTAGTTTGTCCCAACTTGTGAAAATCTGATGCACGGAGCAATTAAAACACATCAGAAACTTTCAACATGAGTAAAGTATGCGTTGTAAACAAGCTCAGCAGGAGAAATTCGAATAATTTTAAACTGAAGTATGCATGAACATTAAACATACCAGCTTTAATTGCCTTTGTTTCAGACTTTGAGTTTTATTTTCTCTTTCTTATGTCTTGTTCAGGAATAGAAAATTTGAGCATGTCTTCTTCTTTTTATAGCTACGCCTGTTTACGAGCCGTCGCATCATTTTCATAGTTGTTAAACACTGGTCATCCATGAGAGTGACAAGTGGCGGATGCAACTCCTTCAAGAAAGTACGTACAGGAAAAGATCTGTTCCATTATGTATTTTTTGGCTGTGTTTTTGACCCTGATCTAAAATTCGATTGGGTAGCGAAGTAGGAGAAACTAAAAACTTTTCTAACGCATTATAGTAAAACTATTTTCACACCCGGAGGTGCATCCTTCATTAGGATATTTCTTTGTGTGTAACAAGCTGCAAGGAGAAGAGGTAATAACCGAATATTGCACCCAAATCTTAACAGTCATGTAAATTGCGAAAGAACTTTGATGTGTTAGAAAGATTATTAGCTCTTTCTTTTGGATACTTAATCCATGAGGTAATGCTTTAAATCAGTGTCAAAAACAGAGGAAAAATTACATATTAACTATTTAAACATTTTTCTAATGTGTTTATTTGAATGCATTAATGATCTGGTTGGTGGCACAGAAATAACAAAAATATGAATATTTTTACTCCATATTTTTTCCTCCATTTTGTTGGGGCTCAATTTTTCACGCTAATCCAAAACATTAACGGAATGAAGTATCCAAAATCCAAAACATTAGCCGGGATAGAATGTCTTAAATTTTCCAATTTGAGTCTCCGAAATGGCATTTCCAGTATTCTGAGAGCGTATTAATTGTTATAGAAGGCAGGTTTTCAAACAAAACCTTAAAATTGCATTAAATCGTAAATCGTGTATAAAATTGTTTATGATGTGAAATTATGAGATTATTCAGTTGGAAAGAGTTGTCTCTTTTCCAAACTTAGCTGTACATTACGCGAAGAAACCTAGGTCAGTTACGTCTTTGCCAGCACTACACATCGTATTCTACAAGTATCATAATCCGTTTAGAGTTCATATACCAGATACTGGAAACAAACATCGCACAAGAAAGGATTAAATATCAAACTATTTTTATTTTTGGATTCAGGAAAAAATGTGAATATGAAATTTTTCTTCGTTTTTGACAATGATCTAAAACGTTAACTGGGTTAAGTATCCAGAAGAGAGAGCTAACAATTATCTTTCTTAATTATGTTAAGTTTATGTCTCAGTTATACCTGTACTATACAACTGATACATCTTGAATAAACTAAACTCATTCATAAATCAAAATCATTCGCAACGCCTTTAGATTCTTCAAAGATCTAGTAGTACTGATCGGAGAAACTCAACAGAGAATAAGCCAACCTCGATCCCAGGACCTTTTCTAAAATGAAGGGAGGGAAAAGGTCCTGGCACCGGCTGCTATCTTCTGCAATTTCATTGGTCAATCACCTCACCCAGTTAATTGATTCAAAACCCTATATCTGTATATCTGCGTGGAGAAAAAATTACGAGTAAAATTTAACGCCTTACTAAGGCACTGCATTACGCGTTTTTTTTCTAAACACTTCGGTGTATCGGTCATTTTTGAAAAAAATCGCATATACAGTTATCGCGTTAATTTATTCAAAAACCATGATTCGTGGTTTTGAAAGCAAGCTGGTGCCAGGGCCTTTTCCCTCACTCTAGAAGGCCCTGGGAACGAGGTTGATAATAAGCAAATGGCATTTTTCTCAGGTGTTTAATTGAATGCATTGTCTGCTTGGTGAAACAGAAATAACAAAGATATGAACGAATAGGTAATTTTTTCCTCTTATGTTGTTGGCACAGATTGCAGAAGTAACAAAGATATGAATAGGTAAGTTTTTCCCCCTATTTTGACACTGATCCAAAACATTAACTAATCAGATGATGTATTCAAGCAGACAATGCAACAACCAGATAATGTATACAAAATACAAACTTAGCTATGCATTACGCAACCTAACATATACGTCGGTTACATTTTGTTAGCACTATACATCGTATTCCCTGAGTATCATAATCCGTGTAAAGATCATTTAGCAGATACAGGACGGAAATATCGCACGGGAAAGAATCTAATATCATCAGTGCGAAAAGGTATACCAATTAAATATAGAATTATTTTTATTTTTGGATTAAGGTAAAAAATGTGAATGTGTCATTTTTCTTCGATTTTAACACTGATCTAAAACGTTAACTGGGTTAAGTATCCAGAAGAGAGAGCTAACAATTATCTTTCTTAATTATGTTAAGTTTATGTCTCAGTTATACCTATACTATACAACTAATACATCTTGGATAAACTAAACTCATTCATAAATCAAAATCATTCGCAACGCCTTTATATTCTTCAAAGATCTACTAGTACTGATCGGAGCAAACCCAACAGAGAATAAGCAAATGGCATTTTTTCTCAGCTGTTTACTTGAATGCATTGTCTGCTTGGTGAAACAGAAATAACAAAGATATGAACGAATAGGTAATTTTTTCCTCTTATGTTGTTGGCACAGATTGCAGAAGTAACAAAGATATGAATAGGTAAGTTTTTCCCCCTATTTTGACACTGATCTAAAACATTAACTAATAAGATGATGTATTCAAGCAGACAATGCAACAACCAGATAATGTATTTAGGTAAACATCATAGTTATGACGATCTTCACAATTTCTTTGGTCTAGTTGTTTTATACTGCTGTTTTTGTTTCGACCAAAACAATTAGAATATCGATGGCTAACGATTTCTTTTCAGATAATGATGCACAAATTGATACATCTAGCAATAATATTGATTCGATTGCTAATACTTTGAATGAAGATTTGGCAAACGTTTCTGATTGGATCAGGGCAAATAAATTAAGCTTGAATTCTAGTAAAGCAGAATACATGGTTATCGGTTCTCACAAAAGGCTTCACCAAACTCGGGGTGATCCGCCAATCACCTTGGGCGACAATCAAATAAAAAGAGTCAAAGTTACAAAATCGCTTGGATTAATGATCGATGAGACATTAACTTGGGATGAACAGGTTACATTAATTACGAAAAAAGTAAACAAGGGCTTAAATGTCATACGGAGATTACGGGATTTCTTTGACATAAAAACATTGACTACCGTTTATCAAACTTTAGTACAACCATATTTCGATTATTGTTCACAGGTCTGGGGAGGCTTCGGTACCACACTTTGTGATAAACTTCAGCGATTACAAAATAGAGCTGTTCGTATCATTACAAAGAGTGGGTACGAAGTTCGATCTGTAAATCTATTAAACCAACTTGGTTTTTGCCTAACCTTGAGGCAAGAAGAAGTCAACAACTAAATATATTAATGTACAAAGTTAGACACGAAATGGCCCCCTCTTCCTTAAGTAATATGTTTCAAAAAACGAATGAGGTCTATGAACACCAAACGAGACAAGCCAAACATGATTTCCAACCACCAAAGCCTAAAACAAACTACCTGAAAAAGGCGTTTAGCTATAGAGGTGCGGTGGCCTGGAATAATCTACCAAGTGAAATTAAAAATTCAGAAAGTATTAATAATTTTAAAGAAAAACTCAAGATGCTCAATTAAGAGTATTTTTAATATTATTACGTTAGTAAGTAATTAGTTTAATAGTCTAAATGTATATATTATTGTAGATAGCGTTACAACATAGTTAAACACACGGCCTATTGGAAGATCACATTATTCTTTTTCTCTTTCTTATGTATCTAACTTGTGAAATAGCACCGTGTTTAAATAAAGTTTAATAATAATAATAATAATAATAATAAATAAAGATAAAAGATTTATTAGTTAATTCGGCTTTGTTGTCACTAACTATCATCTCATTCTCATAGAAATCCTGTGCTCACGCATGTTATAATCTTATTTAAAGGTTTTAAAACAAAACTTTAAAATTGCATTTAATGGTAAATCGTGTATGAAATTCTTGACGATGTGAAAATGAGAACTTACATTATATTAGGAAAGTGTATTTTGAAGATTATCCAGTTGGAAAGAGTTGTCTCTTTTCCAAACTTAGCTATACATTACGCGACCTAACCTATACGTCGGTTACATTTTGTTAGCACTATATACATCGTATTCCCCCAGTATCATAATCCGTTTAGAGATCATTCAGCAGATACTGGACGGAAACATCGCAGGGGAATGGATCTAATGTCGTCAGTGCGCAAAGGTATACCAATTAAACATAGAATTATTTTTATTTTTGGATTAAGGAAAAAAATGTAAATATGTAATTTTTCTTCGTTTTTGACTATGATCTAAAACGTTAACTGGGTTAAGTATCCAGAAGAGAGAGCTAACAATTATCTTTCTTAATCATGTTAACTTTATGTCTCAGTTATACCTGTACTATACAACTAATACATCTTGAATAAACTAAACTCATTCATAAATCAAAATCATTCGCAACGCCTTTATATTCTTCAAAGATCTACAGGTACTGATCGGAGCAAACCCAACAGAGAATAAGCAAATGGCATTTTTTCTCAGGTGTTTACTTGAATGCATTGTCTGCTTGGTGAAACAGAAATAACAAAGATATGAATAGGTAATTTTTTCCTCTCATGTTGTTGGCACAGATTGCAGAAGTAACAAAGATATGAATAGGTAATTTTTTCCCCCTATTTTGACACTAATCCAAAACATTAACTAATAAGATGATGTATTCAAGCAGATAATGCAACAGCCAGATAATGCATTTAGGTAAACATCATAATTATGACGATCTTCACAATTTCTTTGGTCTAGTTGTTTTATACTGCTGTTTTCGTTTCTACCAAAACATTTAGATTATCGATGGCTAACGATTTCTTTTTAGATGATAGATTTATTATTTGATTCGGCTTTGTTGTCACTAACTATCATCTCATTCTCATACAAATCCTGTGCTCACGCATGTCATAATCTTAAATAAAGGTTTTAAAACAAAACTTTAAAATTGCATTTAATGGTAAATCGTGTATAAAATTGTTAACGATGGGAAAATGAGAACTTACATTATATCAGAAAAGTGTATTTTGAAGATTATCCAGTTGGTAAGAGTTGTCTCTTTTCCAAACATAGTTATACATTACGCGACCTAAACCTATACGTCGGTTACATTTTATTAGCACTATACATCGTTTTCCCTGAGTATCATAATCCGTGTAGAGATCATTTAGCAGATACAGGACGGAAACATCGCACGGGATAGGATCTAATATCATCAGTGCGCAAAGGTATACCAATTAAGTATCAAATTATTTTTATTTTTGGATTAAGGAAAAAATGTGAATATGTAATTTTTCTTCGTTTTTAACACTGATCTAAAGCGTTAACTGGGTTAAGTATCCAGAAGAGAGAGCTAACAATTATCTTTCTTAACTATGTTAAGTTTATGTCTCATTTATACCTGTACTATACAACTAATACATCTCGAATAAACTAAACTCATTCATAAATCAAAATCATTCGCAACGCCTTGATATTCTTCAAAGATCTACTAGTACTGATCGGAGCAAACCCAACAGAGAATAAGCAAATGGCATTTTTTTCAGGTGTTTACTTGAATGCATTGTCTGCTTGGTGAAACAGAAATAAACAAAGATATGAATAGGTAATTTTTTCCTCTTATGTTGTTGGCACAGATTGTAAAGTAACAAAGATATGAATAGGTAATTTTTTCCCCCTATTTTGACACTAATCCAAAACGTTAACTAATAAGATGATGTATTCAAGCAGATAATGCAACAACCAGATAATGCATTTAGGTAAACATCATAATTATGACGATCTTCACAATATCTTTGGTCTAGTTGTTTTATACTGCTGTTTTCGTTTCTACCAAAATATTTAGGTGATCGATGGCTAACGATTTCTTTTTAGATGATAGATTGATTAGTTGATTCGGCTTTGTTGTCACTAACTATCATCTCATTCTCATAGAAATCCTGTCCTCATGCATGTCATAATCTAATGTACCTTATCGTATATTGTATTTCAGTATCCGCTGGCCCAGTTTTGATGTGGTGTTTTTTTTACGGTTTCTGACTAATAGAGATAAGAATGAAGTAATAAAAGAGCTTAATCTCCGATAAAGATATTTTTGTTCAAAAAATACAGAAGTAGTAGTTACCTGGCACTTTGGCGCGGGAAGTAATTAGCATGCAGACCGGAAATAGGGTGACGTCATCATGAGGAGGGTTTCATGTGGGAGTAATGACGTCATCACGAGGGGCCCCCCCTAAGGCGGTAGGACATCATAAGCACAAACATGGTTTTAAAAAAGTATATTATAAGATTGTTTACAACAATTGTTAAAATTACGGCATAGAACTGACCGATATGGAACTGTACGCTATAGAACTGTTCGATATAAGACTACGCTATGGGACTGTTAGATAATTAGCGAAAACATTCTGTAATCGGGAACGTAAAGCAAATGTTTCAATTACAACTGTTCGAATGTTTTTAAAATAATGTTTTTAAATATATAGTTGTTTAGAAATAACTAGGGCTCAAACCGCTGAGGAAGAAATCGCTTGTTGTGGATTGGAGGAATGTAGTGCGGGGATGACTTTCTTCGGGCACCCATTCGAACTAGTTGCAAGAATCGTCTTGAGCACAGCAAAAGAACAAGCGGTCTTTGTTGACGGTTTCTTTTTTCACTTTACGGACGGCGCATTGGGATCCGTGACGGCATTTTGGTTTTGCTATGGGCTGTACGTCGCCCCAAGCCCAGAAGGAACAAGGATTTGTTTGCTCGGAACACACGAAGAAGGGTCGACCGTAGTTGGCTTTCAACTGGTTTTTGACGACTCGTATTGTTGCAAATTTACCGTGTTTTTCGCAGTGAGGTTGTGGCTGTTTTGTAGATTTCCAAGCGCCGAGGGCTTTTTCATATGTGTAGCTTTCGTCGTCTGAGCAAAGGAGGTTACAGCTCGGGTTTTGACTGCAGAATTCGTTGTGGATTGAGCACAGGGTTCTCCTTGTAAGAATTTCATTTTTGTAGAGCGTGTGTGTTCTGCATACTGCAAAGTGAGGGCTGAGTGTTTGGGTTTACTGTTTTTATGCTTGTGTTGAGGCCAATCTCCTGTGAGATCTCTTGTGAGGTCTCTTGTGAGATCTCTTGTGAGGTCTCTTGTCGGAGATCTCTTGTGAGGTCTCTTGTGAGATTTCCCGCGAGATCTCACGTCAAATCTCCCGGGAGATCTAACGCAAAACGTCTTCTTATTGGTTCAAACGAGTACATAAAGATAAGAGAACGAATAGAATTGCTTTATTACGTGAAGATTTTGGAACGAGCAAGACTGTGTCATTTCAACTCAGACTAATACAAGCCAAATTCTCGAGAATATATTATTACATTTGCGAGTTGGAACTTTTAGGTGAGCGTTTAATTTGTTTGAGTTTATATGAGGTATTGTTTATAATGTTTGTTTCGACATATTTATTAAGATATAGCATTCTCGTTACAAGCATTTACTTAGGGCAATAGTTTATTTTTGACTTTTTTGCGTTTTCCATGGTTTCTTTGACAATGGATTGGACGGTAGGCTCATCGCTGTGTAGATTCACCCATTTCGTATGACCTGTAGACCGGTGCTTTAATTTCACAGTAACATAGCCTTCGGGAATCTTACGGACATCCGGTACTCCCAAGGCGTATTTTAGCCACACGTCGATTGGGACATCCGACCAGGTGACGGTTTGCACAGGCTTCTTCCTTCAAGACGTGGTTTTGGTTTCCACACGTGTGGGCTCAGTACTGTTTACACCGAAGTGATAAGCATAGCATTCCCCAAATAGGTGTGAAAGAATTTGATTATCGGGTGGTGTGCCGGGTTTGTTATCCACCAACAAGTATCCATACGGTTTTTCGGTCTCTTTGTAATAAGCGTGCATAAAGTGCATTCTATTCTTGTCAAACATGCGTTCTGCAATAATTCCAATTTGTTTCCGATCGCTAGGACTTCGGAAGAGAGCCAAGTACTAGGCATTTCGGCTGATATCCGTATTATATTTCCCTTTAGGAAACATGTTTTGCAGCAATAAGATAACGCTGGCGTTTCGATGACGGCCTTGAGTAAACAATCGAGACACCACAGGACTGTCTGTCGCTTCAGCTATCAAATCGTCTAGGATGATGATGTTATTGTACCGGGCATTGATTTCACACAGATCTTCAGACAGTTCGGGCACGCCTCTTTCAAATCGGATACTTTTACCGAGAGACTTTTTCAACTCTTCGTAACATTCTTGCCATTGATTGTAGTACCAAAAAATGCGAATACTCTTTTGCTCTTCATACACGATGCGACTATTTTCCAAAATTTGTTGAACAAAATATGTTTTCCCGCTTTATGTAGGACCCACAACCAAAAGTGAGAATGTATGGCGGAAGTTGAATTCTGGACAGGATTTGGTTGCCAAAGATGTCGTATGCGTTGCTGTTCTTGGTCTTTTTGCGGGTAACGAATGTTCCCATTGGCTTACACGCTTTTCTCTTGGCTTTTCAGCGTTCGCAGATGGAGGCGGACACGCAACTTGCCATGATGACACCTGGGCTTGCTTGAGATAGGGTTTTCTCTCCTCAGAAGATAAGCCGTGAACTTGTAAAAGATGTGTACTGATATTCTTCAAATCAGGTCGTCCACAAACCGGACAGGTCCGACGAAATCGCCTTTGCATGGCTGCTCCAGTAAATGATTCCAGTTTAGATAGAAACACGATTCTATATACTATAATATTGCTTTGAGAGAGCAGTGGTCTGGAAGTTCTCTAAAGCTTCTGTGAAGCTTCTGTCAAGCTTCTGTCAAGCTTCTGTCAAGCTTCTGTCAAGCTTCTGTGAAGCTTCTGTCAAGCTTCTGTCAAGCTTCTGTCAAGCTTCTGTGAAGCTTCTGTGAAGCTTCTGTCAAGCTTCTGTCAAGCTTCTGTCAAGCTTCTGTCAAGCTTCTGTGAAGCTTCTCTCAAGCTTCTGTAAATAGTCGTACATAACCGAGGATTCGCTTATTTTGCACTGACATTCGTAAGACAATGGACAGTCAATACAGCGAAAGCCTCGTAGGCGATGACTACAGCGAAAGTTCTATGGAAACTCATACCGAAGACGATAGTAGCATTACGACAGAAGAGCGTGATGAAAACAGTTCTGAAGAAGAACAAATTAGCGTCACAACTGAAGACAGTTCTGAAGAGGAAATCGATCCCTGGAGTACATTGATCAACGACGCGGCGTCCAACGTCCGGGATCAGTACGATGACATCTTGGAAGCGCTTCTCGTGGAGGGTCAGCGTTATGTGAACAACGACATGTTTGATCAAGATGAAGCTATAGCAGCGGCCGTAGACAAGAGAAAGTTTTTGTTGAAACGGCTATTAGAACAATGAATCCAAACACTATAGATAAACTATTGCCCTAAGTAAATGCTTGTAATGAGAAGGCTATATCGCAGTAAATATGTCGAAACACTGTTCCTGTTCTCTTTTACATGTCTATTCTTATACAAATTAAACGCTCACCTGTTGAGATCTCACGTTAGATCTCACGGAAGATCTCACGTTAGATCTCACGTTAAATCTCACGGGAGATCTCACGTTAGATCTCACGTTAAATAATGACGTCATCCTGAATCTATAATAAGACCGCCGCCATCTTGCATACTAATTACTTCCGGCACCATAACGTCAACGCAATGCATAAATTATTCCGCCATCTTGAATAAATTTTCCGCCATACGGACGCACACTAGAATGCGGACAACTTACCGAATGTAATCGACTCTGGGTAGGCGTATAAAAAACCGAACAATCATTATATACCGAACAATCATCCTGTTATTCTATATCGAACAATCATCCAGTTATTCTATATCAAACAGTCCTATACCGTAATTTTAACAATTGTTGTAAACCATTTTAACACAATTTTCCAGCAACCATATTGCGTATCTATGTTCTACCGTCTTAGGGGGCCCCTCGTGATGACGTCATTCTACTTCCAGTCTGCATACTAATTACTTCCCTCACCAAAGTGCCAGGTAAGTACTACTTACAGCGATATAACAATCAGAAAAAGAGTGCTGGGCAAAACTGTATGATAGGAATGCTGAAATGAAAAGAGATATTCGGAGCAACAAAATAATTAGCATGAAGTATAAGATGCAAAGTTCAAAAGGACCCACTTACCAGCTGAAACAGAAAAAGTAATTTAAGCACCTTAGAGTATAAAGAAATTTGTTAACTTAAAGCGCGTTAGAAACGTAATGGACTTCTAATGGTAGTGCTGCGCAGCACTAGCATTAGAAGTCCACTACGTTTCTAACGCGCTTTAAGTTAACAAGTTTCTTTATTGTGGCTGCTACGCTCCGCACTATATATTCGTTGATGGATGGCGAGTAGCAAAACAGCTGATCGCCGCAATTTTTTACCACAATGCCAAACTAATAAATTATGGAGGACGTTTCGAAATTATACTATTTTTCTTGTTAATTATTTTCTACAAAACAATTAGATTTTTCGCTGAAGATTTTTAGGAGAGACTGATTATGTCACCCTTATTAATTAATTATGATATATTTCATAAATAACATAAATATATATCAGAGATGTACTATTTTACTGGAAGGACCGGGGCTGCATGATTTGGCTAAATCACCTATAAGTGATTACCATGATAATACAGTTACAATAGTTGCAGTAACAAATTTAGCTAATCTCAATCAATTATTTACGCAGACAGAAAAGCCTTGGTTTTTACCGTGTTGATGAGCGCATGCAATTCGCCGTTAGTAGAGAGATGCGGCATGTCGACTTTAGAAACGATGTTTTCGAATTTCAATGGATTGAGATGACAGTGGAATGGCGTTTAACATGCTTCATGACTTTAGTGAAACTCCCCTTTCTTTTCTACCAACTTTTCAATGCATTCCGGTCCTGTTTTTAGAATATGTTGCAAAGTCGACCGTTATCGAAATGATAGATAGCAACATGTCGACGAAATTTCATTACTCTTGAACGATAAAATGTAACATTATCAGATACCTGTGCACCGCTGACTACACAATTGATACTGGAAAGAGGGTCGTAATCCTTGTTGAAGTGATATTACTTATCTATTGTTATAACGACCGTGCTAAATTCGCAAACGAGCCGCCATCTTTTTTATTATCGCGAAATTCGCAAAAGTACTGTTAGCAATTCTTTAGCCGATAAGCTTAGTCTAGATTTATATGTTTTACTTTACTTCAAAGACTGAGTATTAAATGAGGTTATTCAACAACCAAGTTTAACAGTTAGGAAGCAAGCGTATCTAATAAAATGAATCATAGCGGAAGGGCTTTTTGTGGCTATTCCTTATAGCTCGATTTTAATATTCTGATGAACTGTGAGACGGTTAACTGCTCATCAAATTCGAATTCAGTCATTTTCACTTTAACGCCTTTCAAAACACAAAATTCACAACAATTTTCAAAGTCCTTGGTCGAAAGCCTACCCCTACCTAGCCCTAGCCCTAACCTTAACCCATACTCCAACAAAGCATTAAACATGATAACAGAATTAATTACTTCTTTAATAACTGCAACGAAGTTCATTAGAATAAAGTTCAAAAACTTCATTAATAATTCATGAGCAAAACACAAAGGAAATCACAACCGTGGCAGTGTCTTTAAATGTGATAAAAGCACATGTGTATTTTCACAAAACTTTTGCCTCAAATTTCTCGGCTTATACAACAATTATATTGAAAATTCTTTCGCAAACAAACTGACAAGATGGGTATCAAATGGATACCCGTTTTTGAAGCTATTTAAAGTACTCGCAATTCGTGCTTTATCAAATATAAAACGCTCGGCTGCGCCTCACGTTTTATATCTGATAAAGCCCTCCTGCTCGTATATTAAATAGTACTTAGAAGCCTTGTCTCCAAGGCTGTTTTACGACCAATATTATGCCGGGCTTGCTGGGCATGCAAGTTGACCTCAAAAAGGACAACTAATTTGCAAACGAATTTGCAGATTGGTGCAAAATGCTTGTAAGATATTAAAAGAAATTGCTTCATTACCTTCTTCCCCGGTTTATATTGTTTATTAATCCGCCTGCGCAGGCTTTGTAACTCCAGCACAGACAATGTGTAATCACTTGCCCTTTTTAAATGAAGTAAAACACTTTATCTCTTACCTTTAACATTCATTTTTCTAACAATATTTTATACGTTTTTTAGACCGAACAATTTCAAATGAAATAGTTCGGCTTCAATACTTTTTGTAATCATGTTAATTATATTATTTAAGCGTATACGTTTTAAAATGCTTTGTTTATACTTTTTATAAATAAACTTTCAAAGTTTAAAAACTGTATTTTTTATTATGCTGATATCGGTCGCGCTATTTTGTCACGCTATCGGTAGCACTATTTTGTCACAGTATCGGTAGCGCTAATTTGTCACACTATCGGTAGCGCTATTTTGTCCATTGAACTCTAATAGCATTGGAAGGATAACACTAATATCTATTAGTAAAATCATACTAGTATACTATTGCAAATGCTGTAATTTGATTGGTTACTCTACTCGCTATCTATTCCTCGATAGATAGCGAGTAGCGAAACAATCATCTCCCTATAGAGATTTCTTTTAAAAAAATTGCTTAAAAATCAAATTTTTTGTTGAATATTCCATGTTTAATCTCTGATTCTACTAAAACAATTAGATTACTCGCTCTCAATTTCTATGCGGTGATAGTTGATTCGGGCTTCGCCCTCATCAACGATCACCGCATAGAAATCTCGAGCTCGTAATCTAATAGACCTTTTGCGTAATAGCATCTGGCCGCAAAGCATGACGGTAGGAGGCTGTATGTTGCTTCCGAATGAAATGGCCGCCGAACAGGCGTGCAATTTTGTTTGGAAGAAGAAATATCGCCTTTTTGCAAACAATTTGAACTGATCGGTAGTATTTTTGTATGGAATATTAAGAAGGAGCTTATGGCTAAGTATAACAAAAATATTAGAAAGATTTGTGCATTGACAGCGAAGAAAATGCCTCGCGAAGCGGTCGTGTTGTGGACGTTCTTTGGGAGAATCTGCTTGCAAAAAACCGACTGCTTGAAGTTAGAAAGGTGAGTTAGCTTGTTCAGCCGCGATCGGTCGATTTTTTATTAAAACAAGCTCTCTGGTATATTTCCCAGCAGGAAATAGGCTTTACTTACTTTTACCCATGTTAAAATGTGATTTTAGGCTCTGTGAAATCGACAAATGTTGTCACGGTTTTGTTCGGGTTTGACATTACACATCCTGAGGTTTTGTTTGGCGGGAAAATATTTGAATTAATAAGTTCACAAAGTTTATAACACGAAATTTGTTGATAAAAGTGATTTTCTTGGTTTGCTGCTGTTGTTCATCCTCTGCCTGAGACGTGTTTTGGTTTCTCTCCTCCATTATAAACTATTTAATCTATCGTCTATTTAAAGTAATTTTTAGAATTTTAGAATAATAAATATAGTTAAATTTAGCTTTTGAAATTTTTAAAATTGATTTGGTCGTATTAAACCATAGGTAAAATTATAAAATTTTAGGTGGTAGGAATATTAATTTTAATAATAGTTGTAGTGCTGTAAATTACAAAACATGGAGGAGGGTGCCAGTAATTCACTTAGAGCAGACAGTGAAATCCCAAATGAGCAAAGATGGACAAGGAGCCTTAATGGCCTTCCAACATTTACATATGAGATGTCAGCAAAACATTTAAGCATGGAAAATTCAGGTGCCGGCTCTCAGAAACACAAAAAGTTAGGCTACCAAATGTTTAAAGATAAATATGTTGGGAAAGTCGAGGTAAAAGCAAATGTTGGCAAGGATAATATGTCATGCTTCTTGGTTAAAGGATGTATAAATGCTGCCATGAAAAGTAACACATACACCGTATATGTTCATTTAAATCAAGCAAATGGGGAGGTTGTGTACAGCAGTTGCACATGTGCAGCTGGCAAAGGGGGAAGATGTAAGCACATTGTGGCTCTACTATTTCAAATAATTGAGTACAAACAATTAGACATGACTGAGATACCTGATCAGCTCACATGCACTCAACTTCTGCAACAATGGCATGTACCAAGAAAAGATGAGTCAGACGAGCCTGTTTTGTATGAAAACATTGCATTCAAAAAAGCAGTTTACGAAAAAGATGTCCAAGGTAAAAAACGAAAGAACAGTTTCCGTGAAATAGATTATGACCCTTGTCCTGAATTTGCAAAGACTATTGAACAAAATGACATTAAAAAATTAGCAAATTCATTAAACAGCTTTGACCCAAACAGTTACTTGGGAAGGTTATTAGAATCAAATGAATGTCAACCTTGTCACTTTGATAGTCTGCATGAAGATCTACCATCAAAAAGGATGCACGCTGAATCAATACAACTTAATACAAATGACAGCAGTGTCCGGGATAAAATTTTACAGAATTTGCAACATACATTGGATGAACAACCACTTGACTCTGCAACAAGCCAATTAAATTGCTCAGTTAAGATAACATTAGCAGAAGTATTAGAAATTGAGAAAAACACTAGGGAGCAATCTTCTAATGATCAGTGGTTTATTGAACGCCAAAAACGACTCACTTCTTCAAATTTTGGAGCGATAATTAAAAGAAGAAAAACCATTTATCCAAAGTCTTTACTGGCCAGAACAAAAAGTAATTCAAGGTATTCAAGTTGTCCAAAACAATGCCAGTGGGGTAAAGATAAAGAGAAAAATGCAATCAATAAGTATTTCAAGGCAAAACAAAACTGTGGTGAGGATGTTGATGTTTGTTCTACATGTGGATTTGTTGTTAATCTAAATTTACCATGGTTAGGTGCTAGCCCTGACTTTCTAGTGTTTGATCACAAAGAGGCAACATTTGGCATTGGTGAGGTAAAATGCCCATTTTCAAAAAAAGATTTTTACTATTGAGGAAGCTAGCAAAGACAAACAATTCTTCTTGCAAAATACAAATGGAAAAATCCAGTTAAAGAAAACTCATGATTACTTTTATCAAATTCAAGGATGCATGGCATCACTTAAAGTTAGTTGGTGTGATTTTGTTGTATTCACAAATGTTGACTTATTTATAGAAAGGGTTTACTTTGATAAAGAGTTCTGGCAAAAAACTGTACCAGAACTAAGTAGTTTTTACACAGACTATATGTTACAAGAACCTTGATACTAATATGTAATATTGTTATTTGTTAGTAGCATTAGTTGAATATTTACCAGTGAAATTAGTAAAATAACAATAATTAAATTAACTTAACTTAAGGTTGTTTCTCCTTGAGCAAAGGAGGCAAAAACAATGTTAAATAGGAGCAAACTGTCCAAATTTGTTCTAGGTTTTTTGACAATGTCAGCGGAACATCATGATGCAAGATTCGATAGTTTTTAATTCTGGCAATAGCCCGTTCCACATGCACTCGGACTGAGGCAATTTTTCCTGTTGTTGCCACATCTTCAGCTGAAAGCTGAGGTTTTCCATCAAGAAAGGGTGGAATGTTTAAAAAAACTCCATTTGGGATGTCATTCTCAATGTCAAAACCTTTATCTGCCATTAACTCATCACCTGGCTCTAACAACTTTAAAATTCCACAGTCTTTCGTAATTTTTTTGTCACTAACTCGGCCAGCATACAAACTAGAAACGAAACTAGGATAACCGCTAGGTGATATTCCTACCAAACCTTTGGCTGTATTATGATTTTTGTAGCTGGAAAATGTAATCGACTGGCTTCTACATGAAGATGGTGTTTCAATAAAAATTTCTGTACTGTCTATTATAACGCGGGTTTTTGGATAAGCGACTTTAAAACATGCAGGCATGTTGTCATCAACAAATTTGCGACCAGGCCAGATTGGTAATGCGCGGAGACGGTGATTCAGAAATACTATCCAGGTCTTAAAAATCCGTGAAACATTACTTGCTGATGTGTTGAACCGACAAGCAATATCTTGAAGAAGTAACCCTAAACGTAACCTTGTGAGAACAAGGAATAACTCTTGTTCAGGTGACATTAATCTTGGCTTGCCACACTTATTCTGGTGCTCAGATGTTCTAGGAGCAGTTTTAGTACCATGGTAAACAAGATGTGCACATGCGGGAGAAAGGTAATCAAAAAATGCTTTGAAACAGTTATAATTTGGGAACCCAGTGTAGAATCTGAAATCAGTGTCACTACCAATAAATCTCTCCATTTGAAATAACTCGCATTTTAAATCTGCAGTATCTTTGTCATATTTCTCCTGCAAAGCCTCGTTTTTTGCTTGAAGTGATATTATTTCTTTCTTAAGTTTGCCTAATTCATTATTATTGGCATTACTTTCAACATTAACATCTGGTGTGGTTGATTCAAAATGGGATGACACTTCAGGAATATCCAAATCATTTTTAACATCAATAATTTTCCTTTCCATTGGTTTTTTTCTTGGCCTACTTTTTGTAACTTGTGCAAAAACTGTTGGTGTGTTGTTCATGTATGTTTTTGTTCCCCCTGCAAAATGTGCTGAACAAACCCTATGACTCGAGTTAGGTTCCCTGACACCTTTTCTTTTCAACACTTGCATCCACTTTTTCTTTAACTCAGGATTTTTTGGGATTTTGTGAAATGACAGCTCTGGATTTTTTCGATTGTTGTTATCACATTTTGGCACGCAGCAGTATCTTTTCCACATTCGATGACTAGGAGCTTCATTTGGGATTTCACTGTCTGCTCTAAATGAATTACTGGCACCCTCCTCCATGTTTTGTAATTTACAGCGCTACAACTATTATTAAAATTAATATTCCTACCACCTAAAATTTTATAATTTTACCTATGGTTTAATACGACCAAGTCAATTTTAAAAATTTCAAAAGCTAAATTTAACTATATTTATTATTCTAAAATTCTAAAAATTACTTTAAATAGACTTACGATAGATTAAATAGTTTATAATGGAGGAGAGAAACCAAAACACGTCTCAGGCAGAGGATGAACAACAGCAGCAAACCAAGAAAATCACTTTTATCAACAAATTTCGTGTTATAAACTTTGTGAACTTATTAAAATTCAAATATTTTCCCGCCAAACAAAACCTCAGGATGTGTAATGTCAAACCCGAACAAAACCGTGACAACATTTGTCGATTTCACAGAGCCTAAAATCACATTTTAACATGGGTAAAAGTAAATAAAGCCTATTTCCTGCTGGGAAATATACCAGAGATACTAGTTTTAAAAAAAAAATCGACCGATCGCGGCTGAACAAGCTAACTCACCTTTCTAACTTCAAGCAGTCGGTTTTTAGCAAGCAGATTCTTCCAAAGAACGTCCACAACACGACCGCTTCGCGAGGCATTTTCTTCGCTGTCAATGCACAAATCTTTCTAATATTTTTGTTATACTTAGCCATAAGCTCCTTCTTAATATTCCATACAAAAATACTACCGATCAGTTCAAATTGTTTGCAAAAAGCCGATATTTCTTCTTCCAAACAAAATTGGACGCCTGTTCGGCGGCCATTTCATTCGGAAGCAACATACAGCCTTCTACCGTCATGCTTTGCGGCCAGATGCTATTACGCAAAAGGTCTGTTGTTAAGGTGGCTCCCTATGGTTTTGTTCAGTTATAACCCGATTTATAGAGATCAGACGCTGTCCGCACGAATCACGCGTGGAATGTTCGTGGCCAATTATAATAAAATTTTTCACATTCAAAGTTGAAAACATTGTTTTTGCCGATATTTTTGTGTTTCTACACACAAAAAAGACGACAGTTCTTCCTTACAATCGTTTGTGTTTCCAAGTTCAAGTATTAGGTGCTTTAAATAAGTTTTAAAACAATTTCTAGGCGCTTTTTTATGTCCGGTAATGCAATTTTTGTTGCTCGAAATTTTACGAAAGTGTATGGACTCCGGCTGAACCATTTTGTATTGTCTTTATCGACTTCATGGCTCTTCTGAAATGTTACCGAAGCTTATGTAAGTTTTCTTATTTAATTAAAGTCGGAGTTCTGTCGTGTTTTAATAACATAGTCTTATAACTATCGTGCATACAGTCATGAGTTTTGAAAATATATTCGTACATCGGTTTTTAATGACAAGAATAAATTTAAGAAGCAGTGGTTTGATTTTATGCCTTATTATGTCTTGTTTTTACTTCTTGGCAATATGAATGTCTTTTAATCTCTTCTTAAATAAGGTTAAACCAAAAATTTCAAACGAAAAAATACTACGGCCGACTACGGCTATTATCAAAAACACGCATTTCTCGCTGTTCTGGTTGATGTCCACGAAATGTGCTGGACTCCACGCGTGAAAAACTGGTTTCAAAAATTTTATGACGTCAAAGCAAAAAAATATAATGAAATTAAACTGTAAATTTTGCCCGTTTCCTTCGGTGAATTTTCTTAAAATTTTGCTCATCAATTACCATCGTCCAAGTGCTTGAAATGTCATTTTTTCGAAAAATTTTATGAAAGGGATTTTATTTTATATTGATTTTTGACATTTTGTAGGATAATAAAAAAACCTATCCATAGAATTTTTTTAAAGTGTGTATGTGAAACCCTTACGTCAGTACCATACAACATGTTCAATTAAAAAACAATTTACCGAAGGAAATCTCGAAAATTGCGGAAAGAAGACGAAACGCAAGCCATGTTCTTATCCATTTGTTGCCATGGCAACAATCTTCTAGCGCAAAATCACCACTTTAAAATCTTCGGCAAGACTTCAATAACACTTGTACTGAATTTCATAGTTTTATAATGAAAGATGTGGAAATGAGACGGTCTTAACGGCTACAATGCCCTTTATAACTAAAACCGTAGGGAGCCACCTTAAATGGCTACGATTGGATGAAGCCGATTTAATGCGAAATTGGCGCGCTTCGTGGGTAACACGCACGCGCGTGGACCAATGGAGCGAAGAGTCTTCGATTGCAAACCAGTGTTGCCACATCGTGAACAAAGTTCACAGATTTGTGAACTTTAAATGTGAGATAAAAAGTTTCAAAAGTGATACATATCGCGATGTAGACTAACAAGCCACGACTTAGGTCTATACTACCACTAGCCTTCGCTATAAACATCGAATAATCACGCAAATATCCATGAGTTGACCATTCCCTACATGTTCTGAACATTTGCATGCACTTCAAGACCAAACAAACTTTTAACAAGGTGTAGATTTACCCAAATCAAGTCACTAAGCTCATCAAAATAGCCATCAAAATGTTAAACACCAGTAGGCTGCAACATACAGATTTCCAGCTGAAGAAGATTAAGGTAAATAAGTTGTAAAAGAAACGTCAGATAACTGAAATTGTATGATGCAGCCTGAACATAAGATATTTTGCTCTAAATCGGGTTTGGACAATGTAGCTACAGTGGAATTTGACAACTGTGATTAAGTGTGTTTACTAAATGTATGAACGTTTGCTTCATCAGCAACAACGTAAATATCATTAACAATTTAACATCATCAACTGAATGTATAATCAGGGAATCAAATTAATGTACTGAGCATATGGATTAATTTACGGGAGCACTGTGCATTTCGATAAGATATAAAGCAGTGGGCACTCCGAAATGGGCAATTATATGCATCAATAAGGACATTAAACCTTGCTTTGATGATTATAGTTCCCAGGACATCTTGACCAACTTCTTGCGCAATCTCGTACCTAGAGCCTACGTTCCTTTTGGTTGAAACAGGTACAGACGCTCTGTGGCAGTATAATAAAACATCAACGAACTTCAATTTTCATAACCATGTGGTAATAAACATCACGATCACAATCAATCCAGGTTCAAGGACAAACTGCTGGGTTGCCGCTTTCCCAAGTATATTCTCCCTGACGCATCAATGTAATGCAGTTCTCAGAGTCTGGTATACATGTTAGGAATCAATCAAGTCAAGAAGCAACCAACAACATACAGTCATCTAAACTTTTAGAAAACATGCTTCGTGGGCATGCATTAAATGCGTTTGGTACTTAAAGCAGGAGCCCTCATCTGGTCACAAGTATATAAATTACGTCTTGACGAGCTGAACGGAAGACGTTACAACTTGCTGGGGAGAAATATACGTCAAATGATGTCTGTAAAAGTTCCCTTGAAAATCCTAATATTTTCAGTCTGGCTGAGTTTGGTTTTTGGTTCATCACAAAGCGACAAGGTAGTTTGATCACTCGTATAATAATAAGTAAAATAAGTATGACACATGATGATGACGCATTCTATCATACTTTTTTATATATTTTTTCAAACTAAATACCAATACGAAGGTCATCTGCACTGTATTTTGGTGATTCGCCGTGTTTTGTACTTGATTTCTTGCTAAACAAGACGCCGAATCCGTAAGTACGTGGTCGAGCGTTAATGTTAAAACTTCACTAGGTTGCGCTGGCACGTTACCAATACGGCGCAAATAGCCCGCTAGTTCAAATATTTCAAATTTATACTGAAACTGTGATTTGTTGAAAATAGTTACCTGATATATATTTGCAGAATAATACCTCTCAGTTGAACAATATGTGAAAGAGGAGCAAAAAATATAAATCTATCATTTGTTTTAGACCCGCTGGGCTACATATGATTTAAGTTATTCGTTTGCTCCATGCTTTGCAGTTTGCTGTCGCACGTTCTGTGGTTGTATTGGATTTCACTGTAAACCACTAAATATATCATGGATTTAGTGTGTAATTATTGGTTCACATATAATTTCGACTTTTAAACAGCCATCAAATTCCAATATGACTGGACATTGTGTTTAACCAAATCGTTGACAAAATATACAATTTTAAAATAGCATCTTTAAACGGGGCCTAATAGAGCTGAATTTCCATTTCAACTAAACATATTATCAGCAGCAGATAAAGAAGAATTTAAACGCCAAACAATCAATATAACAGCCAAACAATCGAGTAGTATGTGTATATAAAGGTTGGTACTAGTCTCCATGTCTAAATGTGAAGACAAGTGACGCTATTGAGGAAATTTTATGCCTATAATTACACGTTGTTGGACTATATGATATGTTTTGTTGACCTTCAATAGTTCTAAATTTTCAAATTTGAAAGTACATCTTACGTATATGTGCAAGTTTTCTGTGGAATTAAGTATGCAAGTAGTAAGGCTATTTATAACGAATACATTTATAAGTTAACTTGCTCAGTACAGTCATACGTAATTTGACCCCAGTGAAAAAACCGCAGGACAATATTGTATGATTGGGAATTTGAGGTTTGAAGATGTCAAATTTAGATAATGATTCATTTCAGCTTTAAATATTATCCCTCCTTCCAAACACACATGTTTTGCTAAGATAGATCAAATATAGCACTACTTCCAGCTTTCCCCATTTTCAAATAACAGTTTCCGCGGCCCTGAAATACACAGTTTCTGACAAAATGATTTAATTACTTCAATCCAAGCAGGCGCCAGTTTGACTGAACTGGCTGACTATCATTAGGCTTAGACTAATAAAAGACGCACTGCAGTTGAAAAGTAGATTAAGTAGATTAAAATTAACTATCATCAGATACATTCTAAAACAGATAACTCAGAAAACGTCGTTAAAAATGGCGGCTTTCAGGCGAAGTGAACATCATATTTCGATAAAGCTATTATTTATAAAAGCAACGCTCACCTTGATTTTCATTTGCAATGTCTCCTCTAAAACGTTGCTTTAATGTCGTGAATCCTGCAAAAGGCGACAAGGTGTACTTTAACAGGAAAAGTTATCGGAGAACAAAAAAGACCCAACACCCTGATAAAAGCTCGTACGACCTTGCCAAACTTTGTTTTAGCGCTGATATTTCCCATAGAAATTACATTCTTCTTTGTTTTATTTCGCTTATCTTAGTTTATTTCGCGATATTCCATATTTTGAAAAATTTCCGTCATTTGCAAAATTTAGGCCTATTAATACTTCATGTAATATTGCGTTAATCCAACGCAAACCCCACGTGCAGTCTGATCAAAGAGTAGAGTCTACAAAGAGAGAAATGTTCAGTCAAAATAGCTAAGTTGATTCGTCACTAATTCGTCTTGGGCGCCATGTTGTTAGCCAGTGCCCTAAACAAAAGTATTCCCCGCCGGTATTACTAGCAATTTTTATTATTTCCGGGATTATTATTTAGGGCACTGTCTAAGTACAAGGCAGCCGTGCGCACTACCACATGCGCAATGACGAACACCTTACGGTATTTCTCATCTATCCGTCTCTCTTTGTATTTTCTACTCTTTGGTCTGATAATGAATCTAATACTGAAGCAGGTCTGCTTCCCCTGGATTATCTCTCTCCCCCCCCCCCCCCAAGAAGAAATCCTAGCTACGCTACTGAGGTTTAATCTATCTCAGTTTAAAGTCAAAATGGTCTTTGTAAATATCAATAACTAGTTGTGAGGAACATTTTCGATGTAGAAGATCCCAGATCTATATTTGTTCGTCCGGTCATGCATCATGTGCCGTAATCTGTCCTGTAAAATCTCGTGTTGTTATTAGTTTTGATGTTTGTTGTATCATAAGGCACTATAAATATGAAACCACAAATATTATTAAAGTAATATTATGAGAATTATTAAAGTTCTCAACAAGCTCACTTAATGTTCTGTTTGCATGGAAAAGGCATACTTAAATAACTGTTTGTCAAGCAAGCTTAATGTTTTATTCAATAATAGGGAAAGCATTATCAGTAATAACAATTCCACGGTCTGATAGCGCTGGTTACTTTTTAACCTCCCCAAATATGGTCGAAATACTGAAGTGCCAAAGACATGCGTTCGCCTGAGTATTGATAATTTATAAACTCTAAAATTCAACCTACGGGTCAAACCGATTAACAGGTTATTTTGGAAAGCTTGAAAAAAAAATCGGTGTCTGGTGGATATGTAGTGTCATTCGTCGTTCGAACAACTGAGTCCATCAGGCTGTGAATGCTGTATTAATTGAAATTTGGAGTGCTCTGACCCACTCATTACTTAGCGTACAGAAATCATTATTTCACTGTCGAAATGACCTGAAAATTGAACAAATACGTATAAAATGAAATAACCGATCGAAATAACATATTTTCAAAGAAAAATCACTGAACTGTCACAAAAATCAACTTAGGCTGAAATTTTGTCAATTATAATTTGCAAATGGGATAAAATTTCAACAGATTTTCAATACATTCTCAACGGTGAAAAAAAAGGGATTTGTGGACCGGCAAGTTTTGTCTGATTCGTATTTGCTCAATTTTTCTTCAAACATACCTGGCTTTCAAACTGTGAAAGAATTATTTCTGTATATTGAGCGCCTACAACAATCCAAAGTACGATGAACTTTTTTCTACACCCTGTATACAGTGTAATACAGTAACTCTTCGCTTACCACTTTCGTGAATCTTTCATTTCTCAAGTTTCAATCCAACGGTAGATTCTACGTCACCTTAAGAGCCAATCACGAGTCCATGAGATTCAAACTAGGTTAAGTTTGTAACTGAAGATAAAATGCTCGTATCTTAAGCACCGACATAAGCATTAGCCCAAAACCTCGAGCAAAAGCTAACATGGCCGAAGAAAAGTAAATTTAAAAGGAAAAGTTATTAGCAGGGCTGGCGCTAGTAGGAGAGGGGTGTATATTCATGTATTCAGGTTCTGCCCGACTAGTTTCTTTTGAAATCAGTTGTCATTAGAGTTGATTTTAAAAGAAATTTGTAGGGTAAAACAAGAAATTAGGTCAGACTTTTTTGTTGTGGCTATGCTTATGTCGCTAACAAAAATCAAGGGGAAACAAAGAAAAACAAAAAGGAGCGAAGTCAAGCGTACGACTTCAGGCATTGACACAATTCAGAATTTGAAATGCCTCAGCAATCTGGGCACTTCCCGATTCTGCTAAACCTACGGGGATATTAAAGCTAGATATATAGAGGATATTACACGGCGGTGCGAAGATATGAATTTTATCTTCGAGTGGTTAAAACAATATTTTACGAACGAGCGCAGCGAGTGAGTAAAATATTGTTTTCACCACGAGAAGATAAAATTCATATCTTCAAACCGCCGTGTAATGTTCTGTTTATTATATGGTTGTAAACAATTTAAGACCCAAGTCAGTAATATTAATTTTCGATCAATAATGCTAAAAACATGGCTTTATTTCAATATTGTTTAAACTAAAACAATACCTGTTCATCATTTTAGTGTTTTCTTGTATTATTTCCATTTTTTTCGGCACAAACATGTAGTTTTTTTCTTTAAACAAAGGTAAAAATTGGTTCGCTGCTCTTACAAACATCGCCATTTTGAAAATACAGAAATGATCACGTGATCGATAGCGTGAACGATATCTTCACTAGTGAAGATATGGAAAATATCTTACGGTGTATTTTCAGTATCTTACTGTCAACTATACAATAAAATTAAATACTACACATAAAGAATGTTTGCAGTTTCAAATCAAACGACCATGCATAAAATTTAATCCCATGCATGTTGTTTACAGACCTTTGTGTTTTGTCAAAATTATTCTGGCTAGAAAATTGCTTAAATATAGTGGACATGTTGCAATGCTGAACGACTGGTTATTCACTATTTTGGGCCATTACCAGATTTGGCAGAGACCAAACTCACTTGGTTACAGAGAAATCTAATAAGTCACTAAATCATACAGCATTTGAAATTCAAATCAGTCATAATTATTAGTGATTTGATTGCTTGATTGCAATAAGCTGATGCCGCTCATTATTTTTCTCATACAGGTGACGGGCGAAACTATCGCTCATGTGCTATCAACCAAAAAGAACTCATCAATATTCCGCACCAGACAGGAAATGACGTCCAGTACAACCAAGCAACTGTTTTTAAATGCTTTGAGCTTTTTACACGTGAAAAATATCGTATATACAGAAGAGATCAATTATCATTTAATATTTATTTCTTTGGGTTGTTCGCACATCTCAGTCCCATAGAAAGCTAACTCGAGACAATTAAAACTTGTGCTACAATGATTCGATAGAATATGGTTGATTAGAAGCTATACTTTTATACACATTGTACATTTATTACCACCATGAGAGAAAAGTTTGCTAATCTTTTTTTAATTTAATTCTACTTCAATTTTTTTGGCTTCTTTACTGGGGCCGAATAAAAAAACGTTTACTTTAACAAATTGTGATATTTTGAAAACACTATAATGTATCATATAAGTAACTTTAGTGTATCAAAGATGTATAAGTTTAGTGTATCATTACTCACATGTCTAGTTATTATTGCAGCAGCTCGCAGCAGCGTAAAGTAAAACCAAAGTACCTTTGTATTCGAAGTAAGGATAGAAGTGAATAACTCGTATTTATTATTCGTATGCCTCGTTACTTTTTTTCTATATTACTCTTCTGCAAACGAGAACAGTAGCATCAACCAGGTTTATAATCCTAAGTTGCGAGATGGGCAGCAACGCAATAGACATTGTTAGCCAAATATGTCGATTCGTTTTTAGTAGAATCATACTAGTATACTAATACAAATGCTGTCATTTGATTTGCTTCTCTACTCGCTATCTATTTCTCGATAGATAGCGAGTAGCAAAACATTGCTAATTAGCAAGGTAAACATTTTCGTCTCTCAATTTATGTTTCATCCAATCAGGACCGATTATGTTTTTTGGCTGAGCCAAAAGATTCTCCCCCTCACTAACCAATCATATTTTATTTATTATGCCCTCCGCATGATAACGTTGACAGTTGACTACACGTATGATCGATAAACATAGAACATTATATTTTACAGATATTGTCAACCGTGCTGACAGGTTGGATCCACTAAGAACGTGTTTGGAGTTGTTAAATAAACATCCTTCAACAAAGAGTGGAACGTATTACATGAATCTCCAAGGGCTGGGTTTATCATCATTGGCACAAGTATACTGTGATATGACCTCAAAGAATGGTGTTGGTGTGACATTGATTGGACATGACAGTGAGTCAAGAACATATGTGAATGGATATGAAGCTGCAGGTTCTTACAAAAGAAAGATTAACTATGACATTTCCATGGAACATATTGTTGCCATAATGAAACAGTCCAAATATTGTGAACAGTTTATAAAATATGAATGTTATGAAAGCGTGTTGTTGTACCACCTAAATGATTTACATGGTTGGTGGGTATCACGTCAAGGTTCGAGAATGAATTACTGGGGAGGAGCGGCAGTCGACAGTGGAAAATGTGCATGTGGAATGACCAACAGTTGTGCAGGTGGAGGAAAATGTAATTACTCCGCCTGCCTTAGGCGTTTCTGTTTTTTTTTATTTTTTCGGTGTCAGAAGTCGGTGCAGCGCTCATGGGTGATAACGCTGGCACAAGGCGCCTGAGCCGACCTAAACACGGCGTTTAAACTCAATTTCTAGCGGAATATGTCAACAAAACACGCATTTTAACATGTATATGCTAGAACATCTAAACCGCAAGAAGGTTTTACGTGCAAAGATTCTCATGTAAAATGTTTTAAAGCGACAAATTCAACCGCGAAAGTAGCGAGGAGCGATGTATCGCGGTGAAGTTTTGAGAGCGTGCTTCCGTCATTTTCTGCGGTATTCCTTAAGGAAATTTATCAATTTCTACACAAGGATCAAACGCAAATTCTACTGCAATATCTATATACAAAACACAATTGTTAACATGTAATAGTTAACAAAAAGGGAAAGGAAGGTTCTTTATCAAAACATTGCTCCAGAAATGTTTTAAAACGGCAAATTGTGATAGACTTCCATCATTCCATGATTAAGGAGTGAGTCTAGGAAATGTGTTCCTAATTCTGAACACGTTGTGATTTCTTTCCTTGGTTTTCCATTTCTACCTATGATGAGATGCTAGTAATATTTCGTGCAAAATGATTTATTTGCTTGTGGGATCTCATATAATTATAAAAGGTAAGAGATATTTTACACTCCAATTCCAGAAATACATAAGCAAGTTAATGAAACAAGCAAAGGGCCAGAAGTAAAGTTGTGCAAAGTCTAATGGAGTACAAAGGTCAGTCCAGGAACCGCATGATCATACACGTGCCTTTAGCACAAACTGTCGTAACAACAAACCATTGTCTAAGTCCCTCTGTATGTGTCTGGGATAATTGGACCAATCAGGTTGCACCATTTTTTGTACATAGCTTCCTGTTTGGATCAGTAAGCTTCATTCTGCCACATGCAACCAAAGGCATCTGACCTCTGCAGCAAGAGATTCTGAAATTTCCACCCATCCCACCCTTCAGCGATTTTGCACCACTTTAGCGTAACTCGTTAAAATTAAATAATCAGATATAATTATGTAAATACTCTGTGATACACTCTGTCAGCATCACTTGCATGAATGCAATTCATGCAGCGTTAAATGAAATATTATAGGAAAGTTATTGTTGTCAATAATAATAGTACTAAAAAAAATTTCAAAAAGAAAAATTTTTTTGGTTGTTGGGGATGTAGTGCTCCCAAAGGTCACCCTTAACCCCATAGACTCACATAAACCAATGTATTGTAAAGTAAACAATGACCACCATGGGGATCTACTACCCCTTGGACATTAAAGTAAGCAATGACCATCACGGGAATCTACTACCCCTTGGACATTTAAGTAAACAATGACCATCACGGGGATCTACTACCCCTTGGACATTTAGAGTGCCCATCTCGGGGAGCTACTGCCCCTTGGACAAGGTCCAACATGGGGGACCTATTACCCCCTGAGGACATAATTATATCATAATCATAATGCATAATCATAATTGTGAGTCTGTGGGGGGGCAATTTGACCACAGTTTATAATTATAAGAATTGGAGCATTTCTCTCCTCAACCCTTCTCCCACAACATTGTGTGTGTGTCATAGTGGTTTCTTAATTGTCTTCGAATATTTTCCCGACGATTGGTGCATTAATGCATAGTTAATAGAATAGATGTTTGGAAACTCATTAGAACAACAATATAACTCATTATCTATGTTGATCGACGTTTATTCAAAAATATGGTTCTTCATCGTCACGTGTGTATTGTGTTTTCGTCAAATCCACCAATAGGAATTCTTAAATTACCCTATTGTTCAAGTCGCGGATGGCTAAATTTCCTAAAACGTTGCTATTGGTTAGTTAGGTGAAAATACAATACGCACGTGACGACGAAGGACCTCATTCCTGCATAAACCAGAACAAAAACACAGATAATGACTTATATTGTAGTTCTAATTAGTTTCCAAACCATCTAGCTCTATTAACTATGATTAATGTTAGTCTAAAGTTCCCAACAAATTATATCGTGGAGACTTCAGGCAGTGTGCTACAGAATAGATTTAAATGATGCTATCAGGTTAATATATTGATGTATTGTATACACTTTTAGTGAAATTTTCTTTACTTGCAAAATAAAACAGCTATATGTTGTTGGTATTATGACAAAAGAATCTTGTTTAACATATGTACTATGAAAGTCTTTAATTTAAATTAAATTCTAAAAAATGCAATCTTACTAGGACTCTGGGCAGAGTGCCTGGCAGGTCACTCAGACATTGATTTTTAGTTATCTTAGTGATTACATAAGATGTGCTAGCAATGTCTTACTGGTAAAATGCCTTGGAAGGTACTCTAATAATAATTGAATTAAAAAGGAATTAGTTGGGCAGAACAGAAATAAGTGAATATACCCCACTCTCAATGAACTCTCTAGTTGCAGCCCTGCCTGGCCTTGTGCATGCCCATTTTTGTTTCGGCAGGTGGAGTGAACGCCTTAGCAGGCGTCTTGTTGTGACAAAAATGATGGGACATGGCGTGAAGACAGTGGATATCTGACAGACAAGAGCACACCTCCTGTTACTGAGCTGAGGTTTGGAGATACCGGAGATTCTTTCGAGTCGGGATATCAAACGCTGGGAGAGTTGCGATGTTGGGGTTAGGGTCGAAATACGTCGAAAGCATTGTCGGCAAAAATAAAAACAGTTCATTAACTAAACCTAAAATAAAATTTGACGGACATAAATTTTGTTAATGAATTTGGAGTTGTAGATTAGATTAAATATGTATGAACACATATAATAAAGAATGTAGTTGTTTAAAATATGAACATTGATCGAAATCCGCTGATTTGAAATAATTCTGGTAATGACGTTTTTAATATGATATAATAAAAACACAGTTTTTTACATTTGTCATGTAAAATTTATAGTATAACATAGAAAATAATTTAATGTGTTTGTAATTTTATATGAAATTTGGTAATTACGTTTTTAGGTGCCTTGTTCATAGTAAATCATCATTGTTTTGATCATATTCTGGTATTTTAACGAAAAATTGTGATTTTGAAAAGGCCCTTCATCCCCTCCCTGAGTTTGAGTTTTAGTTGGGTAGAACATGAATATATGAATACACCCCCACCCGAAATGACGATCTAGCTTCACCCCCCCCCCCCCCCCCCACCAGGTTCACCGTAAAGCTACAGGCTAATTTGACTATACAGTGTGTATCAAAAACATTGAAGCCTTTCAAATTCAAATTAACTATAGCGTATTGTAGTAATTTGAAGTTCTATTTGCTTTGAGGTAATGGTTGGGTAAGAACATAAGGTCGTGTACTAGTAGTCCCTCGCGTCTGTTTGGCGAGTAATGAGATTCAAAATGGCGGCGTTGACGTCATGAGATTGCTATGGCCAGAATTCGAACCTGAGTTTTTGCGGCCACATCTTTTTTTTGTGGGGTTTGTTGGAAACCCCTAAAGTGGCCGAAAACTAGAAGAAGCGAGAGTGGAAGGAAAAAGAAATAATAAGTATGTTTGCACGATTTGAATAGAACTCCACGTAAAATTGTTATTCATTCACAATAAATGGCCGGCCTAATTTGTTCTTAAATATACGTACACTGTCGAATACGCGAATATACGCAAATAGTCTCAAATATATATTTGTATTTTGTAAACACCAAAACTGACACACACCAAAGAGTTGGAACATCTACATTTTACCATTAAATTTAAAATTAGGCACCGTAAATAAAACAAATCTAATAGTACACTTTGTATGTAAGGTAAACAACTTTTGCAATTGTAAATCAGCCTTCCATGACACGGCAGACACATAATGAATTCCATAACACATTACATTAGCTAAAACACCTTTGCAAAATATTAGTAAAATACTAAAATGTAATAGCTTGAAGACTTCTTTAATAAAGAGAGTTCTCGTGTTTTGGTGGGTACATCAAATAATTATGACTGGAAGTAGTTTAATTTTAACATATATCAGAGTACTCTAGTCCTAAATGCAAAATGATCGCTCGCTTTAAGAATGAGTTTATAAAACGAGAAAGCCAATCAACTTTGTTTACATTATTAAAACCGAAAGCAAACCAGATATGTTATGCTCTGTGCAATAAACATAGGCCGGTTATTTTGGTTTGATTTCTACTCTACAAGCATATATTTATCAATGAGAGATCATGCAAAGTGGGACACAGTCTTGAGGGAAGAAAATTCAATTTAGAGAAAAGCTTTCAGTTTCGATTTACCTTGGTAAAAGTTACTTTACATTCTAATTTAGGTGTTTACATCATGTTAGACAGTCGTTGCACGTGCTGCATCTTGTACTAGACACACTGACTGGAATGAAAGACTTAATACTTAAAAATAGCAATATCATATTAGATTTTTGGACTGTTAGTGTATTTTAACACTTTTAAAGAATGTATTCCATGATAATGTAGAATCACATTCAGCACATAAAAAAACTTCATGCAGTTTCTCAAAGACAAAGTTAATGCTAAAGCCAATTTAGCTTTGCCCAACTGTTTATGTTGCGTTGTGCATGATATGTGCGGGGAAATTATTTTGTGAAATGTGAATCTATGATGTTAGTAAACACTTCACTTAGAACAATTTTACAATTACATCCTTTTAAATACATAAACAGTATAATCTCGTGGTATCATTGTATATAAATTAAGTCTGTGGAATAATTTAGGGTGTACAAAAGCAACAATTACTCTACCACGGAAATTCTACGTGGGTTCTACTCAAGGCGAATGGGCAGAAAGCTTGGCAAGCAATCAAAACAATCTTTTTGGGCCTTTGAGTTGCGGCGGTCAATTAGAATTCCCTTATAGTTTATGTTACTTAAAAGCTTAAAAGCTATTATCTCATGGAAAAGGCGACAAATTATGGTATGCCTTTTCCAATCAAAACCTTAATCACAAATTATGCATGAATAATGAAAACATTTACCAACTTCTGACATTAATTTTAAACCACCGCTTCCTAAACACTATTCATGCCATGCTTGTTATAGCAAAATATGTAATCGCTAATCACGTCCTGCTACATTCAGCTACAGCGACATTCATTTCGTTACCCTGCTGAAAATATTTCAAGATTTTATGTAAAGATTTTAACAATTTATGTAAATCTGTAAGCTCCGGGCAAAAATTGCCTCCAATCTTGACTTCAGAAATTTTTTAAGCGTTTCAAAGCATTTTTGCAAATAACATACGTCAAAATTCGCATTTTTCAGAAGTTCCAGACTATTTGACAAAAAAGCCTTTTCTTTCGTTTACCAAGGAAAACTATCCACTATGTTTTCAACGTTTTTGGACTTGCTCCCGACGAGAATAGTAAATATATATCCGGAGTTGGGAAACCAATTCCGTTATTAATCTTTTTATTCAATTCGCTAAGTAAATAGACCAAAACACACAAACATTCTTGCCCAATCAACCATTTTTATTATGTCTTTTACATTGAAGAATGTCACTACAAATCTGGTTTACCTTGCGTTTATTTAGTAAATGATTATGCTAAACTACACCCTTCATTTTCCATTCATCAAATGAGACTGTAAAAGAGTAATAATGTAATAATGATCAATGTGTCTACTGATATAATTTTATATACTTCATTAATAAAATGATAATTTATTTAAAAATATTAATATGATAATAATCAATAATATCTATGCGATAATACGAATATTTTGTTAAATATATCAAAATTAACTGGAGTGATTTCATACCAGCAGCAGCGTGCAAAACCAGCACAAATATCACTGCACTCTATTCGTGGAGGTATAAATATGGAACAGTCAACTGATGGTGGCACACAGATGCCTCCCGCAGCTAGGCAAAAAGGAGCTAGGCAAGCAAAAATATAGATCAGTGCTCGTACATGTTTACATCTTAGAATAAGCTAATCTAAAAACCACGTGTTCTATCACACAATTTGTCTTGATACCCCAAACAGTATGAAAATCTATGGCATATGAGAATATTGAATTTTTAAAAGCGTTTTCCAAAATATTTTGGGAAGTGTAGAGCCCAAGCTTCTTGATTGCCACGAATTTTGCACATTCGTCGAGTATAGTACAAACAACGCAATCGATCAGAATACGGGGTATACTCACAAACTGAAAAGCGTCAATGGAAGTATGAAGTTTGCGATCGTTAATGATTGCTCGTTTTATAAACTCTCATGGATCCACTAATCTCCTCGATTTGGAAAAGGCTAAACAAGTTGTATTTCTCTTGAAGATTGCGAAATATTGGTAAAGAGTATTCCCTACTTGCAACTTGTGTTTTGTGCCAGAATTCTTTGAGCATTCAGTCAATTAAATATACACATCTAAAAAATTATTGCTCAACATCAATTTCTTGCAACAAGATTTCTTTCACAAAATTTTCAACACGTATCGACTCAAATCACACAGGCTATCGAATGTTGTAAAACTTTCAAACTTATGGTGTTAAAGTTGTTAGATATTACGCAATTACAGCTGGGCAATTTTACACGCGAGCCCAAAATATTAATGCTTTAAAACTATTGCAGGAACGAGTTTTTGATTTCTTTTCTATACGTTCTTGTTTGCAGAATAGATTACTACAGCAGAAAAATCGAGAGAGAGAAAGCACAGAATGTTTTTCCCGCCATTTCTCTGACAATCCGAAAATTTAAACATTTAAATTTTGAGGATCACGCTACATACGGGCGCATGTTGGATTAATCTCTCAAATTTCGTATCATATATATTGTTGCGCCAAAACTCTGCAATTCAAAAACGTCCTACAGAAATAGTTTCAAATAGTACAAAAATACAAAAAACTTTTGTTGTTTTCTTCAGGCAGTAGCGATGGTTTTGTGAAGCTATCTCACGCTGATTAAAGTCTTTTACAGACGACTTACAGACCGAGAGACTTTCAAAGAAATATATGAATTCACAGGTAAACAGTACGTACCCTGGCGTCTGAAAAGCTTGTCCTTCGGAGATCCTTGCACATGTAAAGCTCCAACAATCACTACCACCAGAAACAAATACATGCTCAGTTTGAATGCCATTTCTCTGAAATACAAAACAATTACCGCATGTTAGTTTGTCCCAACTTGTGAAAATCTGATGCATGGCGCAATTAAAACACATGGGAAACTTTCAACAGGAGTAAAGTATGCGTTGTAAACAAGTTCAGCAGGAGAAATTCGAATAATTTTAAATTGAAATATCCATGAACATTAAACATACCAGCTTTAATTGCCTTTGTTTCAGACTTTGAGTTTTATTTCTCCTTCTTCTGTCTTGTTCACGAATATAAAATTGGAGCACGTCTTCTTCTTTTTATAGCTACGCCTGTTTACGAACCGTCGCATCATTTTCATAGTTGTTACCATGAGATTCACAAGTGGCGGATGCAACTCCTTCAAGAAAGTACGTACAGGAAATAATCTGTTCCATTATGTAATTTCTGGCTGTGTTTTTGACACTGATCTAAAAACTAAATTGGATTGGGTACCGAAGTAGGAGAAACTAAAAACTTTTCTAACGCATTATAGTAAAACTATTTTAATACCCGAAGGTCCATCCTTCATTAGGATATTTCTTTGTGTGTAACAAGCCGCAAGGAGAAGTGGTAATAACCGAATATTGCACCCAAGTCTTAACAGTCATGTAAATTGTGGAAGAACTTTGAGGTGTTAGAAAGATTATTAGCTCTTTCTTTTGGATACTTAATCCATGAGGTAATGCTTTAAATCAGTGTCAAAAATAGAGGAAAAATTACATATCAACTATTTAAACATTTTTCTAATGTGTTTACTTGAATGCATTAATGATCTGGTTGGCGGCACAGAAAAAACAAAAATATGAATATGCAATTCTTTCCTCTATTTTGTTGGCGCAGAAGTGAAAAAAAATTGATATGTAATTTTTTCTTCCCTTTTTCACGCTAATCCAAAACATTAACAGAATGAAGTATCCAAAATCCAAAACATTAGCCAGGATAAAATGCCTTAAATTTTGCAATTTGTGTCTCCAAAATGGCATTTCCAGTATTCTGAGAGCATATTAACTGTTATAGAAGGTAGGTTTTAAAACAAAAACCTTAAAATTGCATTTAATGGTAAGTCGTGTATGAAATTCTTGACGTTGTGAAAATGAGAACTTACATTATATCAGAAAAGTGTATTTTGAAGACTATCCAGTTGGAAAGAGTTGTCTCTTTTCCAAACTTAGCTATATACATTACGCGACCTAACATATACGTCGGTTACATTTTGTTAGCACTATACAACGTATTCCCTGAGTGTCATAATCCGTGTAGAGATCATTTAGCAGATACAGGACGGAAACATTGCACGGGAAAGGATCTAATATCATCAGTGCGCAAAAGTGTACCAATTAAATATCAAATTATTTTTAGTTTTGGATTAAGGAAAAAAATGTGAATATGTAATTTTTCTTCGTTTTTAACACTGATCTAAAACGTTAACTGGGTTAAGTATCCAGAAGAGAGAGCTAACAGTTATCTTTCTTAATTATGTTAAGTTTATGTCTCAGTTATACCTGTACTATACAACTAATACATCTCGAATGAACTAAACTCATTCATAAATCGAAATCATTCGCAACGCCTTTATATTCTTCAAAGATCTACTAGTACTGATCGGAGCAAACCCAACAGAGAAAAGCAAATGGCATTTTTCTCAGGTGTTTACTTGAATGCATTGTCTGCTTGGTGAAACAGAAATAACAAAGAATATATGAATAGGTAATTTTTTCCTCTTATGTTGTTGGCACAGATTGCAGAAGTAACAAAGATATGAATAGGTAATTTTCTCCCCCTATTTTGACACTGCTCTAAAACATTAAGTAATAAGATGATGTATTCAAGCAGATAATGAAACAACCAGATAATGTATTTAGGTAAACATCATAATTATGACGAACTTCACAATTTCTTTGGTCTAGTTGTTTTATACTGTTATTTTTGTTTCGACCGAAACAATTAGAATATCGATGGCTAACGATTTCTTTTTAGATAATAGATTTATTAGTTGATTCGGCTTTGTTGTCACAAACTATCATCTCATTCTCATAGAAATCCTTTGCTCACGCATGTTATAATCTTATATTAAGGTTTTAAAACAAAACTTTAAAATTGCATTTAATGGTAAGTCGTGTATGAAATTCTTGACGATGTGAAAATGAGAACTTACATTATATCAGAAAAGTGTATTTTGAAGACTATCCAGTTGGAAAGAGTTGTCTCTTTTCGAAACTTAGCTATATACATTACGCGACCTAACATATACGTCGGTTACATTTTGTTAGCACTATACAACGTATTCCCTGAGTGTCATAATCCGTGTAGAGATCATTTAGCAGATACAGGACGGAAACATTGCACGGGAAAGGATCTAATATCATCAGTGCGCAAAAGTGTACCAATTAAATATCAAATTATTTTTAGTTTTGGATTAAGGAAAAAAATGTGAATATGTAATTTTTCTTCGTTTTTAACACTGATCTAAAACGTTATAACTGGGTTAAGTATCCAGAAGAGAGAGCTAACAGTTATCTTTCTTAATTATGTTAAGTTTTTGTCTCAGTTATACCTGTACTATACAACTAATACATCTCGAATGAACTAAACTCATTCATAAATCAAAATCATTCGCAACGCCTTTATATTCTTCAAAGATCTACTAGTACTGATCGGAGCAAACCCAACAGAGAATAAGCAAATGGCATTTTTCTCAGGTGTTTACTTGAATGCATTGTCTGCTTGGTGAAACAGAAATAACAAAGAATATATGAATAGGTAATTTTTTCCTCTTATGTTGTTGGCACAGATTGCAGAAGTAACAAAGATATGAATAGGTAATTTTCTCCCCCTATTTTGACACTGCTCTAAAACATTAAGTAATAAGATGATGTATTCAAGCAGATAATGAAACAACCAGATAATGTATTTAGGTAAACATCATAATTATGACGAACTTCACAATTTCTTTGGTCTAGTTGTTTTATACTGTTATTTTTGTTTCGACCGAAACAATTAGAATATCGATGGCTAACGATTTCTTTTTAGATAATAGATTTATTAGTTGATTCGGCTTTGTTGTCACAAACTATCATCTCATTCTCATAGAAATCCTTTGCTCACGCATGTTATAATCTTATATTAAGGTTTTAAAACAAAACTTTAAAATTGCATTTAATGGTAAGTCGTGTATGAAATTCTTGACGATGTGAAAATGAGAACTTACATTATATCAGAAAGTGTATTTTGAAGATTATCCAGTTGGAAAGAGTTGTCTCTTTTGCAAACTTAGCTATACATTACGCAACCTAACCTACACGTCGGTTACATTTTGTCAACACTATACATCCTATTCCCTGAGTATCATAATCCGTTTAGAGATCATTTAGCTGGTATTGGACGGAAACATCGCAAGGGAATGGATCTAATGTCGTCAGTGCGCAAAGGTATACCAATTAAATATAGAATTATTTTTATTTTTGGATTAAGGAAAAAATGTGAATATGTGATTTTTCTTCGTTTTTGACTATGACCTAAAACGTTAACTGGGTTAAGTATCCAGAAGAGAGAGCCAACAATTATCTTTCTTAATTATGTTAAGTTTATGTCTCAGTTATATCTGTACTATACAACAAATAAATCTTGAATAAACTAAACTCATTAACAAATCAAAATCATTCGCAACGCCTAATTCATATTCTTCAAAGATTAGTACTGATCGGAGCAAACCCAACAGAGATGAAGCAAATTGCAGTTTTGTCAGGTGTTTACTTTAATGCATTATCTGCTTGGTTAAAAAGAAATAACAAAGATATGAATAGGTAATTTTTTCCTATTATGTTGTTGGCACAGATTGCAGAAGCAACAAGGATATGAATAGGTAATTTTTTCCTCTTATTTTGACACTGAACCAAAACATTAACTAATAAGATGAGGTATTCAAGCAGATAATGCAACAACCAGATAGTGCAGTAAGGTAGACATCATAATTATGACGATCTTCACAATTTCTTTGGTCTAGTTGTTTTATACTGCTGTTTTCGTTTCTACCAAAACATTTAGATGATCGATGGCTAACGATTTCTTTTTAGATGATATATTTATTAGTTGATTCGGCTTTGTTGTCACTAACTATCATCTCATTCTCATAGAAATCCTGTGCTCACACATGTCATAATCTTATATACAGGTTTTAAAACAAAACTTCAAAGTTGCATTTAATGGTAAATCGTGTATAAAAATGTTAACGATGTGAGAATGAGAACTTACATTATATTAGAAAAGTGTATTTTGAAGATTATCCAGTTGGAAAGAGTTGTCTCTTTTCCAAACTTAGCAATACATTACGCGACCTAACATATACGTCGGTTACATTTTGTTAGCACTATAAATCGTATTCCCTTAGTATCATAATCCGTGTAGAGATCATTTAGCAGATACAGCACGGAAACATCGCACGGGAAAGGATCTAATATCATCAGTGCGCAAAGGTATATCAATTAAGTATCAAATTATTTTTATTTTTGGATTAAGGAAAAAAATGTGAATATGTAATTTTTCTTCGTTTTTAACACTGATCTAAAACGTTAACTGGGTTAAGTATCCAGAAGAGTGAGCTAACAATTATCTTTCTTAATTATGTTAAGTTTATGTCTCAGTTATACCTGTACTATACAACTAATACATCTTGAATAAACTAAACTCATTCATAAATCAAAATCATTCGCAACGCCTTTATATTCTTCAAAGATCTACTAGTACTGATCGGAGCAAACCCAACAGAGAATAAGCAAATGGCATTTTTCTCAGGTGTTTACTTGAATGCATTGTCTGCTTGGTGAAACAGAAATAACAAAGAATATATGAATAGGTAGTTTTTTCCTCTTATGTTGTTGGCACAGATTGCAGAAGTAACAAACATATGAATAGGTAATTTTCTCCCCCTATTTTTACACTGCTCCAAAACATTAAGTAATAAGATGATGTATTCAAGCAGATAATGCAACAACCAGATGATGTATTTAGGTAAACATCATAATTATGACGAACTTCACAATTTCTTTGGTCTAGTTGTTTTATACTGCTATTTTTGTTTCGACCGAAACAATTAGAATATCGATGGCTAACGATTTCTTTTTAGATAATAGATTTATTAGTTGATTCGGCTTTGTTGTCACTAACTATCATCTCATTCTCATAGAAATCCTTTGCTGACGCATGTTATAATCTTATATAAAGGTTTTAAAACAAAACTTTAAAATTGCATTTAATGGTAAGTCGTGTATGAAATTCTTGACGTTGTCAAAATGAGAACTTACATTATATCAGAAAAGTGTATTTTGAAGACTATCCAGTTGGAAAGAGTTGTCTCTTTTCGAAACTTAGCTATATACATTACGCGACCTAACATATACGTCGGTTACATTTTGTTAGCACTATACAACGTATTCCCTGAGTGTCATAATCCGTGTAGAGATCATTTAGCAGATACAGGACGGAAACATTGTACGGGAAAGGATCTAATATCATCAGTGCGCAAAAGTGTACCAATTAAATATCAAATTATTTTTAGTTTTGGATTAAGGAAAAAAATGTGAATATGTAATTTTTCTTCGTTTTTAACACTGATCTAAAACGTTATAACTGGGTTAAGTATCCAGAAGAGAGAGCTAACAGTTATCTTTCTTAATTATGTTAAGTTTTTGTCTCAGTTATACCTGTACTATACAACTAATACGTCTCGAATGAACTAAACTCATTCATAAATCAAAATCATTCGCAACGCCTTTATATTCTTCAAAGATCTACTAGTACTGATCGGAGCAAACCCAACAGAGAATAAGCAAATGGCATTTTTCTCAGGTGTTTACTTGAATGCATTGTCTGCTTGGTGAAACAGAAATAACAAAGAATATATGAATAGGTAATTTTTTCCTCTTATGTTGTTGGCACAGATTGCAGAAGTAACAAAGATATGAATAGGTAATTTTCTCCCCCTATTTTGACACTGCTCTAAAACATTAAGTAATAAGATGATGTATTCAAGCAGATAATGAAACAACCAGATAATGTATTTAGGTAAACATCATAATTATGACGAACTTCACAATTTCTTTGGTCTAGTTGTTTTATACTGTTATTTTTGTTTCGACCGAAACAATTAGAATATCGATGGCTAACGATTTCTTTTTAGATAATAGATTTATTAGTTGATTCGGCTTTGTTGTCACTAACTATCATCTCATTCTCATAGAAATCCTTTGCTGACGCATGTTATAATCTTATATAAAGGTTTTAAAACAAAACTTTAAAATTGCATTTAATGGTAAGTCGTGTATGAAATTCTTGACGTTGTGAAAATGAGAACTTACATTATATCAGAAAAGTGTATTTTGAAGACTATCCAGTTGGAAAGAGTTGTCTCTTTTCGAAACTTAGCTATATACATTACGCGACCTAACATATACGTCGGTTACATTTTGTTAGCACTATACAACGTATTCCCTGAGTGTCATAATCCGTGTAGAGATCATTTAGCAGATACAGGACGGAAACATTGCACGGGAAAGGATCTAATATCATCAGTGCGCAAAAGTGTACCAATTAAATATCAAATTATTTTTAGTTTTGGATTAAGGAAAAAAATGTGAATATGTAATTTTTCTTCGTTTTTAACACTGCTCTAAAACGTTAACTGGGTTAAGTATCCAGAAGAGAGAGCTAACAGTTATCTTTTTTGATTATGTTAAGTTTTTGTCTCAGTTATACCTGTACTATACAACTAATACATCTCGAATGAACTAAACTCATTCATAAATCAAAATCATTCGCAACGCCTTTATATTCTTCAAAGATCTACTAGTACTGATCGGAGCAAACCCAACAGAGAATAAGCAAATGGCATTTTTCTCAGGTGTTTACTTGAATGCATTGTCTGCTTGGTGAAACAGAAATAACAAAGAATATATGAATAGGTAATTTTTTCCTCTTATGTTGTTGGCACAGATTGCAGAAGTAACAAAGATATGAATAGGTAATTTTCTCCCCCTATTTTGACACTGCTCTAAAACATTAAGTAATAAGATGATGTATTCAAGCAGATAATGCAACAACCAGATAATGTATTTAGGTAAACATCATAATTATGACGAACTTCACAATTTCTTTGGTCTAGTTGTTTTATACTGTTATTTTTGTTTCGACCCAAAAAATTAGAATATCGATGGCTAACGATTTCTTTTTAGATAATAGATTTATTAGTTGATTCAGGTTTAATGTCACAAACTATCATCTCATTCTCATAGAAATCCTTTGCACACGAATGTTATAATCTTATATTAAGGTTTTAAAACAAAACTTTAAAATTGCATTTAATGGTAAGTCGTGTATGAAATTCTTGACGATGTGAAAATGAGAACTTACATTATATCAGAAAGTGTATTTTGAAGATTATCCAGTTGGAAAGAGTTGTCTCCTTTGCAAACTTAGCTATACATTACGCGACCTAACCTACACGTCGGTTGCATTTTGTCAACACTATACATCCTATTCCCTGAGTATCATAATCCGTTTAGAGATCATTTAGCTGGTATTGGACGGAAACATCGCAAGGGAATGGATCTAATGTCGTCAGTGCGCAAAGGTATACCAATTAAATATAGAATTATTTTTATTTTTGGATTAAGGAAAAAATGTGAATATGTGATTTTTCTTCGTTTTTGACTATGACCTAAAACGTTAACTGGGTTAAGTATCCAGAAGAGAGAGCCAACAATTATCTTTCTTAATTATGTTAAGTTTATGTCTCAGTTATATCTGTACTATACAACAAATAAATCTTGAATAAACTAAACTCATTCATAAATCAAAATCATTCGCAACGCCTAATTCATATTCTTCAAAGATTAGTACTGATCGGAGCAAACCCAACAGAGATGAAGCAAATGGCAGTTTTCTCAGGTGTTTACTTGAGTGCATTATCTGCTTGGTTAAACAGAAATAACAAAGATATGAATAGGTAATTTTTTCCTATTATGTTGTTGGCACAGATTGCAGAAGCAACAAGGATATGAATAGGTAATTTTTTCCTCTTATTTTGACACTGAACCAAAACATTAACTAATAAGATGAGGTATTCAAGCAGATAATGCAACAACCAGATAGTGCATTAAGGTAGACATCATAATTATGACGATCTTCACAATTTCTTTGGTCTAGTTGTTTTATACTGCTGTTTTCGTTTCTACCAAAACATTTAGATGATCGATGGCTAACGATTTCTTTTTAGATGATATATTTATTAGTTGATTCGGCTTTGTTGTCACTAACTATCATCTCATTCTCATAGAAATCCTGTGCTCACGCATGTCATAATCTTATATACAGGTTTTAAAACAAAACTTCAAAGTTGCATTTAATGGTAAATCGTGTATAAAAATGTTAACGATGTGAGAATGAGAACTTACATTATATTAGAAAAGTGTATTTTGAAGATTATCCAGTTGGAAAGAGTTGTCTCTTTTCCAAACTTAGCAATACATTACGCGACCTAACATATACGTCGGTTACATTTTGTTAGCACTATAAATCGTATTCCCTTAGTATCATAATCCGTGTAGAGATCATTTAGCAGATACAGGACGGAAACATCGCACGGGAAAGGATCTAATATCATCAGTGCGCAAAGGTATATCAATTAAGTATCAAATTATTTTTATTTTTGGATTAAGGAAAAAATGTGAATATGTAATTTTTCTTCGTTTTTAACACTGATCTAAAACGTTAACTGGGTTAAGTATCCAGAAGAGTGAGCTAACAGTTATCTTTCTTAATTATGTTAAGTTTATGTCTCAGTTATACCTGTACTATACAACTAATACATCTTGAATAAACTAAACTCATTCATAAATCAAAATCATTCGCAACGCCTTTATATTCTTCAAAGATCTACTAGTACTGATCGGAGCAAACCCAACAGAGAATAAGCAAATGGCATTTTTCTCAGGTGTTTACTTGAATGCATTGTCTGCTTGGTGAAGCAGAAATAACAAAGAATATATGAATAGGTAATTTTTTCCTCTTATGTTGTTGGCACAGATTGCAGAAGTAACATAGATATGAATAGGTAATTTTCTCCCCCTATTTTTACACTGCTCCAAAACATTAAGTAATAAGATGATGTATTCAAGCAGATAATGCAACAACCAGATAATGTATTGATGTAAACATCATAATTATGACGAACTTCACAATTTCTTTGGTCTAGTTGTTTTATACTGCTATTTTTGTTTCGACCGAAACAATTAGAATATCGATGGCTAACGATTTCTTTTTAGATAATAGATTTATTAGTTGATTCGGCTTTGTTGTCACAAACTATCATCTCATTCTCATAGAAATCCTTTGCTCACGCATGTTATAATCTTATATAAAGGTTTTAAAACAAAACTTTAAAATTGCATTTAATGGTAAGTCGTGTATGAAATTCTTGACGTTGTCAAAATGAGAACTTACATTATATCAGAAAAGTGTATTTTGAAGACTATCCAGTTGGAAAGAGTTGTCTCTTTTCGAAACTTAGCTATATACATTACGCGACCTAACATATACGTCGGTTACATTTTGTTAGCACTATACAACGTATTCCCTGAGTGTCATAATCCGTGTAGAGATCATTTAGCAGATACAGGACGGAAACATTGCACGGGAAAGGATCTAATATCATCAGTGCGCAAAAGTGTACCAATTAAATATCAAATTATTTTTAGTTTTGGATTAAGGAAAAAAATGTGAATATGTAATTTTTCTTCGTTTTTAACACTGATCTAAAACGTTAACTGGGTTAAGTATCCAGAAGAGAGAGCTAACAGTTATCTTTCTTAATTATGTTAAGTTTATGTCTCAGTTATACCTGCACTATACAACTAATACATCTCGAATGAACTAAACTCATTCATAAATCAAAATCATTCGCAACGCCTTTATATTCTTCAAAGATCTACTAGTACTGATCGGAGCAAACCCAACAGAGAATAAGCAAATGGCATTTTTCTCAGGTGTTTACTTGAATGCATTGTCTGCTTGGTGAAACAGAAATAACAAAGAATATATGAATAGGTAATTTTTTCCTCTTATGTTGTTGGCACAGATTGCAGAAGTAACAAAGATATGAATAGGTAATTTTCTCCCCCTATTTTGACACTGCTCTAAAACATTAAGTAATAAGATGATGTATTCAAGCAGATAATGCAACAACCAGATAATGTATTTAGGTAAACATCATAATTATGACGAACTTCACAATTTCTTTGGTCTAGTTGTTTTATACTGCTATTTTTCTTTCGACTGAAACAATTAGAATATCGATGGCTAACGATTTCTTTTTAGATAATAGATTTATTAGTTGATTCGGCTTTGTTGTCACAAACTATCATCTCATTCTCATAGAAACCTTTGCTCACGCATGTTATAATCTTATATTAAGGTTTTAAAACAAAACTTTAAAATTGCATTTAATGGTAAGTCGTGTATGAAATTCTTGACGATGTGAAAATGAGAACTTACATTATATCAGAAAAGTGTATTTTGAAGATTATCCAGTTGGAAAGAGTTGTCTCTTTTGCAAACTTAGCTATACATTACGCGACCTAATTTACACGTCGGTTACATTTTGTCAACACTATACACCGTATTCCCTGAGTATCATAATCCGTTTAGAGATCATTTAGCAGATATTGGACGGAAACATCGGAAGGAAATGGATCTAATGTCGTCAGTGCGCAAAGGTATACTAATTAAATATAGAATTATTTTTATTTTTGGATTAAGGAAAAAAAATTTGAAGATGTAATTTTTCTTCGTTTTTGACTATGATCTAAAACGTTAACTGGGTTAAGTATCCAGAAGAGAGAGCCAACAATTATCTTTCTTAATTATGTTAAGTTTATGTCTCAGTTATACCTGCACTATACAACCAATACATCATGAATAAACTAAACGCATTCATAAATCAAAATCATTCGCAACGCCTTTATATTCTTTAAAGATCTACTAGTACTGGTAGGAGCAAACCCAACAGGGAATAAGCAAATGGCATTTTTTTCAGGTGTTTACTTGAATGCATTGTGTGCTTGGTGACACAGAAGTAACAAAGAATATGTGAATAGGTAATTTTTTTTCCCTATTTTGACACTGATCCAAAACATTAACTAATAAGATGATGTATTCAAGCAGATAATGAAACAACCAGATAATGCATTTAGGTAAACATCATAATTATGACGATCTTCACAATTTCTTTGGTCTAGTTGTTTTATACTGCTGTTTTCGTTTCTACCAAAACATTTAGATCGTCGATGGTTAACGATTTGTTTTTAGATGATAGATTTATTAGTTGATTCGGCTTTGTTTTCACTAACTATCATCTGATTCTCATGGAAATCCTGTGCTTTCAGTATCCGCTGGCCCAGTTTTGATGTGGTTATTTTTTTACGGTTTCTGACTAATAGAGATAAGAATGAAGTAATAAAAGAGCTTAATCTCCGATAAAGATATTTTTGTTCAAAAAATACAGCGATATAACAATCAGAAAAAGAGTGCTTGGCAAAGCTTTATTTTGGGAATGCTGAAATGAAAAGAGATATTCGGAGCAGCAAAATAATTAGCATGAAGTATAAGACTCAAAGTTCAAAAGGACCCACTTACCAGCTGAAACAGGTAAAGTAATTTAAGCACCTTAGAGTATAAAGAAATTTGCTAACTTAAAGCGCGTTAGAAACGTAATGGACTTCTAATGGTATTTCTGCGCAGCACTAGCATTAGAAGTCCAGTACGTTTCTAACGCGCTTTAAGTTAACAAATTTCTTTGTTGTGGCTTCTACGCTCCGCACTATCTATTCGTTGATGGATGGCGATTACCAAAACAGCTGATCGCCGCAATTTTTTACCACAATGCCAAATCAATAAATTATGGAGCACGTTTCGAAATTATACTATTATTCTCGTTAATTATTTTCTACCAAAACAATTAGATTACTCGCTGAAGATTTTTAAGTGAGATTGATTATATCACCCTTATTGATTAATTATCGTATATTTCATAAATAACATAAATATATATCAGAGATGTACTATTTTGCTGGAAGGACCGGGGCTGCATGATTTGGCTAAATGACCTATAAGTGATTACCATGATAATACACTTACAATAGTTGCAGTAACAAATTTAGCTAATTTCAATCAATTATTTACGCAGACAGAAAAGCCTTGGTTTTTACCGTGTTGATGAGCGCATGCAATTCGCCGTTAGTAGCGAGATGCGGCATATCGACTTTAGAAACGATGTTTTCGAATTTCAATGGGTTGAGATGACAGTGGAATGGCGTTTAACATGCTTCATGACTTTAGTGAAACTCCCCTTTCTTTTCTACCAACTTTTGAATACGTTCCGGTCCTGTTTTTAGAATATGTTGCAAAGTCGTATTGTTAACAATTCTTTAGCCGATAAGCTTAGTCTTGATTTATATGTTTTGCTTTACTTCAAAGACTGAATATTAAATGGGTTATTCAACAACCAAGTTTAACAGTTAGGAAGCAAGTGTATCTAATAAAATGAATCATAGCGGAAGGGCAAAGTATTTCAAAGTCGGGAAGCTACGAATATTACGAAGAAAAAGACCTTATTTGTTTAGTATAGCCATAGATCGAGACCATTAAGTTTTTGTTCGTCGTTTACGCCAAGCATAGAAATGTTAAAACGTTCCTTATAGCTCGTTTTATAGCTAACTGTGAGACGGTTAACTGCTCATCAAATTCGATTTCAGTCATTGTCACTTTAACGCGTTTCAAAACACAAAATTCACAACAATTTTCCAAGTCCTTGGTCGAAAGCCTACCCCTACCTAGCCCTAGCCCTAGCTTTAACCCTAGCCCTAGCCCTAACCCTAACCCTAACGCATACTCCAACAAAGCATTAAATGTTCTTTTACATTTTGAAACCAATCACATGATAACAGAATTAATTACTTTAATAACTGCAACGAAGTTCATTAGAATAAAGTTAGAACAACTGACAAAAATCGAGAAAATTTATTCTATTAATTGTTTATGTTAAAATGGTCGCTTTTATGATCGTGTGTGTATACTGGCTAAGTCTTGAAATAGAGGTGCATCTCTAAAATTTACAATATATACTGCTTAAGCAATTTTTTGTATACATTAGAGGAAAGTGTGAAGCAAGTTAAAATATCAATTCACGCTTTCACAGCAAGTGAACATGATGATAATTACTCACTCTTAAGTTAGAGACAAACCTTATATCTAGTTTATTGCTACATTTTTATGTCTTGTCTCCAAGGCTGTTTTACGACCAATATTATGCTGGGCTTGCTGAGCATGCAAGTTGACCTCAAAAAGGACAACTAATTTGCCAAAGAATTTGCAGATTAGTGCAAAATGCTTGTAAGATATTAAAAGAAATTGCTTCATTACCTTCTTCTCCGGTTTATATTGTTTATTAATCCGCTTGCACAGGCTGTGTAACTCCAGCACAGACAATGTGCAATCACTTGCCCTTTTTAAATGAAGTAAAACGCTTTATCTCTTACCTTTAACACTTATTTTTCTAACAATATTTTATATGTTTTTTAGACCGAACAATTTCAAATGAAATAGTTCGGCTTAAAGGACATTGGCAATAGATTTTTTTATTCTTTATATCTATTACACATACGTACGGAATACTTAATTACGTATTTTCACTTGTCCATCGCGTTTAGTTGCTTAGAAATATCGTAAAACTTTCTACCTTTGTCGACCATCTTGAAAAAAAAGGTGTATGCTAATTTATGCGGAAATAAATTTGTGACGTCAGGTGCAGGGGAATGAAATAATATCAATATACGATAGTATTAGAACAAATACATTCTAAGACGATTTTGATCCAAAAAATACAGATGAACCCCAATTTTTTTTGTATAACTGCGTAAATATTTAGTGCCACTACTGTACTATGTGTTTCATCTGTGTTTCTAAAATAAATGCGTTGATTTCGACAGTAAAAGCACTTTCATCACTGGTACCATGCCAATTAATTGATATGCTCGCGTACTTTGTAGACTTTTATCATACCGTTATCGGCGGTCAGGGCTACTCTGTGACGGCTGTGATGTGCTATGACTAATTACGAGACACTAAATATTTATCTGTTCTGTTGATGTAACGTTATAATTTGGGCGCTTTTACAATGTTGCGGGCATCAACAGGATGTAGCTCAAAATATCAGGTCAAGTTAAATTTTTACCGTTTGTAATATATACAGATACAACTTATGTTTATTCATTATATATAGCTCTGAGGATGTAGCTCATTGAACACTATTGTCTAATACAGTAATAGCTACTAGCTATACAGCATAGTAACGACTGAGTACAATATGTTTTAATTCTTTGCATTCGCGTTCTATAAACACCTTCATTATTGCTTGCTTGGAGGTCATTTAGTAGGTGTGTAACGTACGAGACACTCAAATAACACACTAATACTTCCAGTTAGAATCTGTTTTATTTATGATAACTTCTCTACATTTATACTCTAGCCGTCTAGAGCGTTTACTATGACTTTGCATGATTTACATATGACCACGCGCAAATAATGGCAATGCAATTCGTTTTAGTAGCTATTAACATAATCGTTACAGGTCACACATAGAATAGCGTCAGTTCTACGGACCTCCTAGGTTTTTGTTGGAAATCCTTCGCACTAGTTCGGTTAAACTGTCAGAATCTCCCGTTCGCTGGTTCAACAACAACAATGGAGACTGTATTTCTTTTTTTCTTATTTTCGTTTATTCAACACAACATTTACAACCAATTCAATATAGCATTACAAACACAATCTGATACAAGAAGCTGTTCACCGTAGGAGTAGGTACAACACTGAGGAAAGCTAAAGTCTATGCCAATAAAGTGCTACCTGTTGAACCAAAATCACTTGTTGAGCAGTATTTAGAAGATAAGGAACGTCCATCAAAGGAGCAAGTGGTGGCCAGTCGAAAATCTCGGTTCAGATAGCCAGCTTTACCTGCAATTACAGAGAGACAATCAGCTAAGAAACCGTGTGCTTGTCAAGGAAAATGTGCCACCAAAAATGCAGTTGTAGGGGTGAAGATTTAGGTTACATCTTCATGTTACGGTCACCAATCAGAACGGCCAATCAAAATCGTCGTTCTTATAAGAACGACGAATTTGATTGGCCGTTTGATTTTGTGACCGTAACTAAAGATATAACCAAGATTTAATGTGCGACACAAAATGCATGAGTGAAAAATCGTGAGTGAGGCAGATTTATATGATGAACAATTTTATAAACTAACATTTTAGAAATTAATTTGGGGGTTGTATGCACATTAAAGCTGATTTAGTACATGGAACATCTTCGACATAAAAACAATTCAACGCTGTCAACAGCAAACGAGTTAATATCTCATGGTTGAAATGCTTCATATGTTAGCACAAAGTTGGCCAAATTTCAAAAATTTGGAAAGCCTACACTAACTGTCTTATACAGTAAAAATACAAAAAAAAGCTTACAGTTTCCATTTTTTGGCATATTTAAAATGAGTATAAAGGCCGTCATGCGACGCGAATCGTTCTCTGATTCTTGTGTAAATACATGCAGGAAGTGGCCTTCGGTTTCTTTTACCCAAAATCTGAAATACCCAACGCGAACAGTCTATAAAGTTTGTGCATTTTGTCCAAATCTTCGTCATCCAAGGGCCAGTTATCCTCAAGATAGCGACAAACGTCTATTTTTAATACCGCTTCTGACAGCATGTTCGGCTCAAAATCTGCATGTGTTCATTGTGTTGTCAACAATTGCCCCCTTGTGCTTCGGCTTCCTTCAACAATGCGTCATACTCATCATATTCTAACGCTTTCTCGTAGCAACAAAACGATTCTATAGCCTTTGGTTTCAATGTGGAATGCCCACATTTACACTAGCTCAGGCTTTCAAGGCGCCAAGCATTTTTTGCCTCAAACACATGGTCGATTTCCTCGTCAGACGATTCGGCACTCTCTTCTTCCGAGTCGCTCTCGTCACCGCTATTGCTTGTTTGTAAGCCCGGTTCAGGTTCAAATTGATAGGGTAATACCTGAACTACTTGATTCTTGTGGTATTTTCCATTCGAATAATCGAAAAGCACAAAATTCTTCACTAGAAGTACGAAATCCCGAAATGCGCCTAATAAAGTATATTTGTTTAATTTGCTCTCCCCTGCACCTGACGTCACACGGGTCATGTGGCCCAAAAAATAATTTTTTTAAAAATCGATCCAAGATGGCGGACGAACTAAATATTTAGGGTGAGATATCTTGAGAACGAAACAATTTGGGTGAAAGATAATAGCATATTCGTAATCAGGGGGTCCAATTCTACTAATACTGGAAATAAAAAAATTATTGCCAATGTCATTTAAATACTTTTTGTAATCATGTTAAATATATTATTTAAGCGTATACGTTTTAAAACGCTTTGTTTATACTTTTTAAAAATAAATTTTCCAAGTTTAAAAATTGTATTTTTTATTATGCTGATATCGATAGCGCTATTTTGTCACGCTATCGGTAGCACTATTTTGTCACAGTATCGGTAGCGCTAATTTGTCACACTATCGGTAGCGCTATTTTGTCCATTGAACTCTAATAGCACTGGAAAGATAACACTAACATCTCATGGCTGTGATTGGATGAAGCCGATTTAAATGCGAAATTGGCGCGCATCGTGGGTAACACGCACGCGCGTGGACCAAAGGAGCCAAGAGTCTTCGATTGCAAACCAGTGTTGCCACATAGTGAACAAAGTTCACGGATTTGTGAACTTTAAATGTGAGATAAAATGTTTCAAAAGTGATACATATCGCGATGTAGACTAACAAGCCACGACTTAGGTCTATACTACCACTAGCCTTCGCTATAAACATCGAAGTATCACGCAAATATCCATGCGTTGACCATTCCCTATATGTTCTAAACATTTGCATGCACTTCAAGACCAAACAAACTTTTAACAAGGTGTAGATTTACCCAAATCAAGTCACTAAGCTCATCAAAATAGCCATCAAAATGTTAAACACCAGTAGGCTGCAACATACAGATTTCCAGCTGAAGAAGATTAAGGTAAATAAGTTGTGAAAGAAACGTCAGATAAATGAAATTGTGTGATGCAGCCTGACCATAAGATATTTTGCTCTAAATCGTGTTTGGACGATGTACAGTGCAATTTGACAAGTGTGATTAAGTGTGTTTATTAAATGTATGAACGTTTGCTTCATCAGCAACAACGTAAATATCATTAACAATTTAACATCATCAACTGAATGTGTAATCAGGGAATCAAATTAATTTACCGAGCATACGGATGAATTTACGGGAACCACTGTGTATTTTGATAAGATATAAAGCAGTGGACACTCCGAAATAGACAATTATATGCATCAATTTCCTTACATTAAACCTTGCTTTAATGAATTCATTCTTGTCAAATTAAGACTGTTATAGTTTCCAGGACATCTTGACCAACTTCTTTCGCAATCTCGTGCCTAGACTCAGCGTTCCTTTTGGCAAGGACGAGAAACTCTAGGTACGAGATTGCTTCTTGCGCAGAACTATTTGGTTGAAACAGGTACATACGCTCTGTGGCAGAATAATAAAACATCAATGAACATCAATTTTCATAACCATGTGGTAATAAACATCACGATCACAATCAATCCAGGTTCAAGGACAAACTGCTGGGTTGCCGCTTTCCCAAGCATGTTCTCCCTGACGCATCAATGTAATGCAGTTCTCAGAGTCTGGTATACATGTTAGGAATCAATCGCGTCAAGAAGCAACCAACAACATACAGTCATCTAAACTTTTAGAAAACATGCTTCGTGGGCATGCATTAAATGCGTTCGGTACTTAAAGCATTCAACGCATCCGACCTTTTTGTCAAATTTACCTAGAATGATCGATGTCGCTGGAATCACTTATCTGGCATCAAACCGCTGGCATTTTGCAATTTTCGAATTTCAAAAAGTGTGTAGCTATACAGAGCGGGACTTATCAGGTCGGGTACGGTGAATAGTTATGTGACTAGTACGATTATTACTGAAGATATTTTTGACCCTTACTAATTCATACGAGGTATAGGTGTTTCCCTATTGAATCCTGCTGTTCAATTACACCATATTCTCTGCACTATTCATGCAACAACATTGCTTACTTGGTTTTCAAAAGGAAATTTATCCAGCTTAGCTGAGCAGGAGCCCTCATCTGATCACAAGCATATTAATTACGTCGTGAGGAGCTGAACGGAAGACGTTAAAGCTTGCTGAAGAGAAATTTACGTCGAATGATGTCTGTAAACGTTCCCTTCAAAATCCTGACATTTTCAGTCTGGCTGAGTTTGGTTTTTGGTTCATCGCAAAGCGACAAGGTAGTTTGATTACTCGTATAATAATAAATAAAGTAAGTGTCAGATGACGCATTCTATCATACTGTTTTATATATTTTTTCAAATTGAACACAAGTACTAAGGTCTTCTGCACTGTATTTTGGTGATTCATCGTGTTTTGTACTTGATTTCTTTCCAAACAGGACGCCGAATCCGTAAGTACGTGGTGGAGCGTTAATGTTAAAACTTCACTAGGTTGCGCTGGCACGTTACCAATACGGCACAAATACCCCGCTAGTTCAAATATTTCAAATTTATACTGACACTGTGGATTTGTTAAAAATAGTTACCTGATATATATTAATAGAATAACGCACCTTTCAGTTAAACAATCTGTAGGGGCAAAAAATATAAATCTATCACATGTTTTAGAGCCGCTGGTTGGCTGCCGCTTCCAGAACGCTTAAAATGCGATTTTGATGATTCTGAGATCATTTTTTTTCACTTGCAAAGAAAGTTTTAGGTTTTTCTTTACAGCATTTTATTTCGCTCATTTCGATAGTTAGAGCACCGCAAACATGATTCCCGACTTGGTAAGATCAAAAATTTCGATTTAGAAGGTGTCCTTTAGTCTTGAGTTTAGCCCTCAAAACATCATTTTGAGCTCTAAAACCTTTCCGTTATTGATTTAGACAGCTTTTTTGCGCTCAAATCGCCTCCAGAACGTTTAAAACGCGATTTTTATGATTCTGAGATGATTTGTTTTCACTTGCAAAAAAAGTTTTAGGTTTTTCTTTCCAGCATGTTATTTCGCTCATTTCGATCGTTAGAGCACCGCAAACATGATTCCCGACTTGGCAAGATCAGAAATTTTGATTTAGAAGGTGTTCTTCATCTCGATAGTTAGAGCACCGCAAACATGATTTCTCCGACTTGATAAGATCAGAAATTTCAATTTAGAAGGTGCCCTTTAGTATGGGCGGCCGTTACCACCAAAAATACAACGCATGTAAAATGAATCGTCATAAAGTGAAATGACTCATAAAAATGACAATTGATTCGATACGTTTTGAAATGACTTAACGTAAGTTGGTGATATGATTGGACTAGATCAGAAATGACCTGTAGTTATGTGAAATGAATCATTAAATTGCGTAGTAAATCAACATGTGCCGAGCTAATTCGTGCAAACCAAGAGGATTGGCTTAACACGTTGTGCAATGACTTAATAAGTTATAGAGAAATGATTCGTTCAGATCTGAAACGAATTATTCCGTATTGAAACCATTGAATGTGTTCCGCAACGGTGCAATATAATATGAAATGGCTTAACTAAACTTGATATCACTTGGCAAAACATGAAATCATTTAATCGAATTCGATATGATTCAGCTAAACGTGAAATGATTCGACCACATTCAATGCGACATAATCTGAAACGACAAGACGTGAAGTGAATCATCATGATGTGAAGTGAATCGATAAGATGTCTCCACTTCATGTTAGCAATTTCCTTTTAATAAACATAACAGAAAAAAAACTTCAGCGGGAGTAAATTTGCATATATTATCATATGTAAAGTAAAGCGCGAGAAATGCAAAACCTTCGCTGTCCTCGACTTGAGTCGTTCACACACAACACGCTTAACTTTTTGTTCACAAAATTAAAGGTATGTATGTTTTAACTGTTTATTCAGCGTTTAATCTATGAACTCCAATTTAAGCGCACTCATTCAAGTTATTTATTTATGAAATAATATGGTTTCAATACGGAATTCGAAGGAAAATATCAAAGCATGAACATTTGAAACAGTGCAGTCCAAAGTTCAAGTGAGCACATTCTATTGAAATTATAAAGCAAAGGGTTGTAAAGCATTTTTGATGGCTAAAAGTTGACTTTAATCTTTTTTTAAGGGTTAGAATTTACTCTAAACTTGTCTACAGAGGGGTGTGGGCAGTAAATAGAATGACCCTAGGTATGTACAACTCAGCCAGCTCAGTGCTGGCTCAACTTTTAGCCATCAAAAATGCTTTACAACCCTTTGCTTTATAATTTCAATAGAATGTGCTCACTTGAACTTTGGACTGCACTGTTTCAAATGTTCATGCTTTGATATTTTCCTTCGAATTTTGTATTATTTCATAGATAAATAACTTGAATGAGTACGCTTAAATTGGGAGTTCATAAATTAAACGCTGAATAAACAGTTAAAACATACATACCTTTAATTTTGGGAACAAAAAGTTAAGCGCGTGTTGTGTGTGAACGACTCAAGTCGAGGACAGCGAAGGTTTTGCATTTCTCGCGCTTTACTTTACATATGATAATATATGCAAATTTACTCCCGCTGAAGTTTTTTTTCTGTTATGTTTATTAAAAGGAAATTGCTAACATGAAGTGGAGACATCTTATCGATTCACTTCACATCATGATGATTCACTTCACGTTTTGTCGTTTCAGATTACGTCGCATTGAATGTGGTCGAATCATTTCACGTTTAGCTGAATCATATCGAATTCGATTAAATGATTTCATGTTTTGCCAAGTGATATCAAGTTTAGTTAAGCCATTTCACATTATATTGCACCGTTGCGGAACACATTCAATGGTTTCAATACGGAATAATTCGTTTAAGATCTGAACGAATCATTTCTCTATAACTTATTAAGTCATTGCACAACGTGTTAAACCAATCCACTTGGTTTGCACGAATTAGCTCGGCACATGTTGATTTACTACGCAATTTAATGATTCATTTCACATAAAGACAGGTCATTTCTGATCTAGTCCAATCATATGACCGACTTACGTTAAGTCATTTCAAAACATATCGAATCAATTGTCATTTTTATGAGTCATTTCACTTTATGACGATTCATTTTACATGCGTTGTATTTTTGGTGGTAACGGCCGCCCATACTTTAGCCTTGAGTTTAGCCCTCAAAACATCCTTTTAAGCTCTAAAACGTTGCCGTTATTGATTTAAACAGCTTAAACAGCTTTTTTGCGCTCAAATCGCTTCCAGAACTCTTAAAAAGCGATTTTGATGATTCTGAGATCACTTTTTTCCACTTGCAAAGAATGTTTTAGCTTTTTCATTCAACATTTTATTTCGCTCATTTCGACAGTTAGAGAACCGCAAACATGATTTTCGTCTTGGTAAGATCAGAAATTTCGATTTAGAAGGTGTCTTTTAGTCTTGAGTTTAGCCCTCAAAACATCATTTTAAGCTCTAAAACGATGCCGTTATTGATTTAGACAGCTTTTTTGCTATCAAATTGCTTCCAGACCGCTTAAAACGCGATTTTGATGATTCTGAGATAACTTTTTTTACTTGCAAAGAAAGTTTTAGGTTTTTCATTCCAGCATGTTTTTTTCGCTTATTTCGATAGTTAGAGGACCGCAAACATGATTTCCGGCTTGGCAAGATCAGAAATTTTTAGAAGGTGTCTTTTAGTCTTGAGTTTAGCCCTCAAAACATCATTTTAAGCTCTAATACGTTGCCGTTATTGATTTAGAAAAATTTTTTTCGCTCAAATCACTTCCAGAACTCTTAAAAAGCGATTTTGATGATTCTGAGATCACTTTTTTTCACTTGCAAAGAATGTTTTAGCTTTTTCATTCAATATTTTATTTCGCTCATTTCGACAGTTAGAGCACCGCCAAAATGATTTTCGTCTTGGTAAGATCAGAAATTTCGATTTAGAAAGTGCTTTTAGTCTTGAGTTAAGCCCTCAAAACATCATTTTAAGCTCTAAAACGATGCTGTTATTGATTTAAACAGCTTTTTTGCGCTCAAATCGCTTCCAGAAAGCTTAAAACGCGATTTTGATGATTCTGAGATGATTTTTTTTCACTTGCAAAGAAAGTTTTAGGTTTTTTATTCCAGCACGTTATTTCACTCATTTCGATAGTTAGAGCACCGCAAACATGATTCCCGACTTGGTAAGATCAGAAATTTCGATTTAGAAGGTGTCTTTTAGTCATGAGTTTACCCATCAACACATCATCGTCGTCTCTCCGCACATCAGAGCGGTAACAAAGCTTGGCACTCAACCGAAACCTCTCTCATTAACTCTACTGACTCCATCCTGAAAGCAATTGACCAGAAGAAAGTAACAGCAGTTATTCTCTTAGATATGAGCAAAGCTTTTGACAGCATTAACCATGAAATCCTACTTGCTAAACTGAAGCATGTTGGTGTGTCGTCTTCATGCCTTAGTTGGTTTAAAAGTTATCTTAGTGAGAGATATCAAACAGTACGTATTAATTCGACCTTATCAGATAAATTACCTGTCGTTAGTGGTGTGCCTCAAGGTAGTATACTTGGTCCGTTGCTGTTTAGTATTTATGTTAACGATCTGTCGTCTAGCATCAAGAAGTGTTGCTCAGAGTCATACGTTGATGACACTAAATTACTTTTATCCTTTCATATCAATAACTCAAGTACTGCAGTGGTTGATCTTAATGGTGATCTAATTCGAATACGTAATTGGTGCTTTGATAATCTTCTCCTACTCAACCCAGAGAAGACAAAATTAATGATCTACGGAAGCCGCCAAATGCTGGCAAAGCTACCTGAATTTAGAATCTCATTACTGGGTAAAGATCTTACTCCGTCCAAATCAGTTAAAGATCTAGGAGTCACGTTTGATCCTGTACTCTCCTTTGACGACCACATCCTGGCTACAGTATCATCCTGCAATTCAACCCTCTGTCAAATAAATCGGGCTAAGCATGCGTTCAACAAAAGTCTACTAATAACTGTGATAAATTGCTTAGTGTTCAGCAAGCTGTATTATTGCTCTTCGCTCTGGTCATCCACCTCCTGTATCAACAAAGGCCGTCTCCAAGGAGTTCAGAATTTTGCAGCACGAGTTGTGACCAATTCCAGGAAATTCGATCATATCACACCAGTCCTAAAAGATCTACGCTGGATTCCTGTGAAATCACATCTTTACTATCGTGATGCTCTGTTGGCATTCAAATGTATGAACAACTGTGCACCTGACTATTTGTCATCGCAGTTCAGAACTAGACGTGAAGTGAGTTGTCGGGAAACAAGAAATAACCATAAATTAGATGTTCCTTTATTCAAAACTGCTGCTGGACAAAAAACGTTTCTCCACAAAACCACCACTCTCTGGAATAACATTGATCCTGCCCTAAAACTGTGCAAGTCTTTCCTAAGCTTTAAAGTAAAACTAAAGCATAAACTACTTCAACAATATCTCGATGACTAAATGGAAAACGTATCACTGTTATTGATGTTGTGGTCATGATTGTTATTGTTGTTATTGCCATTGTTATTGTCATTGTCATTGTCACAGTCATAGTCGCTGTTATTGTTATTGTTATGGTTAATGTTATTGTTATTATTGTTGTTGTTATTGTTATTGTATGTACGTTATCTGTTTTTTATTTTATGTTTAAGATTGTTTTTGTTAATGTTATAATAATATTCGTAAAGATACTGTAATGTAATTTATAATTTGTCACTGAAAAGCCCCTTCAGGGGAGTGTCAATAATGTAAATATATAAATAAATATCATTTTAAGCTCTAAAACGATGCCGTTATTGATTTAGACAGCTTTTTTGCTATCAAATTGCTTCCAGAACGCTTAAAACGCGATTTTCATGATTCTGAGATAACTTTTTTTACTTGCAAAGAAAGTTTTAGGTTTTTAATTCCAGCCTGTTTTTTTCGCTCATTTCGATAGTTTGAGGACGGCAAACATGATTTCCGACTTGGCAAGATCAAAAATTTTTATTTAGAAGAGTCTTTTAGTCTTGAGTTTAGCCCTAAAAACATCATTTTAAGCTCTAATACGATGCCGTTATTGATTTAGACAGCTTTTTTGCGCTCAAATCGCTTCCAGAACGCTTAAAACGTGATTTTGATGATTCTGAGATCATTTTTTTTCACTTGTAAAGAAAGTTTTAGGTTTTTCATTCCAGCATGTTGTTTTGCTCATTTCGATAGTTAGAGCAACGCAAACATAAATTCCGACTTGGTAAGATGTGAAATTTCGATTTAGAAGGTGTCCTTTAGCCTTGAGTTTAGCCTTCAAAACATACTTTTAAGCTCTAAAACGTTGCCGTTATTGATTTAGACAGCTTTTTTGCTATCAAGTTGCTTCCAAAACGCTTAAAACGCGATTTTGATGATTCTGAGATAACTTTTTTACTTGCAAAGAAAGTTTTAGGTTTTTTATTCCAGCATGTTTTTTTCGCTCATTTCGACTGTTAGAGCACCGCAAACATGATTTTAGTCTTGGTAAGATCAGAAATTTTTATTTAGAACGTGTCTTTTAGTCTTGAGTTTAGCCCTCAAAAAATCATTTTAAGCTCTAATACGTTGCCGTTATTGATTTAGACAGCTTTTTTGCGCTCAAATCGCTTCCAGAACGCTTAAAACGCGAATTTTGATGATTCTGAGATCATTTTTTTTCACTTGCAAAGAAAGTTTTAGGTTTTTTATTCCAGCACATTATTTCGCTGATTTCGATAGTTAGAGCACCGCAAACATGATTCCCGAATTGGTAAGATCAGAAATTTCGATTTAGAAGGTGTCTTTTAGTCTTGAGTTTACCCATCAAAACATCATTTTAAGCTCTAAAACGATGCCGTTATTGATTTAGACAGCTTTCTTGCTATCAAATTGCTTCCAGAACGCTTAAAACGCGATTTTGATGATTCTGAGATCATTTTTTTTCACTTGCAAAGAAAGTTTTAAGTTTTTTATTCCAGCACGTTATTTCGCTCATTTCGATAGTTAGAGCACCGCAAACATGATTCCCGACTTGGTAAGACCAGAAATTTCGATTTAGAAGGTGTCTTTTAGTCTTGAGTTTAGCCCTCAAAACATCATTTTAAGCTCTAAAACGATGCTGTTATTGATTTAAACAGCTTTTTTGCAATCAAATTGCTTCCAGAACGCTTAAAACGCGATTTTTAGGATTCTGAGATAACTTTTTTTACTTGCAAAGAAAGTTTTAGGTTTTTCATTCCAGCATGTTTTTTTCGCTCATTTCGATAGTTAGAGGACCGCAAACATGATTTCCGGCTTAAAAAGATTAGAAATTTTTATTTAGGTGTCTTTTAGTCTTGAGTTTAGCCCTCAAAACATCATTTTAAGCTCTAATATGTTGCCGTTATTGATTTAGACAGCTTTTTTGCGCTCAAATCGCTTCCAGAACGCTTAAAACGCGCTTTTGATGATTCTGAGATCATTTTTTTCACTTGCAAAGAAAGTTTTAGGTTTTTTATTCCAGCACGTTATTTCGCTCATTTCGATAGTTAGAGCACCGCAAACATGATTCCCGACTTGGTAAGATCAGAAATTTCGATTTAGAAGGTGTCTTTTAGTCTTGAGTTTAGCCCTCAAAACATCATTTTAAGCTCTAAAACCATGCTGTTATTGATTTAAACAGCTTTTTTGCTATCAAATTGCTTCCAGAACGCTTAAAACGCGATTTTTAGGATTCTGAGATAACTTTTTTTACTTGCAAAAAAAGTTTTAGGTTTTTCATTCCAGCATGTTTTTTTCGCTCATTTCGATAGTTAGAGGACCGCAAACATGATTTCCGGCTTGGCAAGATCAGAAATTTCTATTTAGGTGTCTTTTAATCTTGAGTTTAGCCCTCAAAACATCATTTTAAGCACTAATACGTTGCCGTTATTGATTTAGACAGCTTTTTTGCGCTCAAATCGCTTCCAGAACGCTTAAAACGCGATTTTGATGATTCTGAGATCATTTTTTTTCACTTGTAAAGAAAGTTTTAGGTTTTTCATTCCAGCATGTTATTTCGCTCATTTCGATAGTTAGGGCACCGACACATGATTCCCGACTTGGTAAGATCAGAAATTTCAATTTAGAAGGTGTCTTTTAGTCTTGAGTTTACCCATCAAAACATCATTTTAAGCTCTAAAACGATGCCGTTATTGATTTAGACAGCTTTCTTGCTATCAAATTGCTTCCAGAACGCTTAAAACGCGATTTTGATGATTCTGAGATCATTTTTTCTCACTTGCAAAGAAACTTTTAGGTTTTTTATTCCAGCACGTTATTTCGCTCATTTCGATAGTTAGAGCACCGCAAACATGATTCCCGACTTGGTAAGACCAGAAATTTCGATTTAGAAGGTGTCTTTTAGTCTTGAGTTTAGCCCTCAAAACATCATTTTAAGCTCTAAAACGATGCTGTTATTGATTTAAACAGCTTTTTTGCTATCAAATTGCTTCCAGAACGCTTAAAACGCGATTTTTATGATTCTGAGATAACTTTTTTTACTTGCAAAGAAAGTTTTAGGTTTTTCATTCCAGCATGTTTTTTTCGCTCATTTCGATAGTTAGGGGACCGCAAACATGATTTCCGCCTTGGCAAGATCAGAAATTTTTATTTAGGTGTCTTTTAGTCTTGAGTTTAGCCCTCAAAACATCATTTTAAGCTCTAATACGTTGCCGTTATTAATTTAGACAACTTTTTTGCGCTCAAATCGCTTCCAGAACGCTTAAAACGCGATTTTGATGATTCTGAGATCATTTTTTTTCACTTGCAAAGAAAGTTTTAGGTTTTTTATTCCACCACGTTATTTCGCTCATTTCGATAGTTAGAGCACCGCAAACATGATTCCCGACTTGGTAAGACCAGAAATTTCGATTTAGAAGGTGTCTTTTAGTCTTGAGTTTAGCCCTCAAAACATCATTTTAAGCTCTAAAACGATGCCGTTATTGATTTAGACAGCTTTTTTGCTATCAAATTGCTTCCAGAACGCTTAAAGCGCGATTTCTATGATTCTGAGATCATTTTTTTTCACTTGTAAAGAAAGTTTTAGGTTTTTCATTCCAGCATGTTGTTTCGCTCATTTCGATAGTTAGGGCACCGCAAACATGATTCCCGACTTGGTAAGATCAAAAAATTCGATTTAGAAGGTGTCTTTTAGTCTTGAGTTTAGCCCTCAAAACATCATTTTAAGCTCTAAAACGTTGCCGTTATGGATTTAGACAGCTTTTTCGCTATCAAATTGCTTCCAGAACGCTTAAAACGCGATTTTGATGATTCTGAGATAACTTTTTTTACTTGCAAAGAAAGTTTTAGGTTTTTTATTCCACCACGTTATTTCGCTCATTTCGATAGTTAGAGCACCGCAAACATGATTCCCGACTTGGTAAGACCAGAAATTTCGATTTAGAAGGTGTCTTTTAGTCTTGAGTTTAGCCCTCAAAACATCATTTTAAGCTCTAAAACGATGCCGTTATTGATTTAGACAGCTTTTTTGCTATCAAATTGCTTCCAGAACGCTTAAAGCGCGATTTCTATGATTCTGAGATCATTTTTTTTCACTTGTAAAGAAAGTTTTAGGTTTTTCATTCCAGCATGTTGTTTCGCTCATTTCGATAGTTAGGGCACCGCAAACATGATTCCCGACTTGGTAAGATCAAAAAATTCGATTTAGAAGGTGTCTTTTAGTCTTGAGTTTAGCCCTCAAAACATCATTTTAAGCTCTAAAACGTTGCCGTTATGGATTTAGACAGCTTTTTCGCTATCAAATTGCTTCCAGAACGCTTAAAACGCGATTTTGATGATTCTGAGATAACTTTTTTTACTTGCAAAGAAAGTTTTAGGTTTTTCATTCCAGCATGCTTTTTTCGCTCATTTGGATAGTTAGAGGACCGCAAACATTATTTCCGACTTGGTAAGATCAGAAATTTTTATTTAGAAGGTGTCTTTTAGTCTTGAGTTTAGCCCTCAAAACATCATTTTAACCTCTAAAACGTTGCCGTTATTGATTTAGACAACTTTTTTGCGCTCAAATCGCTTCATGAACGCTTAAAAAGCGATTTTGATGATTCTGAGATTACTTTTTTTCACTTGCAAAGAATGTTTTAGCTTTTTCATTCAACATTTTATTTCGCTCATTTCGACAGTTAGAGCACCGCAAACATGATTTTCGTCTTGGTAAAATCAGAAATTTTGATTTAGAAGGTGCTTTTACTCTTGAGTTTAGCCCTTAAAACATCATTTTAAGCTCTAAAACGATGCCGTTATTGATTTAAAATGCTTTTTTGCTATCAAATTGCTTCCAGAACGCTTAAAACGCGATATTGATGATTCTGAGATCATTTTTTTTCACTTGTAAAGAAAGTTTTAGGTTTTTCATTCCAGCATGTTATTTCGCTAATTTCGATAGTTAGGGCACCGACACATGATTCCCGACTTGATAAGATCAGAAATTTCAATTTAGAAGGTGTCTTTTAGTCTTGAGATTACCCATCAAAACATCATTTTAAGCTCTAAAACGATGCCGTTATTGATTTAGACAGCTTTCTTGCTATCAAATTGCTTCCAGAACGCTTAAAACGCGATTTTGATGATTCTGAGATCATTTTTTCTCACTTGCAAAGAAACTTTTAGGTTTTTTATTCCAGCACGTTATTTCGCTCATTTCGATAGTTAGAGCACCGCAAACATGATTCCCGACTTGGTAAGACCAGAAATTTCGATTTAGAAGGTGTCTTTTAGTCTTGAGTTTAGCCCTCAAAACATCATTTTAAGCTCTAAAACGATGCGGTTATTGATTTAAACAGCTTTTTTCCTATCAAATTGCTTCCAGAACGCTTAAAACGCGATTTTTATGATTCTGAGATAACTTTTTTACTTGCAAAGAAAGTTTTAAGTTTTTCATTCCAGCATGTTTTTTTCGCTCATTTCGATAGTTAGGGGACCGCAAACATGATTTCCGCCTTGGCAAGATCAGAAATTTTTATTTAGGTGTCTTTTAGTCTTGAGTTTAGCCTTCAAAACATCATTTTAAGCTCTAATACGTTGCCGTTATTGATTTAGACAGCTTTTTTGCGCTCAAATCGCTTCCAGAACGCTTAAAACGCGATTTTGATGATTCTGAGATAATTTTTTTTCACTTGTAAAGCAAGTTTTAGGTTTTTCAATCCAGCATGTTATTTCGCTCATTTCGATAGTTAGGGCACCGCAAACATGACTCCCGACTTGGTAAGATCAAAAATTTCGATTTAGAAGGTGTCTTTTAGTCTTGAGTTTAGCCCTCAAAACATCATTTTAAGCTCTAAAACTATGCCGTTATTGATTTAGACAGCTTTTTTGCTATCAAATTGCTTCCAGAACGTTTAAAGCGCGATTTTGATGATTCTGAGATAACTTTTTGTACTTGCAAAGAAAGTTTTAGGTTTTTCATTCCAGCATGTTTTTTTCGCTCATTTCGACTGTTAGAGCACCGCAAACATGATTTTCGTCTTGGTAAGATCAGAAATTTTTATTTAGAAGGTGTCTTTTAGTCTTGAGTTTAGCCCTCAAAAAATCATTTTAAGCTGTAATACGTTTCCGTTATTGATTTAGACAGCTTTTTCGCTATCAAATTGCTTCCAGAACGCTTAAAACGCGATTTTGATGATTCTGAGATAACTTTTTTTACTTGCAAAGAAAGTTTTAGGTTTTTTATTCCAGCACGTTATTTCGCTTATTTCGATAGTTAGAGCACCGCAAACATGATTCCCGACTTGGTAAGATCAGAAATTTCGATTTAGAAGGTGTCTTTTAGTCTTGAGTTTACCCATCAAAACATCATTTTAAGCTCTAAAACGATGCCGTTATTGATTTAGACAGCTTTCTTGCTATCAAATTGCTTCCAGAACGCTTAAAACGCGATTTTGATGATTCTGAGATCATTTTTTTTCACTTGCAAAGAAAGTTTTAGCTTTTTATTCCAGCACGTTATTTCGCTCATTTCAATAGTTAGAGCACCGCAAACATGATTCCCGACTTGGTAAGACCATAAATTTCGATTTAGAAGGTGTCTTTTAGTCTTGAGTTTAGCCCTCAAAACATCATTTTAAGCTCTAAAACGATGCTGTTATTGATTTAAACAGCTTTTTTGCTATCAAATTGCTTCCAGAACGCTTAAAACGCGATTTTTAGGATTCTGAGATAACTTTTTTTACTTGCAACGAAAGTTTTAGGTTTTTCATTCCAGCATGTTTTTTTCGCCCATTTCGATAGTTAGAGGACCGCAAATATGATTTCCGGCTTGGTAAGATCAGAAATTTCGATTTAGAAGGTTCTGTTAGTCTTGAGTTTAGCCCTCAAAACATCATTTTAAGCTCTAATACGTTGCCGTTATTAATTTAGACAACTTTTTTGCGCTCAAATCGCTTCCAGAACGCTTAAAACGCGATTTTGATGATTCTGAGATCATTTTTTTTCACTTGCAAAGAAAGTTTTAGGTTTTTTATTGCACCACGTTATTTCGCTCATTTCGATAGTTAGAGCACCGCAAACATGATTCCCGACTTGGTAAGACCATAAATTTCGATTTAGAAGGTGTCTTTTAGTCTTGAGTTTAGCCCTCAAAACATCATTTTAAGCTCTAAAACGATGCGGTTATTGATTTAAACAGCTTTTTTGCTATCAAATTGCTTCCAGAACGCTTAAAACGCGATTTTTATGATTCTGAGATAACTTTTTTACTTGCAAAGAAAGTTTTAAGTTTTTCATTCCAGCATGTTTTTTTCGCTCATTTCAATAGTTAGGGGACCGCAAACATGATTTCCGCCTTGGCAAGATCAGAAATTTTTATTTAGGTGTCTTTTAGTCTTGAGTTTAGCCTTCAAAACATCATTTTAAGCTCTAATACGTTGCCGTTTTTGATTTAGACAGCTTTTTTGCGCTCAAATCGCTTCCAGAACGCTTAAAACGCGATTTTGATGATTCTGAGATAATTTTTTTTCACTTGTAAAGCAAGTTTTAGGTTTTTCAATCCAGCATGTTATTTCGCTCATTTCGATAGTTAGGGCACCGCAAACATGACTCCCGACTTGGTAAGATCAAAAATTTCGATTTAGAAGGTGTCTTTTAGTCTTGAGTTTAGCCCTCAAAACATCATTTTAAGCTCTAAAACTATGCCGTTATTGATTTAGACAGCTTTTTTGCTATCAAATTGCTTCCAGAACGCTTAAAACGCGATTTTTAGGATTCTGAGATAACTTTTTTTACTTGCAACGAAAGTTTTAGGTTTTTCATTCCAGCATGTTTTTTTCGCCCATTTCGATAGTTAGAGGACCGCAAATATGATTTCCGGCTTGGTAAGATCAGAAATTTCGATTTAGAAGGTGCTGTTAGTCTTGAGTTTAGCCCTCAAAACATCATTTTAAGCTCTAATACGTTGCCGTTATGGATTTAGACAGCTTTTTCGCTATCAAATTGCTTCCAGAACGCTTAAAACGCGATTTTGATGATTCTGAGATAACTTTTTTTACTTGCAAAGAAAGTTTTAGGTTTTTCATTCCAGCATGTTTTTTTCGCTCATTTCGATAGTTAGAGGACCGCAAACATGATTTCCGGCTTAAAAAGATTAGAAATTTTTATTTAGGTGTCTTTTAGTCTTGAGTTTAGCCCTCAAAACATCATTTTAAGCTCTAATACGTTGCCGTTATTGATTTAGACAGCTTTTTTGCGCTCAAATCGCTTCCAGAACGCTTAAAACGCGCTTTTGATGATTCTGAGATCATTTTTTTCACTTGCAAAGAAAGTTTTAGGTTTTTTATTCCAGCACGTTATTTCGCTCATTTCGATAGTTAGAGCACCGCAAACATGATTCCCGACTTGGTAAGATCAGAAATTTCGATTTAGAAGGTGTCTTTTAGTCTTGAGTTTACCCATCAAAACATCATTTTAAGCTCTAAAACCATGCTGTTATTGATTTAAACAGCTTTTTTGCTATCAAATTGCTTCCAGAACGCTTAAAACGCGATTTTTAGGATTCTGAGATAACTTTTTTTACTTGCAAAAAAAGTTTTAGGTTTTTCATTCCAGCATGTTTTTTTCGCTCATTTCGATAGTTAGAGGACCGCAAACATGATTTCCGGCTTAGCAAGATCAGAAATTTCTATTTAGGTGTCTTTTAGTCTTGAGTTTAGCCCTCAAAACATCATTTTAAGCTCTAATACGTTGCCGTTATTGATTTAGACAGCTTTTTTGCGCTCAAATCGCTTCCAGAACGCTTAAAACGCGATTTTGATGATTCTGAGATCATTTTTTTTCACTTGTAAAGAAAGTTTTAGGTTTTTCATTCCAGCATGTTATTTCGCTCATTTCGATAGTTAGGGCACCGACACATGATTCCCGACTTGGTAAGATCAGAAATTTCAATTTAGAAGGTGTCTTTTAATCTTGAGTTTACCCATCAAAACATCATTTTAAGCTCTAAAACGATGCCGTTATTGATTTAGACAGCTTTCTTGCTATCAAATTGCTTCCAGAACGCTTAAAACGCGATTTTGATGATTCTGAGATCATTTTTTCTCACTTGCAAAGAAACTTTTAGGTTTTTTATTCCAGCACGTTATTTCGCTCATTTCGATAGTTAGAGCACCGCAAACATGATTCCCGACTTGGTAATACCAGAAATTTCGATTTAGAAGGTGTCTTTTAGTCTTGAGTTTAGCCCTCAAAACATCATTTTAAGCTCTAAAACGATGCTGTTATTGATTTAAACAGCTTTTTTGCTATCAAATTGCTTCCAGAACGCTTAAAACGCGTTTTTTATGATTCTGAGATAACTTTTTTTACTTGCAAAGAAAGTTTTAGGTTTTTCATTCCAGCATGTTTTTTTCGCTCATTTCGATAGTTAGGGGACCGCAAACATGATTTCCGCCTTGGCAAGATCAGAAATTTTTATTTAGGTGTCTTTTAGTCTTGAGTTTAGCCCTCAAAACATCATTTTAAGCTCTAATACGTTGCCGTTATTGATTTAGACAGCTTTTTTGCGCTCAAATCGCTTCCAGAACGCTTAAAACGCGATTTTGATGATTCTGAGATAATTTTTTTTCACTTGTAAAGAAAGTTTTAGGTTTTTCAATCCAGCATGTTATTTCGCTCATTTCGATAGTTAGGGCACCGACACATGTTTCCCGACTTGGTAAGATCAGAAATTTCAATTTAGAAGGTGTCTTTTAGTCTTGAGTTTACCCATCAAAACATCATTTTAAGCTCTAAAACGATGCCGTTATTGACTTAGACAGCTTTCTTGCTATCAAATTGCTTCCAGAACGCTTAAAACGCGATTTTGATGATTCTGAGATCATTTTTTTCACTTGCAAAGAAAGTTTTAGGTTTTTTATTCCAGCACGTTATTTCGCTCATTTCGATAGTTAGAGCACCGCAAACATGATTCCCGACTTGGTAAGATCAGAAATTTCGATTTAGAAGGTGTCTTTTAGTCTTGAGGTTAGCCCTCAAAACATCATTTTAAGCTCTAATACGTTGCCGTTATTGATTTAGACAGCTTTTTTGCGCTCAAATCGCTTCCAGAACGCTTAAAACGCGATTTTGATGATTCTGAGATCATTTTTTTTCACTTGTAAAGAAAGTTTTAGGTTTTTCATTCCAGCATGTTATTTCGCTAATTTCGATAGTTAGGGCACCGACACATGTTTCCCGACTTGGTAAGATCAGAAATTTCAATTTAGAAGGTGTCTTTTAGTCTTGAGTTTACCCATCAAAACATCATTTTAAGCTCTAAAACGATGCCGTTATTGACTTAGACAGCTTTCTTGCTATCAAATTGCTTCCAGAACGCTTAAAACGCGATTTTGATGATTCTGAGATCATTTTTTTCACTTGCAAAGAAAGTTTTAGGTTTTTTATTCCAGCACGTTATTTCGCTCATTTCGATAGTTAGAGCACCGCAAACATGATTCCCGACTTGGTAAGATCAGAAATTTCGATTTAGAAGGTGTCTTTTAGTCTTGAGGTTAGCCCTCAAAACATCATTTTAAGCTCTAATACGTTGCCGTTATTGATTTAGACAGCTTTTTTGCGCTCAAATCGCTTCCAGAACGCTTAAAACGCGATTTTGATGATTCTGAGATCATTTTTTTTCACTTGTAAAGAAAGTTTTAGGTTTTTCATTCCAGCATGTTATTTCGCTAATTTCGATAGTTAGGGCACCGACACATGTTTCCCGACTTGGTAAGATCAGAAATTTCAATTTAGAAGGTGTCTTTTAGTCTTGAGTTTACCCATCAAAACATCATTTTAAGCTCTAAAACGATGCCGTTATTGACTTAGACAGCTTTCTTGCTATCAAATTGCTTCCAGAACGCTTAAAACGCGATTTTGATGATTCTGAGATCATTTTTTCTCACTTGCAAAGAAACTTTTAGGTTTTTTATTCCAGCACGTTATTTCGCTCATTTCGATAGTTAGAGCACCGCAAACATGATTCCCGACTTGGTAAGACCAGAAATTTCGATTTAGAAGGTGTCTTTTAGTCTTGAGTTTAGCCCTCAAAACATCATTTTAAGCTCTAAAACGATGCTGTTATTGATTTAAACAGCTTTTTTGCTATCAAATTGCTTCCAGAACGCTTAAAACGCGATTTTTATGATTCTGAGATAACTTTTTTACTTGCAAAGAAAGTTTTAAGTTTTTCACTCCAGCATGTTTTTTTCGCTCATTTCGATAGTTAGGGGACCGCAAACATGAATTCCGCCTTGGCAAGATCAGAAATTTTTATTTAGGTGTCTTTTAGTCTTGAGTTTAGCCCTCAAAACATCATTTTAAGCTCTAATACGTTGCCGTTATTGATTTAGACAGCTTTTTTGCGCTCAAATCGCTTCCAGAACGCTTAAAACGCGATTTTGATGATTCTGAGATAATTTTTTTTCACTTGTAAAGCAAGTTTTAGGTTTTTCAATCCAGCATGTTATTTCGCTCATTTCGATAGTTAGGGCACCGCAAACATGACTCCCGACTTGGTAAGATCAAAAATTTCGATTTAGAAGGTGTCTTTTAGTCTTGAGTTTAGCCCTCAAAACATCATTTTAAGCTCTAAAACTATGCCGTTATTGATTTAGACAGCTTTTTTGCTATCAAATTGCTTCCAGAACGTTTAAAGCGCGATTTTGATGATTCTGAGATAACTTTTTGTACTTGCAAAGAAAGTTTTAGGTTTTTCATTCCAGCATGTTTTTTTCGCTCATTTCGACTGTTAGAGCACCGCAAACATGATTTTCGTCTTGGTAAGATCAGAAATTTTTATTTAGAAGGTGTCTTTTAGTCTTGAGTTTAGCCCTCAAAAAATCATTTTAAGCTCTAATACGTTTCCGTTATTGATTTAGACAGCTTTTTCGCTATCAAATTGCTTCCAGAACGCTTAAAACGCGATTTTGATGATTCTGAGATAACTTTTTTTACTTGCAAAGAAAGTTTTAAGTTTTTTATTCCAGCACGTTATTTCGCTTATTTCGATAGTTAGAGCACCGCAAACATGATTCCCGACTTGGTAAGATCAGAAATTTCGATTTAGAAGGTGTCTTTTAGTCTTGAGTTTACCCATCAAAACATCATTTTAAGCTCTAAAACGATGCCGTTATTGATTTAGACAGCTTTCTTGCTATCAAACTGCTTCCAGAACGCTTAAAACGCGATTTTGATGATTCTGAGATCATTTTTTTTCACTTGCAAAGAAAGTTTTAGGTTTTTTATTCCAGCACGTTATTTCGCTCATTTCAATAGTTAGAGCACCGCAAACATGATTCCCGACTTGGTAAGACCAGAAATTTCGATTTAGAAGGTGTCTTTTAGTCTTGAGTTTAGCCCTCAAAACATCATTTTAAGCTCTAAAACGATGCTGTTATTGATTTAAACAGCTTTTTTGCTATCAAATTGCTTCCAGAACGCTTAAAACGCGATTTTTAGGATTCTGAGATAACTTTTTTTACTTGCAACGAAAGTTTTAGGTTTTTCATTCCAGCATGTTTTTTTCGCTCATTTCGATAGTTAGAGGACCGCAAATATGATTTCCGGCTTGGTAAGATCAGAAATTTCGATTTAGAAGGTGCTTTTAGTCTTGAGTTTAGCCCTCAAAACATCATTTTAAGCTCTAATACGTTGCCGTTATTAATTTAGACAACTTTTTTGCGCTCAAATCGCTTCCAGAACGCTTAAAACGCGATTTTGATGATTCTGAGATCATTTTTTTTCACTTGCAAAGAAAGTTTTAGGTTTTTTATTCCACCACGTTATTTCGCTCATTTCGATAGTTAGAGCACCGCAAACATGATTCCCGACTTGGTAAGACCAGAAATTTCGATTTAGAAGGTGTCTTTTAGTCTTGAGTTTAGCCCTCAAAACATCATTTTAAGCTCTAAAACGATGCCGTTATTGATTTAGACAGCTTTTTTGCTATCAAATTGCTTCCAGAACGCTTAAAGCGCGATTTCGATGATTCTGAGATCATTTTTTTTCACTTGTAAAGAAAGTTTTAGGTTTTTCATTCCAGCATGTTGTTTCGCTCATTTCGATAGTTAGGGCACCGCAAACATGATTCCCGACTTGGTAAGATCAAAAAATTCGATTTAGAAGGTGTCTTTTAGTCTTGAGTTTAGCCCTCAAAACATCATTTTAAGCTCTAAAACGTTGCCGTTATTGATTTAGACAGCTTTTTCGCTATCAAATTGCTTCCAGAACGCTTAAAACGCGATTTTGATGATTCTGAGATAACTTTTTTTACTTGCCAAGAAAGTTTTAGGTTTTTCATTCCAGCATGCTTTTTTCGCTCATTTGGATAGTTAGAGGACCGCAAACATTATTTCCGACTTGGTAAGATCAGAAATTTTTATTTAGAAGGTGTCTTTTAGTCTTGAGTTTAGCCCTCAAAACATCATTTTAACCTCTAAAACGTTGCCGTTATTGATTTAGACAACTTTTTTGCGCTCAAATCGCTTCCAGAACGCTTAAAACGCGATTTTGATGATTCTGAGATCATTTTTTTTCACTTGTAAAGAAAGTTTTAGGTTTTTCATTCCAGCATGTTATTTCGCTAATTTCGATAGTTAGGGCACCGACACATGTTTCCCGACTTGGTAAGATCAGAAATTTCAATTTAGAAGGTGTCTTTTAGTCTTGAGTTTACCCATCAAAACATCATTTTAAGCTCTAAAACGATGCTGTTATTGATTTAAACAGCTTTTTTGCTATCAAATTGCTTCCAGAACGCTTAAAACGCGATTTTTAGGATTCTGAGATAACTTTTTTTACTTGCCAAGAAAGTTTTAGGTTTTTCATTCCAGCATGCTTTTTTCGCTCATTTGGATAGTTAGAGGACCGCAAACATTATTTCCGACTTGGTAAGATCAGAAATTTTTATTTAGAAGGTGTCTTTTAGTCTTGAGTTTAGCCCTCAAAACATCATTTTAACCTCTAAAACGTTGCCGTTATTGATTTAGACAACTTTTTTGCGCTCAAATCGCTTCCAGAACGCTTAAAACGCGATTTTGATGATTCTGAGATCATTTTTTTTCACTTGCAAAGAAAGTTTTAGGTTTTTTATTCCAGCACGTTTTTTCGCTCATTTCGATAGTTAGAGCACCGCAAACATGATTCCCGACTTGGTAAGACCAGAAATTTCGATTTAGAAGGTGTCTTTTAGTCTTGAGTTTAGCCCTCAAAACATCATTTTAAGCTCTAAAACGATGCTGTTATTGATTTAAACAGCTTTTTTGCTATCAAATTGCTTCCAGAACGCTTAAAACGCGATTTTTAGGATTCTGAGATAACTTTTTTTACTTGCAACGAAAGTTTTAGCTTTTTCATTCCAGCATGTTTTTTTCGCTCATTTCGATAGTTAGAGGACCGCAAATATGATTTCCGGCTTGGTAAGATCAGAAATTTCGATTTAGAAGGTGCTTTTAGTCTTGAGTTTAGCCCTCAAAACATCATTTTAAACTCTAATACGTTGCCGTTATTAATTTAGACAACTTTTTTGCGCTCAAATCGCTTCCAGAACGCTTAAAACGCGATTTTGATGATTCTGAGATCATTTTTTTTCACTTGCAAAGAAAGTTTTAGGTTTTTTATTCCACCACGTTATTTCGCTCATTTCGATAGTTAGAGCACCGCAAACATGATTCCCGACTTGGTAAGATCAGAAATTTCTATTTAGAAGGTGTCTTTTAGTCTTGAGTTTAGCCCTGAAAAGATCATTTTAAGCTCTAAAACGTTGCCGTTATTGATTTAGACAAATTTTTTGCGCTCAAATCGCTTCCAGAACGCTTAAAACGCGATTTTTATGATTCTGAGATCATTTTTTTTCACTTGTAAAGAAAGTTTTAGGTTTTTCATTCCAGCATGTTGTTTCGCTCATATCGATAGTTAGAGCACCGCAAACATGATTCCCGACTTGGTAAGATCAGAAATTTCGATTTAGAAGGTGTCTTTTAGTCTTGAGTTTACCCATCAAAACATCATTTTAAACCTTAAAACGATGCCGTTATTGATTTAGACAGCTTTTTCGCTATCAAATTGCTTCCAGAACGCTTAAAACGCGATTTTTATGATTCTGAGATAACTTTTTTTACTTGCAAAGAAAGTTTTAGGTTTTTCATTCCAGCATGTTTTTTTCGCTCATTTCGATAGTTAGAGGACGGCAAACATGATTTCCGACTTGGCAAGATCAAAAATTTTTATTTAGAAGGTGTCTTTTAGTCTTGAGTTTAGCCTTCAAAAGATCCTTTTAAGCTCTAAAACGTTGCCGTTATTGATTTAGACAACTTTTTTGCGCTCAAATCACTTCCAGAACGCTTAAAATGCGATTTTGATGATTCTGAGATCATTTTTTTTCACTTGCAAAGAAAGTTTTAGGTTTTTCATTCCAGCATGTTTTTTTCGCTCATTTTGATAGTTAGAGGACCGCAAAACTGATTTCCGACTTGGTAAGATCTGAAATTTTTATTTAGAAGGTGTTTTTTATTCTTGAGTTTAGCCCTGAAAACATCATTTTAAGCTCTAAAACGTTGCCGTTATTGATTTAGACAAATTTTTTGCGCTCAAATCGCTTCCAGAACGCTTAAAAAGCGATTTTGATGATTCCGAGATCACTTTTTTTCACTTGCAAAGAATGTTTTAGCTTTTTCATTCAACATTTTATTTCGCTCATTTCGACAGTTAGAGCACTGCAAACATGATTTTCGTCTTGGTAAGATCAGAAATTTTGATTTAGAAGGTGCTTTTAGTCTTGAATTTAGCCCTCAAAACATCATTTTAAGCTGTAAAACGATGCTGTTATTGATTTAAACAGCTTTTTGCGCTCAAATCGCTTCCAGAACGCTTAAAACGCGATTTTGATGATTCTGAGATCATTTTTTGTCACTTGCAAAGAAAGTTTTAGGTCTTTTATTCCAGCACGTTATTTCACTCATTTCGATAGTTAGAGCACCGCAAACATGATTCCCGACTTGGTAAGTTCAGAATTTTCGATTTAGAAGGTGTCTTTTAGTCTTGAGTTTAGCCCTGAAAACATCATTTTAAGCTCTAAAACGTTGCCGTAATTGATTTAAACAAATTTTTTGCGCTCAAATCGCTTCCAGAACGCTTAAAAAGCGATTTTGATGATTCTGAGATCACTTTTTTTCACTTGCAAAGAATGTTTTAGCTTTTTCATTCAACATTTTATTTCGTTCATTTCGACAGTTAGAGCACCGCAAACATGATTTTCGTTATGGTAAGATCAGAAATTTTGATTTAGAAGGTGCTTTTAGTCTTGAGTTTAGCACTCAAAACATCATTTTAAGCTCTAAAACGATGCTGTTACTGATTTAAACAGCTTTTTTGCGCTCATATCGCTCCCAGAACGCTTAAAACGCGATTTTGATGATTCTGAGATCATTTTTTCTCACTTGCAAAGAAACTTTTAGGTTTTTTATTCCAGCACGTTATTTCGCTCATTTCGATAGTTAGAGCACCGCAAACATGATTTTCGTTATGGTAAGATCAAAAATTTCGATTTAGAAGGTGTCTTTTAGTCTTGAGTTTAGCCCTCAAAACATCATTTTAAGCTCTAAAACTATGCCGTTATTAATTTAGACAGCTTTTTTGCTATCAAATTGCTTCCAGAACGCTTAAAGCGCGATTTTGATGATTCTGAGATAACTTTCTGTACTTGCAAAGAAAGTTTTAGGTTTTTCATTCCAGCATGTTTTTTTCGCTCATTTCGACTGTTAGAGCACCGCAAACATGATTTTCGTCTTGGTAAGATCAGAAATTTTTATTTAGAAGGTGTCTTTTAGTCTTGAGTTTAGCCCTCAAAAAATCATTTTAAGCTCTAATACGTTTCCGTTATTGATTTAGACAGCTTTTTTGCGCTCAAATCGCTTCCAGAACGCTTAAAACGCGATTTTTGATGATTCACAGATCATTTTTTTTCACTTGCAAAGAGAGTTTTAGGTTTTTTATTCCAGCACGTTATTTCGCTTATTTCGATAGTTAGACTCAGTGAACTTAAGTCCTGGCTTTAAAAACGAATTTTACCCCCTGCAACGTGGGTTCCGAAGTTTCGTGAATTCGCGTGGATTTCACGTGGATTTCGCGTGGATACTAACAAGTGTTAGCTACGAGCAACTAGTGAACTAGGTCACACAGTAGAACAGTTTTTACTTTAATAAGACAAAGGTAAAGTGGAGTTAAAAGAGTCATCTACACGTTAAATGAATTATATTTAACGTTTTGAACAATATTTGCAGATATACAAAAGCAATTTTATTGCCTTCCTTGTTTACATTTATACATGACAAAACTTGAATTTTGCTTGTATATTTTTCTCACATGAAACAAAAGAAGTTGAAAAGATTATATTTTAACTTTTAAAAACGAACTTTAAAAGCAAAATCGATAAAATTTTGCCGTTTTCGCCAAGATTTTTTGCTTGACTAACTGTTTCCATGGAAACAAGAAAATTCAAAATTCAAAATGGCGGAAAAACTAATGACTTAAAAGCTAAATTAATTCTTTTATCGTAGTGAATTTAGCCCTGCATGCGGTCCTTTTTTTGGGGAAAAATGTTTATGCAGTAACAAAGTTGTTGCTAGATGGCACAAGAAGTGTGTTATGTCACCTCATCTGGGAAAAAATGAGTAAAATAATTGCCATACAGCCATAAAGCTGTCAAAAGTCAGAAAAAAATTGCCTCGGGAGACGACCCTGTATCAAATACCAGCTCTCAGTGACTATGAAAATAAGTTCGTTTCCCACCCATTTTGGGGGAACTAACCGGAATGTGTGTAATCTGTGCCGAAAACATAAAAAAAATTGAAGTAGAAATGAAAAAATACATCAATTTTTAAAACAATTCTTTCTTTGTCCTAAACTATACATTCAGGACACACATTCCAGTTAGACTGATAAACTTGAATATACGTGCTTTCTAAAGCATACAATTTCTAATGCTAACATTATTCCCAGACCCATCTCCCAAGTCCGCAAAGATAAGTAACACAATATCAAGGATGTTATGGTCACGTGACCGTTTCCATAGCAACAAAATGCTGCAGTTTGTTAACACTAGGCCTAACTATTATTGTAGCAAGTTTGGTGGAGGTTGCTTTAGTATATGATGAGTAATTGCCATTTATGTCATATTTTGCTAAAATGAGCTGGAGCCATGACTTAAGTGCACTGAGGAGCACCGCAAACATGATTCCCGACTTGGTAAGACCAGAAATTTCTATTTAGAAGGTGTCTTTTAGTCTTGAGTTTAGCCCTCAAAACATCATTTTAAGCTCTAAAACGATGCTGTTATTGATTTAAACAGCTTTTTTGCAATCAAATTGCTTCCAGAACGCTTAAAACGCGATTTTTAGGATTCTGAGATAACTTTTTTTAGTTGCAATGAAAGTTTTAGGTTTTTCATTCCAGCATGTTTTTTTCGCTCATTTCGATAGTTAGAGGACCGCAAACATGATTTCCGGCTTGGCAAGACTAGAAATTTTTATTTAGGTGTCTTTTAGTCTTGAGTTTAGCCCTCAAAACATCATTTTAAGCTCTAATACGTTGCCGTTATTGATTTAGACAGCTTTTTTGCGCTCAAATCGCTTCCAGAACGCTTAAAACGCGCTTTTGATGATTCTGAGATCATTTTTTTCACCTGCAAAGAAAGTTTTAGGTTTTTTATTCCAGCACGTTATTTCGCTCATTTCGATAGTTAGAGCACCGCAAACATGTTTCCCGACTTGGTAAGATCAGAAATTTCGATTTAGAAGGTGTCTTTTAGTCTTGAGGTTAGCCCTCAAAACATCATTTTAAGCTCTAAAACGATGCCGTTATTGATTTAGACAGCTTTCTTGCTATCAAATTGCTTCCAGAACGCTTAAAACGCGATTTTGATGATTCTGAGATCATTTTTTCTCACTTGCAAAGAAACTTTTAGGTTTTTTATTCCAGCACGTTATTTCGCTCATTTCGATAGTTAGAGCACCGCAAACATGATTCCCGACTTGGTAAGACCAGAAATTTCGATTTAGAAGGTGTCTTTTAGTCTTGAGTTTAGCCCTCAAAACATCATTTTAAGCTCTAAAACGATGCTGTTATTGATTTAAACAGCTTTTTTGCTATCAAATTGCTTCCAGAACGCTTAAAACGAGATTTTTATGATTCTGAGATAACTTTTTTTACTTGCAAAGAAAGTTTTAGGTTTTTCATTCCAGCATGTTTTTTTCGCTCATTTCGATAGTTAGGGGACCGCAAACATGATTTCCGCCTTGGCAAGATCAGAAATTTTTATTTAGGTGTCTTTTAGTCTTGAGTTTAGCCCTCAAAACATCATTTTAAGCTCTAATACGTTGCCGTTATTGATTTAGACAGCTTTTTTGCGCTCAAATCGCTTCCAGAACGCTTAAAACGCGATTTTGATGATTCTGAGATAATTTTTTTTCACTTGTAAAGCAAGTTTTAGGTTTTTCAATCCAGCATGTTATTTCGCTCATTTCGATAGTTAGGGCACCGCAAACATGACTCCCGACTTGGTAAGATCAAAAATTTCGATTTAGAAGGTGTCTTTTAGTCTTGAGTTTAGCCTTCAAAACATCATTTTAAGCTCTAAAACTATGCCGTTATTGATTTAGACAGCTTTTTTGCTATCAAATTGCTTCCAGAACGCTTAAAGCGCGATTTTGATGATTCTGAGATAACTTTTTGTACTTGCAAAGAAAGTTTTAGGTTTTTCATTCCAGCATGTTTTTTTCGCTCATTTCGACTGTTAGAGCACCGCAAACATGATTTTCGTCTTGGTAAGATCAGAAATTTTTATTTAGAAGGTGTCTTTTAGTCTTGAGTTTAGCCCTCAAAAAATCATTTTAAGCTCTAATACGTTTCCATTATTGATTTAGACAGCTTTTTCGCTATCAATTTGCTTCCAGAACGCTTAAAACGCGATTTTGATGATTCTGAGATAACTTTTTTTACTTGCAAAGAAAGTTTTAGGTTTTTTATTCCAGCACGTTATTTCGCTTATTTCGATAGTTAGAGCACCGCAAACATGATTCCCGACTTGGTAAGATCAGAAATTTCGATTTAGAAGGTGTCTTTTAGTCTTGAGTTTACCCATCAAAACATCATTTTAAGCTCTAAAACGATTCCGTTATTGATTTAGACAGCTTTCTTGCTATCAAATTGCTTCCAGAACGCTTAAAACGCGATTTTGATGATTCTGAGATCATTTTTTTTCACTTGCAAAGAAAGTTTTAGGTTTTTTATTCCAGCACGTTATTTCGCTCATTTCAATAGTTAGAGCACCGCAAACATGATTCCCGACTTGGTAAGACCAGAAATTTCGATTTAGAAGGTGTCTTTTAGTCTTGAGTTTAGCCCTCAAAACATCATTTTAAGCTCTAAGACTATGCCGTTATTGATTTAGACAGCTTTTTTGCTATCAAATTGCTTCCAGAACGTTTAAAGCGCGATTTTGATGATTCTGAGATAACTTTTTGTACTTGCAAAGAAAGTTTTAGGTTTTTCATTCCAGCATGTTTTTTTCGCTCATTTCGATAGTTAGAGGACCGCAAATATGATTTCCGGCTTGGTAAGATCAGAAATTTCGATTTAGAAGGTGCTTTTAGTCTTGAGTTTAGCCCTCAAAACATCATTTTAAGCTCTAATACGTTGCCGTTATTAATTTAGACAACTTTTTTGCGCTCAAATCGCTTCCAGAACGCTTAAAACGCGATTTTGATGATTCTGAGATCATTTTTTTTCACTTGCAAAGAAAGTTTTAGGTTTTTTATTTCACCACGTTATTTCGCTCATTTCGATAGTTAGAGCACAGCAAACATGATTCCCGACTTGGTAAGACCAGAAATTTCGATTTAGAAGGTGTCTTTTAGTCTTGAGTTTAGCCCTCAAAACATCATTTTAAGCTCTAAAACGATGCCGTTATTGATTTAGACAGCTTTTTTGCTATCAAATTGCTTCCAGAACGCTTAAAGCGCGATTTCGATGATTCTGAGATCATTTTTTTTCACTTGTAAAGAAAGTTTTAGGTTTTTCATTCCAGCATGTTGTTTCGCTCATTTCGATAGTTGGGGCACCGCAAACATGATTCCCGACTTGGTAAGATCAAAAAATTTGATTTAGAAGGTGTCTTTTAGTCTTGAGTTTAGCCCTCAAAACATCATTTTAAGCTCTAAAACAATGCCGTTATTGATTTAGACAGCTTTTTCGCTATCAAATTGCTTCCAGAACGCTTAAAACGCGATTTTGATGATTCTGAGATAACTTTTTTTACTTGCAAAGAAAGTTTTAGGTTTTTCATTCCAGCATGCTTTTTTCGCTCATTTGGATAGTTAAAGGACCGCAAACATTATTTCCGACTTGGTAAGATCAGAAATTTTTATTTAGAAGGTGTCTTTTAGTCTTGAGTTTAGCTCTCAAAACATCATTTTAAGCTCTAAAACAATGCCGTTATTGATTTAGACAGCTTTTTCGCTATCAAATTGCTTCCAGAACGCTTAAAACGCGATTTTGATGATTCTGAGATAACTTTTTTTACTTGCAAAGAAAGTTTTAGGTTTTTCATTCCAGCATGCTTTTTTCGCTCATTTGGATAGTTAAAGGACCGCAAACATTATTTCCGACTTGGTAAGATCAGAAATTTTTATTTAGAAGGTGTCTTTTAGTCTTGAGTTTAGCCCTCAAAACATCATTTTAACCTCTAAAACGTTGCCGTTATTGATTTAGACAACTTTTTTGCGCTCAAATCGCTTCCAGAACGCTTAAAACGCGATTTTGATGATTCTGAGATCATTTTTTTCACTTGCAAAGAAAGTTTTAGGTTTTTTATTCCACCACGTTATTTCGCTCATTTCGATAGTTAGAGCACCGCAAACATGATTCCCGACTTGGTAAGACCAGAAATTACGATTTAGAAGGTGTCTTTTAGTCTTGAGTTTAGCCCTCAAAACATCATTTTAAGCTCTAAAACGATGCCGTTATTGATTTAGACAGCTTTTTTGCTATCAAATTGCTTCCAGAACGCTTAAAGCGCGATTTCTATGATTCTGAGATCATTTTTTTTCACTTGTAAAGAAAGTTTTAGGTTTTTCATTCCAGCATGTTGTTTCGCTCATTTCGATAGTTAGGGCACCGCAAACATGATTCCCGACTTGGTAAGATCAAAAAATTCGATTTAGAAGGTGTCTTTTAGTCTTGAGTTTAGCCCTCAAAACATCATTTTAAGCTCTAAAACGTTGCCGTTATGGATTTAGACAGCTTTTTCGCTGTCAAATTGCTTCCAGAACGCTTAAAACGCGATTTTGATGATTCTGAGATAACTTTTTTTACTTGCAAAGAAAGTTTTAGGTTTTTCATTCCAGCATGCTTTTTTCGCTCATTTGGATAGTTAGAGGACCGCAAACATTATTTCCGACTTGGTAAGATCAGAAATTTTTATTTAGAAGGTGTCTTTTAGTCTTGAGTTTAGCCTTCAAAAGATCCTTTTAAGCTCTAAAACGTTGCCGTTATTGATTTAGACAGCTTTTTTGCGCTCAAATCGCTTCCAGAACGCTTAAAACGCGCTTTTGATGATTCTGAGATCATTTTTTTCACCTGCAAAGAAAGTTTTAGGTTTTTTATTCCAGCACGTTATTTCGCTCATTTCGATAGTTAGAGCACCGCAAACATGTTTCCCGACTTGGTAAGATCAGAAATTTCGATTTAGAAGGTGTCTTTTAGTCTTGAGGTTAGCCCTCAAAACATCATTTTAAGCTCTAAAACGATGCCGTTATTGATTTAGACAGCTTTCTTGCTATCAAATTGCTTCCAGAACGCTTAAAACGCGATTTTGATGATTCTGAGATCATTTTTTCTCACTTGCAAAGAAACTTTTAGGTTTTTTATTCCAGCACGTTATTTCGCTCATTTCGATAGTTAGAGCACCGCAAACATGATTCCCGACTTGGTAAGACCAGAAATTTCGATTTAGAAGGTGTCTTTTAGTCTTGAGTTTAGCCCTCAAAACATCATTTTAAGCTCTAAAACGATGCTGTTATTGATTTAAACAGCTTTTTTGCTATCAAATTGCTTCCAGAACGCTTAAAACGAGATTTTTATGATTCTGAGATAACTTTTTTTACTTGCAAAGAAAGTTTTAGGTTTTTCATTCCAGCATGTTTTTTTCGCTCATTTCGATAGTTAGGGGACCGCAAACATGATTTCCGCCTTGGCAAGATCAGAAATTTTTATTTAGGTGTCTTTTAGTCTTGAGTTTAGCCCTCAAAACATCATTTTAAGCTCTAATACGTTGCCGTTATTGATTTAGACAGCTTTTTTGCGCTCAAATCGCTTCCAGAACGCTTAAAACGCGATTTTGATGATTCTGAGATAATTTTTTTTCACTTGTAAAGCAAGTTTTAGGTTTTTCAATCCAGCATGTTATTTCGCTCATTTCGATAGTTAGGGCACCGCAAACATGACTCCCGACTTGGTAAGATCAAAAATTTCGATTTAGAAGGTGTCTTTTAGTCTTGAGTTTAGCCTTCAAAACATCATTTTAAGCTCTAAAACTATGCCGTTATTGATTTAGACAGCTTTTTTGCTATCAAATTGCTTCCAGAACGCTTAAAGCGCGATTTTGATGATTCTGAGATAACTTTTTGTACTTGCAAAGAAAGTTTTAGGTTTTTCATTCCAGCATGTTTTTTTCGCTCATTTCGACTGTTAGAGCACCGCAAACATGATTTTCGTCTTGGTAAGATCAGAAATTTTTATTTAGAAGGTGTCTTTTAGTCTTGAGTTTAGCCCTCAAAAAATCATTTTAAGCTCTAATACGTTTCCATTATTGATTTAGACAGCTTTTTCGCTATCAATTTGCTTCCAGAACGCTTAAAACGCGATTTTGATGATTCTGAGATAACTTTTTTTACTTGCAAAGAAAGTTTTAGGTTTTTTATTCCAGCACGTTATTTCGCTTATTTCGATAGTTAGAGCACCGCAAACATGATTCCCGACTTGGTAAGATCAGAAATTTCGATTTAGAAGGTGTCTTTTAGTCTTGAGTTTACCCATCAAAACATCATTTTAAGCTCTAAAACGATTCCGTTATTGATTTAGACAGCTTTCTTGCTATCAAATTGCTTCCAGAACGCTTAAAACGCGATTTTGATGATTCTGAGATCATTTTTTTTCACTTGCAAAGAAAGTTTTAGGTTTTTTATTCCAGCACGTTATTTCGCTCATTTCAATAGTTAGAGCACCGCAAACATGATTCCCGACTTGGTAAGACCAGAAATTTCGATTTAGAAGGTGTCTTTTAGTCTTGAGTTTAGCCCTCAAAACATCATTTTAAGCTCTAAGACTATGCCGTTATTGATTTAGACAGCTTTTTTGCTATCAAATTGCTTCCAGAACGTTTAAAGCGCGATTTTGATGATTCTGAGATAACTTTTTGTACTTGCAAAGAAAGTTTTAGGTTTTTCATTCCAGCATGTTTTTTTCGCTCATTTCGATAGTTAGAGGACCGCAAATATGATTTCCGGCTTGGTAAGATCAGAAATTTCGATTTAGAAGGTGCTTTTAGTCTTGAGTTTAGCCCTCAAAACATCATTTTAAGCTCTAATACGTTGCCGTTATTAATTTAGACAACTTTTTTGCGCTCAAATCGCTTCCAGAACGCTTAAAACGCGATTTTGATGATTCTGAGATCATTTTTTTTCACTTGCAAAGAAAGTTTTAGGTTTTTTATTTCACCACGTTATTTCGCTCATTTCGATAGTTAGAGCACAGCAAACATGATTCCCGACTTGGTAAGACCAGAAATTTCGATTTAGAAGGTGTCTTTTAGTCTTGAGTTTAGCCCTCAAAACATCATTTTAAGCTCTAAAACGATGCCGTTATTGATTTAGACAGCTTTTTTGCTATCAAATTGCTTCCAGAACGCTTAAAGCGCGATTTCGATGATTCTGAGATCATTTTTTTTCACTTGTAAAGAAAGTTTTAGGTTTTTCATTCCAGCATGTTGTTTCGCTCATTTCGATAGTTGGGGCACCGCAAACATGATTCCCGACTTGGTAAGATCAAAAAATTTGATTTAGAAGGTGTCTTTTAGTCTTGAGTTTAGCCCTCAAAACATCATTTTAAGCTCTAAAACAATGCCGTTATTGATTTAGACAGCTTTTTCGCTATCAAATTGCTTCCAGAACGCTTAAAACGCGATTTTGATGATTCTGAGATAACTTTTTTTACTTGCAAAGAAAGTTTTAGGTTTTTCATTCCAGCATGCTTTTTTCGCTCATTTGGATAGTTAAAGGACCGCAAACATTATTTCCGACTTGGTAAGATCAGAAATTTTTATTTAGAAGGTGTCTTTTAGTCTTGAGTTTAGCTCTCAAAACATCATTTTAAGCTCTAAAACAATGCCGTTATTGATTTAGACAGCTTTTTCGCTATCAAATTGCTTCCAGAACGCTTAAAACGCGATTTTGATGATTCTGAGATAACTTTTTTTACTTGCAAAGAAAGTTTTAGGTTTTTCATTCCAGCATGCTTTTTTCGCTCATTTGGATAGTTAAAGGACCGCAAACATTATTTCCGACTTGGTAAGATCAGAAATTTTTATTTAGAAGGTGTCTTTTAGTCTTGAGTTTAGCCCTCAAAACATCATTTTAACCTCTAAAACGTTGCCGTTATTGATTTAGACAACTTTTTTGCGCTCAAATCGCTTCCAGAACGCTTAAAACGCGATTTTGATGATTCTGAGATCATTTTTTTCACTTGCAAAGAAAGTTTTAGGTTTTTTATTCCACCACGTTATTTCGCTCATTTCGATAGTTAGAGCACCGCAAACATGATTCCCGACTTGGTAAGACCAGAAATTACGATTTAGAAGGTGTCTTTTAGTCTTGAGTTTAGCCCTCAAAACATCATTTTAAGCTCTAAAACGATGCCGTTATTGATTTAGACAGCTTTTTTGCTATCAAATTGCTTCCAGAACGCTTAAAGCGCGATTTCTATGATTCTGAGATCATTTTTTTTCACTTGTAAAGAAAGTTTTAGGTTTTTCATTCCAGCATGTTGTTTCGCTCATTTCGATAGTTAGGGCACCGCAAACATGATTCCCGACTTGGTAAGATCAAAAAATTCGATTTAGAAGGTGTCTTTTAGTCTTGAGTTTAGCCCTCAAAACATCATTTTAAGCTCTAAAACGTTGCCGTTATGGATTTAGACAGCTTTTTCGCTGTCAAATTGCTTCCAGAACGCTTAAAACGCGATTTTGATGATTCTGAGATAACTTTTTTTACTTGCAAAGAAAGTTTTAGGTTTTTCATTCCAGCATGCTTTTTTCGCTCATTTGGATAGTTAGAGGACCGCAAACATTATTTCCGACTTGGTAAGATCAGAAATTTTTATTTAGAAGGTGTCTTTTAGTCTTGAGTTTAGCCTTCAAAAGATCCTTTTAAGCTCTAAAACGTTGCCGTTATTGATTTAGACAACTTTTTTGCGCTCAAATCACTTCCAGAACGCTTAAAATGCGATTTTGATGATTCTGAGATCATTTTTTTTCACTTGCAAAGAAAGTTTTAGGTTTTTCATTCCAGCATGCTTTTTTCGCTCATTTGGATAGTTAGAGGACCGCAAACATTATTTCCGACTTGGTAAGATCAGAAATTTTTATTTAGAAGGTGTCTTTTAGTCTTGAGTTTAGCCCTCAAAACATCATTTTAACCTCTAAAACGTTGCCGTTATTGATTTAGACAACTTTTTTGCGCTCAAATCGCTTCATGAACGCTTAAAAAGCGATTTTGATGATTCTGAGATTACTTTTTTTCACTTGCAAAGAATGTTTTAGCTTTTTCATTCAACATTTTATTTCGCTTATTTCGACAGTTAGAGCACCGCAAACATGATTTTCGTCTTGGTAAGATCAGAAATTTCGATTTAGAAGGTGCTTTTATTCTTGAGTTTAGCCCTTAAAACATCATTTTAAGCTCTAAAACGATGCCGTTATTGATTTAAAATGCTTTTTTGCTATCAAATTGCTTCCAGAACGCTTAAAACGCGATTTTTAGGATTCTGAGATAACTTTTTTTACTTGCAATGAAAGTTTTAGGTTTTTCATTCCAGCATGTTTTTTTCGCTCATTTCGATAGTTAGAGGACCGCAAACATGATTTCCGGCTTGGTAAGATCAGAAATTTCGATTTAGAAGGTGCTTTTAGTCTTGAGTTTAGCCCTCAAAACATCATTTTAAGCTCTAATACGTTGAAGTTATTAATTTAGACAACTTTTTTGCGCTCAAATCGCTTCCAGAACGCTTAAAACGCGATTTTGATGATTCTGAGATCATTTTTTTCCACTTGCAAAGAAAGTTTTAGGTTTTTTATTCCAGCACGTTTTTTCGCTCATTTCGATAGTTAGAGCACCGCAAACATGATTCCCGACTTGGTAAGACCAGAAATTTCGATTTAGAAGGTGTCTTTCAGTCTTGAGTTTAGCCCTCAAAACATCATTTTAAGCTCTAAAACGATGCCGTTATTGATTTAGACAGCTTTTTTGCTATCAAATTGCTTCCAGAACGCTTAAAGCGCGATTTCGATGATTCTGAGATCATTTTTTTTCACTTGTAAAGAAAGTTTTAGGTTTTTCATTCCAGCATGTTGTTTCGCTCATTTCGATAGTTAGGGCACCGCAAACATGATTCCCGACTTGGTAAGATCAAAAATTTCGATTTAGAAGGTGTCTTTTAGTCTTGAGTTTAGCCCTCAAAACATCATTTTAAGCTCTAAAACGTTGCCGTTATTGATTTAGACAGCTTTTTCGCTATCAAATTGCTTCAAGAACGCTTAAAACGCGATTTTGATGATTCTGAGATAAATTTTTTTACTTGCAAAGAAAGTTTTAGGTTTTCATTCCAGCATGCTTTTTTCGCTCATTTCGATAGTTAGAGGACCGCAAACATTATTTCCGACTTGGTAAGATCAGAAATTTTTATTTAGAAGGTGTCTTTTAGTCTCAAGTTTAGCCCTCAAAACATCATTTTAACCTGTAAAACGTTGCCGTTATTGATTTAGACAACTTTTTTGCGCTCAAATTGCTTCATGAACGCTTAAAAAGCGATTTTGATGATTCTGAGATTACTTTTTTTCACTTGCAAAGAATGTTTTAGCTTTTTCATTCAACATTTTATTTCGCTCATTTCGACAGTTAGAGCACCGCAAACATGATTTTCGTCTTGGTAAGATCAGAAATTTCGATTTAGAAGGTGCTTTTAGTCTTGAGTTTAGCCCTTAAAACATCATTTTAAGCTCTAAAACGATGCCGTTATTGATTTAAAATGCTTTTTTGCGCTCAAATCGCTTCCAGAACGCTTAAAACGCGATTTTGATGATTCTGAGATCATTTTTTTTCACTTGTAAAGAAAGTTTTAGGTTTTTCATTCCAGCATGTTATTTCGCTCATTTCGATAGTTAGGGCACCGCAAACATGATTCCCGACTTGGTAAGATCAAAAATTTCGATTTTGAAGGTGTCTTTTAGTCTTGAGTTTAGCCCTTAAAACATAATTTTAAGCTCTAAAACGTTGCCGTTATTGATTTAGACAGCTTTTTTTCTATCAAATTGCTTCCAGAACGCTTAAAACCCGATTTTGATGATTCTGAGATAACTTTTTTTTACTTGCAAAGAAAGTTTTAGGTTTTTCATTCCAGCATGATTTTTTTCGCTCATTTTAATAGTTAGAGGACCGCCAACATGATTTCCGACTTGGTAAGATCAGAAATTTTTATTTAGAAGGTGTCTTTTAGTCCTGAGTTTAGCCCTGAAAACATCATTTTAAGCTCTAAAACGTTGCCGTTATTGATTTAGACAAATTTTTTGCGCTCAAATCGCTTCCAGAACGCTTAAAACGCGATTTTTATGATTCTGAGATCATTTTTTTTCACTTGTAAAGAAAGTTTTAGGTTTTTCATTCCAGCATGTTGTTTCGCTCATATCGATAGTTAGAGCACCGCAAACATGATCCCGACTTGGTAAGATCAGAAATTTCGATTTAGAAGGTGTCTTTTAGTCTTGAGTTTACCCATCAAAACATCATTTTAAACTCTAAAACGATGCCGTTACTGATTTAGACAGCTTTTTTGCGCTCAAATCGCTTCCAGAACGCTTAAAAAGCGATTTTGATGATTCTGAGATCACTTTTTTTCACTTGCAAAGAATGTTTTGGCTTCTTCATTCAACATTTTATTTCGCTCAATTCGATAGTTAGAGCACCGCAAACAAGATTCCCGACTTGGTAAGATCAGAAATTTCGATTTAGAAGGTGTCTTTTAGTCTTGAGTTTAGCCCGCAAAACATCATTTTAAGCTCTAAAACGATGCCGTTACTGATTTAGACAGCTTTTTTGCGCTCAAATCGCTTCCAGAACGCCTAAAACGCGATTTTGACGATTCTGAGATCACTATTTTTTTCACTTGCAAAGAAAGTTTTAGGTTTTTCATTCCAGCATGCTGTTTCGCTCATTTCGAAAGAGCACGGCAAACATGATTTCCGACTTGGTAAGATGTCAAATTTCGATTTATAAGGTGTCCTTTAGGCTTCAGTTTTGCTTTCAAAACATCATTTTAAGCTCTAAAACGATGCCGTTATTGATTTAGACAGCGTTTTTGCTATCAAATTGCTTCCAGAACACTTAAAACGCGATTTTGATTATTCTGAGATAACTTTTTGTACTTGCAAAGAAAGTTTTAGGTTTTTCATTCAAGCATATTTTTTTCGCTCATTTGGACTGTTGGAGCACCGCAAACATGATTTTCGTCTTGGTAAGATCAGAAATTTTTATTTAAAAGGTGTCTTTTAGTCTTGAGTTTAGCCCTCAAAACATCATTTTAAGCTCTAAAACGTTGCCGTTATTGATTTAGACAACTTTTTTGCGCTCAAATCGCTTCATGAACGCTTAAAAAGCGGTTTTGATTATTCTGAGATCACTTTTTTCACTTGCAAAGAATGTTTTAGCTTTTTCATTCAACATTTTATTTCACTCATTTCGACAGTTAAAGCACCGCAAACTTGACCCCCGACTTGGTAAGATCAAAAATTTCGATTTAGAAGGTGTCTTTTAGTCTTGAGTTTAGCCCGCAAAACATCATTTTAAGCTCTAAAACGATTCCGTTATTGATTTAGACAGCTTTTTTGCGCTCAAATCGCTTCCAGAACGCTTAAAACGCGATTTTGATGATTCTGAGATCATTTTTTTTCACTTGTAAAGAAAGTTTTAGGTTTTTCATTCCAGCATGTTATTTCGCTCATTTCGATAATTAGGGCACCGCAAACATGATAGTTAGGGCACCGCAAAACATCATTTTAAGCTCTAAAACGATTCCGTTATTGATTTAGACAGCTTTTTTGCGCTCAAATCGCTTCCAGAACGCTTAAAACGCGATTTTGATTATTCTGAGATCACTTTTTTCACTTGCAAAGAATGTTTTAGCTTTTTCATTCAACATTTTATTTCGCTCATTTCGACAGTTAGAGCACCGCAAACATGATTTTCGTCTAGGTAAGATCAGAAATTCTATTTAGAAGGTGCTTTTAGTCTTGAGTTTAGCCCTCAAAACATCATTTAAAGCTCTAAAACGATGCTGTTATTGATTTAAACAGCTTTTTTGCGCTCAAATCGCTTCAAGAACGCTTAAAACGCGATTTTGATGATTCTGAGATCATTTTTTTTCACTTGCAAAGAAAGTTTCAGGTTTTCTATTCCAGCATGTTGTTTCGCTCATTTCGATAGCTAGGGCACCGCAAAAATGATTCCCGACTTGGTAAGATCAAAAATTTCGATTTAGAAGGTGTCTTTTCGTCTTGAGTTTAGCCCTCAAAACATCATTTTAAGCTCTAATACGTTGCCGTTATTGATTTAGACAGCTTTTTTTCTATCAAATTGCTTCCAAAACGCTTAAAACGCGATTTTGATCATTCTTAGATAACTTTTTTTTTTGAAAAAAAAGTTTTAGGTTTTTCATTCCAGCATGTTTTTTTCGCTCATTTCGATAGTTAGAGGACCGCAAACATGATTTCCGACTTGGTAAGATCAGAAATTTTTATTTAGAAGGTGTCTTTTAGTCTTGAGTTTAGCCCTCAAAAAATCATTTTAAGCTTTAAAACGTTGCCGTTATTGATTTAGACAATTTTTCTGCGCTCAAATCGCTTCCAGAACGCTTAAAACGCGATTTTTATGAATCTGAGATCACTTTTTTTCACTTGCAAAGAATGTTTTAGCTTTTTCATTCAACATTTTATTTCACTCATTTCGACAGTTATAGCACCGCAAACATGATTTTCGTCTTGGTAAGATCAGAAATTTCGATTTAGAAGGTGCTTTTAGTCTTGAGTTTAGCCCTCAAAACATCATTTTAAGCTCTAAAACGATGGTGTTATTGATTTAAACAGCTTTTTCGCTCAAATCGCTTCCACAACCCCTAAAACGCGATTTTGATGATTCTGAGATAATTTTTTTTCACTTGCAAAGAAAGTTTTAGGTTTTTTATTGCAGCACGTTATTTCACTCATTTCGAAAGTTAGAGCACCGCAAACATGATTCCCGACTTGGTAAGATCAGAAATTTCGATTTAAAAGGTATCTTTTAGTGTTGAGTTAAACCCGCAAAACATCATTTAAAGCTCAAAAACGTATCCGTTATTGATTTAGAACGCTTTTTTGCTATCAAATTGCTTCCAGAACGCTTAAAACGCGATTTTGATGATTCTGAGATCATTATTTTTTCCACTTGCAAAGAAAGTTTTAGGTTTTTCATTCCAGCATGCTGTTTCACTCATTTCGATAGAGCACCGCAAACATGATTTCCGACTTGGTAAGATGTGAAATTTCGATTTAGAAGGTAACTTTTACCCTTGAGTTTAGCCTTTAAAACATCATTTTAAGCTCTAAAACGATGCCGTTATTGATTTAGACAGCTTTTTTGCACTCAAATCGCTTCCAGAACGCTTAAAACGCGATTTTGATGATTCTGAGATCATTTTTTTACTTGCAAAGAAAGTTTTAGGTTTTTTATTGCAGCACGTTATTTCGCTCATTTCGATAGTTAGAGCACCGCAAACATGATTCCCGACTTGGTAAGATCAGAAATTTCGATTTAGAAGGTGTCTTTTAGTCTTTAAATTAGCCCTCAAAACATCATTTTAAGCTCTAAAACGATGCCGTTATTGATTTAGACAGCTTTTTTGCACTCAAATCGCTTCCAGAACGCTTAAAACGCGATTTTGATGATTCTGAGATCATTATTTTTTTCACTTGCAAAGAAAGTTTTAGGTTTTTCATTCCAGCATGCTGTTTCGCTCATTTTGATAGAGCAACGCAAACATGATTTCCGACTTGGTAAGATCAGAATTTTTTATTTAGAAGGTGTCTTTTAGTCTTGAGTTTAGCCCTCAAAAAGTCATTTTTAAGCTCTAATACATTGCCGTTATTGATTTAGACAGCTTTTTTGCGCTCAAATCGCTTCCAGAACGCTTAAAACGCGATTTTTGATGATTATGAGATCATTTCTTTTCACTTGCAAAGAAAGTTTTAGGTTTTTTATTCCAGCACGTTATTTCGCTCATTTCGATAGTTGGAGCACCGCAAACATGATTCCCGACTTAATAAGATCAGAAATTTCGATTTAAAAGGTGTCTTTTAGTCTTGAGTTTACCCATCAACGCATCATTTTAAGCTTTAAAACGTTGCCGTTATTGATTTAGACAGCTCTTTTGCTATCAAATTGCTTCCAGAACGCTTAAAACGCGATTTTTATGATTCTGAGATAACTTTTTTTACTTGCAAAGAAAGTTTTAGGTTTTTCATTCCAGCATGTTTTTTTCGCTCATTTCGAAAGTTAGAGGACCGCAAACATGATTTCCGACTTGGTAAGATCAGAAATTTTTATTTAGAAGGTGTCTTTTAGTCTTGAGTTTAGCCCTCAAAACATCATTTTAAGCTCTAAAACGTTGCCGTTATTGATTTAAACAGCTTTTTCGCTCAAATCGCTTCCAGAACCCCTAAAACACGATTTTGAGGATTCTGAGATCATTTTTTTTCACTTGCAAAGAAAGTTTTAAGTTTTTCATTCCAGCATGCTGTTTCGCTCATTTCGATAGAGCACCGCAAACATGATTTCTGACTTGGTAAGATGTGAAATTTCGATTTAGAAAGTGTCCTTTAGCCTTGAGTTTAGCCTTCAAAACATCATTTTAAGCTCTAAAACGATGCCGTTATTGATTTAGACAGCTTTTTTGCTATCAAATTTCTTCCAGAACGCTAAAAACGCAATTTTGATGATTCTGAGATAACTTTTTTTACTTGCAAAGAAAGTTTTACGTTTTTCATTCCAGCATGTTTTTTTCGCTCATTTCGACTGTTAGAGCACCGCAAACATGATTTTCGTCTTGGTAAGATCAGAAATTTTTATTTAGAAGGTGTCTTTTAGTCCTGAGTTTAGCCCTCAAAACATCATTTTAAGCTCTAAAACGTTGCCGTTATTTATTTGGACAGCTTTTTTGCTATCAAATTGCTTCCAGAACGCTTAAAACGCGATTTTGATCATTCTGAGATAACTTTTTTTACTTGCAAAGAAAGTTTTAGGTTTTTCATTCCAGCATGTCGTTTCGCTCATTTCGATAGTTAGGGCACCGCAAACATGATTCCCGACTTGGTAAGAACAAAAATTTCGATTAAGAAGGTGTCTTTTAGTCTTGAGTTTAGCCCTCAAAACATCATTTTAAGCTCTAAAACGTTGCCGTTATTTATTTGGACAGCTTTTTTGCTATCAAATTGCTTCCAGAACGCTTAAAACGCGATTTTGATCATTCTGAGATAACTTTTTTTACTTGCAAAGAAAGTTTTAGGTTTTTCATTCCAGCATGTCGTTTCGCTCATTTCGATAGTTAGGGCACCGCAAACATGATTTCCGACTTGGTAAGAACAAAAATTTCGATTTAGAAGGTGTCTTTTAGTCTTGAGTTTAGCCCTCAAAAAATCATTTTAAGCTCTAAAACGTTGCCGTTATTGATTTAAACAGCTTTTTCGCTCAAATCGCTTCCAGAACCCCTAAAACACGATTTTAATGATTCTGAGATCATTTTTTTTCACTTGCAAAGAAAGTTTTAAGTTTTTCATTCCAGCATGCTGTTTCGCGTATTTCGATAGAGCACCGCAAACATGATTTCCGACTTGGTAAGATGTGAAATTTCGATTTAGAAGGTGTCCTTTAGCCTTCAGTTTAGCTTTCAAAACATCATTTTAAGCTCTAAAACGATGCCGTTATTGATTTAGACAGCTTTCTTGCTATCAAATTCTTGCAGAACGCTTAAAACGTGATTTTGATGATTCAGAGATAACTTTTTTTACTTGCAAAGAAAGTTTTAGGTTTTTCATTCCAGCAAGTTTTTTTCGCTCATTTCGATAGTTAGAGGACGGCAAACATGATTTCCGACTTGGCAAGATCAAAAATTTTTATTTAGAAGGTGTCTTTTAGTCTTGAGTTTAGCCCTCAAAACATCATTTTAAGCTCTAATACGTTGCCGTTATTGATTTAGACAGCTTTTTGGCACTCAAATCGCTTGCAGAACGCTTAAAACGCGATTTTGATGACTCTGAGATCATTTTTTTCACTTGTAAAGAAAGTTTTATGTTTTTCATTTCAGCATGTTTTTTCGCTCATTTCGATAGTTAAAGCACCGCAAACATGATTTCCGACTTGGTAAGATGTGAAATTTCGATTTAGAAGGTGTCCTTTACCCTTGAGTTTAGCCTTCAAAACATCATTTTAAGCTCTAAAACGTTGCCGTTATTGATTTAGGCAACTTTTTTGCGCTCAAATCGCTTCCAGAACGCCTAAAAAGCGATTTTGATGATTCTGAGATAATTTTTTTTCACTTCAAAGAATGTTTTTCCTTTTTCATTCAACATTTTATTTCGCTAATTTCAACAGTTAGAGCACCGCAAACATGATTTTCGTCTAGGTAAGATCAGAAATTTCGATTTAGAAGCTGCTTTTAGTCTTGAGTTTAGCCCTCAAAACATCATTTTAAGCTCTAAAACGATACCGTTATTGATTTAAACAGCTTTTTTGCGCTCAAATCGCTTCCAGAACGCTTAAAACGCGATTTTGATGATTCTGAAATCATTTTTTTCTTTTACAAAGAAAGTTTTAGGTTTTTTATTCCAGCACGTTATTTCACTCATTTCGATAGTTAGAGCACCGCAAACATGATTCCCGACTTGGTAAGATCAGAAATTTCGATTTAGAAGGTGTCTTTTAGTCTTGAGTTTAGCCCTCAAAACATCATTTTAAGCTCTAAAACGATGCCGTCATTGATTTAGGCAGCTTTTTTGCTATCAAATGTCTTCCAGAACGCTTAAAACGCGATTTTGATGATTCTGAGATCATTTTTTTTCACTTGTAAAGAAAGTTTTAGGTTTTTCATTCCAGCATGTTGTTTCGCTCATTACGACAGTTAGGGCACCGCAAACATGATTCCCGACTTGGTAAGATCAAAAATTTCGATTTAGAAGGTGTCTTTTAGTCTTGAGTTTAGCCCTCAAAGCATCATTTTAAGCTCTAAAACGTTGCCGTTATTGATTTAGACAGTTTTTTTGCGCTCAAATCGCTTCCAGAACGCTTAAAACGCGATTTTGATGATTCTGAGATAACTTTTGTTTACTTGAAAAGAAAGTTTTAGGTTTTTTATTCCAGCACGTTATTTCACTCATTTCGATAGTTAGAGCACCGCAAACATAATTCCCGACTTGGTAAGATCAGAAATTTCGATTTAGAAGGTGTCTTTTAGTCTTGAGTCTAGCCCTCTAAACATCATTTTAAGCTCTAAAACGTTGCCGTTATTGATTTAGACAGCTTTTTTGCGCTGAAATCGCTTCCAGAACGCTTAAAACGCGATTTTGATAATTCTGAGATCATTTTTTTCACTGTTAAAGAAAGTTTTAGGTTTTTCATCCCAGAATGTTTTTTCGCTCATTTCGATAGAGCACCGCAAACATGATTTGCGACTTGGTAACATGTGAAATTTCGTTTTAGAAGGTGTCCTTTAGCCTTGAGTTTAGCCTTTAAAACATCATTTTAAGCTCTAAAACGATGCCGTTATTGATTTAGACAGCTTTTTTGCTATCAAATTGCTTCCAGAACGCTTAAAACGCGATTTTGATGATTCTGAGATAACTTTTTTTCACTTGCAAAGAAAGTTTTAGGTTTTTTATTCCAGCACGTTATTTCACTCATTTCGATAGTTAGAGCACCGCAAACATGATTCCCGACTTGGTAAGATCAGAAATTTCGATTTAGAAAGTGTCTTTTAGTCTTGAGTTTAGCCCTCAAAACATCATTTTAAGCTCTAAAACGATGCCGTTATTGATTTAGGCAGCTTTTTTGCTATCAAATGTCTTCCAGAACGCCTAAAAAGCGATTTTGATGATTCTGAGATAATTTTTTTTCACTTCAAAGAATGTTTTAGGTTTTTCATTCCAGCATGTTGTTTCGCTCATTTCGACAGTTAGGGCACCGCAAACATGATTTTCGTCTAGGTAAGATCAGAAATTTCGTTTTAGAAGGTGTCTTTTAGTCTTGAGTTTAGCCCTCAAAGCAACATTTTAAGCTCTAAAACGTTGCCGTTATTGATTTAGACAGCTTTTTTGCGCTCAAATCGCTTCCAGAACGCTTAAAACGCGTTTTTGATGATTCTGAGATCATTTTTTTCTTTTACAAAGAAAGTTTTAGGTTTTTTATTCCAGCACGTTATTTCACTCATTTCGATAGTTAGAGCACCGCAAACATGATTCCCGACTTGGTAAGATCAGAAATTTCGATTTAGAAGGTGTCTTTTAGTCTTGAGTTTAGCCTTCAAAACATCATTTTAAGCTCTAAAACGATGCCGTTATTGATTTAGGCAGCTTTTTTGCTATCAAATGTCTTCCAGAACGCTTAAAACGCGATTTTGATGATTCTGAGATCATTTTTTTTCACTTGTGAAGAAAGTTTTAGGTTTTTCATTCCAGCATGTTGTTTCGCTCATTTCGACAGTTAGGGCACCGCAAACATGATTCCTGACTTGGTAAGATCAAAAATTTCGATTTAGAAGGTGTCTTTTAGTCTTGAGTTTAGCCCTCAAAGCATCATTTTAAATTCTAAAACGTTGCCGTTATTGATTTAGACAGCTTTTTTGCGCTCAAATCGCTTCCAGAACGCTTAAAACGCGATTTTTAATGATTCTGAGATCTTTTTTTTTCACTTGCAAAGAAAGTTTTAGGTTTTTTATTCCTGCACGTTATTTCGCTCATTTCGATAGTTAGAACACCACAAACATGATTCCCGACTTGGTAAGATCAGAAATTTCGATTTAGAAGGTGTCTTTTAGTCTTGAGTTTACCCATCAACACATCATTTTAAGCTCTAAAACGATCCCGTTATTGATTTAGACAGCTTTTTTGCTATCAAATGTCTTCCAGAACGCTTAAAACGCGATTTTTATGATTCTGAAATAACTTTTTTTACTTGCAAAGAAAGTTTTAGGTTTTTCATTCCAGCATGTTGTTTCGCTCATTTCGATAGTTAGGGCACCGCAAACATGATTCCCGACTTGGTAAGATGAAAAATTTCGATTTAGAAGGTGTCTTTTAGTCTTGAGTTTAGCCCTCAAAACATCATTTTAAGCTCTAAAACGTTGCCGTTATTTATTTGGACAGCTTTTTTGCTATCAAATTGCTTCCAGAACGCTTAAAACCCGATTTTGATCGTTCTGAGATAACGTTTTTTACTTGCAAAGAAAGTTTTAGGTTTTTTTTTCCAGCATGTTTTTTTCGCTCATTTCGATAGTTAGAGGACCGCAAACATGATTTCCGACTTGGTAAGATCAGAAATTTTTATTTAGAAGGTGTCTTTTAGTCTTGAGTTTAGCCCTCAAAACATCATTTTAAGCTCTAATACGTTGCCGTTATTGATTTAGACAGCTTTTTGGCACTCAAATCGCTTGCAGAACGCTTAAAACGCGATTTTGATGACTCTGAGATCATTTTTTTCACTTGTAAAGAAAGTTTTATGTTTTTCATTTCAGCATGTTTTTTCGCTCATTTCGATAGTTAAAGCACCGCAAACATGATTTCCGACTTGGTAAGATGTGAAATTTCGATTTAGAAGGTGTCCTTTACCCTTGAGTTTAGCCTTCAAAACATCATTTTAAGCTCTAAAACGTTGCCGTTATTGATTTAGGCAACTTTTTTGCGCTCAAATCGCTTCCAGAACGCCTAAAAAGCGATTTTGATGATTCTGAGATAATTTTTTTTCACTTCAAAGAATGTTTTTCCTTTTTCATTCAACATTTTATTTCGCTAATTTCAACAGTTAGAGCACCGCAAACATGATTTTCGTCTAGGTAAGATCAGAAATTTCGATTTAGAAGCTGCTTTTAGTCTTGAGTTTAGCCCTCAAAACATCATTTTAAGCTCTAAAACGATACCGTTATTGATTTAAACAGCTTTTTTGCGCTCAAATCGCTTCCAGAACGCTTAAAACGCGATTTTGATGATTCTGAAATCATTTTTTTCTTTTACAAAGAAAGTTTTAGGTTTTTTATTCCAGCACGTTATTTCACTCATTTCGATAGTTAGAGCACCGCAAACATGATTCCCGACTTGGTAAGATCAGAAATTTCGATTTAGAAGGTGTCTTTTAGTCTTGAGTTTAGCCCTCAAAACATCATTTTAAGCTCTAAAACGATGCCGTCATTGATTTAGGCAGCTTTTTTGCTATCAAATGTCTTCCAGAACGCTTAAAACGCGATTTTGATGATTCTGAGATCATTTTTTTTCACTTGTAAAGAAAGTTTTAGGTTTTTCATTCCAGCATGTTGTTTCGCTCATTACGACAGTTAGGGCACCGCAAACATGATTCCCGACTTGGTAAGATCAAAAATTTCGATTTAGAAGGTGTCTTTTAGTCTTGAGTTTAGCCCTCAAAGCATCATTTTAAGCTCTAAAACGTTGCCGTTATTGATTTAGACAGTTTTTTTGCGCTCAAATCGCTTCCAGAACGCTTAAAACGCGATTTTGATGATTCTGAGATAACTTTTGTTTACTTGAAAAGAAAGTTTTAGGTTTTTTATTCCAGCACGTTATTTCACTCATTTCGATAGTTAGAGCACCGCAAACATAATTCCCGACTTGGTAAGATCAGAAATTTCGATTTAGAAGGTGTCTTTTAGTCTTGAGTCTAGCCCTCTAAACATCATTTTAAGCTCTAAAACGTTGCCGTTATTGATTTAGACAGCTTTTTTGCGCTGAAATCGCTTCCAGAACGCTTAAAACGCGATTTTGATAATTCTGAGATCATTTTTTTCACTGTTAAAGAAAGTTTTAGGTTTTTCATCCCAGAATGTTTTTTCGCTCATTTCGATAGAGCACCGCAAACATGATTTGCGACTTGGTAACATGTGAAATTTCGTTTTAGAAGGTGTCCTTTAGCCTTGAGTTTAGCCTTTAAAACATCATTTTAAGCTCTAAAACGATGCCGTTATTGATTTAGACAGCTTTTTTGCTATCAAATTGCTTCCAGAACGCTTAAAACGCGATTTTGATGATTCTGAGATAACTTTTTTTCACTTGCAAAGAAAGTTTTAGGTTTTTTATTCCAGCACGTTATTTCACTCATTTCGATAGTTAGAGCACCGCAAACATGATTCCCGACTTGGTAAGATCAGAAATTTCGATTTAGAAAGTGTCTTTTAGTCTTGAGTTTAGCCCTCAAAACATCATTTTAAGCTCTAAAACGATGCCGTTATTGATTTAGGCAGCTTTTTTGCTATCAAATGTCTTCCAGAACGCCTAAAAAGCGATTTTGATGATTCTGAGATAATTTTTTTTCACTTCAAAGAATGTTTTAGGTTTTTCATTCCAGCATGTTGTTTCGCTCATTTCGACAGTTAGGGCACCGCAAACATGATTTTCGTCTAGGTAAGATCAGAAATTTCGTTTTAGAAGGTGTCTTTTAGTCTTGAGTTTAGCCCTCAAAGCAACATTTTAAGCTCTAAAACGTTGCCGTTATTGATTTAGACAGCTTTTTTGCGCTCAAATCGCTTCCAGAACGCTTAAAACGCGTTTTTGATGATTCTGAGATCATTTTTTTCTTTTACAAAGAAAGTTTTAGGTTTTTTATTCCAGCACGTTATTTCACTCATTTCGATAGTTAGAGCACCGCAAACATGATTCCCGACTTGGTAAGATCAGAAATTTCGATTTAGAAGGTGTCTTTTAGTCTTGAGTTTAGCCTTCAAAACATCATTTTAAGCTCTAAAACGATGCCGTTATTGATTTAGGCAGCTTTTTTGCTATCAAATGTCTTCCAGAACGCTTAAAACGCGATTTTGATGATTCTGAGATCATTTTTTTTCACTTGTGAAGAAAGTTTTAGGTTTTTCATTCCAGCATGTTGTTTCGCTCATTTCGACAGTTAGGGCACCGCAAACATGATTCCTGACTTGGTAAGATCAAAAATTTCGATTTAGAAGGTGTCTTTTAGTCTTGAGTTTAGCCCTCAAAGCATCATTTTAAATTCTAAAACGTTGCCGTTATTGATTTAGACAGCTTTTTTGCGCTCAAATCGCTTCCAGAACGCTTAAAACGCGATTTTTAATGATTCTGAGATCTTTTTTTTTCACTTGCAAAGAAAGTTTTAGGTTTTTTATTCCTGCACGTTATTTCGCTCATTTCGATAGTTAGAACACCACAAACATGATTCCCGACTTGGTAAGATCAGAAATTTCGATTTAGAAGGTGTCTTTTAGTCTTGAGTTTACCCATCAACACATCATTTTAAGCTCTAAAACGATCCCGTTATTGATTTAGACAGCTTTTTTGCTATCAAATGTCTTCCAGAACGCTTAAAACGCGATTTTTATGATTCTGAAATAACTTTTTTTACTTGCAAAGAAAGTTTTAGGTTTTTCATTCCAGCATGTTGTTTCGCTCATTTCGATAGTTAGGGCACCGCAAACATGATTCCCGACTTGGTAAGATGAAAAATTTCGATTTAGAAGGTGTCTTTTAGTCTTGAGTTTAGCCCTCAAAACATCATTTTAAGCTCTAAAACGTTGCCGTTATTTATTTGGACAGCTTTTTTGCTATCAAATTGCTTCCAGAACGCTTAAAACCCGATTTTGATCGTTCTGAGATAACGTTTTTTACTTGCAAAGAAAGTTTTAGGTTTTTTTTTCCAGCATGTTTTTTTCGCTCATTTCGATAGTTAGAGGACCGCAAACATGATTTCCGACTTGGTAAGATCAGAAATTTTTATTTAGAAGGTGTCTTTTAGTCTTGAGTTTAGCCCTCAAAACATCATTTTAAGCTCTTAAACGTTGCCGTTATTTATTTGGACAGCTTTTTTGCTATCAAATTTCTTCCAGAACTCTTAAAACGCAATTTTGATGATTCTGAGATAACTTTTTTACTTGCAAAGAAAGTTTTAGGTTTTTCATTCCAGCATGTCGTTTCGCTCATTTCGATAGTTAGGGCACCGCAAACATGATTCCCGACTTGTTAAGATCAAAAATTTCGATTTACTAGGTGTCTTTTAGTCTTGAGTTTAGCCCTCAAAACATCATTTTAAGCTCTAAAACGTTGCCGTTATTGATTTAAACAGCTTTTTCGCTCAAATCGCTTCCAGAACCCCTAAAACACGATTTTGATGATTCTGAGATCATTTTTTTTCACTTGCAAAGAAAGTTTTAAGTTTTTCATTCCAGCATGCTGTTTCGCTCATTTCGATACAGCACCGCAAACATGATTTCCGACTTGGTAAGATGTGAAATTTCGATTTAGAAGGTGTCCTTTAGCCTTCAGTTTAGCTTTCAAAACATCATTTTAAGCTCTAAAACGATGCCGTTATTGATTTAGGCAGCTTTTTTGCTATCAAATGTCTTCCAGAACGCTTAAAACGCGATTTTGATGATTCTGAGATCATTTTTTTCACTTGTAAAGAAAGTTTTAGGTTTTTCATTCCAGCATGTTGTTTCGCTCATTTCGACAGTTAGGGCACCGCAAAAATGATTCTTGACTTGGTAAGATCAAAAATTTCGTTTTAGAAGGTGTCTTTTAGTCTTGAGTTTAGCCCTCAAAGCAACATTTTAAGCTCTAAAACGTTGCCGTTATTGATTTAGACAGCTTTTTTGCGCTCAAATCGCTTCCAGAACGCTTAAAACGCGATTTTGATAATTCTGAGATCATTTTTTTCACTGTTAAAGAAAGTTTTAGGTTTTTCATTCCAGCATGTTTTTTCGCTCATTTCGATAGAGCACCGCAAACATGATTTCCAACTTGGTAAGATGTGAAATTTCGTTTTAGAAGGTGTCCTTTAGCCTTGAGTTTAGCCTTCAAAACATCATTTTAAGCTCTAAAACAATGCCGTTATTGATTTAGACAGCTTTTTTTCTATCAAATTGCTTCCAAAACGCTTAAAACGTGATTTTGATCATTCTTAGATAACTTTTTTTACTTGCAAAAAAAGTTTTAGGTTTTTCATTCCAGCATGTTTTTTTCGCTCATTTCGATAGTTAGAGGACCGCAAACATGATTTCCGACTTGGTAAGATCAAAAATTTTTATTTAGAAGGTGTCTTTTAGTCTTGAGTTTAGCCCTCAAAAAACCATTTTAAGCTCTAAAACGTTGCCGTTATTGATTTAGACAACTTTTCTGCGCTCAAATCGCTTCCAGAACGCTTAAAACGCGATTTTTATGATTCTGAGATCACTTTTTTTCACTTGCAAAGAATGTTTTAGCTTTTTCATTCAACATTTTATTTCACTCATTTCGACAGTTATAGCACCGCAAACATGATTTTTTTCTTGGTAAGATCAGAAATTTCGATTTAGAAGGTGTTTTTAGTCTTGAGTTTAGCCCTCAAAACATCATTTTAAGCTCTAAAACGATGGTGTAATTGATTTAAACAGCTTTTTCGCTCAAATCGCTTCCAGAACCCCTAAAACGCGATTTTGATGATTCTGAGATAATTTTTTTTCGCTTGCAAAGAAAGTTTTAGGTTTTTTATTCCAGCACGTTATTTCACTCATTTCGAAAGTTAGAGCACCGCAAACATGATTCCCGACTTGGTAAGATCAGAAATTTCGATTTAGAAGGTATCTTTTAGTTTTGAGTTTAGCCCCCAAAACATCATTTAAAGCTCAAAAACGTATCCGTTATTGATTTAGACCGCTTTTTTGCTATCAAATTGCTTCCAGAACGCTTAAAACGCGATTTTGATGATTCTGAGATAACTTTTTTTACTTGCAAAGAAAGTTTTAGGTTTTTCATTCCAGCATGTTTTTTTCGCTCGTTTCGATAGTTAAAGCACCGCAAACATGATTTCCGACTTGGTAAGATGTGAAATTTCGATTTAGAAGGTGTCCTTTACCCTTGAGTTTAGCCTTCAAAACATCATTTTAAGCTCTAAAACGAAGCCGTTGTTGATTTAGGCAACTTTTTTGCGCTCAAATCGCTTCCAGAACGCTTAAAACGCGATTTTGATGATTCTGAGATCATTTTTTTCTTTTACAAAGAAAGTTTTAGGTTTTTTATTCCAGCACGTTATTTCACTCATTTCGATAGTTAGAGCACCGCAAACATGATTCCCGACTTGGTAAGATCAGAAATTTCGATTTAGAAGGTGTTTTTTAGTCTTGAGTTTAGCCCTCAAAACATCATTTTAAGCTCTAAAACGATGCCGTTATTGATTTAGGCAGCTTTTTTGCTATCAAATGTCTTCCAGAACGCTTAAAACGCGATTTTGATGATTCTGAGATCATTTTTTTTCACTTGTAAAGAAAGTTTTAGGTTTTTCATTCCAGCATGTTGTTTCGCTCATTACGACAGTTAGGGCACCGCAAACATGATTCCCGACTTGGTAAGATCAAAAATTTCGATTTAGAAGGTGTCTTTTAGTCTTGAGTTTAGCCCTCAAAGCATCATTTTAAGCTCTAAAACGTTGCCGTTATTGATTTAGACAGCTTTTTTGCGCTTAAATCGCTTCCAGAACGCTTAAAACGCGATTTTGATGATTCTGAGATAACTTTTGTTTACTTGCAAAGAAAGTTTTAGGTTTTTTATTCCAGCACGTTATTTCACTCATTTCGATAGTTAGAGCACCGCAAACATGATTTCCGACTTGGTAACATGTGAAATTTCGTTTTAGAAGGTGTCCTTTAGCCTTGAGTTTAGCCTTCAAAACATCATTTTAAGCTCGAAAACGATGCCGTTATTGATTTAGACAGCTTTTTTGCTATCAAATTGCTTCCAGAACGCTTAAAACGCGATTTTGATGATTCTGAGATAACTTTTGTTTACTTGCAAAGAAAGTTTTAGGTTTTTTATTCCAGCACGTTATTTCACTCATTTCGATAGTTAGAGCACCGCAAACATGATTCCCGACTTGGTAAGATCAGAAATTTCGATTTAGAAGGTGTCTTTTAGTCTTGAGTTTAGCCCTCAAAACATCATTTTAAGCTCTAAAACGATGCCGTTATTGATTTAGGCAGCTTTTTTGCTATCAAATGTCTTCCAGAACGCCTAAAACGCGATTTTGATGATTCTGAGATCATTTTTTTCACTTGTAAAGAAAGTTTTAGGTTTTTCATTCCAGCATGTTGTTTCGCTCATTTCGACAGTTAGGGCACCGCAAACATGATTCCCGACTTGGTAAGATCAAAAATTTCGTTTTAGAAGGTGTTTTTTAGTCTTGAGTTTAGCCCTCAAAGCAACATTTTAAGCTCTAAAACGTTGCCGTTATTGATTTAGACAGCTTTTTTGCGCTCAAATCGCTTCCAGAACGCTTAAAACGCGATTTTGATAATTCTGAGATCATTTTTTTCACTGTTAAAGAAAGTTTTAGGTTTTTCATTCCAGCATGTTTTTTCGCTCATTTCGATAGAGCACCGCAAACATGATTTCCGACTTGGTAACATGTGAAATTTCGTTTTAGAAGGTGTCCTTTAGCCTTAAGTTTAGCCTTCAAAACATCATTTTAAGCTCTAAACCAATGCCGTTATTGATTTAGACAGCTTTTTTGCTATCAAATTGCTTCCAGAACGCTTAAAACGCAATTTTGATGATTCTGAGATAACTTTTTTTACTTGCAAACAAAGTTTTAGGTTTTTCATTCCAGCATGTTTTTTTCGCTCATTTCGACTGTTAGAGCACCGCAAACATGATTTTCGTCTTGGGAAGATCAGAAATTTTTATTTAGAAGTGTCTTTTAGTCTTGAGTTTAGCCCTCAAAAAATCATTTTAAGCTCTAATACGTTGCCGTTATTGATTTAGACAAATTTTTTGCGCTCAAATCGCTTCCAGAACGCTTAAAACGCGATTTTTGATGATTCTGAGATCTTTTTTTTTCACTTGCAAAGAAAGTTTTAGGTTTTTTATTCCTGCACGTTATTTCGCTCATTTCGATAGTTAGAGCACCACAAACATGATTCCCGACTTGGCAAGATCAGAAATTTCGATTTAGAAGGTGTCTTTTAGTCTTGAGTTTAGCCTTCAAAACATCATTTTAAGCTCTAATACGTTGCCGTTATTGATTTAGGCAACTTTTTTGCGCTCAAATCGCTTCCAAAACGCCTAAAAAGCGATTTTGATGATTCTGAGACAATTTTTTTTCACTTCAAAGAATGTTTTTCCTTTTTCATTCAACATTTTATTTCGCTAATTTCAACAGTTAGAGCACCGCAAACATGATTTTCGTCTACGTAAGATCAGAAATTTCGATTTAGAAGCTGCTTTTAGTCTTGAGTTTAGCCCTCAAAACATCATTTTAAGCTCTAAAACGATACCGTTATTGATTTAAACAGCTTTCTTGCGCTCAAATCTCTTCCAGAACGCTTAAAACGCGATTTTGATGATTCTGAGATCATTTTTTTCTTTTACAAAGAAAGTTTTAGGTTTTTTATTCCAGCATGTTGTTTCGCTCATTTCGACAGTTAGGGCACCGCAAACATGATTCCCGACTTGGTAAGATCAAAAATTTCGATTTAGAAGGTGTCTTTTAGTCTTGAGTTTACCCATCAACACATCATTTTAAGCTCTAAAACGATCCCGTTATTGATTTACACAGCTTTTTTGCTATCAAATGTCTTCCAGAACGCTTAAAACACGATTTTTATGATTCTGAAATGACTTTTTTTACTTGCAAAGAAAGTTTTAGGTTTTTCATTCCAGCATGTCGTTTCGCTCATTTCGATAGTTAGGGCACCGAAAACATGATTCCCGACTTGGTAAGATCAAAAATTTCGATTTAGAAGGTGTCTTTTAGTCTTGAGTTTAGCCCTCAAAACATCATTTTAAGCTCTAAAACGTTGCCGTTATTTATTTGGACAGCTTTTTTGCTATCAAATTGCTTCCAGAACGCTTAAAACGCGATTTTGATCATTCTTAGATAACGTTTTTTACTTGCAAAGAAAGTTTTAGGTTTTTTATTCCAGCATGTTTTTTTCGCTCATTTCGATAGTTAGAGGACCGCAAACATGATTTCCGACTTGGTAAGGTCAGAAATTTTTATTTAGAAGGTGTCTTTTAGTCTTGAGTTTAGCCCTCAAAAAATCATTTTAAGCTCTAAAACGTTGCCGTTATTGATTTAGACAACTTTTCTGCGCTCAAATCGCTTCCAGAAAGCTTAAAACGCGATTTTGATGATTCTGAGATAACTTTTTTACTTGCAAAGAAAGTTTTAGGTTTTTAATTCCAGCATGTCGTTTCGCTCATTTCGATAGTTAGGGCACCGCAAACATGATTCCCGACTTGGTAAGATCAAAAATTTCGATTTAGAAGGTGTCTTTTAGTCTTGAGTTTAGCCCTAAAAACATCATTTTAAGCTCTAAAACGTTGCCGTTATTGATTTAAACAGCTTTTTCGCTCAAATCGCTTCCAGAACCCCTAAAACACGATTTTGATGATTCTGAGATCATTTTTTTTTCACTTGCAAACAAAGTTTTAAGTTTTTCATTCCAACATGCTGTTTCGCTCATTTCGATAGAGCACCGCAAACATGATTTCCGACTTGGTAAGATGTGAAATTTCGATTTAGAAGGTGTCCTTTAGCCTTCAGTTTAGCTTTCAAAACATCATTTTAAGCTCTAAAACGATGCCGTTATTGATTTAGGCAGCTTTTTTGCTATCAAATGTCTTCCAGAACGCTTAAAACGCGATTTTGATGATTCTGAGATCATTTTTTTCACTTGTAAAGAAAGTTTTAGGTTTTTCATTCCAGCATGTTGTTTCGCTCATTTCGACAGTTAGGGCACCGCAAACATGATTCTTGACTTGGTAAGATCAAAAATTTCGTTTTAGAAGGTGTTTTTTAGTCTTGAGTTTAGCCCTCAAAGCAACATTTTAAGCTCTAAAACGTTGCCGTTATTGATTTAGACAGCTTTTTTGCGCTCAAATCGCTTCCAGAACGCTTAAAACGCGATTTTGATAATTCTGAGATCATTTTTTTCACTGTTAAAGAAAGTTTTAGGTTTTTCATTCCAGCATGTTTTTTCGCTCATTTCGATAGAGCACCGCAAACATGATTTCCGACTTGGTAAGATGTGAAATTTCGTTTTAGAAGGTGTCCTTTAGCCTTGAGTTTAGCCTTCAAAACATCATTTTAAGCTCTAAAACGATGCCGTTATTGATTTAGACAGCTTTTTTGCTATCAAATTGCTTCAAGAACGCTTAAAACGCAATTTTGATGATTCTGAGATAACTTTTTTTACTTGCAAACAAAGTTTTAGGTTTTTCATTCCAGCATGTTTTTTTCGCTCATTTCGACTGTTAGAGCACCGCAAACATGATTTTCGTCTTGGGAAGATCAGAAATTTTTATTTAGAAGTGTCTTTTAGTCTTGAGTTTAGCCCTCAACACATCATTTTAAGCTCTAAAACGTTGCTGTTATTTATTTAGACAGCTTTTTTGCTATCAAATGGCTTCCAGAACGCTTAAAACGCGATTTTTATGACTCTGAGATAACTTTTTTTACTTGCAAAGAAAGTTTTAGGTTTTTCATTCCAGCATGTCGTTTCGCTCATTTCGATAGTTAGGGCACCGCAAACATGATTCCCGACTTGGTAAGATCAAAAATTTCGATTTAGAAGGTGTCTTTTAGTCTTGAGTTTAGCCCTCAAAAAATCATTTTAAGCTCTAATACGTTGCCGTTATTTATTTAGACAGCTTTTTTGCTATCAAATGGCTTCCAGAACGCTTAAAACGCGATTTTTATGACTCTGAGATAACTTTTTTTACTTGCAAAGAAAGTTTTAGGTTTTTCATTCGAGCATGTCGTTTCGCTCATTTCGATAGTTAGGGCACCGCAAACATGATTCCCGACTTGGTAAGATCAAAAATTTCGATTTAGAAGGTGTCTTTTAGTTTTGAGTTTAGCCCTCAAAAAATCATTTTAAGCTCTAATACGTTGCCGTTATTTATTTAGACAGCTTTTTTGCTATCAAATGGCTTCCAGAACGCTTAAAACGCGATTTTTATGACTCTGAGATAACTTTTTCTACTTGCAAACAAAGTTTTAGGTTTTTCATTCCAGCATGTTTTTTTCGCTCATTTCGACTGTTAGAGCACCGCAAACATGATTTTCGTCTTGGGAAGATCAGAAATTTTTATTTAGAAGTGTCTTTTAGTCTTGAGTTTAGCCCTCAACACATCATTTTAAGCTCTAAAACGTTGCCGTTATTTATTTAGACAGCTTTTTTGCTATCAAATGGCTTCCAGAACGCTTAAAACGCGATTTTTATGACTCTGAGATAACTTTTTTTACTTGCAAAGAAAGTTTTAGGTTTTTCATTCCAGCATGTCGTTTCGCTCATTTCGATAGTTAGGGCACCGCAAACATGATTCCCGACTTGGTAAGATCAAAAATTTCGATTTAGAAGGTGTCTTTTAGTCTTGAGTTTAGCCCTCAAAAAATCATTTTAAGCTCTAATACGTTGCCGTTATTTATTTAGACAGCTTTTTTGCTATCAAATGGCTTCCAGAACGCTTAAAACGCGATTTTTATGACTCTGAGATAACTTTTTTTACTTGCAAAGAAAGTTTTAGGTTTTTCATTCGAGCATGTCGTTTCGCTCATTTCGATAGTTAGGGCACCGCAAACATGATTCCCGACTTCGTAAGATCAAAAATTTCGATTTAGAAGGTGTCTTTTAGTCTTGAGTTTAGCCCTCAAAACATCATTTTGAGCTCTAAAACGTTGCCGTTATTTATTTGGACAGCTTTTTTGCTATCAAATTGCTTCCAGAACGCTTAAAACGCGATTTTGATCATCCTGAGATAACTTTTTTTACTTGCAAAGAAAGTTTTAGGTTTTTCATTCCAGCATGTTTTTTTTGCTCATTTCGATAGTTAGAGGACCGCAAACATGATTTCCGACTTGGTAAGATCAGAAATTTTTATTTAGAAGGTGTCTTTTAGTCTTGAGTTTAGCCCTCAAAACATCATTTAAAGCTCTAAAACGATGCTGTTATTGATTTAAACAGCTTTTTTGCGCTCAAATCGCTTCAAGAACGCTTAAAACGCGATTTTGATGATTCTGAGATCATTTTTTTTCACTTGCAAAGAAAGTTTTATTTTTTCTATTCCAGCATGTTGTTTCGCTCATTTCGATAGTTAGGGCACCGCAAAAATGATTCCCGACTTGGTAAGATCAAAAATTTCGATTTAGAAGGTGTCTTTTCGTCTTGAGTTTAGCCCTCAAAATATCATTTTAAGCTCTAAAACGTTGCCGTTATTGATTTAGACAGCTTTTTTTCTATCAAATTGCTTCCAAAACGCTTAAAACGTGATTTTGATCATTCTTAGAAAACTTTTTTTACTTGCAAAAAAAGTTTTAGGTTTTTCATTCCAGCATGTTTTTTTCGCTCATTTCGATAGTTAGAGGACCGCAAACATGATTTCCGACTTGGTAAGATCAAAAATTTTTATTTAGAAGGTGTCTTTTAGTCTTGAGTTTAGCCCTCAAAAAACCATTTTAAGCTCTAAAACGTTGCCGTTATTGATTTAGACAACTTTTCTGCGCTCAAATCGCTTCCAGAACGCTTAAAACGCGATTTTTATGATTCTGAGATCACTTTTTTTCACTTGCAAAGAATGTTTTAGCTTTTTGATTCAACATTTTATTTCACTCATTTCGACAGTTATAGCACCGCAAACATGATTTTTTTCTTGGTAAGATCAGAAATTTCGATTTAGAAGGTGTCTTTTAGTCTTGAGTTTAGCCCTCAAAACATCATTTTAAGCTCTAAAACGATGCCGTTATTGATTTAGGCAGCTTTTTTGCTATCAAATGTCTTCCAGAACGCTTAAAACGCGATTTTGATGATTCTGAGATCATTTTTTTCGCTTGTAAAGAAAGTTTTAGGTTTTTCATTCCAGCATGTTGTTTCGCTCATTTCGACAGTTAGGGCACCGCAAACATGATTCTTGACTTGCTAAGATCAAAAATTTCGTTTTAGAAGGTGTCTTTTAGTCTTGAGTTTAGCCCTCAAAGCAACATTTTAAGCTCTAAAACGTTGCCGTTATTGATTTAGACAGCTTTTTTGCGCTCAAATCGCTTCCAGAACGCTTAAAACGCGATTTTGATAATTCTGAGATCATTTTTTTCACTGTTAAAGAAAGTTTTAGGTTTTTCATTCCAGCATGTTTTTTCGCTCATTTCGATAGAGCACCGCAAACATGATTTCCGACTTGGTAAGATGTGAAATTTCGTTTTAGAAGGTGTCCTTTAGCCTTGAGTTTAGCCTTCAAAACATCATTTTAAGCTCTAAAACGATGCCGTTATTGATTTAGACAGCTTTTTTGCTATCAAATTGCTTCCAGAACGCTTAAAACGCGATTTTGATGATTCTGAGATAACTTTTTTTACTTGCAAACAAAGTTTTAGGTTTTTCATTCCAGCATGTTTTTTTCGCTCATTTCGACTGTTAGAGCACCGCAAACATGATTTTCGTCTTGGGAAGATCAGAAATTTTTATTTAGAAGTGTCTTTTAGTCTTGAGTTTAGCGCTCAAAAAATCATTTTAAGCTCTAATACGTTGCCGTTATTGATTTAGACAAATTTTTTGCGCTCAAATCGCTTCCAGAACGCTTAAAACGCGATTTTTGATGATTCTGAGATCTTTTTTTTTCACTTGCAAAGAAAGTTTTAGGTTTTTTATTCCTGTACGTTATTTCGCTCATTTCGATAGTTAGAGCACCACAAACATGATTCCCGACTTGGCAAGATCAGAAATTTCGATTTAGAAGGTGTCTTTTAGTCTTGAGTTTACCCTTCAACACATCATTTTAAGCTCTAAAACGTTGCCGTTATTTATTTAGACAGCTTTTTTGCTATCAAATGGCTTCCAGAACGCTTAAAACGCGATTTTTATGACTCTGAGATAACTTTTTTTACTTGCAAAGAAAGTTTTAGGTTTTTCATTCCAGCATGTCGTTTCGCTCATTTCGATAGTTAGGACACCGCAAACATGATTCCCGACTTGGTAAGATCAAAAATTTCGATTTAGAAGGTGTCTTTTAGTCTTGAGTTTAGCCCTCAAAAAATCATTTTAAGCTCTAATACGTTGCCGTTATTTATTTAGACAGCTTTTTTGCTATCAAATGGCTTCCAGAACGCTTAAAACGCGATTTTTATGACTCTGAGATAACTTTTTTTACTTGCAAAGAAAGTTTTAGGTTTTTCATTCCAGCATGTCGTTTCGCTCATTTCGATAGTTAGGGCACCGCAAACATGATTCCCGACTTGGTAAGATCTAAAATTTCGATTTAGAAGGTGTCTTTTAGTCTTGAGTTTAGCCCTCAAAACATCATTTTAAGCTCTAAAACGTTGCCGTTATTTATTTGGACAGCTTTTTTGCTATCAAATGGCTTCCAGAACGCTTAAAACGCGATTTTGATCATCCTGAGATAACTTTTTTTACTTGCAAAGAAAGTTTTAGGTTTTTCATTCCAGCATGTTTTTTTTGCTCATTTCGATAGTTAAAGGACCGCAAACATGATTTCCGACTTGGTAAGATCAGAAATTTTTATTTAGAAGGTCTGTTTTAGTGTTGAGTTTAGCCCTCAAAACATCATTTAAAGCTCTAAAACGATGCTGTTATTGATTTAAACAGCTTTTTTGCGCTCAAATCGCTTCAAGAACGCTTAAAACGCGATTTTGATGATTCTGAGATCATTTTTTTTCACTTGCAAAGAAACTTTTATTTTTTCTATTCCAGCATGTTGTTTCGCTCATTTCGATAGTTAGGGCACCGCAAAAATGATTCCCGACTTGGTAAGATCAAAAATTTCAATTTAGAAGGTGTCTTTTCGTCTTGAGTTTAGCCCTCAAAATATCATTTTAAGCTCTAAAACGTTGCCGTTATTGATTTAGACAGCTTTTTTTCTATCAAATTGCTTCCAAAACGCTTAAAACGTGATTTTGATCATTCTTAGATAACTTTTTTTACTTGCAAAAAAAGTTTTAGGTTTTTCATTCCAGCATGTTTTTTTCGCTCATTTCGATAGTTAGAGGACCGCAAACATGATTTCCGACTTGGTAAGATCAAAAATTTTTATTTAGAAGGTGTCTTTTAGTCTTGAGTTTAGCCCTCAAAAAACCATTTTAAGCTCTAAAACGTTGCCGTTATTGATTTAGACAACTTTTCTGCGCTCAAATCGCTTCCAGAACGCTTAAAACGCGATTTTTATGATTCTGAGATTACTTTTTTTCACTTGCAAAGAATGTTTTAGCTTTTTCATTCAACATTTTATTTCACTCATTTCGACAGTTATAGCACCGCAAACATGATTTTTTTCTTGGTAAGATCAGAAATTTCGATTTAGAAGGTGTTTTTAGTCTTGAGTTTAGCCCTCAAAACATCATTTTAAGCTCTAAAACGATGGTGTAATTGATTTAAACAGCTTTTTCGCTCAAATCGCTTCCAGAACCCCTAAAACGCGATTTTGATGATTCTGAGATAATTTTTTTTCGCTTGCAAAGAAAGTTTTAGGTTTTTTATTCCAGCACGTTATTTCACTCATTTCGAAAGTTAGAGCACCGCAAACATGATTCCCGACTTGGTAAGATCAGAAATTTCGATTTAGAAGGTATCTTTTAGTTTTGAGTTTAGCCCGCAAAACATCATTTAAAGCTCAAAAACGTATCCGTTATTGATTTAGACCGCTTTTTTGCTATCAAATTGCTTCCAGAACGCTTAAAACGCGATTTTGATGATTCTGAGATAACTTTTTTTACTTGCAAAGAAAGTTTTAGGTTTTTCATTCCAGCATGTTTTTTTCGCTCATTTCGATAGTTAGAGGACCGCAAACATGATTTCCGACTAGGCAAGATAAGAAATTTTTATTTAGAAGGTGTCTTTTAGTCTTGAGTTTAGCCCTCAAAACATCATTTTAAGCTCTAATACGTTGCCGTTATTGATTTAGACAGCTTTTTTGCTATCAAATTCTTCCAGAACGCTTAAAACGCGATTTTGATGATTCTGAGATAACTTTTTTTACTTGCAAAGAAAGTTTTAGGTTTTTCATTCCAGCATGTTTTTTTCGCTCATTTCGATAGTTAGAGGACCGCAAACATGATTTCCGACTAGGCAAGATAAGAAATTTTTATTTAGAAGGTGTCTTTTAGTCTTGAGTTTAGCCCTCAAAATATCATTTTAAGCTCTAATACGTTGCCGTTATTGATTTAGACAGCTTTTTGGCACTCAAATCGCTTGCAGAACGCTTAAAACGCGATTTTGATGACTCTGAGATCATTTTTTTCACTTGTAAAGAAAGTTTTATGTTTTTCATTTCAGCATGTTTTTTCGCTCATTTCGATAGTTAAAGCACCGCAAACATGATTTCCGACTTGGTAAGATGTGAAATTTCGATTTAGAAGGTGTCCCTTTACCCTTGAGTTTAGCCTTCAAAACATCATTTTAAGCTCTAAAACGAAGCCGTTATTGATTTAGGCAACTTTTTTGCGCTCAAATCGCTTCCAGAACGCCTAAAAAGCGATTTTGATGATTCTGAGATAATTTTTTTTCACTTCAAAGAATGTTTTTCCTTTTTCATTCAACATTTTATTTCGCTAATTTCAACAGTTAGAGCACCGCAAACATGATTTTCGTCTAGGTAAGATCAGAAATTTCGATTTAGAAGGTGCTTTTAGTCTTGAGTTTAGCCCTCAAAACATCATTTTAAGCTCTAAAACGATACCGTTATTGATTTAAACAGCTTTTTTGCGCTCAAATCGCTTCCAGAACGCTTAAAACGCGATTTTGATGATTCTGAGATCATTTTTTTCTTTTACAAAGAAAGTTTTAGGTTTTTTATTCCAGCACGTTATTTCACTCATTTCGATAGTTAGAGCACCGCAAACATGATTCCCGTCTTGGTAAGATCAGAAATTTTGATTTAGAAGGTGTCTTTTAGTCTTGAGTTCAGCCCTCAAAACATCATTTTAAGCTCTAAAACGATGCCGTTATTGATTTAGGCAGCTTTTTTGCTATCAAATGTCTTCCAGAACGCTTAAAACGCGATTTTGATGATTCTGAGATCATTTTTTTTCACTTGTAAAGAAAGTTTTAGGTTTTTCATTCCAGCATGTTGTTTCGCTCATTACGAAAATTAGGGCACCGCAAACATGATTCCCGACTTGGTAAGATCAAAAATTTCGATTTAGAAGGTGTCTTTTAGTCTTGAGTTTAGCCCTCAAAGCATCATTTTAAGCTCTAAAACGTTGCCGTTATTGATTTAGACAGCTTTTTTGCGCTCAAATCGCTTTCAGAACGCTTAAAACGCGATTTTGATGATTCTGAGATAACTTTTGTTTACTTGCAAAGAAAGTTTTAGGTTTTTTATTCCAGCACGTTATTTCACTCATTTCGATAGTTAGAGCACCGCAAACATGATTCCCGACTTGGTAAGATCAGAAATTTCGTTTTAGAAGGTGTCCTTTAGCCTTGAGTTTAGCCTTCAAAACATCATTTTAAGCTCTAAAACGATGCCGTTATTTATTTGGACAACTTTTTTGCTATCAAATTTCTTCCAGAACGCTTAAAACGCGATTTTGATCATTCTAAGATAACTTTTTTTACTTGCAAAGAAAGTTTTAGGTTTTTCATTCCAGCATGTCGTTTCGCTTATTTCGATAGTTAGGGCACCGCAAACATGATTCCCGACTTGGTAAGATCAAAAATTTCGATTTAGAAGGTGTCTTTTAGTCTTGAGTTTAGCCCTGAAAAAACCATTTTAAGCTCTAAAACGATGCCGTTATTGATTTAGAAAGCTTTTTTGCTATCAAATTGCTTCCAGAACGCTTAAAACGCAATTTTGATGATTCTGAGATAACTTTTTTTACTTGCAAAGAAAGTTTTAGGTTTTTCATTCCAGCATGTTTTTTTCGCTCATTTCGACGGTTAGAGCACCGCAAATGTGATTTTCGTCTTGGTAAGATCAGAAATTTTTATTTAGAAGGTGTCTTTTAGTCTTGAGTTTAGCCCTCAAAATATCATTTTGAGCTCTAAAACGTTGCCGTTATTGATTTAGACAAATTTTTTTCGCTCAAATCGCTACCAGAACGCTTAAAAAGCGATTTTGATGATCTGAGTTCACATTTTTTCACTTGCAAAGAATGTTTTAGCTGTTTCATTCAACATTTTATTTCGCTCATTTCGACAGTTAGAGCACCGCAAACATGATTTTCGTCTTGGTAAGATCAGAAATTCTATTTAGAAGGTGCTTTTAGTCTTGAGTTTAGCCCTCAAAACATCATTTTAAGCTCTAAAACGTTGCCGTTATTGATTTAGACAGCTTTTTTTCTACCAAATTGCTTCCAAAACGCTTAAAACGCGATTTTGATCATTCTTAGATAACTTTTTTTCACTTGCAAAGAATGTTTTAGCTTTTTCATTCAACATTTTATTTCACTCATTTCGACAGTTATAGCACCGCAAACATGATTTTCGTCTTGGTAAGATCAGAAATTTCGATTTAGAAGGTGCTTTTAGTCTTGAGTTTAGCCATCAAAACATCATTTTAAGCTCTAAAACGATGGTGTTATTGATTTAAACAGCTTTTTCGCTCAAATCGCTTCCAGAACCCCTAAAACGCGATTTTGATGATTCTGAGATAATTTTTTTTCACTTGCAAAGAAAGTTTTAGGTTTTTTATTCCACCACGTTATTTCGCTCATTTCGATAGTTAGAGCACCGCAAACATGATTCCCGACTTGGTAAGATCAGAAATTTCGATTTAGAAGGTATCTTTTAGTCTTGAGTTTAGCCCGCAAAACATCATTTAAAGCTCAAAAACGTATCGGTTATTGATTTAGACCGCTTTTTTGCTATCAAATTCTTCCAGAACGCTTAAAACGCGATTTTGATGATTCTGAGATAACTTTTTTTCCTTGCAAAAAAAGTTTTAGGTTTTTCATTCCAGCATGTTTTTTTCGCTCATTTCGATAGTTAGAGGACCGCAAACATGATTTCCGACTTGGTAAGATCAGAAATTTTTATTTAGAAGGTGTCTTTTAGTCTTGAGTTTAGCCCTCAAAAAATCATTTTAAGCTCTAAAACGTTGCCGTTATTGATTTAGACAACTTTTCTGCGCTTAAATCGCTTCCAGAAAGCTTAAAACGCGATTTTGATGATTCTGAGATCACTTTTTTTCACTTGCAAAGAATGTTTTACCTTTTTCATTCAACATTTTATTTCACTCATTTCGACAGTTATAGCACCGCAAACATGATTTTCGTCTTGGTAAGATCAGAAATTTCGATTTAGAAGGTGCTTTTAGTCTTGAGTTTAGCCATCAAAACATCATTTTAAGCTCTAAAACGATGGTGTTATTGATTTAAACAGCTTTTTCGCTCAAATCGCTTCCAGAACCCCTAAAACGCGATTTTGATGATTCTGAGATAATTTTTTTTCACTTGCAAAGAAAGTTTTAGGTTTTTTATTCCAGCACGTTATTTCACTCATTTCGAAAGTTAGAGCACCGCAAACATGATTCCCAACTTGGTAAGATCAGAAATTTCGATTTAGAAGGTATCTTTTAGTCTTGAGTTTAGCCCGCAAAACATCATTTAAAGCTCAAAAACGTATCGGTTATTCATTTAGACCGCTTTTTTGCTATCAAATTCTTCCAGAACGCTTAAAACGCGATTTTGATGATTCTGAGATAACTTTTTTTACTTGCAAAGAAAGTTTTAGGTTTTTCATTCCAGCATGTCGTTTCGCTCATTTCGATAGTTAGGGCACCGCAAACATGATTCCCGACTTGGTAAGATCAAAAATTTCGATTTAGAAGGTGTCTTTTAGTCTTGAGTTTAGCCCTAAAAAAACCATTTTAAGCTCTAAAACGATGCCGTTATTGATTTAGACAGCTTTTTTTCTATCAAATTTCTTCCAGAACGCTTAAAACGCGATTTTGATGATTCTGAGATCATTTTTTTTCACTTGTAAAGAAAGTTTTAGGTTTTTCATTCCAGCATGTTGTTTCGCTCATTTCGATAGTTAGAGCAACGCAAACATAATTTCCGACTTGGTAAGATCAAAAATTTCGATTTAGAAGGTATCTTTTAGTCTTGAGTTTAGCCCGCAAAACATCATTTAAAGCTCAAAAACGTATCGGTTAATCATTTAGACCGCTTTTTTGCTATCAAATTCTTCCAGAACGCTTAAAACGCGATTTTTATGATTCTGAGATAACTTTTTTTACTTGCAAAGAAAGTTTTAGGTTTTTCATTCCAGCATGTTTTTTTCGCTCATTTCGATAGTTAGAGGACGGCAAACATGATTTCCGACTTGGCAAGATCAAAAAAATTTTATTTAGAAGGTGTCTTTTAGTCTTGAGTTTAGCCTTCAAAACATCATTTTAAGCTCTAATACGTTGCCGTTATTGATTTAGACAGCTTTTTTGCGCTCAAATCGCTTGCAGAACGCTTAAAACGCGATTTTGATGATTCTGAGATCATTATTTTTTCACTTGCAAAGAAAGTTTTAGGTTTTTCATTCCATCACGCTGTTTCACTCATTTCAATAGAGCACCGCAAACTTGATTTCCGACTTGGTAAGATGTGAAATTTCGATTTAGAAGGTAACCTTTAGCCTTGAGTTTAGCCTTCAAAACATCATTTTAAGCTCTAAAACGAAGCCGTTATTGATTTAGACAGCTTTTTTGCTATCAAATTGCTTCCAAAACGCTTAAAACGTGATTTTGATCATTCTTAGATAACTTTTTTTACTTGCAAAAAAAGTTTTAGGTTTTTCATTCCAGCATGTTTTTTTCGCTCATTTCGATAGTTAGAGGACCGCAAACATGATTTCCGACTTGGTAAGATCAAAAATTTTTATTTAGAAGGTGTCTTTTAGTCTTGAGTTTAGCCCTCAAAAAACCATTTTAAGCTCTAAAACGTTGCCGTTATTGATTTAGACAACTTTTCTGCGCTCAAATCGCTTCCAGAACGCTTAAAACGCGATTTTTATGATTCTGAGATTACTTTTTTTCACTTGCAAAGAATGTTTTAGCTTTTTCATTCAACATTTTATTTCACTCATTTCGACAGTTATAGCACCGCAAACATGATTTTTTTCTTGGTAAGATCAGAAATTTCGATTTAGAAGGTGTTTTTAGTCTTGAGTTTAGCCCTCAAAACATCATTTTAAGCTCTAAAACGATGGTGTAATTGATTTAAACAGCTTTTTCGCTCAAATCGCTTCCAGAACCCCTAAAACGCGATTTTGATGATTCTGAGATAATTTTTTTTCGCTTGCAAAGAAAGTTTTAGGTTTTTTATTCCAGCACGTTATTTCACTCATTTCGAAAGTTAGAGCACCGCAAACATGATTCCCGACTTGGTAAGATCAGAAATTTCGATTTAGAAGGTATCTTTTAGTTTTGAGTTTAGCCCGCAAAACATCATTTAAAGCTCAAAAACGTATCCGTTATTGATTTAGACCGCTTTTTTGCTATCAAATTGCTTCCAGAACGCTTAAAACGCGATTTTGATGATTCTGAGATAACTTTTTTTACTTGCAAAGAAAGTTTTAGGTTTTTCATTCCAGCATGTTTTTTTCGCTCATTTCGATAGTTAGAGGACCGCAAACATGATTTCCGACTAGGCAAGATAAGAAATTTTTATTTAGAAGGTGTCTTTTAGTCTTGAGTTTAGCCCTCAAAACATCATTTTAAGCTCTAATACGTTGCCGTTATTGATTTAGACAGCTTTTTTGCTATCAAATTCTTCCAGAACGCTTAAAACGCGATTTTGATGATTCTGAGATAACTTTTTTTACTTGCAAAGAAAGTTTTAGGTTTTTCATTCCAGCATGTTTTTTTCGCTCATTTCGATAGTTAGAGGACCGCAAACATGATTTCCGACTAGGCAAGATAAGAAATTTTTATTTAGAAGGTGTCTTTTAGTCTTGAGTTTAGCCCTCAAAATATCATTTTAAGCTCTAATACGTTGCCGTTATTGATTTAGACAGCTTTTTGGCACTCAAATCGCTTGCAGAACGCTTAAAACGCGATTTTGATGACTCTGAGATCATTTTTTTCACTTGTAAAGAAAGTTTTATGTTTTTCATTTCAGCATGTTTTTTCGCTCATTTCGATAGTTAAAGCACCGCAAACATGATTTCCGACTTGGTAAGATGTGAAATTTCGATTTAGAAGGTGTCCCTTTACCCTTGAGTTTAGCCTTCAAAACATCATTTTAAGCTCTAAAACGAAGCCGTTATTGATTTAGGCAACTTTTTTGCGCTCAAATCGCTTCCAGAACGCCTAAAAAGCGATTTTGATGATTCTGAGATAATTTTTTTTCACTTCAAAGAATGTTTTTCCTTTTTCATTCAACATTTTATTTCGCTAATTTCAACAGTTAGAGCACCGCAAACATGATTTTCGTCTAGGTAAGATCAGAAATTTCGATTTAGAAGGTGCTTTTAGTCTTGAGTTTAGCCCTCAAAACATCATTTTAAGCTCTAAAACGATACCGTTATTGATTTAAACAGCTTTTTTGCGCTCAAATCGCTTCCAGAACGCTTAAAACGCGATTTTGATGATTCTGAGATCATTTTTTTCTTTTACAAAGAAAGTTTTAGGTTTTTTATTCCAGCACGTTATTTCACTCATTTCGATAGTTAGAGCACCGCAAACATGATTCCCGTCTTGGTAAGATCAGAAATTTTGATTTAGAAGGTGTCTTTTAGTCTTGAGTTCAGCCCTCAAAACATCATTTTAAGCTCTAAAACGATGCCGTTATTGATTTAGGCAGCTTTTTTGCTATCAAATGTCTTCCAGAACGCTTAAAACGCGATTTTGATGATTCTGAGATCATTTTTTTTCACTTGTAAAGAAAGTTTTAGGTTTTTCATTCCAGCATGTTGTTTCGCTCATTACGAAAATTAGGGCACCGCAAACATGATTCCCGACTTGGTAAGATCAAAAATTTCGATTTAGAAGGTGTCTTTTAGTCTTGAGTTTAGCCCTCAAAGCATCATTTTAAGCTCTAAAACGTTGCCGTTATTGATTTAGACAGCTTTTTTGCGCTCAAATCGCTTTCAGAACGCTTAAAACGCGATTTTGATGATTCTGAGATAACTTTTGTTTACTTGCAAAGAAAGTTTTAGGTTTTTTATTCCAGCACGTTATTTCACTCATTTCGATAGTTAGAGCACCGCAAACATGATTCCCGACTTGGTAAGATCAGAAATTTCGTTTTAGAAGGTGTCCTTTAGCCTTGAGTTTAGCCTTCAAAACATCATTTTAAGCTCTAAAACGATGCCGTTATTTATTTGGACAACTTTTTTGCTATCAAATTTCTTCCAGAACGCTTAAAACGCGATTTTGATCATTCTAAGATAACTTTTTTTACTTGCAAAGAAAGTTTTAGGTTTTTCATTCCAGCATGTCGTTTCGCTTATTTCGATAGTTAGGGCACCGCAAACATGATTCCCGACTTGGTAAGATCAAAAATTTCGATTTAGAAGGTGTCTTTTAGTCTTGAGTTTAGCCCTGAAAAAACCATTTTAAGCTCTAAAACGATGCCGTTATTGATTTAGAAAGCTTTTTTGCTATCAAATTGCTTCCAGAACGCTTAAAACGCAATTTTGATGATTCTGAGATAACTTTTTTTACTTGCAAAGAAAGTTTTAGGTTTTTCATTCCAGCATGTTTTTTTCGCTCATTTCGACGGTTAGAGCACCGCAAATGTGATTTTCGTCTTGGTAAGATCAGAAATTTTTATTTAGAAGGTGTCTTTTAGTCTTGAGTTTAGCCCTCAAAATATCATTTTGAGCTCTAAAACGTTGCCGTTATTGATTTAGACAAATTTTTTTCGCTCAAATCGCTACCAGAACGCTTAAAAAGCGATTTTGATGATCTGAGTTCACATTTTTTCACTTGCAAAGAATGTTTTAGCTGTTTCATTCAACATTTTATTTCGCTCATTTCGACAGTTAGAGCACCGCAAACATGATTTTCGTCTTGGTAAGATCAGAAATTCTATTTAGAAGGTGCTTTTAGTCTTGAGTTTAGCCCTCAAAACATCATTTTAAGCTCTAAAACGTTGCCGTTATTGATTTAGACAGCTTTTTTTCCTACCAAATTGCTTCCAAAACGCTTAAAACGCGATTTTGATCATTCTTAGATAACTTTTTTTCACTTGCAAAGAATGTTTTAGCTTTTTCATTCAACATTTTATTTCACTCATTTCGACAGTTATAGCACCGCAAACATGATTTTCGTCTTGGTAAGATCAGAAATTTCGATTTAGAAGGTGCTTTTAGTCTTGAGTTTAGCCATCAAAACATCATTTTAAGCTCTAAAACGATGGTGTTATTGATTTAAACAGCTTTTTCGCTCAAATCGCTTCCAGAACCCCTAAAACGCGATTTTGATGATTCTGAGATAATTTTTTTTCACTTGCAAAGAAAGTTTTAGGTTTTTTATTCCACCACGTTATTTCGCTCATTTCGATAGTTAGAGCACCGCAAACATGATTCCCGACTTGGTAAGATCAGAAATTTCGATTTAGAAGGTATCTTTTAGTCTTGAGTTTAGCCCGCAAAACATCATTTAAAGCTCAAAAACGTATCGGTTATTGATTTAGACCGCTTTTTTGCTATCAAATTCTTCCAGAACGCTTAAAACGCGATTTTGATGATTCTGAGATAACTTTTTTTCCTTGCAAAAAAAGTTTTAGGTTTTTCATTCCAGCATGTTTTTTTCGCTCATTTCGATAGTTAGAGGACCGCAAACATGATTTCCGACTTGGTAAGATCAGAAATTTTTATTTAGAAGGTGTCTTTTAGTCTTGAGTTTAGCCCTCAAAAAATCATTTTAAGCTCTAAAACGTTGCCGTTATTGATTTAGACAACTTTTCTGCGCTTAAATCGCTTCCAGAAAGCTTAAAACGCGATTTTGATGATTCTGAGATCACTTTTTTTCACTTGCAAAGAATGTTTTACCTTTTTCATTCAACATTTTATTTCACTCATTTCGACAGTTATAGCACCGCAAACATGATTTTCGTCTTGGTAAGATCAGAAATTTCGATTTAGAAGGTGCTTTTAGTCTTGAGTTTAGCCATCAAAACATCATTTTAAGCTCTAAAACGATGGTGTTATTGATTTAAACAGCTTTTTCGCTCAAATCGCTTCCAGAACCCCTAAAACGCGATTTTGATGATTCTGAGATAATTTTTTTTCACTTGCAAAGAAAGTTTTAGGTTTTTTATTCCAGCACGTTATTTCACTCATTTCGAAAGTTAGAGCACCGCAAACATGATTCCCAACTTGGTAAGATCAGAAATTTCGATTTAGAAGGTATCTTTTAGTCTTGAGTTTAGCCCGCAAAACATCATTTAAAGCTCAAAAACGTATCGGTTATTCATTTAGACCGCTTTTTTGCTATCAAATTCTTCCAGAACGCTTAAAACGCGATTTTGATGATTCTGAGATAACTTTTTTTACTTGCAAAGAAAGTTTTAGGTTTTTCATTCCAGCATGTCGTTTCGCTCATTTCGATAGTTAGGGCACCGCAAACATGATTCCCGACTTGGTAAGATCAAAAATTTCGATTTAGAAGGTGTCTTTTAGTCTTGAGTTTAGCCCTAAAAAAACCATTTTAAGCTCTAAAACGATGCCGTTATTGATTTAGACAGCTTTTTTTCTATCAAATTTCTTCCAGAACGCTTAAAACGCGATTTTGATGATTCTGAGATCATTTTTTTTCACTTGTAAAGAAAGTTTTAGGTTTTTCATTCCAGCATGTTGTTTCGCTCATTTCGATAGTTAGAGCAACGCAAACATAATTTCCGACTTGGTAAGATCAAAAATTTCGATTTAGAAGGTATCTTTTAGTCTTGAGTTTAGCCCGCAAAACATCATTTAAAGCTCAAAAACGTATCGGTTAATCATTTAGACCGCTTTTTTGCTATCAAATTCTTCCAGAACGCTTAAAACGCGATTTTTATGATTCTGAGATAACTTTTTTTACTTGCAAAGAAAGTTTTAGGTTTTTCATTCCAGCATGTTTTTTTCGCTCATTTCGATAGTTAGAGGACGGCAAACATGATTTCCGACTTGGCAAGATCAAAAAAATTTTATTTAGAAGGTGTCTTTTAGTCTTGAGTTTAGCCTTCAAAACATCATTTTAAGCTCTAATACGTTGCCGTTATTGATTTAGACAGCTTTTTTGCGCTCAAATCGCTTGCAGAACGCTTAAAACGCGATTTTGATGATTCTGAGATCATTATTTTTTCACTTGCAAAGAAAGTTTTAGGTTTTTCATTCCATCACGCTGTTTCACTCATTTCAATAGAGCACCGCAAACATGATTTCCGACTTGGTAAGATGTGAAATTTCGATTTAGAAGGTAACCTTTAGCCTTGAGTTTAGCCTTCAAAACATCATTTTAAGCTCTAAAACGAAGCCGTTATTGATTTAGACAGCTTTTTTGCTATCAAATTTCTTCCAGAACGCTTAAAACGCAATTTTGATGATTTTGAGATAACTTTTTTTACTTGCAAAGAAAGTTTTAGGTTTTTCATTCCAGCATGTTTTTTTCGCTCATTTCGACTGTTAGAGCACCGCAAACATGATTTTCGTCTTGGTAAGATCAGAAATTTTTATTTAGAAGGTGTCTTTTAGTCTTGAGTTTAGCCCTTAAAACATCATTTTAAGCTCTAAAACGTTGCCGTTATTGATTTAGACAACTTTTTTGCGCTCAAATCGCTTCATGAACGCTTAAAAAGCGATTTTGGTTATTCTGAGATCACTTTTTTTCACTTGCAAAGAATGTTTTAGCTTTTTCATTCAACATTTAATTTCACTCGTTTCGACAGTTAGAGCACCGTCAACTTGATTCCCGACTTGGCAAGATCAGAAATTTCGATTTAGAAGGTGTCTTTTAGTCTTGAGTTTAGCCCGCAAAACATCATTTTAAGCTCTAAAACGATTCCGTTATTGATTTAGACAGCTTTTTTGCGCTCAAATCGCTTCCAGAACGCTTAAAACGCGATTTTGATGATTCTGATATCATTTTTTTTCACTTGCAAAGAAACTTTTTGGTTTTTTATTGCAGCACGTTATTTCGCTCCTTTCGATAGTTAGAGCACCGCAAACATGATTCTCGACTTGGTAAGATCAGAAATTTCGATTTAGAAGGTGTCTTTTAGTCTTGAGTTTAGCCCTCAAAAAATCATTTTAAGCTCTAATACGTTGCGTTATTGATTTAGACAAATTTTTTGCACTCAAATCGCTTCCAGAACGCTTAAAACGCGATTTTGATGATTCTGAGATCATTATTTTTTTCACTTGCAAAGAAAGTTTTAGGTTTTTCATTCCAGCATGCTGTTTCGCTCATTTCGATAGAGCACCGCAAACATGATTTCCGACTTGGTAATATGTGAAATTTCGATTTAGAAGGTGTCCTTTAGCCTTGAGTTTAGCCTTCAAAACATCATTTTAAGCTCTAAAACGATGCCGTTATTGATTTAGACAGCTTTTTTGCTATCAAATTGCTTCCAGAACGCTTAAAACGCAATTTTGATGATTCTGAGATAACTTTTTTTACTTGCAAAGAAAGTTTTAGGTTTTTCATTCCAGCATGTTTTTTTCGCTCATTTCGACTGTTAGAGCACCGCAAACGTGATTTTCGTCTTGGTAAGATCAGAAATTTTTATTTAGAAGGTGTGTTTTAGTCTTGAGTTTAGCCCTCAAAAAATCATTTTAAGCTCTAATACGTTGCGTTATTGATTTAGACAAATTTTTTGCGCTCAAATCGCTTCCAGAACGCTTAAAACGCGATTTTTGATGATTCTGAGATCTTTTTTTTTCACTTGCAAATAAATTTTAGGTTTTTTATTCCGGCACGTTATTTCCCTCATTTCGATAGTTAGAGCACCACAAACATGATTCCCGACTTGGTAAGATCAGAAATTTCTATTTAGAAGGTGTCTTTTAGTCTTGAGTTTACCCATCAACACATCATTTTAAGCTCTAAAACGATGCCGTTATTGATTTAGACCGCTTTTTTGCACTCAAATCGCTTCCAGAACGCTTAAAACGCGATTTTGATGATTCTGAGATAACTTTTTTTACTTGCAAAGAAAGTTTTGAGTTTTCACTCCAGCATGCTGTTTCGCTCATTTCGATAGAGCACCGCAAACATGATTTCCGACTTGGTAAAATGTGAAATTTCGATTTAGAAGATGTCCTTTAGCCTTGAGTTTAGCCTTCAAAACATCATTTTAAGCTCAAAAACGATGCCGTTATTGATTTAGACAGCTTTTTTGCTATCAAATTGCTGCCAGAACGCTTAAAACGCAATTTTGATGATTCTGAGATAACTTTTTTTACTTGCAAAGAAAGTTTTAGGTTTTTCATTCCAGCATGTTTTTTTCGCTCATTTCGACTGTTAGAGCACCGCAAACGTGATTTTCGTCTTGGTAAGATCAGAAATTTTTATTTAGAAGGTGTCTTTTAGTCTTGAGTTTAGCCCTCAAAAAATCATTTTAAGCTCTAATACGTTGCGTTATTGATTTAGACAAATTTTTTGCGCTCAAATCGCTTCCCGAACGCTTAAAACGCGATTTTTGATGATTCTGAGATCTTTTTTTTTCACTTGCAAATAAATTTTAGATTTTTTATTCCGGCACGTTATTTCCCTCATTTCGATAGTTAGAGCACCACAAACATGATTCCCGACTTGGTAAGATCAGAAATTTCGATTTAGAAGGTGTCTTTCAGTCTTGAGTTTACCCATCAACACATCATTTTAAGCTCTAAAACGATCCCGTTATTGATTTTGACAGCTTTTTTGCTATCAAATGTTTTCCAGAACGCTTAAAACGCGATTTTTATGATTCTGAGATAACTTTTTTTACTTGCAAAGAAAGTTTTGAGTTTTCATTCCAGCATGTTGTTTCGCTCATTTCGGTAGTTAGGGCACCGCAAACATGATTCCCGACTTGGTAAGATCAAAAATTTCGATTTAGAAGGTGTCTTTTAGTCTTGAGTTTAGCCCTCAAAACATCATTTTAAGCTCTAAAACGTTGCCGTTATTTATTTGGACAGCTTTTTTGCTATCAAATTTCTTCCAGAACGCTTAAAACGCGATTTTGATCATTCTGAGATAACTTTTTTTACTTGCAAAGAAAGTTTTAGGTTTTTCATTCCAGCATGTTTTTTTCGCTCATTTCGATAGTTAGAGGACCGCAAACATGATTTCCGACTTGGTAAGATCAGAAATTTTTATTTAGAAGGTGTCTTTTAGTCTTGAGTTTAGCCCTCAAAACATCATTTTAAGCTCTAAAACGTTGCCGTTATTTATTTAGACAGCTTTTTTTCTATCAAATTTCTTCCAGAACGCTTAAAACGCGATTTTGATGATTCTGAGATAACTTTTTTTACTCTCAAAGAAAGTTTTACGTTTTTTATTCCGGCACGTTATTTCCCTCATTTCGATAGTTAGAGCTTCACAAACATGATTCCCGACTTGGTAAGATCAGAAATTTCGATTTAGAAGGTGTCTTTTAGTCTTGAGTTTACCCATCAACACATCATTTTAAGCTCTAAAACGATCCCGTTATTGATTTTGACAGCTTTTTTGCTATCAAATGTCTTCCAGAACGCTTAAAACGTGATTTTTATGATTCTGAGATGACTTTTTTTACTTGCAAAGAAAGTTTTAGGTTTTTCATTCCAGCATGTTTTTTTCGCTCATTTCGATAGTTAGAGGACCGCAAACATGATTTCCGACTTGGTAAGATCAGAAATTTTTATTTAGAAGGTGTCTTTTAGTCTTGAGTTTAGCCCTCAAAACATCATTTTAAGCTCTAAAACGTTGCCGTTATTTATTTAGACAGCTTTTTTTCTATCAAAGTTCTTCCAGAACGCTTAAAACGCGATTTTGTTGATTCTGAGATAACTTTTTTTACTCTCAAAGAAAGTTTTACGTTTTTTATTCCGGCACGTTATTTCCCTCATTTCGATAGTTAGAGCTTCACAAACATGATTCCCGACTTGGTAAGATCAGAAATTTCGATTTAGAAGGTGTCTTTTAGTCTTGAGTTTACCCATCAACACATCATTTTAAGCTCTAAAACGATCCCGTTATTGATTTTGACAGCTTTTTTGCTATCAAATGTCTTCCAGAACGCTTAAAACGCGATTTTTATGATTCTGAGATAACTTTTTTTACTTGCAAAGAAAGTTTTGAGTTTTCATTCCAGCATGTCGTTTCGCTCATTTCGATAGTTAGGGCACCGCAAACATGATTCCCGACTTGGTAAGATCAAAAATTTCGATTTAGAAGGTGTCTTTTAGTCTTGAGTTTAGCCCTCAAAACATCATTTTAAGCTCTAAAACGTTGCCGTTATTTATTTGGACAGCTTTTTTGCTATCAAATTGCTTCCAGAACGCTTAAAGCGCGATTTCGATGATTCTGAGATCATTTTTTTTCACTTGTAAAGAAAGTTTTAGGTTTTTCATTCCAGCATGTTGTTTCGCTCATTTCGATAGTTAGGGCACCGCAAACATGATTTCCGACTTGGTAAGATCAGAAATTTTTATTTAGAAGGTGTCTTTTAGTCTTGAGTTTAGCCCTCAAAACATCATTTTAAGCTCTAAAATGTTGCCGTTATTTATTTAGACAGCTTTTTTTCTATCAAATTTCTTCCAGAACGCTTAAAACGCGATTTTGATGATTCTGAGATAACTTTTTTTACTCTCAAAAAAGTTTTACGTTTTTTATTCCGGCACGTTATTTCCCTCATTTCGATAGTTAGAGCTTCACAAACATGATTCCCGACTTGGTAAGATCAGAAATTTCGGTTTAGAAGGTGTCTTTTAGTCTTGAGTTTACCCATTAACACATCATTTTAAGCTCTAAAACGATCCCGTTATTGATTTTGACAGCTTTTTTGCTATCAAATGTCTTCCAGAACGCTTAAAACGCGATTTTTATGATTCTGAGATAACTTTTTTTACTTGCAAAGAAAGTTTTGAGTTTTCATTCCAGCATGTCGTTTCGCTCATTTCGATAGTTAGGGCACCGCAAACATGATTCCCGACTTGGTAAGATCAAAAATTTCGATTTAGAAGGTGTCTTTTAGTCTTGAGTTTAGCCCTCAAAACATCATTTTAAGCTCTAAAACGTTGCCGTTATTTATTTGGACAGCTTTTTTGCTATCAAATTGCTTCCAGAACGCTTAAAACGCGATTTTGATCATTCTGAGATAACTTTTTTTACTTGCAAAGAAAGTTTTAGGTTTTTCATTCCAGCATGTTTTTTTCGCTCATTTCGATAGTTAGAGGACCGCAAACATGATTTCCGACTTGGTAAGATCAGAAATTTTTATTTAGAAGTTTCTTTTAGTCTTGAGTTTAGCCCTCAAAACATCATTTTAAGCTCTAAAACGTTGCCGTTATTTATTTAGGTAGCTTTTTTTCTATCAAATTTCTTCCAGAACGCTTAAAACGCGATTTTGATGATTCTGAGATAACTTTTTTTACTCTCAAAGAAAGTTTTAGGTTTTTCATTCCAGCATGTGGTTTCGCTCATTTCGATAGTTAGGGCACCGCAAACATGATTCCCGACTTGGTAAGATCAGAAATTTTTATTTAGAAGGTGTCTTTTAGTCTTTAGTTTAGCCCTCAAAAAATCATTTTAAGCTCTAATACGTTGCGTTATTGATTTAGACAAATTTTTTGCGCTCAAATCGTTTCCAGAACGCTTAAAACGCGATTTTTGATGATTCTGAGATCTTTTTTTTCACTTGCAAATAAATTTTAGGTTTTTTATTCTGGCACGTTATTTCCCTCATTTCGATAGTTAGAGCACCACAAACATGATTCCCGACTTGGTAAGATCAGAAATTTCGATTTAGAAGGTGTCTTTTAGTCTTGAGTTTACCCATCAACACATCATTTTAAGCTCTAAAACGATCCCGTTATTGATTTAGACAGCTTTTTTGCTATCAAATGTCTTCCAGAACGCTTAAAACGCGATTTTTATGATTCTGAGATAACTTTTTTTACTTGCAAAGAAAGTTTTGAGTTTTCATTCCAGCATGTCGTTTCGCTCATTTCGATAGTTAGGGCACCGCAAACATGATTCCCGACTTGGTAAGATAAAAAATTTCGATTTAGAAGGTGTCTTTTAGTCTTGAGTTTAGCCCTCAAAACATCATTTTAAGCTCTAAAACGTTGCCGTTATTTATTTGGACAGCTTTTTTGCTATCAAATTGCTTCCAGAACGCTTAAAACGAGATTTTGATCATTCTGAGATAACTTTTTTTACTTGCAAAGAAAGTTTTAGGTTTTTCATTCCAGCATGTTTTTTTCGCTCATTTCGATAGTTAGAGGACCGCAAACATGATTTCCGACTTGGTAAGATCAGAAATTTTTATTTAGAAGGTGTCTTTTAGTCTTGAGTTTAGCCCTCAAAACATCATTTTAAGCTCTAAAACGTTGCCTTTATTTATTTAGACAGCTTTTTTTCTATCAAATTTTTTCCAGAATGCTTAAAACGCGATTTTGATGATTCTGAGATAACTTTTTTTACTCTCAAAGAAAGTTTTAGATTTTTCATTCCAGCATGTGGTTTCGCTCATTTCGATAGTTAGGGCACCGCAAACATGATTCCCGACTTGGTAAGATCAAAAATTTCGATTTAGAAGGTGTCTTTTAGTCTTGAGTTTGGCCCTTAAAACATCATTTTAAGCTCTAAAACGTTGCCGTTATTGATTTAGACAAATTTTTTTCGCTCAAATCGCTACCAGAACGCTTAAAAAGCGATTTTGATGATCTGAGATCACATTTTTTCACTTGCAAAGAATGTTTTAGCTGTTTCATTCAACATTTTATTTCGCTCATTTCGACAGTTAGAGCACCGCAAACATGATTTTCGTCTTGGTAAGATCAGAAATTCTATTTAGAAGGTGCTTTTAGTCTTGAGTTTAGCCCTCAAAACATCATTTAAAGCTCTAAAACGATGCTGTTATTGATTTAAACAGCTTTTTTGCGCTCAAATCGCTTCAAGAACGCTTAAAACGCGATTTTGATGATTCTGAGATCATTTTTTTTCACTTGCAAAGAAAGTTTTAGGTTTTCTATTCCAGCATGTTGTTTCGCTCATTTCGATAGTTAGGGCACCACAAAAATGATTCCCGACTTGGTAAGATCAGAAATTTCAATTTAGAAGGTATCTTTTAGTCTTGAGTTGATCCCGCAAAACATCATTTAAAGCTCAAAAACGTATCCGTTATTGATTTAGAACGCTTTTTTGCTATCAAATTGCTTCCAGAACGCTTAAAACGCAATTTTGATGATTCTGAGATAACTTTTTTTACTTGCAAAGAAAGTTTTAGGTTTTTCATTCCAGCATGTTTTTTTCGCTCATTTCGACTGTTAGAGCACCGCAAACATGATTTTCGTCTTGGTAAGATCAGAAATTTTTATTTAGAAGGTGTCTTTCAGTCCTGAGTTTAGCCCTCAAAAAATCATTTTAAGCTCTAATACGTTGCCGTTATTGATTTAGACAAATTTTTTGCGCTCAAATCGCTTCCAGAACGCTTAAAACGCGATTTTTAATGATTCTGAGATCTTTTTTTTTTCACTTGCAAAGAAAGTTTTAGGTTTTTTATTCCTGCACGTTATTTCGCTCATTTCGATAGTTAAAACACCTTAAACATGATTCCCGACTTGGTAAGATCAGAAATTTCGATTTACAAGGTGTCTTTTAGTCTTGAGTTTACCCATCAACACATCATTTTAAGCTCTAAAACGATCCCGTTATTGATTTAGACAGCTTTTTTGCTATCAAATGTCTTCCAGAACGCTTAAAACGCGATTTTTATGATTCTGAAATAACTTTTTTTACTTGCAAAGAAAGTTTTAGGTTTTTCATTCCAGCATGTCGTTTCGCTCATTTCGATGGTTAGGGCACCGCAAACATGATTCCCGACTTGGTAAAATCAAAAATTTCGATTTAAAAGGTGTCTTTTAGTCTTGAGTTTAGCCCTCAAAACATCATTTTAAGCTCTAAAACGTTGCCGTTATTTATTTGGACAGCTTTTTTGCTATCAAATTGCTTCCAGAACGCTTAAAACGCGATTTTGATCATTCTGAGATAACGTTTTTTACTTGCAAAGAAAGTTTTAGGTTTTTCATTCCAGCATGTTTTTTTCGCTCATTTGGATAGTTAGAGGACCGCAAACATGATTTCCGACTTGGTAAGATCAGAAATTTTTATTTAGAAGGTGTCTTTTAGTCTTGAGTTTAGCCCTCAAAAAATCATTTTAAGCTCTAAAACGTTGCCGTTATTTATTTGGACAGCTTTTTTGCTATCAAATTGCTTCCAGAACGCTTAAAACGCGATTTTGATCATCCTGAGATAACTTTTTTTACTTGCAAAGAAAGTTTTAGGTTTTTCATTCCAGCATGTTTTTTTCGCTCATTTCGATAGTTAGAGGACCGCAAACATGATTTCCGACTTGGTAAGATCAGAAATTTTTATTTAGAAGGTGTCTTTTAGTCTTGAGTTTAGCCCTCAAAACATCATTTTAAGCTCTAAAACGTTGCCGTTATTGATTTAAACAGCTTTTTCGCTCAAATCGCTTCCAGAACCCCTAAAACACGATTTTGATGATTCTGAGATCATTTTTTTTCACTTGCAAAGAAAGTTTTAAGTTTTTCATTCCAGCATGTTGTTTCGCTCATTTCGATAGAGCACCGCAAACATGATTTCTGACTTGGTAAGATGTGAAATTTCGATTTAGAAGGTGTCCTTTAGCCTTGAGTTTAGCCTTCAAAACATCATTTTAAGCTCTAAAACGATGCCGTTATTGATTTAGACAGCTTTTTTGCTATCAAATGTCTTCCAGAACGCTTAAAACGCAATTTTGATGATTCTGAGATAACTTTTTTTACTTGCAAAGAAAGTTTTAGGTTTTTCATTCCAGCATCTTTTTTTCGCTCATTTCGACTGTTAGAGCACCGCAAACGTGATTTTCGTCTTGGTAAGATCAGAACGTTTTATTTAGAAGGTGTCTTTTAGTCTTGAGTTTAGCCCTCAAAAAATCATTTTAAGCTCTAATACGTTGCGTTATTGATTTAGACAAATTTTTTGCGCTCAAATCGCTTCCAGAACGCTTAAAACGCGATTTTTGATGATTCTGAGATCTTTTTTTTTCACTTGCAAATAAATTTTAGGTTTTTTATTCCGGCACGTTATTTCCCTCATTTCGATAGTTAGAGCACCACAAACATGATTCCCGACTTGGTAAGATCAGAAATTTCGATTTAGAAGTGTCTTTTTGTCTTGAGTGTACCCATCAACACATCATTTTAAGCTCTAAAACGATCCCGTTATTGATTTAGACAGCTTTTTTGCTATCAAATATCTTCCAGAACGCTTAAAACGCAATTTTGATGATTCTGAGATAACTTTTTTTACTTGCAAAGAAAGTTTTAGGTTTTTCATTCCAGCATCTTTTTTTCGCTCATTTCGACTGTTAGAGCACCGCAAACGTGATTTTCGTCTTGGTAAGATCAGAACGTTTTATTTAGAAGGTGTCTTTTAGTCTTGAGTTTAGCCCTCAAAAAATCATTTTAAGCTCTAATACGTTGCGTTATTGATTTAGACAAATTTTTTGCGCTCAAATCGCTTCCAGAACGCTTAAAACGCGATTTTTGATGATTCTGAGATCTTTTTTTTTCACTTGCAAATAAATTTTAGGTTTTTTATTCCGGCACGTTATTTCCCTCATTTCGATAGTTAGAGCACCACAAACATGATTCCCGACTTGGTAAGATCAGAAATTTCGATTTAGAAGTGTCTTTTTGTCTTGAGTGTACCCATCAACACATCATTTTAAGCTCTAAAACGATCCCGTTATTGATTTAGACAGCTTTTTTGCTATCAAATGTCTTCCAGAACGCTTAAAACGCGATTTTTATGATTCTGAGATAACTTTTTTTACTTGCAAAGAAAGTTTTGAGTTTTCATTCCAGCATGTCGTTTCGCTCATTTCGATAGTTAGGGCACCGCAAACATGATTCCCGACTTGGTAAGATAAAAAATTTCGATTTAGAAGGTGTCTTTTAGTCTTGAGTTTAGCCCTCAAAACATCATTTTAAGCTCTAAAACGTTGCCGTTATTTATTTGGACAGCTTTTTTGCTATCAAATTGCTTCCAGAACGCTTAAAACGCGATTTTGATCATTCTGAGATAACTTTTTTTACTTGCAAAGAAAGTTTTAGGTTTTTCATTCCAGCATGTTTTTTTCGCTCATTTCGATAGTTAGAGGACCGCAAACATGATTTCCGACTTAATAAGATCAGAAATTTTTATTTTGAAGGTGTCTTTTAGTCTTGAGTTTAGCCCTCAAAACATCATTTTAAGCTCTAAAACGTTGCCGTTATTTATTTAGACAGCTTTTTTTCTATCAAATTTCTTCCAGAATGCTTAAAACGCGATTTTGATGATTCTGAGATAACTTTTTTTACTCTCAAAGAAAGTTTTAGATTTTTCATTCCAGCATGTGGTTTCGCTCATTTCGATAGTTAGGGCACCGCAAACATGATTCTTGACTTGGTAAGATCAAAAATTTCGATTTAGAAGGTGTCTTTTAGTCTTGAGTTTGGCCCTTAAAACATCATTTTAAGCTCTAAAACGTTGCCGTTATTGATTTAGACAAATTTTTTTCGCTCAAATCGCTACCAGAACGCTTAAAAAGCGATTTTGATGATCTGAGATCACATTTTTTCACTTGCAAAGAATGTTTTAGCTGTTTCATTCAACATTTTATTTCGCTCATTTCGACAGTTAGAGCACCGCAAACATGATTTTCGTCTTGGTAAGATCAGAAATTCTATTTAGAAGGTGCTTTTAGTCTTGAGTTTAGCCCTCAAAACATCATTTAAAGCTCTAAAACGATGCTGTTATTGATTTAAACAGCTTTTTTGCGCTCAAATCGCTTCAAGAACGCTTAAAACGCGATTTTGATGATTCTGAGATCATTTTTTTTCACTTGCAAAGAAAGTTTTAGGTTTTCTATTCCAGCATGTTGTTTCGCTCATTTCGATAGTTAGGGCACCACAAAAATGATTCCCGACTTGGTAAGATCAGAAATTTCGATTTAGAAGGTATCTTTTAGTCTTGAGTTGAACCCGCAAAACATCATTTAAAGCTCAAAAACGTATCCGTTATTGATTTAGAACGCTTTTTTGCTATCAAATTGCTTCCAGAACGCTTAAAACGCGATTTTGATGATTCTGAGATCATTATTTTTTTCACTTGCAAAGAAAGTTTTAGGTTTTTCATTCCAGCATGCTGTTTCACTCATTTCGATAGGGCACCGCAAACATGATTTCCGACTTGGTAAGATGTGAAATTTCGATTTAGAAGGTAACTTTACCCTTGAGTTTAGCCTTCAAAACATCATTTTAAGCTCTAAAACGATGCCGTTATTGATTTAGACAGCTTTTTTGCTATCAAATATCTTCCAGAACGCTTAAAACGCAATTTTGATGATTCTGAGATAACTTTTTTTACTTGCAAAGAAAGTTTAAGGTTTTTCATTCCAGCATGTTTTTTTCGCTCATTTCGACTGTTAGAGCACCGCAAACATGATTTTCGTCTTGGTAAGATCCGAAATTTTTATTTAGAAGGTGTCTTTTAGTCTTGAGTTTAGCCCTGAAAACATCATTTTAAGCTCTAAAACGTTGCCGTTATTGATTTAGACAACTTTTTTGCGCTCAAATCGCTTCATGAACGCTTAGAAAGCGATTTTGATTATTCTGAGATCACTTTTTTTCACTTGCAAAGAATGTTTTAGCTTTTTCATTCAACATTTTATTTCACTCATTTCGACAGTTAGAGCACCGCAAACTTGATTCCCGACTTGGTAAGATCAAAAATTTCGATTTAGAAGGTGTCTTTTATTCTTGAGTTTAGCCCGCAAAACGTCATTTTAAGCTCTAAAACGATTCCGTTATTGATTTAGACAGCTTTTTTGCGCTCAAATTGCTTCCAGAACGCTTAAAACGCGATTTTGATGATTCTGAGATCATTTTTTTTCACTTGCAAAGAAAGTTTTAGGTTTTTTATTGCAGAACGTTATTTCGGTCATTTCGATAGTTAGAGCACCGCAAACATGATTCCCGACTTGGTAAGATCAGAAATTTCGATTTAGAAGGTGTCTTTTAGTCTTGAGTTTAGCCCTCAAAACATCATTTTAAGCTCTAAAACGATGCCGTTATTGATTTAGACAGCTTTTTTGCACTCAAATCGCTTCCAGAACGCTTAAAACGCGATTTTGATGATTCTGAGATCATTATTTTTTTCACTTGCAAAGAAAGTTTTAGGTTTTTCATTCCAGCAAGTTTTTTTCGCTCATTTCGATAGTTAGAGGACGGCAAACATGATTTCCGACTTGGCAAGATCAAAAATTTTTATTTAGAAGGTGTCTTTTAGTCTTGAGTTTAGCCCTCAAAACATCATTTTAAGCTCTAAAACGTTGCCGTTATTGATTTAGACAACTTTTTTGCGCTCAAATCGCTTCATGAACGCTTAAAAAGCGATTTTGCTTATTCTGAGATCACTTTTTTTCACTTGCAAAGAATGTTTTAGCTTTTTCATTCAACATTTTATATCACTCGTTTCGACAGTTAGAGCACCGTCAACTTGATTCCCGACTTGGCAAGATCAGAAATTTCGATTTAGAAGGTTTCTTTTAGTCTTGAGTTTAGCCCGCAAAACATCATTTTAAGCTCTAAAACGATTCCGTTATTGATTTAGACAGCTTTTTTGCGCTCAAATCGCTTCCAGAACGCTTAAAACGCGATTTTGATGATTCTGATATCATTTTTTTTCACTTGCAAAGAAACTTTTTGGTTTTTTATTGCAGCACGTTATTTCGCTCATTTCGATAGTTAGAGCACCGCAAACATGATTCTCGACTTGGTAAGATCAGAAATTTCGATTTAGAAGGTGTCTTTTAGTCATGAGTTTAGCCCTCAAAACATCATTTTAAGCTCTAAAACGATGCCGTTATTGATTTAGACAGCTTTTTTGCACTAAAATCGCTTCCAGAACGCTTAAAACGCGATTTTGATGATTCTGAGATCATTATTTTTTTCACTTGCAAAGAAAGTTTTAGGTTTTTCATTCCAGCATGCTGTTTCGCTCATTTCGATAGAGCACCGCAAACATGATTTCCGACTTGGTAATATGTGAAATTTCGATTTAGAAGGTGTCCTTTAGCCTTGAGTTTAGCCTTCAAAACATCATTTTAAGCTCTAAAACGATGCCGTTATTGATTTAGACAGCTTTTTTGCTATCAAATTGCTTCCAGAACGCTTAAAACGCAATTTTGATGATTCTGAGATAACTTTTTTTACTTGCAAAGAAAGTTTTAGGTTTTTCATTCCAGCATGTTTTTTTCGCTCATTTCGACTGTTAGAGCACCGCAAACGTGATTTTCGTCTTGGTAAGATCAGAAATTTTTATTTAGAAGGTGTCTTTTAGTCTTGAGTTTAGCCCTCAAAAAATCATTTTAAGCTCTAATACGTTGCGTTATTGATTTAGACAAATTTTTTGCGCTCAAATCGCTTCCAGAACGCTTAAAACGCGATTTTTGATGATTCTGAGATCTTTTTTTTTCACTTGCAAATAAATTTTAGGTTTTTTATTCCGGCACGTTATTTCCCTCATTTCGATAGTTAGAGCACCACAAACATGATTCCCGACTTCGTAAGATCAGAAATTTCGATTTAGAAGGTGTCTTTTAGTCTTGAGTTTACCCATCAACACATCATTTTAAGCTCTAAAACGATGCCGTTATTGATTTAGACAGCTTTTTTGCACTCAAATCGCTTCCAGAACGCTTAAAACGCGATTTTGATGATTCTGAGATAACTTTTTTTACTTGCAAAGAAAGATTTGAGTTTTCACTCCAGCATGCTGTTTCGCTCATTTCGATAGAGCACCGCAAACATGATTTCCGACTTGGTAAGATGTGAAATTTCGATTTAGAAGGTGTCCTTTAGCCTTGAGTTTATCCTTCAAAACATCATTTTAAGCTCTAAAACGATGCCGTTATTGATTTAGACAGCTTTTTTGCTATCAAATTGCTTCCAGAACGCTTAAAACGCAATTTTGATGATTCTGAGATAACTTTTTTTACTTGCAAAGAAAGTTTTAGGTTTTTCATTTCAGCATGTTTTTTTCGCTCATTTCGATAGTTAGAGGACCGCAAACATGATTTCCGACTTGGTAAGATCAGAAATTTTTATTTAGAAGGTGTCTTTTAGTCTTGAGTTTAGCCCTCAAAACATCATTTTAAGCTCTAAAACGTTGCCGTTATTTATTTAGACAGCTTTTTTTCTATCAAATTTCTTCCAGAACGCTTAAAACGCGATTTTGATGATTCTGAGATAACTTTTTTTACTCTTAAAGAAAGTTTTAGGTTTTTCATTCCAGCATGTGGTTTCGCTCATTTCGATAGTTAGGGCACCGCAAACATGATTCCCGACTTGGTAAGATCAAAAATTTCGATTTAGAAGGTGTCTTTTAGTCTTGAGTTTACCCATCAAAACATCATTTTAAGCTCTAAAACGATGCCGTTATTGATTTAGACAGCTTTTTTGCGCTCAAATCGCTTCCAGAACGCTTAAAACGCGATTTTTATGATTCTGAGTTACCTTTTTTTACTTGCAAAGAAAGTTTTAGGTTTTTCATTCCAGCATGTTTTTTTCGCTCATTTCGATAGTTAGAGGACGGCAAACATGATTTCCGACTTGGCAACATCAAGGAAATTTTATTTAGAAGGTGTCTTTTAGTCTTGAGTTTAGCCTTCAAAACATCATTTTAAGCTCTAATACGTTGCCGTTATTGATTTAGACAGCTTTTTTGCGCTCAAATCGCTTCCAGAACGCTTAAAACGCGATTTTGATGATTCTGAGATCATTATTTTTTTCACTTGCAAAGAAAGTTTTAGGTTTTTCATTCCAGCATGCTGTTTCGCTCATTTCGATAGAGCACCGCAAACATGATTTCCGACTTGGTAATATGTGAAATTTCGATTTAGAAGGTGTCCTTTAGCCTTAAGTTTAGCCTTCAAAACATCATTTTAAGCTCTAAAACGATGCCGTTATTGATTTAGACAGCTTTTTTGCTATCAAATTGCTTCCAGAACGCTTAAAACGCAATTTTGATGATTCTGAGATAACTTTTTTTACTTGCAAAGAAAGTTTTAGGTTTTTCATTCCAGCATGTTTTTTTCGCTCATTTCGACTGTTAGAGCACCGCAAACGTGATTTTCGTCTTGGTAAGATCAGAAATTTTTATTTAGAAGGTGTCTTTTAGTCTTGAGTTTAGCCCTCAAAAAATCATTTTAAGCTCTAATACGTTGCGTTATTGATTTAGACAAATTTTTTGCGCTCAAATCGCTTCCAGAACGCTTAAAACGCGATTTTTGATGATTCTGAGATCTTTTTTTTTCACTTGCAAATAAATTTTAGGTTTTTTATTCCGGCACGTTATTTCCCTCATTTCGATAGTTAGAGCACCACAAACATGATTCCCGTCTTCGTAAGATCAGAAATTTCGATTTAGAAGGTGTCTTTTAGTCTTGAGTTTACCCATCAACACATCATTTTAAGCTCTAAAACGATGCCGTTATTGATTTAGACAGCTTTTTTGCGCTCAAATCGCTTCCAGAACGCTTAAAACGCGATTTTGATGATTCTGAGATCATTATTTTTTTCACTTGCAAAGAAAGTTTTAGGTTTTTCGTTCCAGCATGCTGTTTCGCTCATTTCGATAGAGCACCGCAAACATGATTTCCGACTTGGTAAGATGTGAAATTTCGATTTAGAAGGTGTCCTTTAGCCTTGAGTTTATCCTTCAAAACATCATTTTAAGCTCTAAAACGTTGCCGTTATTTATTTGGACAGCTTTTTTGCTATCAAATTGCTTCCAGAACGCTTAAAACGAGATTTTGATCATTCTGAGATAACGTTTTTTACTTGCAAAGAAAGTTTTAGGTTTTTCATTCCAGCATGTTTTTTTCGCTCATTTCGATAGTTAGAGGACCGCAAACATGATTTCCGACTTGGTAAGATCAGAAATTTTAATTTAGAAGGTGTCTTTTAGTCTTGAGTTCAGCCCTCAAAACATTATTTTAAGCTCTAAAACGTTGCCGTTATTTATTTGGACAGCTTTTTTGCTTACAAATTGCTTCCAGAACGCTTAAAATGCGATTTTGATCATCCTGAGATAACTTTTTTTACTTGCAAAGAAAGTTTTAAGTTTTTCATTCCAGCATGTTTTTTTCGCTCATTTCGATAGTTAGAGGACCGCAAACATGATTTCCGACTTGGTAAGATCAGAAATTTTTATTTAGAAGGTGTCTTTTAGTCTTGAGTTTAGCCCTCAAAACATCATTTTAAGCTCTAAAACGATGCCGTTATTGATTTAGACAGCTTTTTTGCACTCAAATCGCTTCCAGAACGCTTAAAACGCGATTTTGATGATTCTGAGATCATTATTTTTTTCACTTGCAAAGAAAGTTTTAGGTTTTTCATTCCAGCATGCTGTTTCGCTCATTTCGATAGAGCACCGCAAACATGATTTCCGACTTGGTAATATGTGAAATTTCGATTTAGAAGGTGTCCTTTAGCCTTAAGTTTAGCCTTCAAAACATCATTTTAAGCTCTAAAACGATGCCGTTATTGATTTAGACAGCTTTTTTGCTATCAAATTGCTTCCAGAACGCTTAAAACGCAATTTTGATGATTCTGAGATAACTTTTTTTACTTGCAAAGAAAGTTTTAGGTTTTTCATTCCAGCATGTTTTTTTCGCTCATTTCGACTGTTAGAGCACCGCAAACGTGATTTTCGTCTTGGTAAGATCAGAAATTTTTATTTAGAAGGTGTCTTTTAGTCTTGAGTTTAGCCCTCAAAAAATCATTTTAAGCTCTAATACGTTGCGTTATTGATTTAGACAAATTTTTTGCGCTCAAATCGCTTCCAGAACGCTTAAAACGCGATTTTTGATGATTCTGAGATCTTTTTTTTTCACTTGCAAATAAATTTTAGGTTTTTTATTCCGGCACGTTATTTCCCTCATTTCGATAGTTAGAGCACCACAAACATGATTCCCGACTTCGTAAGATCAGAAATTTCGATTTAGAAGGTGTCTTTTAGTCTTGAGTTTACCCATCAACACATCATTTTAAGCTCTAAAACGATGCCGTTATTGATTTAGACAGCTTTTTTGCACTCAAATCGCTTCCAGAACGCTTAAAACGCGATTTTGATGATTCTGAGATAACTTTTTTTACTTGCAAAGAAAGTTTTGAGTTTTCACTCCAGCATGCTGTTTCGCTCATTTCGATAGAGCACCGCAAACATGATTTCCGACTTGGTAAGATGTGAAATTTCGATTTAGAAGGTGTCCTTTAGCCTTGAGTTTATCCTTCAAAACATCATTTTAAGCTCTAAAACGATGCCGTTATTGATTTAGACAGCTTTTTTGCTATCAAATTGCTTCCAGAACGCTTAAAACGCAATTTTGATGATTCTGAGATAACTTTTTTTACTTGCAAAGAAAGTTTTAGGTTGTTCATTCCAGCATGTTTTTTTCGCTCATTTCGATAGTTAGAGCACCGCAAACATGATTTCCGACTTGGTAAGATCAGAAATTTTTATTTAGAAGGTGTCTTTTAGTCTTGAGTTTAGCCCTCAAAACATCATTTTAAGCTCTAAAACGTTGCCGTTATTGATTTAGACAGCTTTTTTGCTATCAAATGTCTTCCAGAACGCTTAAAAGGCGATTTTTATGATTCTGAAATAACTTTTTTTACTTGCAAAGAACGTTTTAGGTTTTTCATTCCAGCATGTCGTTTCGCTCATTTCGATGGTTAGGGCACCGCAAACATGATTCTCGACTTGGTAAAATCAAAAATTTCGATTTAAAAGGTGTCTTTTAGTCTTGAGTTTAGCCCTCAAAACATCATTTTAAGCTCTAAAACGTTGCCGTTATTTATTTGGACAGCTTTTTTGCTATCAAATTGCTTCCAGAACGCTTAAAACGAGATTTTGATCATTCTGAGATAACGTTTTTTACTTGCAAAGAAAGTTTTAGGTTTTTCATTCCAGCATGTTTTTTTCGCTCATTTCGATAGTTAGAGGACCGCAAACATGATTTCCGACTTGGTAAGATCAGAAATTTTAATTTAGAAGGTGTCTTTTAGTCTTGAGTTCAGCCCTCAAAACATCATTTTAAGCTCTAAAACGTTGCCGTTATTTATTTGGACAGCTTTTTTTCTTACAAATTGCTTCCAGAACGCTTAAAATGCGATTTTGATCATCCTGAGATAACTTTTTTTACTTGCAAAGAAAGTTTTAAGTTTTTCATTCCAGCATGTTTTTTTCGCTCATTCCAATAGTTAGAGGACCGCAAACATGATTTCCGACTTGGTAAGATCAGAAATTTTTATTTAGAAGGTGTCTTTTAGTCTTGAGTTTAGCCCTCAAAACATCATTTTAAGCTCTAAAACGTTGCCGTTATTGATTTAAACAGCTTTTTCGCTCAAATCGCTTCCAGAACCCCTAAAACACGATTTTGATGATTCTGAGATCATTTTTTTTCACTTGCAAAGAAAGTTTTAAGTTTTTCATTCCAGCATGTTGTTTCGCTCTTTTCGATAGAGCACCGCAAACATGATTTCTGACTTGGTAAGATGTGAAATTTCGATTTTGAAGGTGTCCTTTAGCCTTCAGTTTAGCTTTCAAAACATCATTTTAAGCTCTAAAACGATGCCGTTATTGATTTAGACAGCTTTTTTGCTATCAAATTCTTCCAGAACGCTTAAAACGCGATTTTGATGATTCTGAGATAACTTTTTTTACTTGCAAAGAAAGTTTTAGGTTTTTCATTCCAGCAAGTTTTTTTCGCTCATTTCGATAGTTAGAGGACGGCAAACATGATTTCCGACTTGGCAAGATCAAAAATTTTTATTTAGAAGGTGTCTTTTAGTCTTGAGTTTAGCCCTCAAAACATCATTTTAAGCTCTAAAACGTTGCCGTTATTGATTTAGACAACTTTTTTGCGCTCAAATCGCTTCATGAACGCTTAAAAAGCGATTTTGCTTATTCTGAGATCACTTTTTTTCACTTGCAAAGAATGTTTTAGCTTTTTCATTCAACATTTTATTTCACTCGTTTCGACAGTTAGAGCACCGTCAACTTGATTCCCGACTTGGCAAGATCAGAAATTTCGATTTAGAAGGTGTCTTTTAGTCTTGAGTTTAGCCCGCAAAACATCATTTTAAGCTCTAAAACGATTCCGTTATTGATTTAGACAGCTTTTTTGCGCTCAAATCGCTTCCAGAACGCTTAAAACGCGATTTTGATGATTCTGATATCATTTTTTTTCACTTGCAAAGAAACTTTTTGGTTTTTTATTGCAGCACGTTATTTCGCTCATTTCGAAAGTTAGAGCACCGCAAACATGATTCTCGACTTGGTAAGATCAGAAATTTCGATTTAGAAGGTGTCTTTTAGTCTTGAGTTTAGCCCTCAAAACATCATTTTAAGCTCTAAAACGATGCCGTTATTGATTTAGACAGCTTTTTTGCATTCAAATCGCTTCCAGAACGCTTAAAACGCGATTTTGATGATTCTGAGATCATTATTTTTTTCACTTGCAAAGAAAGTTTTAGGTTTTTCATTCCAGCATGCTGTTTCGCTCATTTCGATAGAGCACCGCAAACATGATTTCCGACTTGGTAATATGTGAAATTTCGATTTAGAAGGTGTCCTTTAGCCTTGAGTTTAGCCTTCAAAACATCATTTTAAGCTCTAAAACGATGCCGTTATTCATTTAGACAGCTTTTTTGCTATCAAATTGCTTCCAGAACGCTTAAAACGCAATTTTGATGATTCTGAGATAACTTTTTTTACTTGCAAAGAAAGTTTTAGGTTTTTCATTCCAGCATGTTTTTTTCGCTCATTTCGACTGTTAGAGCACCGCAAACGTGATTTTCGTCTTGGTAAGATCAGAAATTTTTATTTAGAAGGTGTCTTTTAGTCTTGAGTTTAGCCCTCAAAAAATCAATTTAAGCTTTAATACGTTGCGTTATTGATTTAGACAAATCTTTTGCGCTCAAATCGCTTCCAGAACGCTTAAAACGCGATTTTTGATGATTCTGAGATCTTTTTTTTTCACTTGCAAATAAATTTTAGGTTTTTTATTCCGGCACGTTATTTCCCTCATTTCGATAGTTAGAGCACCACAAACATGGTTCCCGACTTCGTAAGATCAGAAATTTCGATTTAGAAGGTGTCTTTTAGTCTTGAGTTTACCCATCAACACATCATTTTAAGCTCTAAAACGATGCCGTTATTGATTTAGACAGCTTTTTTGCACTCAAATCGCTTCCAGAACGCTTAAAACGCGATTTTGATGATTCTGAGTTAACTTTTTTTACTTGCAAAGAAAGTTTTGAAATTTCACTCCAGCATGCTGTTTCGCTCATTTCGATAGAGCACCGCAAACATGATTTCCGACTTGGTAAGATGTGAAATTTCGATTTAGAAGGTGTCTTTTAGTCTTGAGTTTAGCCCTCAAAAAACCATTTTAAGCTCTAAAACGATGCCGTTATTGATTTAGACAGCTTTTTTTCTATCAAATCGCTTCCAGAACGCTTAAAACGCGATTTTGATGATTCTGAGATAACTTTTTTTACTTGCAAAGAAAGTTTTGAGTTTTCACTACAGCATGCTGTTTCGCTCATTTCGATAGAGCACCGCAAACATGATTTCCGACTTGGTAAGATGTGAAATTTCGATTTAGAAGGTGTCCTTTAGCCTTGAGTTTATCCTTCAAAACATCATTTTAAGCTCTAAAACGATGCCGTTATTGATTTAGACAGCTTTTTTGCTATCAAATTGCTTCCAGAACGCTTAAAACGCAATTTTGATGATTCTGAGATAACTTTTTTTACTTGCAAAGAAAGTTTTAGGTTTTTCATTCCAGCATGTTTTTTTCGCTCATTTCGATAGTTAGAGGACCGCAAACATGATTTCCGACTTGGTAAGATCAGAAATTTTTATTTAGAAGGTGTCTTTTAGTCTTGAGTTTAGCCCTCAAAACATCATTTTAAGCTCTAAAACGTTGCCGTTATTGATTTAGACAGCTTTTTTGCTATCAAATGTCTTCCAGAACGCTTAAAAGGCGATTTTTATGATTCTGAAATAACTTTTTTTACTTGCAAAGAAAGTTTTAGGTTTTTCATTCCAGCATGTCGTTTCGCTCATTTCGATGGTTAGGGCACCGCAAACATGATTCCCGACTTGGTAAAATCAAAAATTTCGATTTAAAAGGTGTCTTTTAGTCTTGAGTTTAGCCCTCAAAACATCATTTTAAGCTCTAAAACGTTGCCGTTATTTATTTGGACAGCTTTTTTGCTATCAAATTGCTTCCAGAACGCTTAAAACGAGATTTTGATCATTCTGAGATAACGTTTTTTACTTGCAAAGAAAGTTTTAGGTTTTTCATTCCAGCATGTTTTTTTCGCTCATTTCGATAGTTAGAGGACCGCAAACATGATTTCCGACTTGGTAAGATCAGAAATTTTAATTTAGAAGGTGTCTTTTAGTCTTGAGTTCAGCCCTCAAAACATCATTTTAAGCTCTAAAACGTTGCCGTTATTTATTTGGACAGCTTTTTTGCTTACAAATTGCTTCCAGAACGCTTAAAATGCGATTTTGATCATCCTGAGATAACTTTTTTTACTTGCAAAGAAAGTTTTAAGTTTTTCATTCCAGCATGTTTTTTTCGCTCATTTCGATGGTTAGAGGACCGCAAACATGATTTCCGACTTGGTAAGATCAGAAATTTTTATTTAGAAGGTGTCTTTTAGTCTTGAGTTTAGCCCTCAAAACATCATTTTAAGCTCTAAAACGTTGCCGTTATTGATTTAAACAGCTTTTTCGCTCAAATCGCTTCCAGAACCCCTAAAACACGATTTTGATGATTCTGAGATCATTTTTTTTCACTTGCAAAGAAAGTTTTAAGTTTTTCATTCCAGCATGTTGTTTCGCTCATTTCGATAGAGCATCGCAAACATGATTTCTGACTTGGTAAGATGTGAAATTTCGATTTTGAAGGTGTCCTTTAGCCTTCAGTTTAGCTTTCAAAACATCATTTTAAGCTCTAAAACGATGCCGTTATTGATTTAGACAGCTTTTTTGCTATCAAATTCTTCCAGAACGCTTAAAACGCGATTTTGATGATTCTGAGATAACTTTTTTTACTTGCAAAGAAAGTTTTAGGTTTTTCATTCCAGCAAGTTTTTTTCGCTCATTTCGATAGTTAGAGGACGGCAAACATGATTTCCGACTTGGCAAGATCAAAAATTTTTATTTAGAAGGTGTCTTTTAGTCTTAAGTTTAGCCCTCAAAACATCATTTTAAGCTCTAAAACGTTGCCGTTATTGATTTAGAAAACTTTTTTGCGCTCAAATCGCTTCATGAACGCTTAAAAAGCGATTTTGCTTATTCTGAGATCACTTTTTTTCACTTGCAAAGAATGTTTTAGCTTTTTCATTCAACATTTTATTTCACTCGTTTCGACAGTTAGAGCACCGTCAACTTGATTCCCGACTTGGCAAGATCAGAAATTTCGATTTAGAAGGTGTCTTTTAGTCTTGAGTTTAGCCCGCAAAACATCATTTTAAGCTCTAAAACGATTCCGTTATTGATTTAGACAGCTTTTTTGCGCTCAAATCGCTTCCAGAACGCTTAAAACGCGATTTTGATGATTCTGATATCATTTTTTTTCACTTGCAAAGAAACTTTTTGGTTTTTTATTGCAGCACGTTATTTCGCTCATTTCGAAAGTTAGAGCACCGCAAACATGATTCTCGACTTGGTAAGATCAGAAATTTCGATTTAGAAGGTGTCTTTCAGTCTTGAGTTTAGCCTTCAAAACATCATTTTAAGCTCTAAAACGATGCCGTTATTGATTTAGACAGCTTTTTTGCTATCAAATTGCTTCCAGAACGCTTAAAACGCAATTTTGATGATTCTGAGATAACTTTTTTTACTTGCAAAGAAAGTTTTAGGTTTTTCATTCCAGCATGTTTTTTTCGCTCATTTCGACTGTTAGAGCACCGCAAACGTGATTTTCGTCTTGGTAAGATCAGAAATTTTTATTTAGAAGGTGTCTTTTAGTCTTGAGTTTAGCCCTCAAAAAATCAATTTAAGCTTTAATACGTTGCGTTATTGATTTAGACAAATTTTTTGCGCTCAAATCGCTTCCAGAACGCTTAAAACGCGATTTTTGATGATTCTGAGATCTTTTTTTTTCACTTGCAAATAAATTTTAGGTTTTTTATTCCGGCACGTTATTTCCCTCATTTCGATAGTTAGAGCACCACAAACATGGTTCCCGACTTCGTAAGATCAGAAATTTCGATTTAGAAGGTGTCTTTTAGTCTTGAGTTTACCCATCAACACATCATTTTAAGCTCTAAAACGATGCCGTTATTGATTTAGACAGCTTTTTTGCACTCAAATCGCTTCCAGAACGCTTAAAACGCGATTTTGATGATTCTGAGATAACTTTTTTTACTTGCAAAGAAAGTTTGGAGATTTCACTCCAGCATGCTGTTTCGCTCATTTCGATAGAGCACCGCAAACATGATTTCCGACTTGGTAAGATGTGAAATTTCGATTTAGAAGGTGTCCTTTAGCCTTGAGTTTAGCCTTCAAAACATCATTTTAAGCTCTAAAACGATGCCGTTATTGATTTAGACAGCTTTTTTGCTATCAAATTGCTTCCAGAACGCTTAAAACGCAATTTTGATGATTCTGAGATAACTTTTTTTACTTGCAAAGAAAGTTTTAGGTTTTTCATTCCAGCATGTTTTTTTCGCTCATTTCGACTGTTAGAGCACCGCAAACATGATTTTCGTCTTGGTAAGATCAAAAATTTCGATTTAGAAGGTGTCTTTTAGTCTTGAGTTTAGCCCTTAAAACATCATTTTAAGCTCTAAAACGTTGCCGTTATGTATTTAGACAAATTTTTTTCGCTCAAATCGCTACCAGAACGCTTAAAAAGCGATTTTGATGATCTGAGATCACATTTTTTCACTTGCAAAGAATGTTTTAGCTGTTTCATTCAACATTTTATTTCGCTCATTTCGACAGTTAGAGCACCGCAAACATGATTTTCGTCTTGGTAAGATCAGAAATTCTATTTAGAAGGTGCTTTTAGTCTTGAGTTTAGCCCTCAAAACATCATTTAAAGCTCTAAAACGATGCTGTTATTGATTTAAACAGCTTTTTTGCGCTCAAATCGCTTCAAGAACGCTTAAAACGAAATTTTGATGATTCTGAGATCATTTTTTTTCACTTGCAAAGAAAGTTTTAGGTTTTCTATTCCAGCATGTTGTTTCGCTCATTTCGATAGTTAGGGCACCACAAAAATGATACCCGACTTGGTAAGATCAGAAATTTCGATTTAGAAGGTATCTTATAGTCTTGAGTTGAACCCGCAAAACATCATTTAAAGCTCAAAAACGTATCCGTCATTGATTTAGAACGCTTTTTTGCTATCAAATTGCTTCCAGAACGCTTAAAACGCGATTTTGATGATTCTGAGATCATTATTTTTTTCACTTGCAAAGAAAGTTTTAGGTTTTTCATTCCAGCATGCTGTTTCACTCATTTCGATAGAGCACCGCAAACATGATTTCCGACTTGGTAAGATGTGAAGTTTCGATTTAGAAGGTAACTTTACCCTTGAGTTTAGCCTTCAAAACATCATTTTAAGCTCAAAAACGATGCCGTTATTGATTTAGACAGCTTTTTTGCTATCAAATATCTTCCAGAACGCTTAAAACGCAATTTTGATGATTCTGAGATAACTTTTTTTACTTGCAAAGAAAGTTTTAGGTTTTTCATTCCAGCATGTTTTTTTCGCTCATTTCGACTGTTAGAGCACCGCAAACATGATTTTCGTCTTGGTAAGATCAGAAATTTTTATTTAGAAGGTGTCTTTTAGTCTTGAGTTTAGCCCTCAAAACATCATTTTAAGCTCTAAAACGTTGCCGTTATTGATTTAGACAACTTTTTTGCGCTCAAATCGCTTCATGAACGCTTAAAAAGCGATTTTGATTATTCTGAGATCACTTTTTTTCACTTGCAAAGAATGTTTTAGCTTTTTCATTCAACATTTTATTTCACTCATTTCGACAGTTAGAGCACCGCAAACTTGATTCCCGACTTGGTAAGATCAAAAATTTCGATTTAGAAGGTGTCTTTTAGTCTTGAGTTTAGCCCGCAAAACATCATTTTAAGCTCTAAAACGATTTCGTTATTGATTTTGACAGCTTTTTTGCGCTCAAATTGCTTCCAAAACGCTTAAAACGCGATTTTGATGATTCTGAGATCATTTTTTTTCACTTGCAAAGAAAGTTTTAGGTTTTTTATTGCAGCACGTTATTTCGCTCATTTCGATAGTTAGAGCACCACAAACATGATTCCCAACTTGGTAAGATCAGAAATTTCGATTTAGAAGGTGTCTTTTAGTCTTGAGTTTAGCCCTCAAAACATCATTTTAAGCTCTAAAACGATGCCGTTATTGATTTAGACAGCTTTTTTGCACTCAAATCGCTTCCAGAACGCATAAAACGCGACTTTGATGATTCTGAGATCATTATTTTTTTCACTTACAAAGAAAGTTTTAGGTTTTTCATTCCAGCATGCTGTTTCGCTCATTTTGATAGAGCACCGCAAACACGCCTGGCATTTTTGAATGCGAAATCGCTAGTTCGCCTGTACGCAAATCCAGCGGTTATTCCGCAAAAAATATCCAATAACTTTAGCTTACACCAAGTATTCTTCATTATTGATTCAAAATGGCGAACAAATTTTATTTGCACGAAATCGCAAATTACAATAAGACAAGAGAAGCACAATACTATGGCAAGGAAGATGAAGGGATTTAAGTTTTTAAGAAAGTATTGTACAAATGCTACAGCAGGACAATTGTCTATGCCACGTTTCCTTTTCTGTAAAGGCTTCTTCGATTAAATATTGGAGAGAGTGGAGTGGTGGACAGTCACAATTGCAGTGAATGGCTGAATGCTGGCAAATTTTGCCAAAATCTTCTTGTCGTGTCACAGTACACAATTGGATACTTTGTTTACAAGTTTTTACTCGTCAGGAAGTGATCACAAGAAATATGAAAACAATATTCTATCTTGTAATACATTAGCTACTAAACTAGTGCAAGAATGAATTTGTATCAAACAGTATGGCCATAGCAATACACAATATAAAAGCAGAAAGATTTTATGAAAGACATTCTCATCGTGCAAGTCTCTACAGTTTCGTCATACAACAACTGATGCTTTGTTAGTTAGGGTGTACATATATTATTATAGTTTATTATATAAAGTACAGTGCTTTATAAGGAATTCGGGCACTGATAAAACTGATAATCTCACATGTGAGATTATTTATGATGATTTCACATGTGAAAATTATCGCTTTTCAAACAATCACCAATCATAGCTTCTGTACATTTTATATTGGTGGAAAACCTGTAGTTTATATAATAAACAGAAAAATACATGGGTGCTTGGAAATACCAGATTTATTTCTCATATTGAACATGATATTTCTCATGATATATCATGTTCAACACTCGAAATACATCTGGTATTTCTGCGCAGCCATGTATAATACTCTATATCATTGGTTTGAATTAGACCAGCAAAAGATAAAAAGCAAAATTGATTTTTATTTTATATAGTTAATTACTGTAATGTACACAATGGTTACAAGCTTTGTACATTTAAAATTAAATACTGAATAAATTGTCTTAAATTCATATATTGTCATAGTTTGCTTTGGACTCAATGTTTCAAACAGTTAGTATACATAGGCTTCCCTTGACAAGTAAAAGTAATAGTCTATTATTTATAATTCAGCTTTGTGTAATGAAGTAGTGGGGACATGTTCAGTATTACCCACTATGAAACCAATTTTACTTGCCAAGGGGAATTTGTTGCTCAATGGCTTAGGCAAACTACAAAAAAGTTTTAACTAATTTGATTAATTACACCCTAATACAATGTGACACATATAGGTTCATTAATCGTTTGGCGTGCAAAACCCTGACCTTCCTGTGAAAACTTATAACTTGCTTGTATAATAAACCTTATATAGGTGGGTAATAATATAGTTAAAATCTACCAAACATCTGCTTGGGGAAGAGCACACAATGTCTGCCCTAATTATGATTTATGACTTGTCATGTCAGCTGATACAGGCAGGTGGAAACAATCTAAATAACACAAGCAGAATGTTAGTTTGGTCACATGATAAATGTTATAGCATATGCGTCACCAACCTATCAAATATATCATGTTTCAGGTGTTTTGTTCAACCCACTAAAATTTGGCAAAGACAAGATGATTAGAAATCAGAACTTTAATCATATATTTTGAAAAGAAATTTGCTGTGCACAATGTTTCTTATAATTCTTGAATTACTAATTTGGCTCACATAGCACAATGATATAAGAAATTGTATAAATAGCAGAAAAATATCAATATATACAATGGTGCAGGCCTAGTTGAATTCAAATATATTCTGTACTATGTCAAGCTTTATACAAAATCATCTTTAATTGCTGACTATTAAACAGTCCTTTCAAATGCAGATGTGTACTGAACAGTCCTTTCAAATGCAGATGTCTACAACAGGTGTACCACTAATAATATATAACTCTCGATAAATATATAGCCCATATTGTTCACTATTAACAAAATCTCTCCCGGCAATCATCAACCATCAATTTCTCTTTGCTAATAATCATCTATCAATTTATAATAAATTCATTACTCTGGGTTGGGCCATGTAGTACTTATAGCTTTAATTGCCTGTCAAGTGGATTAGTGCAAAATGTTATAGCCCTATAAATCACCAACATAGCACAAACATATCATAACCAACTACATCTATTTTTATTTTCTTTCAGAAAGTTATTAATTTTAGTCTGGCAGAAATTTTTAATGATCATTGACCTGGGCCATGTCATTGAGCTTGGTGTAGTGGTTATACTAAAACCCAATGTGGCATATGAAGACTATATATATATATATGCACAAAATATAGCATATAATATATATATTAAATCTACTTATAGAAAGCAGATTTTCTGAACTTAAACAAACCTAGGCACTTTAACAGGCGAAAAAAAATTCATCAACACAAAAATATATGTGAGTTGTTCTTTGATGAATAATATATTGTGATATGTTTACTTGAAATTTTATGGAAAAACAATATTAAAATAAGAAACGTTATCACAAGAAATACAAAATCTATTACACGTTTCCTACCTTTTGGAGCAATCGCTTAGGCTTCTGAGTTGTATTTTTTGCTTTTTAATCCTTCTGTTTAACCGTGAACGTGCCGAACCTTTTCCTGCGCCTGTATTCACAATTCGAAATTCGCCAAAATTCATGCCTTTGTAAAAGCCATTTTCTACGTTTTACTAACATTTTTCGAAAAAAAAAAAACATACAAATATTTATAGATGTCTTAACTTGTATAGGCAACAAAAATTAAATGAAAAGAAGCCGGAACGAAGAAGCCTATACAAGCCGAAGTTGTCACATTTTTACAACACCGTACAAAAAGTCGCCATTGCGCGAAATGGCTCGAACAAGAAGCCTTCCAGTAGAAAAACATTGCGTGTAACCATGGCAATATTGATATCATTTTGATCCTCGAAAAACCATCTATCTCCCTATTACCATCAGATAACCCTCCAGGAAAACGCGCATGAGGAATAACTCGATGAATTCAAGGCATTTTTCAAGAATTAAATTCGCTACCAAGCTCTCGAATTTTGACGCGCGGTGGCAAAAAAATTGTTACACTTTAAACTAGCGTTTTCGCATGCAAAAATACCAGGCGTGAAACATGATTTCCGACTTGGTAAGATCAGAATTTTTTATTTAGAAGGTGTCTTTTAGTCTTGAGTTTAGCCCTCAAAAAGTCATTTTTAAGCTCTAAAACGAAGCCGTTATTGATTTAGACAGCTTTTTTGCTATCAAATTGCTTCCAGAACGCTTAAAACGCGATTTTGATGATTCTGAGATAACTTTTTTTACTCTCAAAGAAAGTTTCAGGTTTTTCATTCCAGCATGTGGTTTCGCTCATTTCGATAGTTAGGGCACCGCAAACATGATTCCCGACTTAGTAAGATCAAAAATTTCGATTTAGAAGGTGTCTTTTAGTCTTGAGTTTACCCATCAAAACATCATTTTAAGCTCTAAAACGATGCCGTTATTGATTTAGACAGCTTTTTTGCGCTCAAATCGCTTCCAGAACGCTTAAAACGCGATTTTTTTGATTCTGAAATAACTTTTTTTACTTGCAAAGAAAGTTTTAGGTTTTTCATTCCAGCATGTTTTTTTCGCTCATTTCGATAGTTACAGGACGGCAAACATGATTTCCGACTTGGCAAGATCAAAAAAATTTTATTTAGAAGGTGTCTTTTAGTCTTGAGTTTAGCCTTCAAAACATCATTTTAAGCTCTAATACGTTGCCGTTATTGATTTAGACAAATTTTTTCGCTCAAATCGCTACCAGAACGCTTAAAAAGCGATTTTGATGATCTGAGATCACATTTTTTCACTTGCAAAGAATGTTTTAGCTGTTTCATTCAACATTTTATTTCGCTCATTTCGACAGTTAGAGCACCGCAAACATGATTTTCGTCTTGGTAAGATCAGAATTTCTATTTAGAAGGTGCTTTTAGTCTTGAGTTTAGCCCTCAAAACATCATTTAAAGCTCTAAAACGATGCTGTTATTGATTTAAACAGCTTTTTTGCGCTCAAATCGCTTCAAGAACGCTTAAAACAAAATTTTGATGATTCTGAGATCATTTTTTTTCACTTGCAAAGAAAGTTTTAGGTTTTCTATTCCAGCATGTTGTTTCGCTCATTTCGATAGTTAGGGCACCACAAAAATGATACCCGACTTGGTAAGATCAGAAATTTCGATTTAGAAGGTATCTTTTAGTCTTGAGTTGAACCCGCAAAACATCATTTAAAGCTCAAAAACGTATCCGTCATTGATTTAGAACGCTTTTTTGCTATCAAATTGCTTCCAGAACGCTTAAAACGCGATTTTGATGATTCTGAGATCATTATTTTTTTCACTTGCAAAGAAAGTTTTAGGTTTTTCATTCCAGCATGCTGTTTCACTCATTTCGATAGAGCACCGCAAACATGATTTCCGACTTGGTAAGATGTGAAGTTTCGATTTAGAAGGTAACTTTACCCTTGAGTTTAGCTTTCAAAACATCATTTTAAGCTCAAAAACGATGCCGTTATTGATTTAGACAGCTTTTTTGCTATAAAATATCTTCCAGAACGTTTAAAACGCAATTTTGATGATTCTGAGATAACTTTTTTTACTTGCAAAGAAAGTTTTAGGTTTTTCATTCCAGCATGTTTTTTTCGCTCATTTCGACTGTTAGAGCACCGCAAACATGATTTTCGTCTTGGTAAGATCAGAAATTATTATTTAGAAGGTGTCTTTTAGTCTTGAGTTTAGCCCTCAAAACATCATTTTAAGCTCTAAAACGTTGCCGTTATTGATTTAGACAACTTTTTTGCGCTCAAATCGCTTCATGAACGCTTAAAAAGCGATTTTGATTATTCTGAGATCACTTTTTTTCACTTGCAAAGAATGTTTTAGCTTTTTCATTCAACATTTTATTTCGCTAATTTCAACAGTTAGAGCACCGCAAACTTGATTCCCGACTTGGTAAGATCAAAAATTTCGATTTAGAAGGTGTCTTTTAGTCTTGAGTTTAGCCCGCAAAACATCATTTTAAGCTCTAAAACGATACCGTTATTGATTTAGACAGCTTTTTTGCGCTCAAATCGCTTCCAGAACGCTTAAAACGCGATTTTGATGATTCTGAGATCATTTTTTTCACTTACAAAGAAAGTTTTAGGTTTTTTATTCCAGCACGTTATTTCACTCATTTCGATAGTTAGAGCACCGCAAACATGATTCCCGACTTGGTAAGATCAGAAATTTCGATTTAGAAGGTGTCTTTTAGTCTTGAGTTTAGCCCTCAAAACATCATTTTAAGCTCTAAAACGATGCCGTTATTGATTTAGGCAGCTTTTTTTCTATCAAATGTCTTCCAGAACGCTTAAAACAAGATTTTGATGATTCTGAGATCATTTTTTTTCACTTGTAAAGAAAGTTTTAGGTTTTTCATTCCAGCATGTTGTTTCGCTCATTTTGACAGTTAGGGCACCGCAAACATGATTCCCGACTTGGTAAGATCAAAAATTTCGATTTAGAAGGTGTCTTTTAGTCTTGAGTTTAGCCCTCAAAGCATCATTTTAAGCTCTAAAACGTTGCCGTTATTGATTTAGACAGCTTTTTTGCGCTCAAATCGCTTCCAGAACGCTTAAAACGCGATTTTGATGATTCTGAGATAACTTTTGTTTACTTGCAAAGAAAGTTTTAGGTTTTTTATTCCAGCACGTTATTTCACTCATTTCGATAGTTAGAGCACCGCAAACATGATTCCCGACTTGGTAAGATCATAAATTTTGATTTAGAAGGTGTCTTTTAGTCTTGAGTTTAGCCCTCAAAACATCATTTTAAGCTCTAAAACGATGCCGTTATTGATTTAGGCAGCTTTTTTGCTATCAAATGTCTTCCAGAACGCTTAAAACGCGAGTTTGATGATTCTGAGATCATTTTTTTTCACTTGTAAAGAAAGTTTTAGGTTTTTCATTCCAGCATGTTGTTTCGCTCATTTCGACAGTTAGGGCACCGCAAACATGATTCCCGACTTGGTAAGATCAAAAATTTCGATTTAGAAGGTGTCTTTTAGTCTTGAGTTTAGCCCTCAAAGCATCATTTTAAGCTCTAAAACGTTGCCGTTATTGATTTAGACAGCTTTTTTGCGCTCAAATCGCTTCCAGAACGCTTAAAACGCGATTTTGATGATTCTGAGATCATTTTTTTTCACTTGTAAAGAAAGTTTTAGGTTTTTCATTCCAGCATGTTGTTTCGCTCATTTCGATAGTTAGAGCAACGCAAACATAATTTCCGACTTGGTAAGATGTGAAATTTCGATTTAGAAAGTGTCTTTTAGTCTTGAGTTTAGCCCTCAAAAAACTTTTTTAAGCTCTAAAACGAAGCCGTTATTGATTTAGACAGCTTTTTTGCTATCAAATTGCTTCCAGAACGCTTAAAACGCGATTTTGATGATTCTGAGATAACTTTTTTTACTCTCAAAGAAAGTTTTAGGTTTTTCATTCCAGCATGTTTTTTTCGCTCATTTCGATAGTTAGAGGACCGCAAACATGATTTCCGACTAGGCAAGATCAAAAAAATTTTATTTAGAAGGTGTCTTTTAGTCTTGAGTTTAGCCTTCAAAACATCATTTTAAGCTCTAATACGTTGCCGTTATTGATTTAGACAGCTTTTTTGCGCTCAAATCGCTTCCAGAACGCTTAAAACGCGATTTTGATGATTCTGAGATCATTATTTTTTTCACTTGCAAAGAAAGTTTTAGGTTTTTCATTCCAGCATGCTGTTTCGCTCATTTCGATAGAGCACCGCAAACATGATTTCTGACTTGGTAAGATGTGAAATTTCGATTTAGAAGGTGTCCTTTAGCCTTGAGTTTAGCCTTCAAAACATCATTTTAAGCTCTAAAACGATGCCGTTATTGATTTAGACAGCTTTTTTGCTATCAAATTTCTTCCAGAACGCTTAAAACGCAATTTTGATGATTCTGAGATATTTTTTTTTACTTGCAAAGAAAGTTTTAGGTTTTTCATTCCAGCATGTTTTTTTTCGCTCATTTCGACTGTTAGAGCACCGCAAACATGATTTTCGTCTTGGTAAGATCAGAAATTTTTATTTAGAAGGTATCTTTTAGTCCTGAGTTTAGCCCTCAAAAAATCATTTTAAGCTCTAATACGTTGCCGTTATTGATTTAGACAAATTTTTTGCGCTCAAATCGCTTCCAGAACGCTTAAAACGCGATTTTTAATGATTCTGAGATCTTTTTTTTTCACTTGCAAAAAAAGTTTTAGGTTTTTTATTCCTGCACGTTATTTCGCTCATTTCGATAGTTAGAACACCACAAACATGATTCCCGACTTGGTAAGATCAGAAATTTCGATTTAGAAGGTGTCTTTTAGTCTTGAGTTTACCCATCAACACATCATTTTAAGCTCTAAAACGATCCCGTTATTGATTTAGACAGCTTTTTTGCTATCAAATGTCTTCCAGAACGCTTGAAACGCGATTTTGATCATTCTGAGATAACGTTTTTTACTTGCAAAGAAAGTTTTAGGTTTTTCATTCCAGCATGTTTTTTTCGCTCATTTCGATAGTTAGAGGACCGCAAACATGATTTCCGACTTGGTAAGATCAGAAATTTTTATTTAGAAGGTGTCTTTTAGTTTTGAGTTTAGCCTTCAAAACATCATTTTAAGCTCTAAAACGTGTCCGTTACTTATTTAGACAGCTTTTTTGCTATCAAACTGCTTCCAGAACGCTTTAAACGCAATTTTGATGATTCTGAGATAATTTTTTTACTTGCAAAGAAAGTTTTAGGTTTTTCATTCCAGCATGTCGTTTCGCTCATTTCGATAGTTAGGGCACCGCAAACATGATTCCCGACTTGGTAAGATCAGAAATTTTTATTTAGAAAGTGTCTTTTAGTCTTGAGTTTAGCCCTCAAAAAATCATTTTAAGCTCTAAAACGTTGCCGTTATTGATTTAGACAATTTTTCTGCGCTCAAGTCGCTTCCAGAACGCTTAAAACGCGATTTTTTTGATTCTGAGATCACTTTTTTTCACTTGCAAAGAATGTTTTAGCTTTTTCATTCAACATTTTATTTCACTCATTTCGACAGTTATAGCACCGCAAACATGATTTTCGTCTTGGTAAGATCAGAAATTTCCATTTAGAAGGTGTTTTTAGTCTTGAGTTTAGCCCTCAAAACATCATTTTAAGCTCTAAAACGATGGTGTAATTGATTTAAACAGCTTTTTCGCTCAAATCGCTTCCAGAACCCCTAAAACGCGATTTTGATGATTCTGAGATAATTTTTTTTCGCTTGCAAAGAAAGTTTTAGGTTTTTTATTCCAGCACGTTATTTCACTCATTTCGAAAGTTAGAGCACCGCAAACATGATTCCCGACTTGGTAAGATCAGAAATTTCGACTTAGAAGGTATCTTTTAGTCTTGAGTTTAGCCCGCAAAACATCATTTAAAGCTCAAAAACGTATCCGTTATTGATTTAGACCGCTTTTTTGCTATCAAATTGCTTCCAGAACGCTTAAAACGCGATTTTGATGATTCTGAGATAACTTTTTTTACTTGCAAAGAAAGTTTTAGGTTTTTCATTCCAGCACGTTTTTTTCGCTCATTTCGATAGTTAGAGAACCGCAAACATGATTTCCGACTAGGCAAGATAAGAAATTTTTATTTAGAAGGTGTCTTTTAGTCTTGAGTATAGCCCTCAAAACATCATTTTAAGCTCTAATACGTTGCCGTTATTGATTTAGACAGCTTTTTTCGCTCAAACGCTTCCAGAACGCTTAAAACGCGATTTTTGATGATTATGAGATCATTTCTTTTCACTTGCAAAGAAAGTTTTAGGTTTTTTATTCCAGCACGTTATTTCGCTCATTTCGATAGTTGGAGCACCGCAAACATGATTCCCGACTTGGTAAGAGCAGAAATTTCGATTTAGCAGGTGTCTTTTAGTCTTGAGTTTACCCATCAACACATCATTTTAAGCTCTAAAACGTTGCCGTTATTCATTTAGACAGCTTTTTTGCCATCAAATTGCTTCCAGAACGCTTAAAACGCGATTTTTATGATTCTGAGATAACTTTTTTTACTTGCAAAGAAAGTTTTAGGTTTTTCATTCCAGCATGTTTTTTCCTCTCATTTCGATAGTTAGAGGACGGAAAACATGATTTCCGACTTGGCAAAATTAAAAAAATTTTATTTAGAAGGTGTCTTTTAGTCTTGAGTTTAGCCCTCAAAACATCATTTTAAGCTCTAATACGTTGCCGTTATTGATTTAGACAGCTTTTTTGCGCTCCAATCGCTACCAGAACGCTTAAAACGCGATTTTGATGATTCTGAGATCATTTTTTTTCACTTGTAAAGAAAGTTTTAGGTTTTTCATTCCAGCATGTTGTTTCGCTCATTTCGATAGTTAGAGCAACGCAAACATAATTTCCGACTTGGTAAGATGTGAAGTTTCGATTTAGAAAGTGTCTTTTAGTCTTGAGTTTAGCCCTCAAAACATCATTTTAAGCTCTAAAACGATGGTGTAATTGATTTAAACAGCTTTTTCGCTCAAATCGCTTCCAGAACCCCTAAAACGCGATTTTGATGATTCTGAGATAATTTTTTTTCGCTTGCAAAGAAAGTTTTAGGTTTTTTATTCCAGCACGTTATTTCACTCATTTCGAAAGTTAGAGCACCGCAAACATGATTCCCGACTTGGTAAGATCAGAAATTTCGACTTAGAAGGTATCTTTTAGTCTTGAGTTTAGCCCGCAAAACATCATTTAAAGCTCAAAAACGTATCCGTTATTGATTTAGACCGCTTTTTTGCTATCAAATTGCTTCCAGAACGCTTAAAACGCGATTTTGATGATTCTGAGATAACTTTTTTTACTTGCAAAGAAAGTTTTAGGTTTTTCATTCCAGCACGTTTTTTTCGCTCATTTCGATAGTTAGAGAACCGCAAACATGATTTCCGACTAGGCAAGATAAGAAATTTTTATTTAGAAGGTGTCTTTTAGTCTTGAGTATAGCCCTCAAAACATCATTTTAAGCTCTAATACGTTGCCGTTATTGATTTAGACAGCTTTTTTCGCTCAAACGCTTCCAGAACGCTTAAAACGCGATTTTTGATGATTATGAGATCATTTCTTTTCACTTGCAAAGAAAGTTTTAGGTTTTTTATTCCAGCACGTTATTTCGCTCATTTCGATAGTTGGAGCACCGCAAACATGATTCCCGACTTGGTAAGAGCAGAAATTTCGATTTAGCAGGTGTATTTTAGTCTTGAGTTTACCCATCAACACATCATTTTAAGCTCTAAAACGTTGCCGTTATTGATTTAGACAGCTTTTTTCCCATCAAATTGCTTCCAGAACGCTTAAAACGCGATTTTTATGATTCTGAGATAACTTTTTTTACTTGCAAAGAAAGTTTTAGGTTTTTCATTCCAGCATGTTTTTTCCTCTCATTTCGATAGTTAGAGGACGGAAAACATGATTTCCGACTTGGCAAAATTAAAAAAATTTTATTTAGAAGGTGTCTTTTAGTCTTGAGTTTAGCCCTCAAAACATCATTTTAAGCTCTAATACGTTGCCGTTATTGATTTAGACAGCTTTTTTGCGCTCCAATCGCTACCAGAACGCTTAAAACGCGATTTTGATGATTCTGAGATCATTTTTTTTCACTTGTAAAGAAAGTTTTAGGTTTTTCATTCCAGCATGTTGTTTCGCTCATTTCGATTGTTAGAGCAACGCAAACATAATTTCCGACTTGGTAAGATGTGAAGTTTCGATTTAGAAAGTGTCTTTTAGTCTGGAGTTTAGCCCTCAAAAAACCATTTTAAGCTCTAAAACGATCCCGTTATTGATTTAGACAGCTTTTTTGCTGTCAAATGTCTTCCAGAACGCTTAAAACGCGATTTTTATGATTCTGAAATAACTTTTTTTACTTGCAAAGAAAGTTTTAGGTTTTTCATTCCAGCATGTCGTTTCGCTCATTTCGATAGTTAGGGCACCGCAAACATGATTCCCGACTTGGTAAAATCAAAAATTTCGATTTAAAAGGTGTCTTTTAGTCTTGAGTTTAGCCCTCAAAACATCATTTTAAGCTCTAAAACGTTACCGTTATTTATTTGGACAGCTTTTTTGCTATCAAATTGCTTCCAGAACGCTTAAAACGCGATTTTGATCATTCTGAGATAACGTTTTTTACTTGCAAAGAAAGTTTTAGGTTTTTCATTCCAGCATGTTTTTTTCGCTCATTTCGATTGTTAGAGGACCGCAAACATGATTTCCGACTTGGTAAGATCAGAAATTTTTATTTAGAAGGTGTCTTTTAGTCTTGAGTTTAGCCCTCAAAACATCATTTTAAGCTCTAAAATGTTGCCGATATTTATTTGGACAGCTTTTTTGCTATCAAATTGCTTCCAGAACGCTTAAAACGCGATTTTGATGATTCTGAGATAACTTTTTTTACTTGCAAAGAAAGTTTTAGGTTTTTCATTCCAGCATGTTTTTTTTCGCTCATTTCGACTGTTAGAGCACCGCAAACATGATTTTCGTCTTGGTAAGATCAGAAATTTTTATTTAGAAGGTGTCTTTTAGTCCTGAGTTTAGCCCTCAAAAAATCATTTTAAGCTCTAATACGTTGCCGTTATTGATTTAGACAAATTTTTTTCGCTCAAATCGCTTCCAGAACGCTTAAAACGCGATTTTTAATGATTCTGAGATCTTTTTTTTTCACTTGCAAAGAAAGTTTTAGGTTTTCTATTCCTGCACGTTTTTTCGCTCATTTCGATAGTTAGAACACCACAAACATGATTCCCGACTTGGTAAGATCAGAAATTTCGATTTAGAAGGTGTCTTTTAGTCTTGAGTTTACCCATCAACACATCATTTTAAGCTCTAAAACGATCCCGTTATTGATTTAGACAGCTTTTTTGCTATCAAATGTCTTCCAGAACGCTTGAAACGCGATTTTTATGATTCTGAAATAACTTTTTTTACTTGCAAAGAAAGTTTTAGGTTTTTCATTCCAGCGTGTCGTTTCGCTCATTTCGATAGTTAGGGCACCGCAAACATGATTCCCGACTTGGTAAGATCAAAAATTTCGATTTAGAAGGTGTCTTTTAGTCTTGAGTTTAGCCCTCAAAACATCATTTTAAGCTCTAAAACGTTGCCGTTATTTATTTGGACAGCTTTTTTGCTATCAAATTGCTTCCAGAACGCTTAAAACGCGATTTTGATCATTCTGAGATAACGTTTTTTACTTGCAAAGAAAGTTTTAGGTTTTTCATTCCAGCATGTTTTTTTCGCTCATTTCGATAGTTAGAGGACCGCAAACATGATTTCGGACTTGGTAAGATCAGAAATTTTTATTTAGAAGGTGTCTTTTAGTCTTGAGTTTAGCCCTCAAAACATCATTTTAAGCTCTAAAACGTGTCCGTTACTTATTTAGACAGCTTTTTTGCTATCAAATTGCTTCCAGAACGCTTTAAACGCAATTTTGATGATTCTGAGATAACTTTTTTACTTGCAAAGAAAGTTTTAGGTTTTTCATTCCAGCATGTCGTTTCGCTCATTTCGATAGTTAGGGCACCGCAAACATGATTCCCGACTTGGTAAGATCAGAAATTTTTATTTAGAAGGTGTCTTTTAGTCTTGAGTTTAGCCCTCAAAAAATCATTTTAAGCTCTAAAACGTTGCCGTTATTGATTTAGACAAATTTTCTGCGCTCAAATCGCTTCCAGAACGCTTAAAACGCGATTTTTATGATTCTGAGATCACTTTTTTTCACTTGCAAAGACTGTTTTAGCTTTTTCATTCAACATTTTATTTCACTCATTTCGACAGTTATAGCACCGCAAACATGATTTTCGTCTTGGTAAGATCAGAAATTTCGATTTAGAAGGTGTTTTTAGTCTTGAGTTTAGCCCTCAAAACATCATTTTAAGCTCTAAAACGATGCCGTTATTGATTTAGACAGCTTTTTTGCCATCAAATTTCTTCCAGAACGCTTAAAACGCAATTTTGATGATTCTGAGATGACTTTTTTTACTTGCAAAGAAAGTTTTAGGTTTTTCATTCCAGCATGTTTTTTTTCGCTCATTTCGACTGTTAGAGCACCGCAAACATGATTTTCGTCTTGGTAAGATCAGAAATTTTTATTTAGAAGGTGTCTTTTAGTCCTGAGTTTAGCCCTCAAAAAATCATTTTAAGCTCTAATACGTTGCCGTTATTGATTTAGACAAATTTTTTTCGCTCAAATCGCTTCCAGAACGCTTAAAACGCTATTTTTAATGATTCTGAGATCTTTTTTTTTCACTTGCAAAGAAAGTTTTAGGTTTTTTATTCCTGCACGTTATTTCGCTCATTTCGATAGTTAGAACACCACAAACATGATTCCCGACTTGGTAAGATCAGAAATTTCGATTTAGAAGGTGTCTTTTAGTCTTGAGTTTACCCATCAACACATCATTTTAAGCTCTAAAACGATCCCGTTATTGATTTAGACAGCTTTTTTGCTATCAAATGTCTTCCAGAACGCTTGAAACGCGATTTTTATGATTCTGAAATAACTTTTTCTACTTGCAAAGAAAGTTTTAGGTTTTTCATTCCAGCGTGTCGTTTCGCTCATTTCGATAGTTAGGGCACCGCAAACATGATTCCCGACTTGGTAAGATCAAAAATTTCGATTTAGAAGGTGTCTTTTAGTCTTGAGTTTAGCCCTCAAAACATCATTTTAAGCTCTAAAACGTTGCCGTTATTTATTTGGACAGCTTTTTTGCTATCAAATTGCTTCCAGAACGCTTAAAACGCGATTTTGATCATTCTGAGATAACGTTTTTTATTTGCAAAGAAAGTTTCAGGTTTTTCATTCCAGCATGTTTTTTTCGCTCATTTCGATAGTTAGAGGACCGCAAACATGATTTCCGACTTGGTAAGATCAGAAATTTTTATTTAGAAGGTGTCTTTTAGTCTTGAGTTTAGCCCTCAAAACATCATTTTACGCTCTAAAACGTGTCCGTTACTTATTTAGACAGCTTTTTTGCTATCAAATTGCTTCCAGAACGCTTTAAACGCAATTTTGATGATTCTGAGATAACTTTTTTACTTGCAAAGAAAGTTTTAGGTTTTTCATTCCAGCATGTCGTTTCGCTCATTTCGATAGTTAGGGCACCGCAAACATGATTCCCGACTTGGTAAGATCAGAAATTTTTATTTAGAAGGTGTCTTTTAGTCTTGAGTTTAGCCCTCAAAAAATCATTTTAAGCTCTAAAACGTTGCCGTTATTGATTTAGACAATTTTTCTGCGCTCAAATCGCTTCCAGAACGCTTAAAACGCGATTTTTATGATTCTGAGATCACTTTTTTTCACTTGCAAAGACTGTTTTAGCTTTTTCATTCAACATTTTATTTCACTCATTTCGACAGTTATAGCACCGCAAACATGATTTTCGTCTTGGTAAGATCAGAAATTTCGATTTAGAAGGTGTTTTTAGTCTTGAGTTTAGCCCTCAAAACATCATTTTAAGCTCTAAAACGATGGTGTAATTGATTTAAACAGCTTTTTCGCTCAAATCGCTTCCAGAACCCCTAAAACGCGATTTTGATGATTCTGAGATAATTTTTTTTCGCTTGCAAAGAAAGTTTTAGGTTTTTTATTCCAGCACGTTATTTCACTCATTTCGAAAGTTAGAGCACCGCAAACATGATTCCCGACTTGGTAAGATCAGAAATTTCGATTTAGAAGGTATCTTTTAGTCTTGAGTTTAGCCCGCAAAACATCATTTAAAGCTCTAATACGTTCCCGTTATTTATTTAGACAGCTTTTTTGCTTTCAAATGGCTTCGAGAACGCTTAAAACGCGATTTTGATGATTCTGAGATAACTTTTTTTACTTCCAAAGAAAGTTTTAGGTTTTTCATTCCAGCATGTTTTTTTCGCTCATTTCGATAGTTAGAGGACCGCAAACATGATTTCCGACTAGGCAAGATAAGAAATTTTTATTTAGAAGGTGTCTTTTAGTCTTGAGTTTAGCCCTCAAAACATCATTTTAAGCTCTAATACGTTGCCGTTATTGATTTAGACAGCTTTTTTCGCTCAAATCGCTTCCAGAACGCTTAAAACGCGATTTTTGATGATTATGAGATCATTTCTTTTCACTTGCAAAGAAAGTTTTAGGTTTTTTATTCCTGCACGTTATTTCGCTCATTTCGATAGTTAGAACACCACAAACATGATTCCCGACTTGGTAAGATCAGAAATTTCGATTTAGAAGGTGTCTTTTAGTCTTGAGTTTACCCATCAACACATCATTTTAAGCTCTAAAACGATCCCGTTATTGATTTAGACAGTTTTTTTGCTATCAAATGTCTTCCAGAACGCTTGAAACGCGATTTTTATGATTCTGAAATAACTTTTTTTACTTGCAAAGAAAGTTTTAGGTTTTTCATTCCAGCGTGTCGTTTCGCTCATTTCGATAGTTAGGGCACCGCAAACATGATTTCCGACTTGGTAAGATCAAAAATTTCGATTTAGAAGGTGTCTTTTAGTCTTGAGTTTAGCCCTCAAAACATCATTTTAAGCTCTAAAGCGTTGCCGTTATTTATTTGGACAGCTTTTTTGCTATCAAATTGCTTCCAGAACGCTTAAAACGCGATTTTGATCATTCTGAGATAACGTTTTTTACTTGCAAAGAAAGTTTTAGGTTTTTCATTCCAGCATGTCGTTTCGCTCATTTCGATAGTTAGGGCACAGCAAACATGATTCCCGACTTGGTAAGATCAGAAATTTTTATTTAGAAGGTGTCTTTTAGTCTTGAGTTTAGCCCTCAAAAAATCATTTTAAGCTCTAAAACGTTGCCGTTATTGATTTAGACAACTTTTCTGCGCTCAAATCGCTTCCAGAACGCTTAAAACGCGATTTTTATGATTCTGAGATCACTTTTTTTCACTTGCAAAGAATGTTTTAGCTTTTTCATTCAACATTTTATTTCACTCATTTCGACAGTTATAGCACCGCAAACATGATTTTCGTCTTGGTAAGATCAGAAATTTCGATTTAGAAGGTGTTTTTAGTCTTGAGTTTAGCCCTGAAAACATCATTTTAAGCTCTAAAACGATGGTGTAATTGATTTAAACAGCTTTTTCGCTCAAATCGCTTCCAGAACCCCTAAAACGCGATTTTGATGATTCTGAGATAATTTTTTTTCGCTTGCAAAGAAAGTTTTAGGTTTTTTATTCCAGCACGTTATTTCACTCATTTCGAAAGTTAGAGCACCGCAAACATGATTCCCGACTTGGTAAGATCAGAAATTTCGACTTAGAAGGTATCTTTTAGTCTTGAGTTTAGCCCGCAAAACATCATTTAAAGCTCAAAAACGTATCCGTTATTGATTTAGACCGCTTTTTTGCTATCAAATTGCTTCCAGAACGCTTAAAACGCGATTTTGATGATTCTGAGATAACTTTTTTTACTTGCAAAGAAAGTTTTAGGTTTTTCATTCCAGCACGTTTTTTTCGCTCATTTCGATAGTTAGAGAACCGCAAACATGATTTCCGACTAGGCAAGATAAGAAATTTTTATTTAGAAGGTGTCTTTTAGTCTTGAGTATAGCCCTCAAAACATCATTTTAAGCTCTAATACGTTGCCGTTATTGATTTAGACAGCTTTTTTCGCTCAAACGCTTCCAGAACGCTTAAAACGCGATTTTTGATGATTATGAGATCATTTCTTTTCACTTGCAAAGAAAGTTTTAGGTTTTTTATTCCAGCACGTTATTTCGCTCATTTCGATAGTTGGAGCACCGCAAACATGATTCCCGACTTGGTAAGAGCAGAAATTTCGATTTAGCAGGTGTATTTTAGTCTTGAGTTTACCCATCAACACATCATTTTAAGCTCTAAAACGTTGCCGTTATTGATTTAGACAGCTTTTTTCCCATCAAATTGCTTCCAGAACGCTTAAAACGCGATTTTTATGATTCTGAGATAACTTTTTTTACTTGCAAAGAAAGTTTTAGGTTTTTCATTCCAGCATGTTTTTTCCTCTCATTTCGATAGTTAGAGGACGGAAAACATGATTTCCGACTTGGCAAAATTAAAAAAATTTTATTTAGAAGGTGTCTTTTAGTCTTGAGTTTAGCCCTCAAAACATCATTTTAAGCTCTAATACGTTGCCGTTATTGATTTAGACAGCTTTTTTGCGCTCCAATCGCTACCAGAACGCTTAAAACGCGATTTTGATGATTCTGAGATCATTTTTTTTCACTTGTAAAGAAAGTTTTAGGTTTTTCATTCCAGCATGTTGTTTCGCTCATTTCGATTGTTAGAGCAACGCAAACATAATTTCCGACTTGGTAAGATGTGAAGTTTCGATTTAGAAAGTGTCTTTTAGTCTGGAGTTTAGCCCTCAAAAAACCATTTTAAGCTCTAAAACGATCCCGTTATTGATTTAGACAGCTTTTTTGCTGTCAAATGTCTTCCAGAACGCTTAAAACGCGATTTTTATGATTCTGAAATAACTTTTTTTACTTGCAAAGAAAGTTTTAGGTTTTTCATTCCAGCATGTCGTTTCGCTCATTTCGATAGTTAGGGCACCGCAAACATGATTCCCGACTTGGTAAAATCAAAAATTTCGATTTAAAAGGTGTCTTTTAGTCTTGAGTTTAGCCCTCAAAACATCATTTTAAGCTCTAAAACGTTACCGTTATTTATTTGGACAGCTTTTTTGCTATCAAATTGCTTCCAGAACGCTTAAAACGCGATTTTGATCATTCTGAGATAACGTTTTTTACTTGCAAAGAAAGTTTTAGGTTTTTCATTCCAGCATGTTTTTTTCGCTCATTTCGATTGTTAGAGGACCGCAAACATGATTTCCGACTTGGTAAGATCAGAAATTTTTATTTAGAAGGTGTCTTTTAGTCTTGAGTTTAGCCCTCAAAACATCATTTTAAGCTCTAAAATGTTGCCGATATTTATTTGGACAGCTTTTTTGCTATCAAATTGCTTCCAGAACGCTTAAAACGCGATTTTGATGATTCTGAGATAACTTTTTTTACTTGCAAAGAAAGTTTTAGGTTTTTCATTCCAGCATGTTTTTTTTCGCTCATTTCGACTGTTAGAGCACCGCAAACATGATTTTCGTCTTGGTAAGATCAGAAATTTTTATTTAGAAGGTGTCTTTTAGTCCTGAGTTTAGCCCTCAAAAAATCATTTTAAGCTCTAATACGTTGCCGTTATTGATTTAGACAAATTTTTTTCGCTCAAATCGCTTCCAGAACGCTTAAAACGCGATTTTTAATGATTCTGAGATCTTTTTTTTTCACTTGCAAAGAAAGTTTTAGGTTTTCTATTCCTGCACGTTTTTTCGCTCATTTCGATAGTTAGAACACCACAAACATGATTCCCGACTTGGTAAGATCAGAAATTTCGATTTAGAAGGTGTCTTTTAGTCTTGAGTTTACCCATCAACACATCATTTTAAGCTCTAAAACGATCCCGTTATTGATTTAGACAGCTTTTTTGCTATCAAATGTCTTCCAGAACGCTTGAAACGCGATTTTTATGATTCTGAAATAACTTTTTTTACTTGCAAAGAAAGTTTTAGGTTTTTCATTCCAGCGTGTCGTTTCGCTCATTTCGATAGTTAGGGCACCGCAAACATGATTCCCGACTTGGTAAGATCAAAAATTTCGATTTAGAAGGTGTCTTTTAGTCTTGAGTTTAGCCCTCAAAACATCATTTTAAGCTCTAAAACGTTGCCGTTATTTATTTGGACAGCTTTTTTGCTATCAAATTGCTTCCAGAACGCTTAAAACGCGATTTTGATCATTCTGAGATAACGTTTTTTACTTGCAAAGAAAGTTTTAGGTTTTTCATTCCAGCATGTTTTTTTCGCTCATTTCGATAGTTAGAGGACCGCAAACATGATTTCGGACTTGGTAAGATCAGAAATTTTTATTTAGAAGGTGTCTTTTAGTCTTGAGTTTAGCCCTCAAAACATCATTTTAAGCTCTAAAACGTGTCCGTTACTTATTTAGACAGCTTTTTTGCTATCAAATTGCTTCCAGAACGCTTTAAACGCAATTTTGATGATTCTGAGATAACTTTTTTACTTGCAAAGAAAGTTTTAGGTTTTTCATTCCAGCATGTCGTTTCGCTCATTTCGATAGTTAGGGCACCGCAAACATGATTCCCGACTTGGTAAGATCAGAAATTTTTATTTAGAAGGTGTCTTTTAGTCTTGAGTTTAGCCCTCAAAAAATCATTTTAAGCTCTAAAACGTTGCCGTTATTGATTTAGACAAATTTTCTGCGCTCAAATCGCTTCCAGAACGCTTAAAACGCGATTTTTATGATTCTGAGATCACTTTTTTTCACTTGCAAAGACTGTTTTAGCTTTTTCATTCAACATTTTATTTCACTCATTTCGACAGTTATAGCACCGCAAACATGATTTTCGTCTTGGTAAGATCAGAAATTTCGATTTAGAAGGTGTTTTTAGTCTTGAGTTTAGCCCTCAAAACATCATTTTAAGCTCTAAAACGATGCCGTTATTGATTTAGACAGCTTTTTTGCCATCAAATTTCTTCCAGAACGCTTAAAACGCAATTTTGATGATTCTGAGATGACTTTTTTTACTTGCAAAGAAAGTTTTAGGTTTTTCATTCCAGCATGTTTTTTTTCGCTCATTTCGACTGTTAGAGCACCGCAAACATGATTTTCGTCTTGGTAAGATCAGAAATTTTTATTTAGAAGGTGTCTTTTAGTCCTGAGTTTAGCCCTCAAAAAATCATTTTAAGCTCTAATACGTTGCCGTTATTGATTTAGACAAATTTTTTTCGCTCAAATCGCTTCCAGAACGCTTAAAACGCTATTTTTAATGATTCTGAGATCTTTTTTTTTCACTTGCAAAGAAAGTTTTAGGTTTTTTATTCCTGCACGTTATTTCGCTCATTTCGATAGTTAGAACACCACAAACATGATTCCCGACTTGGTAAGATCAGAAATTTCGATTTAGAAGGTGTCTTTTAGTCTTGAGTTTACCCATCAACACATCATTTTAAGCTCTAAAACGATCCCGTTATTGATTTAGACAGCTTTTTTGCTATCAAATGTCTTCCAGAACGCTTGAAACGCGATTTTTATGATTCTGAAATAACTTTTTCTACTTGCAAAGAAAGTTTTAGGTTTTTCATTCCAGCGTGTCGTTTCGCTCATTTCGATAGTTAGGGCACCGCAAACATGATTCCCGACTTGGTAAGATCAAAAATTTCGATTTAGAAGGTGTCTTTTAGTCTTGAGTTTAGCCCTCAAAACATCATTTTAAGCTCTAAAACGTTGCCGTTATTTATTTGGACAGCTTTTTTGCTATCAAATTGCTTCCAGAACGCTTAAAACGCGATTTTGATCATTCTGAGATAACGTTTTTTATTTGCAAAGAAAGTTTCAGGTTTTTCATTCCAGCATGTTTTTTTCGCTCATTTCGATAGTTAGAGGACCGCAAACATGATTTCCGACTTGGTAAGATCAGAAATTTTTATTTAGAAGGTGTCTTTTAGTCTTGAGTTTAGCCCTCAAAACATCATTTTACGCTCTAAAACGTGTCCGTTACTTATTTAGACAGCTTTTTTGCTATCAAATTGCTTCCAGAACGCTTTAAACGCAATTTTGATGATTCTGAGATAACTTTTTTACTTGCAAAGAAAGTTTTAGGTTTTTCATTCCAGCATGTCGTTTCGCTCATTTCGATAGTTAGGGCACCGCAAACATGATTCCCGACTTGGTAAGATCAGAAATTTTTATTTAGAAGGTGTCTTTTAGTCTTGAGTTTAGCCCTCAAAAAATCATTTTAAGCTCTAAAACGTTGCCGTTATTGATTTAGACAATTTTTCTGCGCTCAAATCGCTTCCAGAACGCTTAAAACGCGATTTTTATGATTCTGAGATCACTTTTTTTCACTTGCAAAGACTGTTTTAGCTTTTTCATTCAACATTTTATTTCACTCATTTCGACAGTTATAGCACCGCAAACATGATTTTCGTCTTGGTAAGATCAGAAATTTCGATTTAGAAGGTGTTTTTAGTCTTGAGTTTAGCCCTCAAAACATCATTTTAAGCTCTAAAACGATGGTGTAATTGATTTAAACAGCTTTTTCGCTCAAATCGCTTCCAGAACCCCTAAAACGCGATTTTGATGATTCTGAGATAATTTTTTTTCGCTTGCAAAGAAAGTTTTAGGTTTTTTATTCCAGCACGTTATTTCACTCATTTCGAAAGTTAGAGCACCGCAAACATGATTCCCGACTTGGTAAGATCAGAAATTTCGATTTAGAAGGTATCTTTTAGTCTTGAGTTTAGCCCGCAAAACATCATTTAAAGCTCTAATACGTTCCCGTTATTTATTTAGACAGCTTTTTTGCTTTCAAATGGCTTCGAGAACGCTTAAAACGCGATTTTGATGATTCTGAGATAACTTTTTTTACTTCCAAAGAAAGTTTTAGGTTTTTCATTCCAGCATGTTTTTTTCGCTCATTTCGATAGTTAGAGGACCGCAAACATGATTTCCGACTAGGCAAGATAAGTAATTTTTATTTAGAAGGTGTCTTTTAGTCTTGAGTTTAGCCCTCAAAACATCATTTTAAGCTCTAATACGTTGCCGTTATTGATTTAGACAGCTTTTTTCGCTCAAATCGCTTCCAGAACGCTTAAAACGCGATTTTTGATGATTATGAGATCATTTCTTTTCACTTGCAAAGAAAGTTTTAGGTTTTTTATTCCTGCACGTTATTTCGCTCATTTCGATAGTTAGAACACCACAAACATGATTCCCGACTTGGTAAGATCAGAAATTTCGATTTAGAAGGTGTCTTTTAGTCTTGAGTTTACCCATCAACACATCATTTTAAGCTCTAAAACGATCCCGTTATTGATTTAGACAGTTTTTTTGCTATCAAATGTCTTCCAGAACGCTTGAAACGCGATTTTTATGATTCTGAAATAACTTTTTTTACTTGCAAAGAAAGTTTTAGGTTTTTCATTCCAGCGTGTCGTTTCGCTCATTTCGATAGTTAGGGCACCGCAAACATGATTTCCGACTTGGTAAGATCAAAAATTTCGATTTAGAAGGTGTCTTTTAGTCTTGAGTTTAGCCCTCAAAACATCATTTTAAGCTCTAAAGCGTTGCCGTTATTTATTTGGACAGCTTTTTTGCTATCAAATTGCTTCCAGAACGCTTAAAACGCGATTTTGATCATTCTGAGATAACGTTTTTTACTTGCAAAGAAAGTTTTAGGTTTTTCATTCCAGCATGTCGTTTCGCTCATTTCGATAGTTAGGGCACAGCAAACATGATTCCCGACTTGGTAAGATCAGAAATTTTTATTTAGAAGGTGTCTTTTAGTCTTGAGTTTAGCCCTCAAAAAATCATTTTAAGCTCTAAAACGTTGCCGTTATTGATTTAGACAACTTTTCTGCGCTCAAATCGCTTCCAGAACGCTTAAAACGCGATTTTTATGATTCTGAGATCACTTTTTTTCACTTGCAAAGAATGTTTTAGCTTTTTCATTCAACATTTTATTTCACTCATTTCGACAGTTATAGCACCGCAAACATGATTTTCGTCTTGGTAAGATCAGAAATTTCGATTTAGAAGGTGTTTTTAGTCTTGAGTTTAGCCCTGAAAACATCATTTTAAGCTCTAAAACGATGGTGTAATTGATTTAAACAGCTTTTTCGCTCAAATCGCTTCCAGAACCCCTAAAACGCGATTTTGATGATTCTGAGATAATTTTTTTTCGCTTGCAAAGAAAGTTTTAGGTTTTTTATTCCAGCACGTTATTTCACTCATTTCGAAAGTTAGAGCACCGCAAACATGATTCCCGACTTGGTAAGATCAGAAATTTTGATTTAGAAGGTATCTTTTAGTCTTGAGTTTAGCCCGCAAAACATCATTTAAAGCTCAAAAACGTATCCGTTATTGATTTAGACCGCTTTTTTGCTATCAAATTGCTTCCAGAACGCTTAAAACGCGATTTTGATGATTCTGAGATAATTTTTTTTCGCTTGCAAAGAAAGTTTTAGGTTTTTTATTCCAGCACGTTATTTCACTCATTTCGAAAGTTAGAGCACCGCAAACATGATTCCCGACTTGGTAAGATCAGAAATTTCGATTTAGAAGGTATCTTTTAGTCTTGAGTTTAGCCCGCAAAACATCATTTAAAGCTCAAAAACGTATCCGTTATTGATTTAGACCGCTTTTTTGCTATCAAATTGCTTCCAGAACGCTTAAAACGCGATTTTGATGATTCTGAGATAACTTTTTTTACTTGCAAAGAAAGTTTTAGGTTTTTCATTCCAGCACGTTTTTTTCGCTCATTTCGATAGTTAGAGGACCGCAAACATGATTTCCGACTAGGCAAGATAAGAAATTTTTATTTAGAAGGTGTCTTTTAGTCTTGAGTTTAGCCCTCAAAACATCATTTTAAGCTCTAATACGTTGCCGTTATTGATTTAGACAGCTTTTTTCGCTCAAACGCTTCCAGAACGCTTAAAACGCGATTTTTGATTATTATGAGATCATTTCTTTTCACTTGCAAACAAAGTTTTAGGTTTTTTATTCCAGCACGTTATTTCGCTCATTTCGATAGTTGGAGCACCGCAAACATGATTCCCGACTTGGTAAGATCAGAAATTTCGATTTAGCAGGTGTCCTTTACCTTTGAGTTTAGCCTTCAAAAGATCATTTTAAGCTCTAAAACGTTGCCGTTATTGATTTAGGCAACTTTTTTGCGCTCAAATCGCTTCCAGAACGCCTAAATAGCGATTTTGATGATTCTGAGATAATTTTTTTTCACTTCAAGGAATGTTTTTCCTTTTTCATTCAACATTTTATTTCGCTAATTTCAACAGTTAGAGCACCGCAAACATGATTTTCGTCTAGGTAAGATCAGAAATATCGATTTAGAAGCTGCTTTTAGTCTTGAGTTTAGCCCTCAAAACATCATTTTAAGCTCTAAAACGATACCGTTATTGATTTAAACAGCTTTTTTGCGCTCAAATCGCTTCCAGATTGCTTAAAACGCAATTTTGATGATTCTGAGATCATTTTTTTCACTTACAAAGAAAGTTTTAGGTTTTTTATTCCAGCATGTTGTTTCGCTCATTTCGACAGTTAGGGCACCGCAAACATGATTCCCGACTTGGTAAGATCAAAAATTTCGATTTAGAAGGTGTCTTTTAGTCTTGAGTTTAGCCCTCAAAGCATCATTTTAAGCTCTAAAACGTTGCCGTTATTGATTTAGACAGCTTTTTTGCGCTCAAATCGCTTCCAGAACGCTTAAAACGCGATTTTGATGATTCTGAGATCATTTTTTTTCACTTGTAAAGAAAGTTTTAGGTTTTTCATTCCAGCATGTTGTTTCGCTCATTTCGATAGTTAGAGCAACGCAAACATAATTTCCGACTTGGTAAGATGTGAAATTTCGATTTAGAAAGTGTCTTTTAGTCTTGACTTTAGCCCTCAAAAAACTTTTTTAAGCTCTAAAACGAAGCCGTTATTGATTTAGACAGCTTTTTTGCCATCAAATTGCTTCCAGAACGCTTAAAACGCGATTTTGATGATTCTGAGATAACTTTTTTTACTCTCAAAGAAAGTTTTAAGTTTTTCATTCCAGCATGTGGTTTCGCTCATTTCGATAGTTAGGGCACCGCAAACATGATTCCCGACTTGGTAAGATCAAAAATTTCGATTTAGAAGGTGTCTTTTAGTCTTGAGTTTACCCATCAAAACATCATTTTAAGCTCTAAAACGATGCCGTTATTGATTTAGACAGCTTTTTTGCGCTCAAATCGCTTCCAGAACGCTTAAAACGCGATTTTTATGATTCTGAGATAACTTTTTTTACTTGCAAAGAAAGTTTTAGGTTTTTCATTCCAGCATGTTTTTTTCGCTCATTTCGATAGTTAGAGGACCGCAAACATGATTTCCGACTTGGCAAGATCAAAAAAATTTTATTTAGAAGGTGTCTTTTAGTCTTGAGTTTAGCCTTCAAAACATCATTTTAAGCTCTAATACGTTGCCGTTATTGATTTAGACAGCTTTTTTGCGCTCAAATCGCTTCCAGAACGCTTAAAACGCGATTTTGATGATTCTGAGATCATTATTTTTTTCACTTGCAAAGAAAGTTTTAGGTTTTTCATTCCAGCATGCTGTTTCGCTCATTTCGATAGAGCACCGCAAACATGATTTCTGACTTGGTAAGTTGTGAAATTTCGATTTAGAAGGTGTCCTTTAGCCTTGAGTTTAGCCTTCAAAACATCATTTTAAGCTCTAAAACGATGCCGTTATTGATTTAGACAGCTTTTTTGCTATCAAATTTCTTCCAGAACGCTTAAAACGCAATTTTGATGATTCTGAGATAACTTTTTTTACTTGCAAAGAAAGTTTTAGGTTTTTCATTCCAGCATGTTTTTTTTCGCTCATTTCGACTGTTAGAGCACCGCAAACATGATTTTCGTCTTGGTAAGATCAGAAATTTTTATTTAGAAGGTGTCTTTTAGTCCTGAGTTTAGCCCTCAAAAAATCATTTTAAGCTCTAATACGTTGCCGTTATTGATTTAGACAAATTTTTTGCGCTCAAATCGCTTCCAGAACGCTTAAAACGCGATTTTTAATGATTCTGAGATCTTTTTTTTTCACTTGCAAAGAAAGTTTTAGGTTTTTTATTCCTGCACGTTATTTCCCTCATTTAGATAGTTAGAACACCACAAACATGATTCCCGACTTGGTAAGATCAGAAATTTCGATTTAGAAGGTGTCTTTTAGTCTTGAGTTTACCCATCAACACATCATTTTAAGCTCTAAAACGATCCCGTTATTGATTTAGACAGCTTTTTTGCTATCAAATGTCTTCCAGAACGCTTGAAACGCGATTTTTATGATTCTGAAATAACTTTTTTTACTTGCAAAGAAAGTTTTAGGTTTTTCATTCCAGCGTGTCGTTTCGCTCATTTCGATAATTAGGGCATCGCAAACATGATTCCCGACTTGGTAAGATCAAAAATTTCGATTTAGAAGGTGTCTTTTAGTCTTGAGTTTAGCCCTCAAAACCTCATTTTAAGCTCTACAACGTTGCCGTTATTTATTTGGACAGCTTTTTTGCTATCAAATTGCTTCCAGAACGCTTAAAACGCGATTTTGATCATTCTGAGATAACGTTTTTTACTTGCAAAGAAAGTTTTAGGTTTTTCATTCCAGGATGTTTTTTTCGCTCATTTCGATAGTTAGAGGACCGCAAACATGATTTCCGACTTGGTAAGATCAGAAATTTTTATTTAGAAGGTGTCTTTTAGTCTTGAGTTTATTCCTCAAAACATCATTTTAAGCTCTAAAACGTTGCCGTTACTTATTTAGACAGCTTTTTTGCTATCAAATTGCTTCCAGAACGCTTAAAACGCAATTTTGATGATTCTGAGATAACTTTTTTACTTGCAAAGAAAGTTTTAGGTTTTTCATTCCAGCATGTCGTTTCGCTCATTTCGATAGTTAGGGCACCGCAAACATGATTCCCGACTTGGTAAGATCAGAAATTTTTATTTAGAAGGTGTCTTTTAGTCTTGAGTTTAGCCCTCAAAAAATCATTTTAAGCTCTAAAACGTTGCCGTTATTGATTTAGACAACTTTTCTGCGCTCAAATCGCTTCCAGAACGCTTAAAACGCGATTTTAATGATTCTGAGATCACTTTTTTTCACTTGCAAAGAAAGTTTTAGGTTTTTTATTCCTGCACGTTATTTCGCTCATTTAGATAGTTAGAACACCACAAACATAATTCCCGACTTGGTAAGATCAGAAATTTCGATTTAGAAGGTGTCTTTTAGTCTTGAGTTTACCCATCAACACATCATTTTAAGCTCTAAAACGATCCCGTTATTGATTTAGACAGCTTTTTTGCTATCAAATGTCTTCCAGAACGCTTGAAACGCGATTTTTATGATTCTGAAATAACTTTTTTTACTTGCAAAGAAAGTTTTAGGTTTTTCATTCCAGCGTGTCGTTTCGCTCATTTCGATAATTAGGGCACCGCAAACATGATTCCCGACTTGGTAAGATCAAAAATTTCGATTTAGAAGGTGTCTTTTAGTCTTGAGTTTAGCCCTCAAAACATCATTTTAAGCTCTAAAACGTTGCCGTTATTTATTTGGACAGCTTTTTTGCTATCAAATTGCTTCCAGAACGCTTAAAACGCGATTTTGATCATTCTGAGATAACGTTTTTTACTTGCAAAGAAAGTTTTAGGTTTTTCATTCCAGCATGTTTTTTTCGCTCATTTCGATAGTTAGAGGACCGCAAACATGATTTCCGACTTGGTAAGATCAGAAATTTTTATTTAGAAGGTGTCTTTTAGTCTTGAGTTTAGCCCTCAAAACATCATTTTAAGCTCTAAAACGTTGCCGTTACTTATTTAGACAGCTTTTTTGCTATCAAATTGCTTCCAGAACGCTTAAAACGCAATTTTGATGATTCTGAGATAACTTTTTTACTTGCAAAGAAAGTTTTAGGTTTTTCATTCCAGCATGTCGTTTCGCTCATTTCGATAGTTAGGGCACTGCAAACATGATTCCCGACTTGGTAAGATCAGAAATTTTTATTTAGAAGGTGTCTTTTAGTCTTGAGTTTAGCCATCAAAAAATCATTTTAAGCTCTAAAACGTTGCCATTATTGATTTAGACAACTTTTCTGCGCTCAAATCGCTTCCAGAACGCTTAAAACGCGGCAAAGAATGTTTTAGCTTTTTCATTCAACATTTTATTTCACTCATTTCGACAGTTATAGCACCGCAAACATGATTTTCGTCTGGGTAAGATCAGAAATTTCGATTTAGAAGGTGTTTTTAGTCTTAAGTTTAGCCCTCAAAACATCATTTTAAGCTCTAAAACGATGGTGTAATTGATTTAAACAGCTTTTTCGCTCAAATCGCTTCCAGAACCCCTAAAACGCGATTTTGATGATTCTGAGATAATTTTTTTTCGCTTGCAAAGAAAGTTTTAGGTTTTTTATTCCAGCACGTTATTTCACTCATTTCGAAAGTTAGAGCACCGCAAACATGATTCCCGACTTGGTAAGATCAGAAATTTCGATTTAGAAGGTATCTTTTAGTCTTGAGTTTAGCCCGCAAAACATCATTTAAAGCTCAAAAACGTATCCGTTATTGATTTAGACCGCTTTTTTGCTATCAAATTGCTTCCAGAACGCTTAAAACGCGATTTTGATGATTCTGAGATAACTTTTTTTACTTGCAAAGAAAGTTTTAGGTTTTTCATTCCAGCATGTTTTTTTCGCTCATTTCGATAGTTAGAGGACCGCAAACATGATTTCCGACTAGGCAAGATAAGAAATTTTTATTTAGAAGGTGTCTTTTAGTCTTGAGTTAAGCCCTCAAAACATCATTTTAAGCTCTAATACGTTGCCGTTATTGATTTAGACAGCTTTTTTCGCTCAAACGCTTCCAGAACGCTTAAAACGCGATTTTTGATGATTATGAGATCATTTCTTTTCACTTGCAAAGAAAGTTTTAGGTTTTTTATTCCAGCACGTTATTTCGCTCATTTCGATAGTTGGAGCACCGCAAACATGATTCCCGACTTGGTAAGATCAGAAATTTCGATTTAGCAGGTGTCTTTTAGTCTTGAGTTTACCCATCAACACATCATTTTAAGCTCTAAAACGTTGCCGTTATTGATTTAGACAGCTTTTTTGCCATCAAATTGCTTCCAGAACGCTTAAAACGCGATTTTTATGATTCTGAGATAACTTTTTTTACTTGCAAAGAAAGTTTTAGGTTTTTCATTCCAGCATGTTTTTTTCGCTCATTTCGATAGTTAGAGGACGGAAAACATGATTTCCGACTTGGCAAAATCAAAAAAATTTTATTTAGAAGGTGTCTTTTAGTCTTGAGTTTACCCATCAACACATCATTTTAAGCTCTAAAACGATCCCGTTATTGATTTAGACAGCTTTTTTGCTATCAAATGTCTTCCAGAACGCTTGAAACGCGATTTTTATGATTCTGAAATAACTTTTTTTACTTGCAAAGAAAGTTTTAGGTTTTTCATTCCAGCGTGTCGTTTCGCTCATTTCGATAGTTAGGGCACCGCAAACATGATTCCCGACTTAGTAAGATCAATAATTTCGATTTAGAAGGTGTCTTTTAGTCTTGAGTTTAGCCCTCAAAACATCATTTTAAGCTCTAAAACGTTGCCGTTATTTATTTAGACATCTTTTTTGCTATCAAATTGCTTCCAGAACGCTTAAAACGCAATTTTGATGATTCTGAGATAACTTTTTTACTTGCAAAGAAAGTTTTAGGTTTTTCATTCCAGCATGTCGTTTCGCTCATTTCGATAGTTAGGGCACCGCAAACATGATTCCCGACTTAGTAAGATCAAAAATTTCGATTTAGAAGGTGTCTTTTAGTCTTGAGTTTACCCATCAACACATCATTTTAAGCTCTAAAACGTTGCCGTTATTGATTTAGACAGCTTTTTTGCCATCAAATTGCTTCCAGAACGCTTAAAACGCGATTTTTATGATTCTGAGATAACTTTTTTTACTTGCAAAGAAAGTTTTAGGTTTTTCATTCCAGCATGTTTTTTTCGCTCATTTCGATAGTTAGAGGACGGAAAACATGATTTCCGACTTGGCAAAATCAAAAAAATTTTATTTAGAAGGTGTCTTTTAGTCTTGAGTTTACCCATCAACACATCATTTTAAGCTCTAAAACGATCCCGTTATTGATTTAGACAGCTTTTTTGCTATCAAATGTCTTCCAGAACGCTTGAAACGCGATTTTTATGATTCTGAAATAACTTTTTTTACTTGCCAAGAAAGTTTTAGGTTTTTCATTCCAGCGTGTCGTTTCGCTCATTTCGATAGTTAGGGCACCGCAAACATGATTCCCGACTTAGTAAGATCAAAAATTTCGATTTAGAAGGTGTCTTTTAGTCTTGAGTTTAGCCCTCAAAACATCATTTTAAGCTCTAAAACGTTGCCGTTATTTATTTAGACATCTTTTTTGCTATCAAATTGCTTCCAGAACGCTTAAAACGCAATTTTGATGATTCTGAGATAACTTTTTTACTTGCAAAGAAAGTTTTAGGTTTTTCATTCCAGCATGTCGTTTCGCTCATTTCGATAGTTAGGGCACCGCAAACATGATTCCCGACTTAGTAAGATCAAAAATTTCGATTTAGAAGGTGTCTTTTAGTCTTGAGTTTAGCCCTCAAAAAATCATTTTAAGCTCTAAAACGTTGCCGTTATTGATTTAGACAACTTTTCTGCGCTCAAATCGCTTCCAGAACGCTTAAAACGCGATTTTTATGATTCTGAGATCACTTTTTTTCAGTTGCAAAGAATGTTTTAGCTTTTTCATTCAACATTTTATTTCACTCATTTCGACAGTTATAGCACCGCAAACATGATTTTCGTCTTGGTAAGATGTGAAATTTCGATTTAGAAGGTGTCCTTTAGCCTTGAGTTTAGCCTTCAAAACATCATTTTAAGCTCTAAAACGATGCCGTTATTGATTTAGACAGCTTTTTTGCTATCAAATTTCTTCCAGAACGCTTAAAACGCAATTTTGATGATTCTGAGATAACTTTTTTTACTTGCAAAGAAAGTTTTAGGTTTTTCATTCCAGCATGTTTTTTTTCGCTCATTTCGACTGTTAGAGCACCGCAAACATGATTTTCGTCTTGGTAAGATCAGAAATTTTTATTTAGAAGGTGTCTTTTAGTCCTGAGTTTAGCCCTCAAAAAATCATTTTAAGCTCTAATACGTTGCCGTTATTGATTTAGACAAATTTTTTGCGCTCAAATCGCTTCCAGAACGCTTAAAACGCGATTTTTAATGATTCTGAGATCTTTTTTTTTCACTTGCAAAGAAAGTTTTAGGTTTTTTATTCCTGCACGTTATTTCCCTCATTTAGATAGTTAGAACACCACAAACATGATTCCCGACTTGGTAAGATCAGAAATTTCGATTTAGAAGGTGTCTTTTAGTCTTGAGTTTACCCATCAACACATCATTTTAAGCTCTAAAACGATCCCGTTATTGATTTAGACAGCTTTTTTGCTATCAAATGTCTTCCAGAACGCTTGAAACGCGATTTTTATGATTCTGAAATAACTTTTTTTACTTGCAAAGAAAGTTTTAGGTTTTTCATTCCAGCGTGTCGTTTCGCTCATTTCGATAATTAGGGCATCGCAAACATGATTCCCGACTTGGTAAGATCAAAAATTTTGATTTAGAAGGTGTCTTTTAGTCTTGAGTTTAGCCCTCAAAACCTCATTTTAAGCTCTACAACGTTGCCGTTATTTATTTGGACAGCTTTTTTGCTATCAAATTGCTTCCAGAACGCTTAAAACGCGATTTTGATCATTCTGAGATAACGTTTTTTACTTGCAAAGAAAGTTTTAGGTTTTTCATTCCAGCATGTTTTTTTCGCTCATTTCGATAGTTAGAGGACCGCAAACATGATTTCCGACTTGGTAAGATCAGAAATTTTTATTTAGAAGGTGTCTTTTAGTCTTGAGTTTATTCCTCAAAACATCATTTTAAGCTCTAAAACGTTGCCGTTACTTATTTAGACAGCTTTTTTGCTATCAAATTGCTTCCAGAACGCTTAAAACGCAATTTTGATGATTCTGAGATAACTTTTTTACTTGCAAAGAAAGTTTTAGGTTTTTCATTCCAGCATGTCGTTTCGCTCATTTCGATAGTTAGGGCACCGCAAACATGATTCCCGACTTGGTAAGATCAGAAATTTTTATTTAGAAGGTGTCTTTTAGTCTTGAGTTTAGCCCTCAAAAAATCATTTTAAGCTCTAAAACGTTGCCGTTATTGATTTAGACAACTTTTCTGCGCTCAAATCGCTTCCAGAACGCTTAAAACGCGATTTTAATGATTCTGAGATCACTTTTTTTCACTTGCAAAGAAAGTTTTAGGTTTTTTATTCCTGCACGTTATTTCGCTCATTTAGATAGTTAGAACACCACAAACATAATTCCCGACTTGGTAAGATCAGAAATTTCGATTTAGAAGGTGTCTTTTAGTCTTGAGTTTACCCATCAACACATCATTTTAAGCTCTAAAACGATCCCGTTATTGATTTAGACAGCTTTTTTGCTATCAAATGTCTTCCAGAACGCTTGAAACGCGATTTTTATGATTCTGAAATAACTTTTTTTACTTGCAAAGAAAGTTTTAGGTTTTTCATTCCAGCGTGTCGTTTCGCTCATTTCGATAATTAGGGCACCGCAAACATGATTCCCGACTTGGTAAGATCAAAAATTTCGATTTAGAAGGTGTCTTTTAGTCTTGAGTTTAGCCCTCAAAACATCATTTTAAGCTCTAAAACGTTGCCGTTATTTATTTGGACAGCTTTTTTGCTATCAAATTGCTTCCAGAACGCTTAAAACGCGATTTTGATCATTCTGAGATAACGTTTTTTACTTGCAAAGAAAGTTTTAGGTTTTTCATTCCAGCATGTTTTTTTCGCTCATTTCGATAGTTAGAGGACCGCAAACATGATTTCCGACTTGGTAAGATCAGAAATTTTTATTTAGAAGGTGTCTTTTAGTCTTGAGTTTAGCCCTCAAAACATCATTTTAAGCTTTAAAACGTTGCCGTTACTTATTTAGACAGCTTTTTTGCTATCAAATTGCTTCCAGAACGCTTAAAACGCAATTTTGATGATTCTGAGATAACTTTTTTACTTGCAAAGAAAGTTTTAGGTTTTTCATTCCAGCATGTCGTTTCGCTCATTTCGATAGTTAGGGCACTGCAAACATGATTCCCGACTTGGTAAGATCAGAAATTTTTATTTAGAAGGTGTCTTTTAGTCTTGAGTTTAGCCATCAAAAAATCATTTTAAGCTCTAAAACGTTGCCATTATTGATTTAGACAACTTTTCTGCGCTCAAATCGCTTCCAGAACGCTTAAAACGCGGCAAAGAATGTTTTAGCTTTTTCATTCAACATTTTATTTCACTCATTTCGACAGTTATAGCACCGCAAACATGATTTTCGTCTGGGTAAGATCAGAAATTTCGATTTAGAAGGTGTTTTTAGTCTTAAGTTTAGCCCTCAAAACATCATTTTAAGCTCTAAAACGATGGTGTAATTGATTTAAACAGCTTTTTCGCTCAAATCGCTTCCAGAACCCCTAAAACGCGATTTTGATGATTCTGAGATAATTTTTTTTCGCTTGCAAAGAAAGTTTTAGGTTTTTTATTCCAGCACGTTATTTCACTCATTTCGAAAGTTAGAGCACCGCAAACATGATTCCCGACTTGGTAAGATCAGAAATTTCGATTTAGAAGGTATCTTTTAGTCTTGAGTTTAGCCCGCAAAACATCATTTAAAGCTCAAAAACGTATCCGTTATTGATTTAGACCGCTTTTTTGCTATCAAATTGCTTCCAGAACGCTTAAAACGCGATTTTGATGATTCTGAGATAACTTTTTTTACTTGCAAAGAAAGTTTTAGGTTTTTCATTCCAGCATGTTTTTTTCGCTCATTTCGATAGTTAGAGGACCGCAAACATGATTTCCGACTAGGCAAGATAAGAAATTTTTATTTAGAAGGTGTCTTTTAGTCTTGAGTTAAGCCCTCAAAACATCATTTTAAGCTCTAATACGTTGCCGTTATTGATTTAGACAGCTTTTTTCGCTCAAACGCTTCCAGAACGCTTAAAACGCGATTTTTGATGATTATGAGATCATTTCTTTTCACTTGCAAAGAAAGTTTTAGGTTTTTTATTCCAGCACGTTATTTCGCTCATTTCGATAGTTGGAGCACCGAAAACATGATTCCCGACTTGGTAAGATCAGAAATTTCGATTTAGCAGGTGTCTTTTAGTCTTGAGTTTACCCATCAACACATCATTTTAAGCTCTAAAACGTTGCCGTTATTGATTTAGACAGCTTTTTTGCCATCAAATTGCTTCCAGAACGCTTAAAACGCGATTTTTATGATTCTGAGATAACTTTTTTTACTTGCAAAGAAAGTTTTAGGTTTTTCATTCCAGCATGTTTTTTTCGCTCATTTCGATAGTTAGAGGACGGAAAACATGATTTCCGACTTGGCAAAATCAAAAAAATTTTATTTAGAAGGTGTCTTTTAGTCTTGAGTTTACCCATCAACACATCATTTTAAGCTCTAAAACGATCCCGTTATTGATTTAGACAGCTTTTTTGCTATCAAATGTCTTCCAGAACGCTTGAAACGCGATTTTTATGATTCTGAAATAACTTTTTTTACTTGCAAAGAAAGTTTTAGGTTTTTCATTCCAGCGTGTCGTTTCGCTCATTTCGATAGTTAGGGCACCGCAAACATGATTCCCGACTTAGTAAGATCAAAAATTTCGATTTAGAAGGTGTCTTTTAGTCTTGAGTTTAGCCCTCAAAACATCATTTTAAGCTCTAAAACGTTGCCGTTATTTATTTAGACATCTTTTTTGCTATCAAATTGCTTCCAGAACGCTTAAAACGCAATTTTGATGATTCTGAGATAACTTTTTTACTTGCAAAGAAAGTTTTAGGTTTTTCATTCCAGCATGTCGTTTCGCTCATTTCGATAGTTAGGGCACCGCAAACATGATTCCCGACTTAGTAAGATCAAAAATTTCGATTTGGTAAGATCAGAAATTTCGATTTAGAAGGTGTTTTTAGTGTTGAGTTTAGCCCTCAAAACATCATTTTAAACTCTAAAACGATGGTGTAATTGATTTAAACAGCTTTTTCGCTCAAATCGCTTCCAGAACCCCTAAAACGCGATTTTGATGATTCTGAGATAATTTTTTTTCACTTGCAAAGAAAGTTTTAGGTTTTTTATTCCAGCACGTTATTTCACTCATTTCGAAAGTTAGAGCACCGCAAACATGATTCCCGACTTGGTAAGATCAGAAATTTCGATTTAGAAGGTGTCTTTTAGTCTTGAGTTTAGCCCTCAAAAAATCATTTTAAGCTCTAATACGTTGCCGTTATTGATTTAGACAAATTTTTTGCGCTCAAATCGCTTCCAGAACGCTTGAAACGCGATTTTTGATGATTCTGAGATCTTTTTTTTTCACTTGCAAATAAAATTTTAGGTTTTTTATTCCGGCACGTTATTTCCCTCATTTCGATAGTTAGAGCACCACAAACATGATTCCAGACTTGGTAAGATCAGAAATTTCGATTTAGAGGGTGTCTTTTAGTCTTGAGTTTACCCATCAACACATCATTTTAAGCTCTAAAACGATCCCGTTATTGATTTAGACAGCTTTTTTGCTATCAAATGTCTTCCAGAACGCTTAAAACGAAATTTTTATGATTCTGAGATAACTTTTTTTACTTGCAAAGAAAGTTTTAGGTTTTTCATTCCAGCATGTCGTTTCGCTCATTTCGAAAGTTAGGGCACCGCAAACATGATTCCCGACTTGGTAAGATCAAAAATTTCGATTTAGAAGGTGTCTTTTAGTCTTGAGTTTAGCCCTCAAAACATCATTTTAAGCTCTAAAACGTTGCCGTTATTTATTTGGACAGCTTTTTTGCTATGAAATTGCTTCCAGAACGCCTAAAACGCGATTTTGATCATTCTGAGATAACTTTTTTTACTTGCAAAGAAAGTTTTAGGTTTTTCATTCCAGCATGTTTTTTTCGCTCATTTCGATAGTTAAATGACCGCAAACATGATTTCCGACTTGGTAAGATCAGAAATTTTTATTTAGAAGGTGTCTTTTAGTCTTGAGTTTAGCCCTCAAAACATCATTTTAAGCTCTAAAACGTTGCCGTTATTTATTTAGACAGCTTTTTTTCTATCAAATTTCTTCCAGAACGCTTAAAACGCGATTTTGATGAAACTGAGATAACTTTTTTTACTCTCAAAGAAAGTTTTAGGTTTTTCATTCCAGCATGTGGTTTCGCTCATTTCGATAGTTAGGGCACCGCAAACATGATTCCCGACTTGGTAAGATCAAAAATTTCGATTTAGAAGGTGTCTTTTAGTCTTGAGTTTAGCCCTTAAAACATCATTTTAAGCTCTAAAACGTTGCCGTTATTGATTTAGACAAATTTTTTTCGCTCAAATCGCTACCAGAACGCTTAAAAAGCGATTTTGATGATCTGAGATCACATTTTTTCACTTGCAAAGAATGTTTTAGCTGTTTCATTCAACATTTTACTTCGCTCATTTCGACAGTTAGAGCACCGCAAACATGATTTTCGTCTTGGTAAGATCAGAAATTCTATTTAGAAGGTGCTTCTAGTCTTGAGTTTAGCCCTCAAAACATCATTTAAAGCTCTAAAACGATGCTGTTATTGATTTAAACAGCTTTTTTGCGCTCAAATCGCTTCAAGAACGCTTAAAACGCGATTTTGATGATTCTGAGATCATTTTTTTTCACTTGCAAAGAAAGTTTTAGGTTTTCTATTCCAGCATGTTTTTTTCGCTCATTTCGATAGTTAGAGGACCGCAAACATGATTTCCGACTTGGTAAGATCAGAAATTTTTATTTAGAAGGTGTCTTTTAGTCTTGAGTTTAGCCCTCAAAAAATCATTTTAAGCTCTAAAACGTTGCCGTTATTGATTTAGACAACTTTTCTGCGCTCAAATCGCTTCCAGAACGCTTAAAACGCGATATTTATGATTCTGAGATCACTTTTTTTCACTTGCAAAGAATGTTTTAGCTTTTTCATTCAACATTTTATTTCACTCATTTCGACAGTTATAGCACCGCAAACATGATTTTCGTCTTGGTAAGATCAGAAATTTCGATTTAGAAGGTGCTTTTAGTCTTGAGTTTAGCCCTCAAAACATCATTTTAAGCTCTAAAACGATGGTGTTATTGATTTAAACAGCTTTTTCGCTCAAATCGCATCCAGAACCCCTAAAACGCGATTTTGATGATTCTGAGATAATTTTTTTTCACTTGCAAAGAAAGTTTTAGGTTTTTTATTCCAGCACGTTATTTCACTCATTTCGAAAGTTAGAGCACCGCAAACATGATTCCCGACTTGGTAAGATCAGAAATTTCGATTTAGAAGGTATTTTTTAGTCTGGAGTTTAGCCCGCAAAACATCATTTAAAGCTCAAAAACGTATCGGTTATTGATTTAGACCGCTTTTTTGCTATCAAATTCTTCCAGAACGCTTAAAACGCGATTTTGATGATTCTGAGATAACTTTTTTTACTTGCAAAGAAAGTTTTAGGTTTTTCATTCCAGCATGTCGTTTCGCTCATTTCGATAGTTAGGGCACCGCAAACATGATTCCCGACTTGGTAAGATCAAAAATTTCGATTTAGAAGGTGTCTTTTAGTCTTGAGTTTAGCCCTCAAAACATCATTTTAAGCTCTAAAACGTTGCCGTTATTTATTTGGACAGCTTTTTTGCTATCAAATTTCTTCCAGAACGCTTAAAACGCGATTTTGATCATTCTAAGATAACTTTTTTTACTTGCAAAGAAAGTTTTAGGTTTTTCATTCCAGCATGTCGTTTCGCTCATTTCGATAGTTAGGGCACCGCAAACATGATTCCCGACTTGGTAAGATCAAAAATTTCGATTTAGAAGGTCTTTTTTAGTCTTGAGTTTAGCCTTTAAAACGTCATTTTAAGCTCTAAAACGTTGCCGTTATTGATTTAGACAAATTTTTTGCGCTCAAATCGCTACCAGAACCCTTAAAACGCGATTTTGATGATTCTGAGATCATTTTTTTTCACTTGTAAAGAAAGTTTTAGGTTTTTCATTCCAGCATGTTGTTTCGCTCATTTCGATAGTTAGAGCAACGCAAACATAATTTCCGACTTGGTAAGATGTGAAATTTCGATTTAGAAGGTGTCTTTTAATCTTGAGTTTAGCCCTAAAAAAACCATTTTAAGCTCTAAAACGATGCCGTTATTGATTTAGACAGCTTTTTTTCTATCAAATTTCTTCCAGAACGCTTAAAACGCGATTTTGATGATTCTGAGATCATTTTTTTTCACTTGTAAAGAAAGTTTTAGGTTTTTCATTCCAGCATGTTGTTTCGCTCATTTCGATAGTTAGAGCAACGCAAACATGATTTCCGACTTGGTAAGATCAGAAATTTTTATTTAGAAGGTGTCTTTTAGTCTTGAGTTTAGCCCTCAAAACATCATTTTAAGCTCTAAAACGTTGCCGTTACTTATTTAGACCGCTTTTTTGCTATCAAATTGCTTCCAGAACGCTTAAAACGCAATTTTGATGATTCTGAGATAACTTTTTTACTTGCAAAGAAAGTTTTAGGTTTTTCATTCCAGCATGTTGTTTCGCTCATTTCGATAGTTAGAGCAACGCAAACATGATTTCCGACTTGGTAAGATCAGAAATTTTTATTTAGAAGGTGTCTTTTAGTCTTGAGTTTAGCCCTCAAAAAATCATTTTAAGCTCTAAAACGTTGCCGTTATTGATTTAGACAACTTTTCTGCGCTCAAAACGCTTCCAGAACGCTTAAAACGCGATTTTTATGATTCTGAGATCACTTTTTTTCACTTGCAAAGAATGTTTTAGCTTTTTCATTCAACATTTTATTTCACTCATTTCGACAATTATAGCACCGCAAACATGATTTTCGTCTTGGTAAGATCAGAAATTTCGATTTAGAAGGTGTTTTTAGTCTTGAGTTTAGCCCTCAAAACATCATTTTAAGCTCTAAAACGATGGTGTAGTTGATTTAAACAGATTTTTCGCTCAAATCGCCTCCAGAACCCCTAAAACGCGATTTTGATGATTCTGAGATAATTTTTTTTCGCTTGCAAAGAAAGTTTTAGGTTTTTTATTCCAGCACGTTATTTCACTCATTTCGAAAGTTAGAGCACCGCAAACATGATTCCCGACTTGGTAAGATCAGAAATTTCGATTTAGAAGGTATCTTTTAGTCTTGAGTTTAGCCCGCAAAACATCATTTAAAGCTCTAATACGTTGCCGTTATTTATTTAGACAGCTTTTTTACTTTCAAATGGCCTCGAGAACGCTTAAAACGCGATTTTGATGATTCTGAGATAACTTTTTTTACTTCCAAAGAAAGTTTTAGGGTTTTCATTCCAGCATGTTTTTTTCGCTCATTTCGATAGTTAGAGGACCGCAAACATGATTTCCGACTAGGCAAGATAAGAAATTTTTATTTAGAAGGTGTCTTTTAGTCTTGAGTTTAGCCCTCAAAACATCATTTTCAGCTCTAATACGTTGCCGTTATTGATTTAGACAGCTTTTTTCGCTCAAATCTCTTCCAGAACGCTTAAAACTCGATTTTTGATGATTATGAGATCATTTCTTTTCACTTGCAAAGAAAGTTTTAGGTTTTTTATTCCTGCACGTTATTTCGCTCATTTCGATAGTTTGAACACCACAAACATGATTCCCAACTTGGTAAGATCAGAAATTTCGATATAGAAGGTGTCTTTTAGTCTTGAGTTTACCCATCAACACATCATTTTAAGCTCTAAAACGATCCCGTTTTTGATTTAGACAGCTTTTTTGCTATCAAATGTCTTTCAGAAGGCTTGAAACGCGATTTTTATGATTCTGAAATAACTTTTTTTACTTGCAAAGAAAGTTTTAGGTTTTTCATTCCAGCGTCTCGTTTCGTTCATTTCGATAGTTAGGGCACCGCAAACATGATTCCCGACTTGGTAAGATCAAAAATTTCGATTTAGAAGGTGTCTTTTAGTCTTGAGTTTAGCCCTCAAACCTCATTTTAAGCTCTAAAACGTTGCCGTTACTTATTTAGACCGCTTTTTTGCTATCAAATTGCTTCCAGAACGCTTAAAACGCAATTTTGATGATTCTGAGATAACTTTTTTACTTGCAAAGAAAGTTTTAGGTTTTTCATTCCAGCATGTTTTTTTCGCTCATTTCGATAGTTAGAGGACGGAAAACATGATTTCCGACTTGGCAAAATCAAAAAAATTTTATTTAGAAGGTGTCTTTTAGTCTTGAGTTTACCCATCAACACATCATTTTAAGCTCTAAAACGTTGCCGTTATTGATTTAGACAGCTTTTTTGCCATCAAATTGCTTCCAGAACGCTTAAAACGCGATTTTTATGATTCTGAGATAACTTTTTTTACTTGCAAAGAAACTTTTAGGTTTTTCATTCCAGCATGTTTTTTTCGCTCATTTCGATAGTTAGAGGACGGAAAACATGATTTCCGACTTGGCAAAATCAAAAAAATTTTATTTAGAAGGTGTCTTTTAGTCTTGAGTTTACCCATCAACACATCATTTTAAGCTCTAAAGCGTTGCCGTTATTTATTTGGACAGCTTTTTTGCTATCAAATTGCTTCCAGAACGCTTAAAACGCGATTTTGATCATTCTGAGATAACGTTTTTTACTTGGAAAGAAAGTTTTAGGTTTTTCATTCCAGCATGTTTCTTTCGCTCATTTCGATAGTTAGAGGACCGCAAACATGATTTCCGACTTGGTAAGATCAGAAATTTTTATTTAGAAGGTGTCTTTTAGTCTTGAGTTTAGCCCTATAAACATCATTTTAAGCTCTAAAACGTTGCCGTTATTTATTTAGACAGCTTTTTTGCTATCAAATTGCTTCCAGAACGCTTAAAACGCAATTTTGATGATTCTGAGATAACTTTTTTACTTGCAAAGAAAGTTTTAGGTTTTTCATTCCAGCATGTCGTTTCGCTCATTTCGATAGTTAGGGCACCGCAAACATGATTCCCGACTTGGTAAGATCAGAAATTTTTATTTAGAAAATGTCTTTTAGTCTTGAGTTTAGCCCTCAAAAAATCATTTTAAGCTCTAAAACGTTGCCGTTATTGATTTAGACAACTTTTCTGCGCTCAAATCGCTTCCAGAACGCTTAAAACGCGATTTTTATGATTCTGAGATCCCTTTTTTTCAGTTGCAAAGAATGTTTTAGCTTTTTCATTCAACATTTTATTTCACTCATTTCGACAGTTATAGCACCGCAAACATAATTTTCGTCTTGGTAAGATCAGAAATTTCGATTTAGAAGGTGTTTTTAGTCTTGAGTTTAGCCCTCAAAACATCATTTTAAGCTCTAAAACGATGGTGTAATTGATTTAAACAGCTTTTTCGCTCAAATCGCTTCCAGAACCCCTAAAACGCGATTTTGATGATTCTGAGATAATTTTTTTTCGCTTGCAAAGAAAGTTTTAGGTTTTTTATTCCAGCACGTTATTTCACTCATTTCGAAAGTTAGAGCACCGCAAACATGATTCCCGACTTGGTAAGATCAGAAATTTCGATTTAGAAGGTATCTTTTAGTCTTGAGTTTAGCCCGGAAAACATCATTTTAAGCTCTAAAACGATGGTGTTATTGATTTAAACAGCTTTTTCGCTCAAATCGCTTCCAGAACCCCTAAAACGCGATTTTGATGATTCTGAGATAATTTTTTTTCTCTTGCAAAGAAAGTTTTAGGTTTTTTATTCCAGCACGTTATTTCACTCATTTCGAAAGTTAGAGCACCGCAAACATGATTCCCGACTTGGTAAGATCAGAAATTTCGATTTAGAAGGTGTCTTTTAGTCTTGAGTTTAGCCCTCAAAACATCATTTTAAGCTCTAAAACGATGCCGTTATTGATTTAGACAGCTTTTTTGCACTCAAATCGCTTCCAGAATGCTTAAAACGCGATTTTGATGATTCTGACATCATTATTTTTTTCACTTGCAAAGAAAGTTTTAGGTTTTTCATTCCAGCATGCTGTTTCGCTCATTTCGATAGAGCACCGCAAACATGATTTCCGACTGGTAAGATGTGAAATTTCGATTTAGAAGGTGTCCTTTAGCCTTGAGTTTAGCCTTCAAAACATCATTTTAAGCTCTAAAACGATGACGTTATTGATTTAGACAGCTTTTTTGCTATCAAATTCCTTCCAGAACGCTTAAAACGCAATTTTGATGATTCTGAGATAACTTTTTTTACTTGCAAAGAAAGTTTTAGGTTTTTCATTCCAGCATGTTTTTTTCGCTCATTTCGACTGTTAGAGCACCGCAAACGTGATTTTCGTCTTGGTAAGATCAGAAATTTTTATTTAGAAGGTGTCTTTTAGTCTTGAGTTTAGCCCTCAAAAAATCATTTTAAGCTCTAATACGTTGCCGTTATTGATTTAGACAAATTTTTTGCGCTCAAATCGCTTCCAGAACGCTTAAAACGCGATTTTTGATGATTCTGAGATCTTTTTTTTTCACTTGCAAATAAAATTTTAGGTTTTTTATTCCGGCACGTTATTTCCCTCATTTCGATAGTTAGAGCACCACAAACATGATTCCCGACTTGGTAAGATCAGAAATTTCGATTTAGAAGGTGTCTTTTAGTCTTGAGTTTACCCATCAACACATCATTTTAAGCTCTAAAACGATCCCGTTATTGATTTAGACAGGTTTTTTGCTATCAAATGTCTTCCAGAACGCTTAAAACGCGATTTTTATGATTCTGAGATAACTTTTTTTACTCTCAAAGAAAGTTTTAGGTTTTTCATTCCAGCATGTGGTTTCGCTCATTTCGATAGTTAGGGCACCGCAAACATGATTCCCGACTTGGTAAGATCAGAAATTTTTATTTAGAAGGTGTCTTTTAGTCTTGAGTTTAGCCCTCAAAAAATCATTTTAAGCTCTAAAACGTTGCCGTTATTGATTTAAACAACTTTTCTGCGCTCAAATCGCTTCCAGAACGCTTAAAACGCGATTTTTATGATTCTAAGATCACTTTTTTTCAGTTGCAAAGAATGTTTTAGCTTTTTCATTCAACATTTTATTTCACTCATTTCGACAGTTATAGCACCGCAAACATGATTTTCGTCTTGGTAAGATCGGAAATTTCGATTTAGAAGGTGTTTTTAGTCTTGAGTTTAGCCCTCAAAACATCATTTTAAGCTCTAAAACGATGGTGTAATTGATTTAAACAGCTTTTTCGCTCAAATCGCTTCCAGAACCCCTAAAACGCGATTTTGATGATTCTGAGATAATTTTTTTTCGCTTGCAAAGAAAGTTTTAGGTTTTTTATTCGAGCACGTTATTTCACTCATTTCGAAAGTTAGAGCACCGCAAACATGATTCCCGACTTGGTAAGATCAGAAATTTTGATTTAGAAGTATCTTTCAGTCTTGAGTTTAGCCCGCAAAACATCATTTAAAGCTCAAAAACGTATCCGTTATTGATTTAGACCGCTTTTTTGCTATCAAATTGCTTCCAGAACGCTTAAAACGCGATTTTGATGATTCTGAGATAACTTTTTTTACTTGCAAAGAAAGTTTCAGGTTCTTCATTCCAGCATGTTTTTTTCGCTCATTTCGATAGTTAGAGGACCGCAAACATGATTTCCGACTAGGCAAGATAAGAAATTTTTATTTAGAAGGTGTCTTTTAGTCTTGAGTTTAGCCCTCAAAACATCATTTTAAGCTCTAATACGTTGCCGTTATTGATTTAGACAGCTTTTTTCGCTCAAACGCTTCCAGAACGCTTAAAACGCGATTTTTGATGATTATGAGATCATTTCTTTTCACTTGCAAAGAAAGTTTTAGGTTTTTTATTCCAGCACGTTATTTCGCTCATTTCGATATTTGGAGCACCGCAAACATGATTCCCGACTTGGTAAGATCAGAAATTTCGATTTAGCAGGTGTCTTTTAGTCTTGAGTTTACCCATCAACACATCATTTTAAGCTCTAAAACGTTGCCGTTATTGATTTAGACAGCTTTTATCCATCAAATTGCTTCCAGAACGCTTAAAACGCGATTTTTATGATTCTGAGATAACTTTTTTTACTTGCAAAGAAAGTTTTAGGTTTTTCATTCCAGCATGTTTTTTTCGCTCATTTCGATAGTTAGAGGACGGAAAACATGATTTCCGACTTGGCAAAATCAAAAAAATTTTATTTAGAAGGTGTCTTTTAGTCTTGAGTTTACCCATCAACACATCATTTTAAGCTCTAAAACGATCCCGTTATTGATTTAGACAGCTTTTTTGCTATCAAATGTCTTCCAGAACGCTTGAAACGCGATTTTTATGATTCTGAAATAACTTTTTTTACTTGCAAAGAAAGTTTTAGGTTTTTCATTCCAGCGTGTCGTTTCGCTCATTTCGATAGTTAGGGCACCGCAAACATGATTCCCGACTTGGTAAGATCAAAAATTTCGATTTAGAAGGTGTCTTTTAGTCTTGAGTTTAGCCCTCAAAACATCATTTTAAGCTCTAAAGCGTTGCCGTTATTTATTTGGACAGCTTTTTTTCTATCAAATTGCTTCCAGAACGCTTAAAACGCGATTTTGATCATTCTGAGATAACGTTTTTTACTTGCAAAGAAAGTTTTAGGTTTTTCATTCCAGCATGTTTTTTTCGCTCATTTCGATAGTTAGAGGACCGCAAACATGATTTCCGACTTGGTAAGATCAGAAATTTTTATTTAGAAGGTGTCTTTTAGTCTTGAGTTTAGCCCTCAAAACATCATTTTAAGCTCTAAAACGCTGCCGTTATTTATTTAGACAGTTTTTTTGCTATCAAATTGCTTCCAGAACGCTTAAAACGCAATTTTGATGATTCTGAGATAACTTTTTTACTTGCAAAGAAAGTTTTAGGTTTTTCATTCCAGCATGTCGTTTCGCTCATTTCGATAGTTAGGGCACCGCAAACATGATTCCCGACTTGGTAAGATCAGAAATTTTTATATAGAAAATGTCTTTTAGTCTTGAGTTTAGCCCTCAAAAAATCATTTTAAGCTCTAAAACGTTGCCGTTATTGATTTAGACAACTTTTCTGCGCTCAAATCGCTTCCAGAACGCTTAAAACGCGATTTTTATGATTCTGAGATCACTTTTTTTCAGTTGCAAAGAATGTTTTAGCTTTTTCATTCAACATTTTATTTCACTCATTTCGACAGTTATAGCACCGCAAACATGATTTTCGTCTTGGTAAGATCAGAAATTTCGATTTAGAAGGTGCTTTTAGTCTTGAGTTTAGCCATCAAAACATCATTTTAAGCTCTAAAACGATGGTGTTATTGATTTAAACAGCTTTTTCGCTCAAATCGCTTCCAGAACCCTTAAAACGCGATTTTGATTATTCTGAGATAATTTTTTTTCACTTGCAAAGAAAGTTTTAGGTTTTTTTATTCCAGCACGTTATTTCACTCATTTCGAAAGTTAGAGCACCGCAAACATGATTCCCGACTTGGTAAGATCAGAAATTTCGATTTAGAAGGTATCTTTTAGTCTGGAGTTTAGCCCGCAAAACATCATTTAAAGCTCAAAAACGTATCGGTTATTGATTTAGACCGCTTTTTTGCTATCAAATTCTTCCAGAACGCTTAAAACGCGATTTTGATGATTCTGAGATAACTTTTTTTACTTGCAAAGAAAGTTTTAGGTTTTTCATTCCAGCATGTCGTTTCGCTCATTTCGATAGTTAGGGCACCGCAAACATGATTCCCGACTTGGTAAGATAAAAAATTTCGATTTAGAAGGTGTCTTTTAGTCTTGAGTTTAGCCCTCAAAACATCATTTTAAGCTCTAAAACGTTGCCGTTATTTATTTGGACAGCTTTTTTGCTATCAAATTTCTTCCAGAACGCTTAAAACGCGATTTTGATCATTCTAAGATAACTTTTTTTACTTGCAAAGAAAGTTTTAGGTTTTTCATTCCAGCATGTCGTTTCGCTCATTTCGATAGTTAGGGCACCGCAAACATGATTCCCGACTTGGTAAGATCAAAAATTTCGATTTAGAAGGTCTCTTTTAGTCTTGAGTTTAGCCCTTAAAACATCATTTTAAGCTCTAAAACGTTGCCGTTATTGATTTAGACAAATTTTTTGCGCTCAAATCGCTACCAGAACGCGTAAAACGCGATTTTGATGATTCTGAGATCATTTTTTTTCACTTGTAAAGAAAGTTTTAGGTTTTTCATTCCAGCATGTTGTTTCGCTCATTTCGATACTTAGAGCAACGCAAACATAATTTCCGACTTGGTAAGATGTGAAATTTCGATTTAGAAGGTGTCTTTTAGTCTTGAGTTTAGCCCTAAAAAAACCATTTTAAGCTCTAAAACGATGCCGTTATTGATTTAGACAGCTTTTTTTCTATCAAATTTCTTCCAGAACGCTTAAAACGCGATTTTGATGATTCTGAGATCATTTTTTTTCACTTGTAAAGAAAGTTTTAGGTTTTTCATTCCAGCATGTTGTTTCGCTCATTTCGATAGTTAGAGCAACGCAAACATAATTTCCGACTTGGTAAGATGTGAAATTTCGATTTAGAAGGTGTCTTTTAGTCTTGAGTTTAGCCCTAAAAAAACCATTTTAAAATCTAAAACGATGCCGTTATTGATTTAGACAACTTTTCTGCGCTCAAATCGCTTCCAGAACGCTTAAAACGCGATATTTATGATTCTGAGATCACTTTTTTTCCCTTGCAAAGAATGTTTTAGCTTTTTCATTCAACATTTTATTTCACTCATTTCGACAGTTATAGCACCGCAAACATGATTTTCGTCTTGGTAAGATCAGAAATTTCGATTTAGAAGGTGCTTTTAGTCTTGAGTTTAGCCATCAAAACATCATTTTAAGCTCTAAAACGATGGTGTTATTGATTTAAACAGCTTTTTCGCTCAAATCGCTTCCAGAACCCCTAAAACGCGATTTTGATGATTCTGAGATAATTTTTTTTCACTTGCAAAGAAAGTTTTAGGTTTTTTATTCCAGCACGTTATTTCACTCATTTCGAAAGTTAGAGCACCGCAAACATGATTCCCGACTTGGTAAGATCAGAAATTTCGATTTAGAAGGTATCTTTTAGTCTGGAGTTTAGCCCGCAAAACATCATTTAAAGCTCAAAAACGTATCGGTTATTGATTTAGACCGCTTTTTTGCTATCAAATTCTTCCAGAACGCTTAAAACGCGATTTTGATGATTCTGAGATAACTTTTTTTACTTGCAAAGAAAGTTTTAGGTTTTTCATTCCAGCATGTCGTTTCGCTCATTTCGATAGTTAGGGCACCGCAAACATGATTCCCGACTTGGTAAGATCAAAAATTTCGATTTAGAAGGTGTCTTTTAGTCTTGAGTTTAGCCCTCAAAACATCATTTTAAGCTCTAAAACGTTGCCGTTATTTATTTGGACAGCTTTTTTGCTATCAAATTTCTTCCAGAACGCTTAAAACGCGATTTTGATCATTCTAAGATAACTTTTTTTACTTGCAAAGAAAGTTTTAGGTTTTTCATTCCAGCATGTCGTTTCGCTCATTTCGATAGTTAGGGCACCGCAAACATGATTCCCGACTTGGTAAGATCAAAAATTTCGATTTAGAAGGTCTCTTTTAGTCTTGAGTTTAGCCCTTAAAACATCATTTTAAGCTCTAAAACGTTGCCGTTATTGATTTAGACAAAATTTTTGCGCTCAAATCGCTACCAGAACGCGTAAAACGCGATTTTGATGATTCTGAGATCATTTTTTTTCACTTGTAAAGAAAGTTTTAGGTTTTTCATTCCAGCATGTTGTTTCGCTCATTTCGATACTTAGAGCAACGCAAACATAATTTCCGACTTGGTAAGATGTGAAATTTCGATTTAGAAGGTGTCTTTTAGTCTTGAGTTTAGCCCTAAAAAAACCATTTTAAGCTCTAAAACGATGCCGTTATTGATTTAGACAGCTTTTTTTCTATCAAATTTCTTCCAGAACGCTTAAAACGCGATTTTGATGATTCTGAGATCATTTTTTTTCACTTGTAAAGAAAGTTTTAGGTTTTTCATTCCAGCATGTTGTTTCGCTCATTTCGATAGTTAGAGCAACGCAAACATAATTTCCGACTTGGTAAGATGTGAAATTTCGATTTAGAAGGTGTCTTTTAGTCTTGAGTTTAGCCCTAAAAAAACCATTTTAAGCTCTAAAACGATGCCGTTATTGATTTAGACAACTTTTCTGCGCTCAAATCGCTTCCAGAACGCTTAAAACGCGATATTTATGATTCTGAGATCACTTTTTTTCCCTTGCAAAGAATGTTTTAGCTTTTTCATTCAACATTTTATTTCACTCATTTCGACAGTTATAGCACCGCAAACATGATTTTCGTCTTGGTAAGATCAGAAATTTCGATTTAGAAGGTGCTTTTAGTCTTGAGTTTAGCCATCAAAACATCATTTTAAGCTCTAAAACGATGGTGTTATTGATTTAAACAGCTTTTTCGCTCAAATCGCTTCCAGAACCCCTAAAACGCGATTTTGATGATTCTGAGATAATTTTTTTTCACTTGCAAAGAAAGTTTTAGGTTTTTTATTCCAGCACGTTATTTCACTCATTTCGAAAGTTAGAGCACCGCAAACATGATTCCCGACTTGGTAAGATCAGAAATTTCGATTTAGAAGGTATCTTTTAGTCTGGAGTTTAGCCCGCAAAACATCATTTAAAGCTCAAAAACGTATCGGTTATTGATTTAGACCGCTTTTTTGCTATCAAATTCTTCCAGAACGCTTAAAACGCGATTTTGATGATTCTGAGATAACTTTTTTTACTTGCAAAGAAAGTTTTAGGTTTTTCATTCCAGCATGTCGTTTCGCTCATTTCGATAGTTAGGGCACCGCAAACATGATTCCCGACTTGGTAAGATCAAAAATTTCGATTTAGAAGGTGTCTTTTAGTCTTGAGTTTAGCCCTCAAAACATCATTTTAAGCTCTAAAACGTTGCCGTTATTTATTTGGACAGCTTTTTTGCTATCAAATTTCTTCCAGAACGCTTAAAACGCGATTTTGATCATTCTAAGATAACTTTTTTTACTTGCAAAGAAAGTTTTAGGTTTTTCATTCCAGCATGTCGTTTCGCTCATTTCGATAGTTAGGGCACCGCAAACATGATTCCCGACTTGGTAAGATCAAAAATTTCGATTTAGAAGGTCTCTTTTAGTCTTGAGTTTAGCCCTTAAAACATCATTTTAAGCTCTAAAACGTTGCCGTTATTGATTTAGACAAATTTTTTGCGCTCAAATCGCTACCAGAACGCTTAAAACGCAATTTTGATGATTCTGAGATCATTTTTTTTCACTTGTAAAGAAAGTTTTAGGTTTTTCATTCCAGCATGTTGTTTCGCTCATTTCGATAGTTAGAGCAACGCAAACATAATTTCCGACTTGGTAAGATGTGAAATTTCGATTTAAAAGGTGTCTTTTAGTCTTGAGTTTAGCCCTAAAAAAACCATTTTAAGCTCTAAAACGATGCCGTTATTGATTTAGACAGCTTTTTTTCTATCAAATTTCTTCCAGAACGCTTAAAACGCGATTTTGATGATTCTGAGATCATTTTTTTTCACTTGTAAAGAAAGTTTTAGGTTTTTCATTCCAGCATGTTGTTTCGCTCATTTCGATATTTAGAGCAACGCAAACATAATTTCCGACTTGGTAAGATGTGAAATTTCGATTTAGAAGGTGTCTTTTAGTCTTGAGTTTAGCCCTAAAAAAACCATTTTAAGCTCTAAAACGATGCCGTTATTGATTTAGACAGCTTTTTTTCTATCAAATTTCTTCCAGAACGCTTAAAACGCGATTTTGATGATTCTGAGATCATTTTTTTTCACTTGTAAAGAAAGTTTTAGGTTTTTCATTCCAGCATGTTGTTTCGCTCATTTCGATAGTTAGAGCAACGCAAACATAATTTCCGACTTGGTAAGATGTGAAGTTTCGATTTAGAAAGTGTCTTTTAGTCTGGAGTTTAGCCCTCAAAAAACCATTTTAAGCTCTAAAACGAAGCCGTTATTGATTTAGACAGGTTTTTGCTATCAAATTGCTTCCAGAACGCTTAAAACGCGATTTTGATGATTCTGAGATAGCTTTTTTTACTCTCAAAGAAAGTTTTAGGTTTTTCATTCCAGCATGTGGTTTCGCTCATTTCGATAGTTAGGGCACCGCAAACATGATTCCCGACTTGGTAAGATCAAAAATTTCGATTTAGAAGGTGTCTTTTAGTCTTGAGTTTAGCCCTTAAAACATCATTTTAAGCTCTAAAACGTTGCCGTTATTGATTTAGACAAATTTTTTGCGCTCAAATCGCTTCCAGAACGCTTAAAACGCGATTTTCATGACTCTGAGATCAATTTTTTCACTTGCAAACAAAGTTTTAGGTTTTTAATTCCAGCAAGTTTTTTTCGCTCATTTCGATAGTTAGAGCACCGCAAACATGATTTCCGACTTGGTAAGATGTGAAATTTCGATTTAGAAGGTGTCCTTTACCCTTTGAGTTTAGCCTTCAAACATTATTTTAAGCTCTAAAACGTTGCCGTTATTGATTTAGACAACTTTTTTGCGCTCAAATTGCTTCCAGAACGCTTAAAACGCGATTTTTATGATTCCGAGATAACTTTTTTTACTTGCAAAGAAAGTTTTAGGTTTTTCATTCCAGCATGTTGTTTCGCTCATTTCGATAGTTAGGGCACCGCAAACATGATTCACGACTTGGTAAGATCAAAAATTTCGATTTAGAAGGTGTCTTTTAGTCTTGAGTTTACCCATCAAAACATTATTTTAAGCTCTAAAACGATGCCGTTATTGATTTAGACAGCTTTTTTGCTATCAAATTGCTTCCAGAACGCTTAAAACGCGATTTTTATGATTCTGAGATAACTTTTTTTACTTGCAAAGAAAGTTTTAAGTTTTTCATTCCGATCCAGCATGTTTTTTTCGCTCATTTCGATAGTTAGAGGACGGCAAACATGATTCCCGACTTAGCAAGATCAAAAAAATTTTATTTAGAAGGTGTCTTTTAGTCTTGAGTTTAGCCCTCAAAACATCATTTTAAGCTCAAATACGTTGCCGTTATTGATTTAGACAGCTTTTTTGCGCTCAAATCGCTTCCAGGACGCTTAAAACGCGATTTTGATGATTCTGAGATCATTTTTTTTCACTTGTAAGGAAAGTTTTAGGTTTTTCATTCCAGCATGTTGTTTTGCTCATTTCGATAGTTAGAGTAACGCAAACATAATTTCCGACTTGGTAAGATGTGAAATTTCGATTTAGAAGGTGTCTTTTAGTCTTGACTTTAGCCCTCAAAAAACCATTTTAAGCTCTAAAACGATGCCGTTATTGATTTAGACAGCTTTTTTGCTTTCAAATTGCTTCCAGAACGCTTAAAACGCGATTTTTATGATTCCGAGATAACTTTTTTTACTTGCAAAGAAAGTTTTAGGTTTTTCATTCCGATCCAGCATGTTTTTTTCGCTCATTTCGATAGTTAGAGCACCGCAAACATGATTTCCGACTTGGTAAGATGTAAAATTTCGATTTAGAAGGTGCCCTTTAGCCTTGAGTTTAGCCTTCAAAACATCATTTTAAGCTCTAAAACATTGCTGTTATTGATTTAGACAACTTCTTTGCACTCAAATCGCTTCCACAACGCTTAAAAAGCGATTTTGATGATTCTGAGATCACTTTTTTTCACTTGCAAAGAATGTTTTAGCTACTTCATTTAACATTTTATTTCGCTCAGTTCGACAGTTAGAGCACCGCAAACATGATTTTCGTCTTTCTAGGATCAGAAATTTCGATTTAGAAGGTGCTTTTAGTCATGACTTTAGCCCTCAAAAATTCATTTTAAGCTCTAAAACGATGCCGTTATTTATTTAGACTGCTTTTTTGCGCTCAAATTGCTTCCAGAACGCTTAAAACGCGATTTTGATGATTCTGAGATCATTTTTTTTCACTTGCAAAGAAAGTTTTAGGTTTTTTATTGCAGCACGTTATTTCGCTCATTTCGATAGTTAGAGCACCGCAAACATGATTTCCGAGTTGGTAAGATCAGAAATTTCGATTTAGAATGTGTCTTTTAGTCTTGAGTTTAGCCCTCAAAACATCATTTTAAGCTCTAATACGTTGCCGTTATTGATTTAGACAGCTTTTTGGCGCTCAAATCGTTTCCAGAACGCTTAAAAAGCGATTTTGATGATTCTGAGATCATTTTTTTTCACTTGTAAAAAAAGTTTTAGGTTTTTCATTCCAGCATGTTGTTTCGCTCATTTCGAAAGTTAGAGCAACGCAAACATAATTTCCGACTTGGTAAGATGTGAAATTTCGATTTAGAAGGTGTCTTTTAGTCTTGAGTTTAGCCCTCAAAAAACCATTTTAAGCTCTAAAACGATGCCGTTATTGATTTAGACTGCTTTTTTGCAATCAAATTGCTTCCAGAACGCTTAAAACGCGATTTTGATGATTCTGAGATAACTTTTTTTACTTGCAAAGAAAGTTTTAGGTTTTTCATTCCAGCATGTTGTTTCGCTCATTTCGATAGTTAGGGCACCGCAAACATGATTCTCGACTTGGTAAGATCAAAAATTTCGATTTAGAAGGTGTCTTTTAGTCTTGAGTTTACCCATCAAAACATCATTTTAAGCTCTAAAACGATGCCGTTATTGATTTAGACAGCTTTTTTGCTATCAAATTGCTTCCAGAACGCTTAAAACGCGATTTTTATGATTGTGAGATAACTTTTTTTACTTGCAAAGAAAGTTTTAGCTTTTTCATTCCGATCCAGCATGTTTTTTTCGCTCATTTCGATAGTTAGAGGACGGCAAACATTATTCCCGACTTGGCAAGATCAAAAAAATTTTATTTAGAAGGTGTCTTTTAGTCTAGAGTTTAGCCCTCAAAACATCATTTTAAGCTCTAATACGTTGCCGTTATTGATTTAGACAGCTTTTTTGCGCTCAAATCGCTTCCAGGACGCTTAAAACGCGATTTTGATGATTCTGAGATCATTTTTTTTCACTTGTAAAGAAAGTTTTAGGTTTTTCATTCCAGCATGTTGTTTCGCTCATTTCGATAGTTAGAGCAACGTAAACATAATTTCCGACTTGGTAAGATGTGAAATTTCGATTTAGAAGGTGTCTTTTAGTCTTGAGTTTAGCCCTCAAAAAACCATTTTAAGCTCTAAAACGATGCCGTTATTGATTTAGACAGCTTTTTTGCTATCAAATTGCTTCCAGAACGCTTAAAACGCGATTTTGATGATTCTGAGATAACTTTTTTTACTTGCAAAGAAAGTTTTAGGTTTTTCATTCCAGCATGTTGTTTCGCTCATTTCGATAGTTAGGGCACCGCAAACATGATTCCCGACTTGGTAAGATTAAAAACTTCGATTTAGAAGGTGTCTTTTAGTCTTGAGTTTAGCCCTAAAAACATCATTTTAAGCTCTAAAACGTTCCCGTTATTGATTTAGACAGCTTTTTTGCTATCAAATTGCTTCCAGAACGCTTAAAACGCGATTTTGATCATTCTGAGATAACTTTTTTTACTTGCAAAGAAAGTTTTAGGTTTTTCATTCCAGCATGTTTTTTTCGCTCATTTCGATAGTTAGAGGACCGCAAACATGATTTCCGACTTGGTAAGATGTGAAATTTCGATTTTGAAGGTGTCCTTTACCCTTGAGTTTAGCCTTCAAAACATCATTTTAAGCTCTAAAACGATGCCGTTATTGATTTAGACAACTTTTTTGCGCTCAAATCGCTTCCAGAACGCTTAAAAAGCGATTTTGATGATTCTGAGATCACTTTTTTTCACTTGCAAAGAATGTTTTAGCTTCTTCATTCAACATTTTATTTCGCTCAATTCGACAGTTAGAGCTCCGCAAACATGATTTTCGTCTTTCTAGGATCAGAAATTTCGATTTAGAAGGTGCTTTTAGTCTTGAGTTTAGCCCTCAAAAATTCATTTTAAGCTCTAAAACGATGCCGTGATTGATTTAGACAGCTTTTTTGCTATCAAATTGCTTCCAAAACGCTTAAAACGCGATTTTGATGATTCTGAGATAACTTTTTTTACTTGCAAAGAAAGTTTTAGGTTTTTCATTCCAGCATGTTGTTTCGCTCATTTCGATACTTAGGGCACCGCAAACATGATTCTCGACTTGGTAAGATCAAAAATTTCGATTTAGAAGGTGTCTTTTAGTCTTGAGTTTACCCATCAAAACATTATTTTAAGCTCTAAAACGATGCCGTTATTGATTTAGACAGCTTTTTTGCTATCAAATTGCTTCCAGAACGCTTAAAACGCGATTTTTATGATTCTGAGATAATTTTTTTTCACTTGCAAAGAAAGTTTTAGGTTTTTTATTCCACCACGTTATTTCGCTCATTTCGATAGTTAGAGCACCGCAAACATGATTCCCGACTTGGTAAGATCAGAAATTTCGATTTAGAAGGTATCTTTTAGTCTTGAGTTTAGCCCGCAAAACATCATTTAAAGCTCAAAAACGTATCGGTTATTGATTTAGACCGCTTTTTTGCTATCAAATTCTTCCAGAACGCTTAAAACGCGATTTTGATGATTCTGAGATAACTTTTTTTCCTTGCAAAAAAAGTTTTAGGTTTTTCATTCCAGCATGTTTTTTTCGCTCATTTCGATAGTTAGAGGACCGCAAACATGATTTCCGACTTGGTAAGATCAGAAATTTTTATTTAGAAGGTGTCTTTTAGTCTTGAGTTTAGCCCTCAAAAAATCATTTTAAGCTCTAAAACGTTGCCGTTATTGATTTAGACAACTTTTCTGCGCTTAAATCGCTTCCAGAACGCTTAAAACGCGATTTTTATGATTCCGAGATAACTTTTTTTACTTGCAAAGAAAGTTTTAGGTTTTTCATTCCGATCCAGCATGTTTTTTTCGCTCATTTCGATAGTTAGAGCACCGCAAACATGATTTCCGACTTGGTAAGATGTAAAATTTCGATTTAGAAGGTGTCTTTTAGTCTTGAGTTTAGCCTTCAAAACATCATTTTAAGCTCTAAAACGTTGCCGTTACTTATTTAGACAGCTTTTTTGCTATCAAATTGCTTCCAGAACGCTTAAAACGCAATTTTGATGATTCTGAGATAACTTTTTTTACTTGCAAAGAAAGTTTTAGGTTTTTCATTCCAGCATGTTGTTTCGCTCATTTCGATAGTTAGGGCACCGCAAACATGATTCCCGACTTGGTAAGATTAAAAACTTCGATTTAGAAGGTGTCTTTTAGTCTTGAGTTTAGCCCTCAAAACATCACTTTAAGCTCTAAAACGTTGCCGTTATTGATTTAGACAGCTTTTTTGCGCTCAAATTGCTTCCAGAACGCTTAAAACGCGATTTTGATGATTCTGAGATCATTTTTTTTCACTTGCAAAGAAAGTTTTAGGTTTTTTATTGCAGCACGTTATTTCGCTCATTTCGATAGTTAGAGCACCGCAAACATGATTTCCGACTTGGTAAGATGTGAAATTTCGATTTACAAGGTGTCCTTTACCCTTGAGTTTAGCCTTCAAAACATCATTTTAAGCTCTAAAACGATGCCGTTATTGATTTAGACAACTTTTTTGCGCTCAAATCGCTTCAAGAACGCTTAAAAAGCGATTTTGATGATTCTGAGATCACTTTTTTTCACTTGCAAAGAATGTTTTAGCTTCTTCATTCAACATTTTATTTCGCTCAATTCGACAGTTAGAGCTCCGCAAACATGATTTTCGTCTTTCTAGGATCAGAAATTTCGATTTAGAAGGTGCTTTTAGTCTTGAGTTTAGCCCTCAAAAATTCATTTTAAGCTCTAAAACGATGCCGTTATTGATTTAGACAGCTTTTTTGCTATCAAATTGCTTCCAGAACGCTTAAAACGCGATTTTGATGATTCTGAGATAACTTTTTTTACTTGCAAAGAAAGTTTTAGGTTTTTCATTCCGATCCAGCATGTTTTTTTCGCTCATTTCGATAGTTAGAGGACGGCAAACATGATTCCCGACTTGGCAAGATCAAAAAAATTTTATTTAGAAGGTGTCTTTTAGTCTTGAGTTTAGCCCTCAAAACATCGTTTTAAGCTCTAATACGTTGCCGTTATTGATTTAGACAGCTTTTTGGCGCTCAAATCGCTTCCAGAACGCTTAAAAAGCGATTTTGATGATTCTGAGATCATTTTTTTTCACTTGTAAAAAAAGTTTTAGGTTTTTCATTCCAGCATGTGGTTTCGCTCATTTCGAAAGTTAGAGCAACGCAAACATAATTTCCGACTTGGTAAGATGTGAAATTTCGATTTAGAAGGTGTCTTTTAGTCTGGAGTTTAGATCTCAAAAAACCATTTTAAGCTCTAAAACGATGCCGTTATTGATTTAGACAGCTTTTTTGCTATCAAATTGCTTCCAGAACGCTTAAAACGCGATTTTGATGATTCCTAGATAACTTTTTTACTTGCAAAGAAAGTTTTAGGTTTTTCATTCCAGCATGTTTTTTCGCTCATTTCGATAGTTAGAGCACCGCAAACATGATTTCCGACTTGGTAAGATGTGAAATTTCGATTTAGAAGGTTTCCTTTACCCTTGAGTTTAGCCTTCAAAACATCATTTTAAGCTCTAAAACGATGCCGTTATTGATTTAGACAACTTTTTTGCGCTCAAATCGCTTCCAGAACGCTTAAAAAGCGATTTTGATGATTCTGAGATCACTTTTTTTCACTTGCAAAGAATGTTTTAGCTTCTTCATTCAACATTTTAATTCGCTCAATTCGACAGTTAGAGCTCCGCAAACATGATTTTCGTCTTTCTAGGATCAGAAATTTCGATTTAGAAGGTGCTTTTAGTCTTGAGTTTAGCCCTCAAAAATTCATTTTAAGCTCTAAAACGATGCCGTTATTGATTTAGACAGCTTTTTTGCGCTCAAATTCCTTCCAGAACGCTTAAAACGCGATTTTGATGATTCTGAGATCATTTTTTTTCACTTGCAAAGAAAGTTTTAGGTTTTTTATTGCAGCACGTTATTTCGCTCATTTCGATAGTTAGAGCACCGCAAACATGATTCCCGAGTTGGTAAGATCAGAAATTTCGATTTAGAATGTGTCTTTTAGTCTTGAGTTTAGCCCTCAAAACATCATTTTAAGCTCTAATACGTTGCCGTTATTCATTTAGACAGCTTTTTGGCGCTCAAATCGCTTCCAGAACGCTTAAAAAGCGATTTTGATGATTCTGAGATCATTTTTTTTCACTTGCAAAGAAAGTTTTAGGTTTTTTATTGCTGCACGTTATTTCGCTTATTTCGATAGTTAGAGCACCGCAAACATGATTTCCGACTTGGTAAGATGTGAAATTTCGATTTAGAAGGTGTCCTTTACCCATTGAGTTTAGCCTTCAAAACATCATTTTAAGCTCTAAAACGATGTCGTTATTGATTTAGACAACTTTTTTGCGCTCAAATCGCTTCCAGAACGCTTAAAAAGCGATTTTGATGATTCTGAGATCATTTTTTCACTGTTAAAGAAAGTTTTAGGTTTTTCATTCCAGCATGTTTTTTCGCTCATTTCGATAGTTAGAGGACCGCAAACATGATTTCCGACTTGGTAAGATCAGAAATTTTTATTTAGAAGGTGTCTTTTAGTCTTGAGTTTAGCCCTCAAAAATTCATTTTAAGCTCTAAAACGTTGCCGTTATTGATTTAGACAGCTTTTTTGCGCTCAAATTGCTTCCAGAACGCTTAAAACGCGATTTTGATGATTCTGAGATAATTTTTTTTCACTTGCAAAGAAAGTTTTGGTTTTTTTTTGCAGCACGTTATTTCGCTCATTTCGATAGTTAGAGCACCGCAAACATGATTTCCGACTTGGTAAGATGTGAAATTTCGATTTAGAAGGTGTCCTTTACCCTTGAGTTTAGCCTTCAAAACATCATTTTAAGCTCTAAAACGATGCCGTTATTGATTTAGACAACTTTTTTGCGCTCAAATTGCTTCCAGAACGCTTAAAACGCGATTTTTATGATTCTGAGATAACTTTTTTTACTTGCAAAGAAAGTTTTAGGTTTTTCATTCCGATCCAGCATGTTTTTTTCGCTCATTTCGATAGTTAGAGGACGGCAAACATGATTCCCGACTTGGCAAGATCAAAAAAATTTTATTTAGAAGGTGTCTTTTAGTCTTGAGTTTAGCCCTCAAAACATCATTTTAAGCTCTAATACGTTGCCGTTATTGATTTAGACAGCTTTTTTGCGCTCAAATCGCTTCCAGGACGCTTAAAACGCGATTTTGATGATTCTGAGATCATTTTTTTTCACTTGTAAGGAAAGTTTTAGGTTTTTCATTCCAGCATGTTGTTTCGCTCATTTCGATAGTTAGAGTAACGCAAACATAATTTCCGACTTGGTATGATGTGAAATTTCGATTTAGAAGGTGTCTTTCAGTCTTGACTTTAGCCCTCAAAAAACCATTTTAAGCTCTAAAACGATGCCGTTATTGATTTAGACAGCTTTTTTGCTATCAAATTGCTTCCAGAACGCTTAAAACGCGATTTTGATGATTCCTAGATAACTTTTTTTATTTGCAAAGAAAGTTTTAGGTTTTTCATTCCAGCATGTTTTTTCGCTCATTTCGATAGTTAGAGCACCGCAAACATGATTTCCGAATTGGTAAGATGTGAAATTTCGATTTAGAAGGTCTCCTTTAGCCTTGAGTTTAGCCTTTAAAACATCATTTTAAGCTCTAAAACATTGCTGTTATTGATTTAGACAACTTCTTTGCACTCAAATCGCTTCCACAACGCTTAAAAAGCGATTTTGATGATTCTGAGATCACTTTGTTTCACTTGCAAAGAATGTTTTAGCTACTTCATTTAACATTTTATTTCGCTCAGTTCGACAGTTAGAGCACCGCAAACATGATTTTCGTCTTTCTAGGATCAGAAACTTCGATTTAGAAGGCGCTTTTAGTCATGAGTTTAGCCCTCAAAAATTCATTTTAAGCTCTAAAACGATGCCGTTATTTATTTAGACAGCTTTTTTGCGCTCAAATTGCTTCCAGAACGCTTAAAACGCGATTTTGATGATTCTGAGATCATTTTTTTTCACTTGCAAAGAAAGTTTTAGGTTTTTTATTGCAGCACGTTATTTCGCTCATTTCGATAGTTAGAGCACCGCAAACATGATTTCCGACTTGGTAAGATGTGAAATTTCGATTTAGAAGGTGTCCTTTACCCTTGAGTTTAGCCTTCAAAACATCATTTTAAGCTCTAAAACGATGCCGTTATTGATTTAGACAACTTTTTTGCGCTCAAATCGCTTCCAGAACGCTTAAAAAGCGATTTTGATGATTCTGAGATCACTTTTTTTCACTTGCAAAGAATGTCTTAGCTTCTTCATTCAACATTTTATTTCGCTCAATTCGACAGTTAGAGCTCCGCAAACATGATTTTCGTCTTTCTAGGATCAGAAATTTCGATTTAGAAGGCGCTTTTAGTCTTGAGTTTAGCCCTCAAAAATTCATTTTAAGCTCTAAAACGAAGCCGTTATTGATTTAGACAGCTTTTTTGCGCTCAAATTCCTTCCAGAACGCTTAAAACGCGATTTTGATGATTCTGAGATCATTTTTTTTCACTTGCAAAGAAAGTTTTAGGTTTTTTATTGCAGCAAGTTATTTCGCTCATTTCGATGGTTAGAGCACCGCAAACATGATTCCCGAGTTGGTAAGATCAGAAATTTCGATTTAGAATGTGTCTATTAGTCTTGAGTTTAGCCCTCAAAACATCATTTTAAGCTCTAATACGTTGCCGTTATTGATTTAGACAGCTTTTTGGCGCTCAAATCGCTTCCAGAACGCTTAAAAAGCGATTTTGATGATTCTGAGATCATTTTTTTTCACCATTAAAAAAAGTTTTAGGTTTTTCATTCCAGCATGTGGTTTCGCTCATTTCGAAAGTTAGAGCAACGCAAACATAATTTCCGACTTGGTAAGATGTGAAATTTCGATTTAGAAGGTGTCTTTTAGTCTGGAGTTTAGCCCTCAAAAAACCATTTTAACCTCTAAAACGATGCCGTTATTGATTTAGACAGCTTTTTTGCTATCAAATTGCTTCCAGAACTATTAAAACGCGATTTTGATGATTCTTAGATAACTTTTTTTACTTGAAAAGAAAGTTTTAGGTTTTTCATTCCAGCATGTTTTTTCGCTCATTTCGATAGTTAGAGCACCGCAAACATGATTTCCGACTTGGTAAGATGTGAAATTTCGATTTAGAAGGTGTCCTTTACCCTTGAGTTTAGCCTTCAAAACATCATTTTAAGCTCTAAAACGATGCCGTTATTGATTTAGACAACTTTTTTGCGCTCAAATTGCTTCCAGAACGCTTAAAAAGCGATTTTGATGATTCTGAGATCATTTTTTTTCACCATTAAAAAAAGTTTTAGGTTTTTCATTCCAGCATGTGGTTTCGCTCATTTCGAAAGTTAGAGCAACGCAAACATAATTTCCGACTTGGTAAGATGTGAAATTTCGATTTAGAAGGTGTCTTTTAGTCTGGAGTTTAGCCCTCAAAAAACCATTTTAACCTCTAAAACGATGCCGTTATTGATTTAGACAGCTTTTTTGCTATCAAATTGCTTCCAGAACGCTTAAAACGCGATTTTGATGATTCTTAGATAACTTTTTTTACTTGAAAAGAAAGTTTTAGGTTTTTCATTCCAGCATGTTTTTTCGCTCATTTCGATAGTTAGAGCACCGCAAACATGATTTCCGACTTGGTAAGATGTGAAATTTCGATTTAGAAGGTGTCCTTTACCCTTGAGTTTAGCCTTCAAAACATCATTTTAAGCTCTAAAACGATGCCGTTATTGATTTAGACAACTTTTTTGCGCTCAAATTGCTTCCAGAACGCTTAAAAAGCGATTTTGATGATTCTGAGATCACTTTTTTTCACTTGCAAAGAATGTTTTAGCTTCTTCATTCAACATTTTATTTCGCTCAATTCGACAGTTAGAGCTCCGCAAACATGATTTTCGTCTTTCTAGGATCAGAAATTTCGATTCAGAAGGTGCTTTTAGTCTTGAGTTTAGCCCTCAAAAATTCATTTTAAGCTCTAAAACGATGCCGTTATTGATTTAGACAGCTTTTTTGCGCTCAAATTCCTTCCAGAACACTTAAAACGCGATTTTCATGATTCTGAGATCATTTTTTTTCACTTGCAAAGAAAGTTTTAGGTTTTTTATTGCAGCACGTTATTTCGCTCATTTCGATAGTTAGAGCACCGCAAACATGATTCCCGAGTTGGTAAGATCAGAAATTTCGATTTAGAATGTGTCTTTTAGTCTTGAGTTTAGCCCTCAAAACATCATTTTAAGCTCTAATACGTTGCCGTTATTGATTTAGACAGGTTTTTGGCGCTCAAATCGCTTCCAGAACGTTTAAAAAGCGATTTTGATTATTCTGAGATAACTTTTTTTACTTGCAAAGAAAGTTTTAGGTTTTTCATTCCGATCCAGCATGTTTTTTTCGCTCATTTCGATAGTTAGAGGACGGCAAACATGATTCCCGACTTGGCAAGATCAAAAAAATTTTATTTAGAAGGTGTCTTTTAGTCTTGAGTTTAGCCCTCAAAACATCATTTTAAGCTCTAATACGTTGCCGTTATTGATTTAGACAGCTTTTTTGCGCTCAAATCGCTTCCAGGACGCTTAAAACGCGATTTTGATGATTCTGAGATCATTTTTTTTCACTTGTAAGGAAAGTTATAGGTTTTTCATTCCAGCATGTTGTTTCGCTCATTTCGATAGTTAGAGTAACGCAAACATAATTTCCGACTTGGTATGATGTGAAATTTCGATTTAGAAGGTGTCTTTCAGTCTTGACTTTAGCCCTCAAAAAACCATTTTAAGCTCTAAAACGATGCCGTTATTGATTTAGACAGCTTTTTTGCTATCAAATTGCTTCCAGAACGCTTAAAACGCGATTTTGATGATTCCTAGATAACTTTTTTTACTTGCAAAGAAAGTTTTAGGTTTTTCATTCCAGCATGTTTTTTCGCTCATTTCGATAGTTAGAGCACCGCAAACATGATTTCCGAATTGGTAAGATGTGAAATTTCGATTTAGAAGGTCTCCTTTAGCCTTGAGTTTAGCCTTTAAAACATCATTTTAAGCTCTAAAACATTGCTGTTATTGATTTAGACAACTTCTTTGCACTCAAATCGCTTCCACAACGCTTAAAAAGCGATTTTGATGATTCTGAGATCACTTTGTTTCACTTGCAAAGAATGTTTTAGCTACTTCATTTAACATTTTATTTCGCTCAGTTCGACAGTTAGAGCACCGCAAACATGATTTTCGTCTTTCTAGGATCAGAAACTTCGATTTAGAAGGTGCTTTTAGTCATGAGTTTAGCCCTCAAAAATTCATTTTAAGCTCTAAAACGATGCCGTTATTTATTTAGACAGCTTTTTTGCGCTCAAATTGCTTCCAGAACGCTTAAAACGCGATTTTGATGATTCTGAGATCATTTTTTTTCACTTGCAAAGAAAGTTTTAGGTTTTTTATTGCAGCACGTTATTTCGCTCATTTCGATAGTTAGAGCACCGCAAACATGATTTCCGACTTGGTAAGATGTGAAATTTCGATTTAGAAGGTGTCCTTTACCCTTGAGTTTAGGCTTCAAAACATCATTTTAAGCTCTAAAACGATGCCGTTATTGATTTAGACAACTTTTTTGCGCTCAAATCGCTTCCAGAACGCTTAAAAAGCGATTTTGATGATTCTGAGATCACTTTTTTTCACTTGCAAAGAATGTCTTAGCTTCTTCATTCAACATTTTATTTCGCTCAATTCGACAGTTAGAGCTCCGCAAACATGATTTTCGTCTTTCTAGGATCAGAAATTTCGATTTAGAAGGTGCTTTTAGTCTTGAGTTTAGCCCTCAAAAATTCATTTTAAGCTCTAAAACGAAGCCGTTATTGATTTAGACAGCTTTTTTGCGCTCAAATTCCTTCCAGAACGCTTAAAACGCGATTTTGATGATTCTGAGATCATTTTTTTTCACTTGCAAAGAAAGTTTTAGGTTTTTTATTGCAGCAAGTTATTTCGCTCATTTCGATGGTTAGAGCACCGCAAACATGATTCCCGAGTTGGTAAGATCAGAAATTTCGATTTAGAATGTGTCTATTAGTCTTGAGTTTAGCCCTCAAAACATCATTTTAAGCTCTAATACGTTGCCGTTATTGATTTAGACAGCTTTTTGGCGCTCAAATCGCTTCCAGAACGCTTAAAAAGCGATTTTGATGATTCTGAGATCATTTTTTTTCACCATTAAAAAAAGTTTTAGGTTTTTCATTCCAGCATGTGGTTTCGCTCATTTCGAAAGTTAGAGCAACGCAAACATAATTTCCGACTTGGTAAGATGTGAAATTTCGATTTAGAAGGTGTCTTTTAGTCTGGAGTTTAGCCCTCAAAAAACCATTTTAACCTCTAAAACGATGCCGTTATTGATTTAGACAGCTTTTTTGCTATCAAATTGCTTCCAGAACGCTTAAAACGCGATTGTGATGATTCTTAGATAACTTTTTTTACTTGCAAAGAAAGTTTTAGGTTTTTCATTCCAGCAAGTTTTTTCGCTCATTTCGATAGTTAGAGCACCGCAAACATGATTTCCGACTTGGTAAGATGTGAAATTTCGATTTAGAAGGTGTCCTTTACCCTTGAGTTTAGCCTTCAAAACATCATTTTAAGCTCTAAAACGATGCCGTTATTGATTTAGACAACTTTTTTGCGCTCAAATTGCTTCCAGAACGCTTAAAAAGCGATTTTGATGATTCTGAGATCACTTTTTTTCACTTGCAAAGAATGTTTTAGCTTCTTCATTCAACATTTTATTTCGCTCAATTCGACAGTTAGAGCTCCGCAAACATGATTTTCGTCTTTCTAGGATCAGAAATTTCGATTCAGAAGGTGCTTTTAGTCTTGAGTTTAGCCCTCAAAAATTCATTTTAAGCTCTAAAACGATGCCGTTATTGATTTAGACAGCTTTTTTGCGCTCAAATTCCTTCCAGAACGCTTAAAACGCGATTTTGATGATTCTGAGATCATTTTTTTTCACTTGCAAAGAAAGTTTTAGGTTTTTTATTGCAGCACGTTATTTCGCTCATTTCGATAGTTAGAGCACCGCAAACATGATTCCCGAGTTGGTAAGATCAGAAATTTCGATTTAGAATGTGTCTTTTAGTCTTGAGTTTAGCCCTCAAAACATCATTTTAAGCTCTAATACGTTGCCGTTATTGATTTAGACAGGTTTTTGGCGCTCAAATCGCTTCCAGAACGCTTAAAAAGCGATTTTGATGATTCTGAGATAACTTTTTTTACTTGCAAAGAAAGTTTTAGGTTTTTCATTCCAGCATGTTGTTTCGCTCATTTCGATAGTTAGGGCACCGCAAACATGATTCTCGACTTGGTAAGATCAAAAATTTCGATTTAGAAGGTGTCTTTTAGTCTTGAGTTTACCCATCAAAACATTATTTTAAGCTCTAAAACGATGCCGTTATTGATTTAGACAGCTTTTTTGCTATCAAATTGCTTCCAGAACGCTTAAAACGCGATTTTTATGATTCTGAGATAACTTTTTTTACTTGCAAAGAAAGTTTTAGGTTTTTCATTCCGATCCAGCATGTTTTTTTCGCTCATTTCGATAGTTAGAGGACGGCAAACATGATTCCCGACTTGGCAAGATCAGAAAAATTTTATTTAGAAGGTGTCTTTTAGTCTTGAGTTTAGCCCTCAAAACATCATTTTAAGCTCTAATACGTTGCCGTTATTGATTTAGACAGCTTTTTGGCGCTCAAATCGCTTCCAGGACGCTTAAAACGCGAGTTTAATGATTCTGAGATCATTTTTTTTCACTTGTAAGGAAAGTTTTAGGTTTTTCATTCCAGCATGTTGTTTCGCTCATTTCGATAGTTAGAGTAACGCAAACATAATTTCCGACTTGGTAAGATGTGAAATTTCGATTTAGAAGGTGTCTTTTAGTCTTGACTTTAGCCCTCAAAAAACCATTTTAAGCTCTAAAACGATGCCGTTATTTATTTAGACAGCTTTTTTGCTATCAAATTGCTTCCAGAACGCTTAAAACGCGATTTTTATGATTCCGAGATAACTTTTTTTACTTGCAAAGAAAGTTTTAGGTTTTTCATTCCGATCCAGCATGTTTTTTTCGCTCATTTCGATAGTTAGAGGACGGCAAACATGATTCCCGACTGGGCAAGATCAAAAAAATTTTATTTAGAAGGTGTCTTTTAGTCTTGAGTTTAGCCCTCAAAACATCATTTTAAGCTCTAATACGTTGCCGTTATTGATTTAGACAGCTTTTTTGCGCCCAAATCGCTTCCAGGACGCTTAAAACGCAATTTTGATGATTCTGAGATCATTTTTTTCACTTGCAAAGAAAGTTTTAGGTTTTTTATTGCAGCACGTTATTTCGCTCATTTCGATAGTTAGAGCACCGCAAACATGATTCCCGACTTGGTAAGATCAGAAATTTCGATTTAGAAGGTGTCTTTTAGTCTTGAGTTTAGCCCTCAAAACATCATTTTAAGCTCTAATACGTTGCCGTTATTGATTTATACAGCTTTTTTGCGCTCAAATCGCTTTTAGGACGCTTAAAACGCGATTTTGATGATTCTGAGATCATTTTTTTTCACTTGTAAAGAAAGTTTTAGGTTTTTCATTCCAGCATGTTGTTTCGCTCATTTCGATAGTTAGAGCAACGCAAACATAATTTCCGACTTGGTAAGATGTGAAATTTCGATTTAGAAGGTGTTTTTTTGTCTTGACTTTAGCCCTCAAAAAACCATTTTAAGCTCTAAAACGATGCCGTTATTGATTTAGACAGCTTTTTGCTATCAAATTGCTTCCAGAACGCCTAAAACGCGATTTTGATGATTCCTAGATAACTTTTTTTACTTGCAAAGAAAGTTTTAGGTTTTTCATTCCAGCATGTTTTTTCGCTCATTTCGATAGTTAGAGCACCGCAAACATGATTTTCGACTTGGTAAGATGTGAAATTTCGATTTAGAACGTGTCCTTTAGCCTTGAGTTTAGCCTTTAAAACATCATTTTAAGCTCTAAAACATTGCTGTTATTGATTTAGACAACTTCTTTGCACTCAAATCGCTTCCACAACGCTTAAAAAGCGATTTTGATGATTCTGAGATCACTTTTTTTCACTTGCAAAGAATGTTTTAGCTACTTCATTTAACATTTTATTTCGCTCAGTTCGACAGTTAGAGCACCGCAAACATGATTTTCGTCTTTCTAGGATCAGAAATTTCGATTTAGAAGGTGCTTTTAGTCATGAGTTTAGCCCTCAAAAATTCATTTTAAGCTCTAAAACGATGCCGTTATTGATTTAGACAGCTTTTTTGCGCTCAAATTCCTTCCAGAACGCTTAAAACGCGATTTTGATGATTCTGAGATCATTTTTTTTCACTTGCAAAGAAAGTTTTAGGTTTTTCATTCCGATCCAGCATGTTTTTTTCGCTCATTTCGATAGTTAGAGGACGGCAAACATGATTCCCGACTGGGCAAGATCAAAAAAATTTTATTTAGAAGGTGTCTTTTAGTCTTGAGTTTAGCCCTCAAAACATCATTTTAAGCTCTAATACGTTGCCGTTATTGATTTAGACAGCTTTTTTGCGCCCAAATCGCTTCCAGGACGCTTAAAACGCAATTTTGATGATTCTGAGATCATTTTTTTCACTTGCAAAGAAAGTTTTAGGTTTTTTATTGCAGCACGTTATTTCGCTCATTTCGATAGTTAGAGCACCGCAAACATGATTCCCGACTTGGTAAGATCAGAAATTTCGATTTAGAAGGTGTCTTTTAGTCTTGAGTTTAGCCCTCAAAACATCAATTTAAGCTCTAATACGTTGCCGTTATTGATTTATACAGCTTTTTTGCGCTCAAATCGCTTTTAGGACGCTTAAAACGCGATTTTGATGATTCTGAGATCATTTTTTTTCACTTGTAAAGAAAGTTTTAGGTTTTTCATTCCAGCATGTTGTTTCGCTCATTTCGATAGTTAGAGCAACGCAAACATAATTTCCGACTTGGTAAGATGTGAAATTTCGATTTAGAAGGTGTTTTTTTGTCTTGACTTTAGCCCTCAAAAAACCATTTTAAGCTCTAAAACGATGCCGTTATTGATTTAGACAGCTTTTTTGCTATCAAATTGCTTCCAGAACGCCTAAAACGCGATTTTGATGATTCCTAGATAACTTTTTTTACTTGCAAAGAAAGTTTTAGGTTTTTCATTCCAGCATGTTTTTTCGCTCATTTCGATAGTTAGAGCACCGCAAACATGATTTTCGACTTGGTAAGATGTGAAATTTCGATTTAGAACGTGTCCTTTAGCCTTGAGTTTAGCCTTTAAAACATCATTTTAAGCTCTAAAACATTGCTGTTATTGATTTAGACAACTTCTTTGCACTCAAATCGCTTCCACAACGCTTAAAAAGCGATTTTGATGATTCTGAGATCACTTTTTTTCACTTGCAAAGAATGTTTTAGCTACTTCATTTAACATTTTATTTCGCTCAGTTCGACAGTTAGAGCACCGCAAACATGATTTTCGTCTTTCTAGGATCAGAAATTTCGATTTAGAAGGTGCTTTTAGTCATGAGTTTAGCCCTCAAAAATTCATTTTAAGCTCTAAAACGATGCCGTTATTGATTTAGACAGCTTTTTTGCGCTCAAATTCCTTCCAGAACGCTTAAAACGCGATTTTGATGATTCTGAGATCATTTTTTTTCACTTGCAAAGAAAGTTTTAGGTTTTTTATTGCAGCACGTTATTTCGCTCATTTCGATAGTTAGAGCACCGCAAACATGATTCCCGACTTGGTAAGATCAGAAATTTCGATTTAGAATGTGTCTTTTAGTCTTGAGTTTAGCCCTCAAAACATCATTTTAAGCTCTAATACGTTGCCGTTATTGATTTAGACAGCTTTTTGGCGCTCAAATCGCTTCCAGAACGCTTAAAAAGCGATTTTGATGATTCTGAGATCATTTTTTTTCACTTGTAAAAAAAGTTTTAGGTTTTTCATTCCAGCATGTGGTTTCGCTCGTTTCGAAAGTTAGAGCAACGCAAACATAATTTCCGACTTGGTAAGATGTGAAATTTCGATTTAGAAGGTGTCTTTTAGTCTTGAGTTTAGCCCTCAAAAAACCATTTTAAGCTCTAAAACGATGCCGTTATTGATTTAGACAGCTTTTTTGCTATCAAATTGCTTCCAGAACGCTTAAAACGCGATTTTGATGATTCCTAGATAACTTTTTTTACTTGCAAAGAAAGTTTTAGGTTTTTCATTCCAGCATGTTTTTTCGCTCATTTCGATAGTTAGAGCACCGCAAACATGATTTCCGACTTGGTAAGATGTGAAATTTCGATTTAGAAGGTGCCCTTTAGCCTTGAGTTTAGCCTTCAAAACATCATTTTAAGCTCTAAAACATTGCTGTTATTGATTTAGACAACTTCTTTGCACTCAAATCGCTTCCACAACGCTTAAAAAGCGATTTTGATGATTCTGAGATCACTTTTTTTCACTTGCAAAGAATGTTTTAGCTACTTCATTTAACATTTTATTTCGCTCAGTTCGACAGTTAGAGCACCGCAAACATGATTTTCGTCTTTCTAGGATCAGAAATTTCGATTTAGAAGGTGCTTTTAGTCATGAGTTTAGCCCTCAAAAATTCATTTTAAGCTCTGAAACGATGCCGTTATTTATTTAGACAGCTTTTTTGCGCTCAAATTGCTTCCAGAACGCTTAAAACGCGATTTTGATGATTCTGAGATCATTTTTTTCACTTGCAAAGAAAGTTTTAGGTTTTTTATTGCAGCACGTTATTTCGCTCATTTCGATAGTTAGAGCACTGCAAACATGATTTCCGACTTGGTAAGATGTGAAATTTCGATTTAGAAGGTGTCCTTTACCCTTGAGTTTAGCCTTCAAAACATCATTTTAAGCTCTAAAACGATGCCGTTATTGATTTAGACAACTTTTTTGCGCTCAAATCGCTTCCAGAACGCTTAAAAAGCGATTTTGATGATTCTGAGATCACTTTTTTTCACTTGCAAAGAATGTTTTAGCTTCTTCATTCAACATTTTATTTCGCTCAATTCGACAGTTAGAGCTCCGCAAACATGATTTTCGTCTTTCTAGGATCAGAAATTTCGATTTAGAAGGTGCTTTTAGTCTTGAGTTTAGCCCTCAAAAATTCATTTTAAGCTCTAAAACGATGCCGTTATTGATTTAGACAGCTTTTTTGCGCTCAAAATCCTTCCAGAACGCTTTAAACGCGATTTTGATGATTCTGAGATCATTTTTATCACTTGCAAAGAAAGTTTTAGGTTTTTTATTGCAGCACGTTATTTCGCTCATTTCGATAGTTAGAGCACCGCAAACATGATTCCCGAGTTGGTAAGATCAGAAATTTCGATTTAGAATGTGTCTTTTAGTCTTGAGTTTAGCCCTCAAAACATAATTTTAAGCTCTAATACGTTGCCGTTATTGATTTAGACAGCTTTTTGGCGCTCAAATCGCTTCCAGAACGCTTAAAAAGCGCTTTTGATGATTCTGAGATCATTTTTTTTCACTTGTAAAAAAAGTTTTAGGTTTTTCATTCCAGCATGTGGTTTCGCTCGTTTCGAAAGTTAGAGCAACGCAAACATAATTTCCGACTTGGTAAGATGTGAAATTTCGATTTAGAAGGTGTCTTTTAGTCTTGAGTTTAGCCCTCAAAAAACCATTTTAAGCTCTAAAACGATGCCGTTATTGATTTATACAGCTTTTTTGCTATCAAATTGCTTCCAGAACGCTTAAAACGCGATTTTGATGATTCTGAGATCATTTTTTTCACTTGCAAAGAAAGTTTTAGGTTTTTTATTGCAGCACGTTATTTCGCTCATTTCGATAGTTAGAGCACCGCAAACATGATTTCCGACTTGGTAAGATGTGAAATTTCGATTTAGAAGGTGTCCTTTACCCTTGAGTTTAGCCTTCAAAACATCATTTTAAGCTCTAAAACGATGCCGTTATTGATTTAGACAACTTTTTTGCGCTCAAATCGCTTCCAGAACGCTTAAAAAGCGATTTTGATGATTCTGAGATCATTTTTTTTCACTTGTAAAAAAACTTTTAGGTTTTCATTCCAGCATGTGGTTTCGCTCGTTTCGAAAGTTAGAGCAACGCAAACATAATTTCCGACTTGGTAAGATGTGAAATTTCGATTTAGAAGGTGTCCTTTACCCTTGAGTTTAGCCTTCAAAACATCATTTTAAGTTCTAAAACGATGCCGTTATTGATTTAGACAGCTTTTTTGCTATCAAATTGCTTCCAGAACGCTTAAAACGCGATTTTGATGATTCCTAGATAACTTTTTTTACTTGCAAAGAAAGTTTTAGGTTTTTCATTCCAGCATGTTTTTTCGCTCATTTCGATAGTTAGAGCACCGCAAACATGATTTTCGACTTGGTAAGATGTGAAATTTCGATTTAGAAGGTGTCCTTTAGCCTTGAGTTTAGCCTTTAAAACATCATTTTAAGCTCTAAAACATTGCTGTTATTGATTTAGACAACTTCTTTGCACTCAAATCGCTTCCACAACGCTTAAAAAGCGATTTTGATGATTCTGAGATCACTTTTTTTCACTTGCAAAGAATGTTTTAGCTACTTCATTTAACATTTTATTTCGCTCAGTTCGACAGTTAGAGCACCGCAAACATGATTTTCGTCTTTCTAGGATCAGAAATTTCGATTTAGAAGGTGCTTTTAGTCATGAGTTTAGCCCTCAAAAATTCATTTTAAGCTCTAAAACGATGCCGTTATTGATTTAGACAGCTTTTTTGCGCTCAAATTCCTTCCAGAACGCTTAAAACGCGATTTTGATGATTCTGAGATCAATTTTTTTCACTTGCAAAGAAAGTTTTAGGTTTTTTATTGCAGCACGTTATTTCGCTCATTTCGATAGTTAGAGCACCGCAAACATGATTCCCGACTTGGTAAGATCAGAAACTTCGATTTAGAAGGTGTCCTTTACCCTTGAGTTTAGCCTTCAAAACATCATTTTAAGCTCTAAAACGATGCCGTTATTGATTTAGACAACTTTTTTGCGCTCAAATCGCTTCCAGAACGCTTAAAAAGCGATTTTGATGATTCTGAGATCACTTTTTTTCACTTGCAAAGAATGTTTTAGCTTCTTCATTCAACATTTTATTTCGCTCAATTCGACAGTTAGAGCTCCGCAAACATGATTTTCGTCTTTCTAGGATCAAAAATTTCGATTTAGAAGGTGCTTTTAGTCTTGAGTTTAGCCCTCAAAAATTCATTTTAAGCTCTAAAACGATGCCGTTATTGATTTAGACAGCTTTTTTGCGCTCAAAATCCTTCCAGAACGCTTTAAACGCGATTTTGATGATTCTGAGATCATTTTTATCACTTGCAAAGAAAGTTTTAGGTTTTTTATTGCAGCACGTTATTTCGCTCATTTCGATAGTTAGAGCACCGCAAACATGATTCCCGAGTTGGTAAGATCAGAAATTTCGATTTAGAATGTGTCTTTTAGTCTTGAGTTTAGCCCTCAAAACATCATTTTAAGCTCTAATACGTTGCCGTTATTGATTTAGACAGCTTTTTGGCGCTCAAATCGCTTCCAGAACGCTTAAAAAGCGATTTTGATGATTCTGAGATCATTTTTTTTCACTTGTAAAAAAAGTTTTAGGTTTTTCATTCCAGCATGTGGTTTCGCTCGTTTCGAAAGTTAGAGCAACGCAAACATAATTTCCGACTCGGTAAGATGTGAAATTTCGATTTAGAAGGTGTCTTTTAGTCTTGAGTTTAGCCCTCAAAAAACCATTTTAAGCTCTAAAACGATGCCGTTATTGATTTATACAGCTTTTTTGCTATCAAATTGCTTCCAGAACGCTTAAAACGCGATTTTGATGATTCTGAGATCATTTTTTTCACTTGCAAAGAAAGTTTTAGGTTTTTTATTGCAGCACGTTATTTCGCTCATTTCGATAGTTAGAGCACCGCAAACATGATTTCCGACTTGGTAAGATGTGAAATTTCGATTTAGAAGGTGTCCTTTACCCTTGAGTTTAGCCTTCAAAACATCATTTTAAGCTCTAAAACGATGCCGTTATTGATTTAGACAACTTTTTTGCGCTCAAATCGCTTCCAGAACGCTTAAAAAGCGATTTTGATGATTCTGAGATCACTTTTTTTCACTTGCAAAGAATGTTTTAGCTTCTTCATTCAACATTTTATTTCGCTCAATTCGACAGTTAGAGCTCCGCAAACATGATTTTCGTCTTTCTAGGATCAGAAATTTCGATTTAGAAGGTGCTTTTAGTCTTGAGTTTAGCCCTCAAAAATTCATTTTAAGCTCTAAAACGATGCCGTTATCGATTTAGACAGCTTTTTTGCGCTCAAATTCCTTCCAGAACGCTTTAAACGCGATTTTGATGATTCTGAGATCATTTTTATCACTTGCAAAGAAAGTTTTAGGTTTTTTATTGCAGCACGTTATTTCGCTCATTTCGATAGTTAGAGCACCGCAAACATGATTCCCGAGTTATTAAGATCAGAAATTTCGATTTAGAATGTGTCTTTTAGTCTTGAGTTTAGCCCTCAAAACATCATTTTAAGCTCTAATACGTTGCCGTTATTGATTTAGACAGCTTTTTGGCGCTCAAATCGCTTCCAGAACGCTTAAAAAGCGATTTTGATGATTCTGAGATCATTTTTTTTCACTTGTAAAAAAAGTTTTAGGTTTTTCATTCCAGCATGTGGTTTCGCTCGTTTCGAAAGTTAGAGCAACGCAAACATAATTTCCGACTTGGTAAGATGTGAAATTTCGATTTAGAAGGTGTCTTTTAGTCTTGAGTTTAGCCCTCAAAAAACCATTTTAAGTTCTAAAACGATGCCGTTATTGATTTAGACAGCTTTTTTGCTATCAAATTGCTTCCAGAACGCTTAAAACGCGATTTTGATGATTCCTAGATAACTTTTTTTACTTGCAAAGAAAGTTTTAGGTTTTTCATTCCAGCATGTTTTTTCGCTCATTTCGATAGTTAGAGCACCGCAAACATGATTTTCGACTTGGTAAGATGTGAAATTTCGATTTAGAAGGTGTCCTTTAGCCTTGAGTTTAGCCTTTAAAACATCATTTTAAGCTCTAAAACATTGCTGTTATTGATTTAGACAACTTCTTTGCACTCAAATCGCTTCCACAACGCTTAAAAAGCGATTTTGATGATTCTGAGATCACTTTTTTTCACTTGCAAAGAATGTTTTAGCTACTTCATTTAACATTTTATTTCGCTCAGTTCGACAGTTAGAGCACCGCAAACATGATTTTCGTCTTTCTAGGATCAGAAATTTCGATTTAGAAGGTGCTTTTAGTCATGAGTTTAGCCCTCAAAAATTCATTTTAAGCTCTAAAACGATGCCGTTATTGATTTAGACAGCTTTTTTGCGCTCAAATTCCTTCCAGAACGCTTAAAACGCGATTTTGATGATTCTGAGATCATTTTTTTTCACTTGCAAAGAAAGTTTTAGGTTTTTTATTGCAGCACGTTATTTCGCTCATTTCGATAGTTAGAGCACCGCAAACATGATTCCCGACTTGGTAAGATCAGAAACTTCGATTTAGAAGGTGTCCTTTACCCTTGAGTTTAGCCTTCAAAACATCATTTTAAGCTCTAAAACGATGCCGTTATTGATTTAGACAACTTTTTTGCGCTCAAATCGCTTCCAGCACGCTTAAAAAGCGATTTTGATGATTCTGAGATCACTTTTTTTCACTTGCAAAGAATGTTTTAGCTTCTTCATTCAACATTTTATTTCGCTCAATTCGACAGTTAGAGCTCCGCAAACATGATTTTCGTCTTTCTAGGATCAGAAATTTCGATTTAGAAGGTGCTTTTAGTCTTGAGTTTAGCCCTCAAAAATTCATTTTAAGCTCTAAAACGATGCCGTTATTGATTTAGACAGCTTTTTTGCGCTCAAAATCCTTCCAGAACGCTTTAAACGCGATTTTGATGATTCTGAGATCATTTTTATCACTTGCAAAGAAAGTTTTAGGTTTTTTATTGCAGCACGTTATTTCGCTCATTTCGATAGTTAGAGCACCGCAAACATGATTCCCGAGTTGGTAAGATCAGAAATTTCGATTTAGAATGTGTCTTTTAGTCTTGAGTTTAGCCCTCAAAACATCATTTTAAGCTCTAATACGTTGCCGTTATTGATTTAGACAGCTTTTTGGCGCTCAAATCGCTTCCAGAACGCTTAAAAAGCGATTTTGATGATTCTGAGATCATTTTTTTTCACTTGTAAAAAAAGTTTTAGGTTTTTCATTCCAGCATGTGGTTTCGCTCGTTTCGTAAGTTAGAGCAACGCAAACATAATTTCCGACTTGGTAAGATGTGAAATTTCGATTTAGAAGGTGTCTTTTAGTCTTGAGTTTAGCCCTCAAAAAACCATTTTAAGCTCTAAAACGATGCCGTTATTGATTTATACAGCTTTTTTGCTATCAAATTGCTTCCAGAACGCTTAAAACGCGATTTTGATGATTCTGAGATCATTTTTTTCACTTGCAAAGAAAGTTTTAGGTTTTTTATTGCAGCACGTTATTTCGCTCATTTCGATAGTTCGAGCACCGCAAACATGATTTCCGACTTGGTAAGATGTGAAATTTCGATTTAGAAGGTGTCCTTTACCCTTGAGTTTAGCCTTCAAAACATCATTTTAAGCTCTAAAACGATGCCGTTATTGATTTAGACAACTTTTTTGCGCTCAAATCGCTTCCAGAACGCTTAAAAAGCGATTTTGATGATTCTGAGATCACTTTTTTTCACTTGCAAAGAATGTTTTAGCTTCTTAATTCAACATTTTATTTCGCTCAATTCAACAGTTAGAGCTCCGCAAACATGATTTTCGTCTTTCTAGGATCAGAAATTTCGATTTAGAAGGTGCTTTTAGTCTTGAGTTTAGCCCTCAAAAATTCATTTTAAGCTCTAAAACGATGCCGTTATTGATTTAGACAGCTTTTTTGCGCTCAAATTCCTTCCAGAACGCTTAAAACGCGATTTTGATGATTCTGAGATCATTTTTTTTCACTTGCAAAGAAAGTTTTAGGTTTTTTATTGCAGCACGTTATTTCGCTCATTTCGATAGTTAGAGCACTGCAAACATGATTTCCGACTTGGTAAGATGTGAAATTTCGATTTAGAAGGTGTCCTTTACCCTTGAGTTTAGCCTTCAAAACATCATTTTAAGCTCTAAAACGATGCCGTTATTGATTTAGACAACTTTTTTGCGCTCAAATCGCTTCCAGAACGCTTAAAAAGCGATTTTGATGATTCTGAGATCACTTTTTTTCACTTGCAAAGAATGTTTTAGCTTCTTCATTCAACATTTTATTTCGCTCAATTCGACAGTTAGAGCTCCGCAAACATGATTTTCGTCTTTCTAGGATCAGAAATTTCGATTTAGAAGGTGCTTTTAGTCTTGAGTTTAGCCCTCAAAAATTCATTTTAAGCTCTAAAACGATGCCGTTATTGATTTAGACAGCTTTTTTGCGCTCAAATTCCTTCCAGAACGCTTAAAACGCGATTTTGATGATTCTGAGATCATTTTTTTCACTTGCAAAGAAAGTTTTAGGTTTTTTATTGCAGCACGTTATTTCGCTCATTTCGATAGTTAGAGCACCGCAAACATGATTCCCGAGTTGGTAAGATCAGAAATTTCGATTTAGAATGTGTCTTTTAGTCTTGAGTTTAGCCCTCAAAACATCATTTTAAGCTCTAATACGTTGCCGTTATTGATTTAGACAGCTTTTTGGCGCTCAAATCGCTTCCAGAACGCTTAAAAAGCGATTTTGATGATTCTGAGATCATTTTTTTTCACTTGTAAAAAAAGTTTTAGGTTTTTCATTCCAGCATGTGGTTTCGCTCGTTTCGAAAGTTAGAGCAACGCAAACATAATTTCCGACTTGGTAAGATGTGAAATTTCGATTTAGAAGGTGTCTTTTAGTCTCAAGTTTAGCCCTCAAAAAACCATTTTAAGCTCTAAATTGATGCCGTTATTGATTTAGACAGCTTTTTTGCTATCAAATTGCTTCCAGGACGCTTAAAACGCGATTTTGATGATTCCTAGATAACTTTTTTTACTTGCAAAGAAAGTTTTAGGTTTTTCATTCCAGCATGTTTTTTCGCTCATTTCGATAGTTAGAGCACCGCAAACATGATTTCCGACTTGGTAAGATGTGAAATTTCGATTTAGAAGGTGCCCTTTAGCCTTGAGTTTAGCCTTTAAAACATCATTTTAAGCTCTAAAACATTGCTGTTATTGATTTAGACAACTTCTTTGCACTCAAATCGCTTCCAGAACGCTTAAAAAGCGATTTTGATGATTCTGAGATCACTTTTTTTCACTTGCAAAGAATGTTTTAGCTACTTCATTTAACATTTTATTTCGCTCAGTTCGACAGTTAGAGCACCGCAAACATGATTTTCGTCTTTCTAGGATCAGAAGTTTCGATTTAGAAGGTGCTTTTAGTCATGAGTTTAGCCCTCAAAAATTCATTTTAAGCTCTAAAACGATGCCATTATTTATTTAGACAGCTTTTTTGCGCTCAAATTGCTTCCAGAACGCTTAAAACGCGATTTTGATGATTCTGAGATCATTTTTTTCACTTGCAAAGAAAGTTTTAGGTTTTTTATTGCAGCACGTTATTTCGCTCATTTCGATAGTTAGAGCACCGCAAACATGATTTCTGACTTGGTAAGATGTGAAATTTCGATTTAGAAGGTGTACTTTACCCTTGAGTTTAGCCTTCAAAACATCATTTCAAGCTCTAAAACGATGCCGTTATTGATTTAGACAACTTTTTTGCGCTCAAATCGCTTCCAGAACGCTTCAAAAGCGATTTTGATGATTCTGAGATCACTTTTTTTCACTTGCAAAGAATGTTTTAGCTTCTTCATTCAACATTTTATTTCGCTCAATTCGACAGTTAGAGCTCCGCAAACATGATTTTCGTCTTTCTAGGATCAGAAATTTCGATTTAGAAGGTGCTTTTAGTCTTGAGTTTAGCCCTCAAAAATTCATTTTAAGCTCTAAAACGATGCCGTTATTGATTTAGACAGCTTTTTTGCGCTCAAATTCCTTCCAGAACGCTTAAAACGCGATTTTGATGATTCTGAGATCATTTTTTTTCACTTGCAAAGAAAGTTTTAGGTTTTTTATTGCAGCACGTTATTTCGCTCATTTCGATAGTTAGAGCACTGCAAACATGATTTCCGACTTGGTAAGATGTGAAATTTCGATTTAGAAGGTGTCCTTTACCCTTGAGTTTAGCCTTCAAAACATCATTTTAAGCTCTAAAACGATGCCGTTATTGATTTAGACAACTTTTTTGCGCTCAAATCGCTTCCAGAACGCTTAAAAAGCGATTTTGATGATTCTGAGATCACTTTTTTTCACTTGCAAAGAATGTTTTAGCTTCTTCATTCAACATTTTATTTCGCTCAATTCGACAGTTAGAGCTCCGCAAACATGATTTTCGTCTTTCTAGGATCAGAAATTTCGATTTAGACGGTGCTTTTAGTCTTGAGTTTAGCCCTCAAAAAACCATTTTAATTCTAAAACGATGCCGTTATTTATTTAGACAGCTTTTTTGCGCTCAAATTGCTTCCAGAACGCTTAAAACGCGATTTTGATGATTCTGAGATCACTTTTTTTCACTTGCAAAGAATGTTTTAGCTTCTTCATTCAACATTTTATTTCGCTCAATTCGACAGTTAGAGCTCCGCAAACATGATTTTCGTCTTTCTAGGATCAGAAATTTCGATTTAGAAGGTGCTTTTAGTCTTGAGTTTAGCCCTCAAAAATTCATTTTAAGCTCTAAAACGATGCCGTTATTGATTTAGACAGCTTTTTTGCGCTCAAATTCCTTCCAGAACGCTTAAAACGCGATTTTGATGATTCTGAGATGATTTTTTTTCACTTGCAAAGAAAGTTTTAGGTTTTTTATTGCAGCACGTTATTTCGCTCATTTCGATAGTTAGAGCACCGCAAACATGATTCCCGAGTTGGTAAGATCAGAAATTTCGATTTAGAATGTGTCTTTTAGTCTTGAGTTTAGCCCTCAAAACATCATTTTAAGCTCTAATACGTTGCCGTTATTGATTTATACAGCTATTTGGCGCTCAAATCGCTTCCAGAACGCTTAAAAAGCGATGTTGATGATTCTGAGATCATTTTTTTTCACTTGTAAAAAAAGTTTTAGGTTTTTCATTCCAGCATGTGGTTTCGCTCGTTTCGAAAGTTAGAGCAACGCAAACATAATTTCCGACTTGGTAAGATGTGAAATTTCGATTTAGAAGGTGTCTTTTAGTCTTGAGTTTAGCCCTCAAAAAACCATTTTAAGCTCTAAAACGATGCCGTTATTGATTTAGACAGCTTTTTTGCTATCAAATTGCTTCCAGAACGCTTAAAACGCGATTTTGATGATTCCTAGATAACTTTTTTTACTTGCAAAGAAAGTTTTAGGTTTTTCATTCCAGCATGTTTTTTCGCTCATTTCGATAGTTAGAGCACCGCAAACATGATTTCCGACTTGGTAAGATGTGAAATTTCGATTTAGAAGGTGCCCTTTAGCCTTGAGTTTAGCCTTCAAAACATCATTTTAAGCTCTAAAACATTGCTGCTATTGATTTAGACAACTTCTTTGCACTCAAATCGCTTCCACAACGCTTAAAAAGCGATTTTGATGATTCTGAGATCACTTTTTTTCACTTGCAAAGAATGTTTTAGCTACTTCATTTAACATTTTATTTCGCTCAGTTCGACAGTTAGAGCACCGCAAACATGATTTTCGTCTTTCTAGAATCAGAAATTTCGATTTAGAAGGTGCTTTTAGTCATGAGTTTAGCCCTCAAAAATTCATTTTAAGCTCTAAAACGATGCCGTTATTTATTTAGACAGCTTTTTTGCGCTCAAATTGCTTCCAGAACGCTTAAAACGCGATTTTGATGATTCTGAGATCATTTTTTTCACTTGCAAAGAAAGTTTTAGGTTTTTCATTGCAGCACGTTATTTCGCTCATTTCGATAGTTAGAGCACCGCAAACATGATTCCCGAGTTGGTAAGATCAGAAATTTCGATTTAGAATGTGTCTTTTAGTCTTGAGTTTAGCGCTCAAAACATCATTTTAAGCTCTAATACGTTGCCGTTATTGACTTAGACAGCTTTTTGGCGCTCAAATCGCTTCCAGAACGCTTAAAAAGCGATTTTGATGATTCTGAGATCATTTTTTTTCACTTGTAAAAAAAGTTTTAGGTTTTTCATTCCAGCATGTTGTTTCGCTCATTTCGAAAGTTAGAGCAATGCAAACATAATTTCCGACTTGGTAAGATGTGAAATTTCGATTTAGAAGGTGTCTTTTAGTCTTGAGTTTAGCCCTCAAAAAACCATTTTAAGCTCTAAAACGATGCCGTTATTGATTTAGACAGCTTTTTTGCTATCAAATTGCTTCCAGAACGCTTAAAACGCGATTTTGATCATTCTGAGATAACTTTTTTTACTTGCAAAGAAAGTTTTAGGTTTTTCATTCCAGCATGTTTTTTCGCTCATTTCGATAGTTAGAGCACCGCAAACATGATTTCCGACTTGGTAAGATGTGAAATTTCGATTTAGAAGGTGCCCTTTAGCCTTGAGTTTAGCCTTCAAAACATCATTTTAAGCTCTAAAACATTGCTGTTATTGATTTAGACAACTTCTTTGCACTCAAATCGCTTCCACAACGCTTAAAAAGCGATTTTGATGATTCTGAGATCACTTTTTTCACTTGCAAAGAATGTTTTAGCTACTTCATTTAACATTTTATTTCGCTCAGTTCGACAGTTAGAGCACCGCAAACATGATTTTCGTCTTTCTAGGATCAGAAATTTCGATTTAGAAGGTGCTTTTAGTCATGAGTTTAGCCCTCAAAAATTCATTTTAAGCTCTAAAACGATGCCGTTATTTATTTAGACAGCTTTTTTGCGCTCAAATTGCTTCCAGAACGCTTAAAACGCGATTTTGATGATTCTGAGATCATTTTTTTTCACTTGCAAAGAAAGTTTTAGGTTTTTTATTGCAGCACGTTATTTCGCTCATTTCGATAGTTAGAGCACTGCAAACATGATTTCCGACTTGGTAAGATGTGAAATTTCGATTTAGAAGGTGTCCTTTACCCTTGAGTTTAGCCTTCAAAACATCATTTTAAGCTCTAAAACGATGCCGTTATTGATTTAGACAACTTTTTTGCGCTCAAATCGCTTCCAGAACGCTTAAAAAGCGATTTTGATGATTCTGAGATCACTTTTTTTCACTTGTAAAAAAAGTTTTAGGTTTTTCATTCCAGCATGTGGTTTCGCTCGTTTCGAAAGTTAGAGCAACGCAAACATAATTTCCGACTTGGTAAGATGTGAAATTTCGATTTAGAAGGTGTCTTTTAGTCTTGAGTTTAGCCCTCAAAAAACCATTTTAAGTTCTAAAACGATGCCGTTATTGATTTAGACAGCTTTTTTGCTATCAAATTGCTTCCAGAACGCTTAAAACGCGATTTTGATGATTCCTAGATAACTTTTTTTACTTGCAAAGAAAGTTTTAGGTTTTTCATTCCAGCATGTTTTTTCGCTCATTTCGATAGTTAGAGCACCGCAAACATGATTTTCGACTTGGTAAGATGTGAAATTTCGATTTAGAAGGTGTCCTTTAGCCTTGAGTTTAGCCTTTAAAACATCATTTTAAGCTCTAAAACATTGCTGTTATTGATTTAGACAACTTCTTTGCACTCAAATCGCTTCCACAACGCTTAAAAAGCGATTTTGATGATTCTGAGATCACTTTTTTTCACTTGCAAAGAATGTTTTAGCTACTTCATTTAACATTTTATTTCGCTCAGTTCGACAGTTAGAGCACCGCAAACATGATTCCCGACTTGGTAAGATCAGAAACTTCGATTTAGAAGGTGTCCTTTACCCTTGAGTTTAGCCTTCAAAACATCATTTTAAGCTCTAAAACGATGCCGTTATTGATTTAGACAGCTTTTTTGCGCTCAAATTCCTTCCAGAACGCTTAAAACGCGATTTTGATGATTCTGAGATCATTTTTTTTCACTTGCAAAGAAATTTTAAGTTTTTTATTGCAGCACGTTATTTCGCTCATTTCGATAGTTAGAGCATTGCAAACATGATTTCCGACTTGGTAAGATGTGAAATTTCGATTTAGAAGGTGTCCTTTACCCTTGAGTTTAGCCTTCAAAACATCATTTTAAGCTCTAAAACGATGCCGTTATTGATTTAGACAACTTTTTTGCGCTCAAATCGCTTCCAGAACGCTTAAAAAGCGATTTTGATGATTCTGAGATCACTTTTTTTCACTTGCAAAGAATGTTTTAGCTTCTTCATTCAACATTTTATTTCGCTCAATTCGACAGTTAGAGCTCCGCAAACATGATTTTCGTCTTTCTAGGATCAGAAATTTCGATTTAGAAGGTGCTTTTAGTCTTGAGTTTAGCCCTCAAAAATTCATTTTAAGCTCTAAAACGATGCCGTTATTGATTTAGACAGCTTTTTTGCGCTCAAATTCCTTCCAGAACGCTTAAAACGCGATTTTGATGATTCTGAGATCATTTTTTTCACTTGCAAAGAAAGTTTTAGGTTTTTTATTGCAGCACGTTATTTCGCTCATTTCGATAGTTAGAGCACCGCAAACATGATTCCCGAGTTGGTAAGATCAGAAATTTCGATTTAGAATGTGTCTTTTAGTCTTGAGTTTAGCCCTCAAAACATCATTTTAAGCTCTAATACGTTGCCGTTATTGATTTAGACAGCTTTTTGGCGCTCAAATCGCTTCCAGAACGCTTAAAAAGCGATTTTGATGATTCTGAGATCATTTTTTTTCACTTGTAAAAAAAGTTTTAGGTTTTTCATTCTAGCATGTGGTTTCGCTCGTTTCGAAAGTTAGAGCAACGCAAACATAATTTCCGACTTGGTAAGATGTGAAATTTCGATTTAGAAGGTGTCTTTTAGTCTCAAGTTTAGCCCTCAAAAAACCATTTTAAGCTCTAAATTGATGCCGTTATTGATTTAGACAGCTTTTTTGCTATCAAATTGCTTCCAGGACGCTTAAAACGCGATTTTGATGATTCCTAGATAACTTTTTTTACTTGCAAAGAAAGTTTTAGGTTTTTCATTCCAGCATGTTTTTTCGCTCATTTCGATAGTTAGAGCACCGCAAACATGATTTCCGACTTGGTAAGATGTGAAATTTCGATTTAGAAGGTGTCCTTTACCCTTGAGTTTAGCCTTCAAAACATCATTTTAAGCTCTAAAACGATGCCGTTATTGATTTAGACAACTTTTTTGCGCTCAAATCGCTTCCAGAACGCTTAAAAAGCGATTTTGATGATTCTGAGATCACTTTTTTTCACTTGCAAAGAATGTTTTAGCTTCTTCATTCAACATTTTATTTCGCTCAATTCGACAGTTAGAGCTCCGCAAACATGATTTTCGTCTTTCTAGGATCAGAAATTTCGATTTAGAAGGTGCTTTTAGTCTTGAGTTTAGCCCTCAAAAATTCATTTTAAGCTCTAAAACGATGCCGTTATTGATTTAGACAGCTTTTTTGCGCTCAAATTCCTTCCAGAACGCTTAAAACGCGATTTTGATGATTCTGAGATCATTTTTTTCACTTGCAAAGAAAGTTTTAGGTTTTTTATTGCAGCACGTTATTTCGCTCATTTCGATAGTTAGAGCACCGCAAACATGATTCCCGAGTTGGTAAGATCAGAAATTTCGATTTAGAATGTGTCTTTTAGTCTTGAGTTTAGCCCTCAAAACATCATTTTAAGCTCTAATACGTTGCCGTTATTGATTTAGACAGCTTTTTGGCGCTCAAATCGCTTCCAGAACGCTTAAAAAGCGATTTTGATGATTCTGAGATCATTTTTTTTCACTTGTAAAAAAAGTTTTAGGTTTTTCATTCCAGCATGTGGTTTCGCTCGTTTCGAAAGTTAGAGCAACGCAAACATAATTTCCGACTTGGTAAGATGTGAAATTTCGATTTAGAAGGTGTCTTTTAGTCTCAAGTTTAGCCCTCAAAAAACCATTTTAAGCTCTAAATTGATGCCGTTATTGATTTAGACAGCTTTTTTGCTATCAAATTGCTTCCAGGACGCTTAAAACGCGATTTTGATGATTCCTAGATAACTTTTTTTACTTGCAAAGAAAGTTTTAGGTTTTTCATTCCAGCATGTTTTTTCGCTCATTTCGATAGTTAGAGCACCGCAAACATGATTTCCGACTTGGTAAGATGTGAAATTTCGATTTAGAAGGTGCCCTTTAGCCTTGAGTTTAGCCTTTAAAACATCATTTTAAGCTCTAAAACATTGCTGTTATTGATTTAGACAACTTCTTTGCACTCAAATCGCTTCCAGAACGCTTAAAAAGCGATTTTGATTATTCTGAGATCACTTTTTTTCACTTGCAAAGAATGTTTTAGCTACTTCATTTAACATTTTATTTCGCTCAGTTCGACAGTTAGAGCACCGCAAACATGATTTTCGTCTTTCTAGGATCAGAAGTTTCGATTTAGAAGGTGCTTTTAGTCATGAGTTTAGCCCTCAAAAATTCATTTTAAGCTCTAAAACGATGCCATTATTTATTTAGACAGCTTTTTTGCGCTCAAATTGCTTCCAGAACGCTTAAAACGCGATTTTGATGATTCTGAGATCATTTTTTTCACTTGCAAAGAAAGTTTTAGGTTTTTTATTGCAGCACGTTATTTCGCTCATTTCGATAGTTAGAGCACCGCAAACATGATTTCCGACTTGGTAAGATGTGAAATTTCGATTTAGAAGGTGTACTTTACCCTTGAGTTTAGCCTTCAAAACATCATTTCAAGCTCTAAAACGATGCCGTTATTGATTTAGACAACTTTTTTGCGCTCAAATCTCTTCCAGAACGCTTCAAAAGCGATTTTGATGATTCTGAGATCACTTTTTTTCAGTTGCAAAGAATGTTTTAGCTTCTTCATTCAACATTTTATTTCGCTCAATTCGACAGTTAGAGCTCCGCAAACATGATTTTCGTCTTTCTAGGATCAGAAATTTCGATTTAGAAGGTGCTTTTAGTCTTGAGTTTAGCCCTCAAAAATTCATTTTAAGCTCTAAAACGATGCCGTTATTGATTTAGACAGCTTTTTTGCGCTCAAATTCCTTCCAGAACGCTTAAAACGCGATTTTGATGATTCTGAGATCATTTTTTTTCACTTGCAAAGAAAGTTTTAGGTTTTTTATTGCAGCACGTTATTTCGCTCATTTCGATAGTTAGAGCACTGCAAACATGATTTCCGACTTGGTAAGATGTGAAATTTCGATTTAGAAGGTGTCCTTTACCCTTGAGTTTAGCCTTCAAAACATCATTTTAAGCTCTAAAACGATGCCGTTATTGATTTAGACAACTTTTTTGCGCTCAAATCGCTTCCAGAACGCTTAAAAAGCGATTTTGATGATTCTGAGATCACTTTTTTTCACTTGCAAAGAATGTTTTAGCTTCTTCATTCAACATTTTATTTCGCTCAATTCGACAGTTAGAGCTCCGCAAACATGATTTTCGTCTTTCTAGGATCAGAAATTTCGATTTAGACGGTGCTTTTAGTCTTGAGTTTAGCCCTCAAAAAACCATTTTAATTCTAAAACGATGCCGTTATTTATTTAGACAGCTTTTTTGCGCTCAAATTGCTTCCAGAACGCTTAAAACGCGATTTTGATGATTCTGAGATCACTTTTTTTCACTTGCAAAGAATGTTTTAGCTTCTTCATTCAACATTTTATTTCGCTCAATTCGACAGTTAGAGCTCCGCAAACATGATTTTCGTCTTTCTAGGATCAGAAATTTCGATTTAGAAGGTGCTTTTAGTCTTGAGTTTAGCCCTCAAAAATTCATTTTAAGCTCTAAAACGATGCCGTTATTGATTTAGACAGCTTTTTTGCGCTCAAATTCCTTCCAGAACGCTTAAAACGCGATTTTGATGATTCTGAGATCATTTTTTTTCACTTGCAAAGAAAGTTTTAGGTTTTTTATTGCAGCACGTTATTTCGCTCATTTCGATAGTTAGAGCACCGCAAACATGATTCCCGAGTTGGTAAGATCAGAAATTTCGATTTAGAATGTGTCTTTTAGTCTTGAGTTTAGCCCTCAAAACATCATTTTAAGCTCTAATACGTTGCCGTTATTGATTTATACAGCTATTTGGCGCTCAAATCGCTTCCAGAACGCTTAAAAAGCGATTTTGATGATTCTGAGAACATTTTTTTTCACTTGTAAAAAAAGTTTTAGGTTTTTCATTCCAGCATGTGGTTTCGCTCGTTTCGAAAGTTAGAGCAACGCAAACATAATTTCCGACTTGGTAAGATGTGAAATTTCGATTTAGAAGGTGTCTTTTAGTCTTGAGTTTAGCCCTCAAAAAACCATTTTAAGCTCTAAAACGATGCCGTTATTGATTTAGACAGCTTTTTTTCTATCAAATTGCTTCCAGAACGCTTAAAACGATATTTTGATCATTCTGAGATAACTTTTTTTACTTGCAAAGAAAGTTTTAGGTTTTTCATTCAAGCATGTTTTTTTCGCTCATTTCGATAGTTAGAGGACCGCAAACATGATTTCCGACTTGGTAAGATCAGAAATTTTTATTTAGAAGGTGTCTTTTAGTCTTGAGTTTAGCCCTCAAAACATCTTTTTAAGCTCTAATACGTTGCCGTTATTGATTTAGACAGCTTTTTTGCGCTCAAATCGCTTCCAGGACGCTTAAAACGCGATTTTGATGATTCTGAGATCATTTTTTTTCACTTGTAAAGAAAGTTTTAGGTTTTTCATTCCAGCATGTTGTTTCGCTCATTTCGATAGTTAGAGCAACGCAAACATAATTTCCGACTTGGTAAGATGTGAAATTTCGATTTAGAAGGTGTCTTTTAGTCTTGAGTTTAGCCCTCAAAAAACCATTTTAAGCTCTAAAACGATGCCGTTATTGATTTAGACAGCTTTTTTGCTATCAAATTGCTTCCAGAACGCTTAAAACGCGATTTTGATCATTCTGAGATAACTTTTTTTACTTGCAAAGAAAGTTTTAGGTTTTTCATTCCAGCATGTTTTTTTCGCTCATTTCGATAGTTAGAGGACCGCAAACATGATTTCCGACTTGGTAATATCAGAAATTTTTATTTAGAAGATGTCTTTTAGTCTTGAGTTTAGCCCTCAAAACATCATTTTAAGCTCTAAAACCTTGCCGTTATTGATTTAGACAGCTTTTTTGCCATCAAATTGCTTCCAGAACGCTTAAAACGCGATTTTGATCATTCTGAGATAACTTTTTTCACTTGCAAAGAAAGTTTTAGGTTTTTCATTCCAGCATGTTTTTTTCGCTCATTTCGATAGTTAGAGGACCGCAAACATGATTTCCGACTTGGTAAGATCAGAAATTTTTATTTAGAAGGTGTCTTTTAGTCTTGAGTTTAGCCCTCAAAACATCATTTTAAGCTCTAAAACGTTGCCGTTATTGATTTAGACAGCTTTTTGCCATCAAATTGCTTCCAGAACGCTTAAAACGCGATTTTGCTGATTCTGAGATAACTTTTTTTACTTGCAAAGAAAGTTTTAGGTTTTTCATTCCAGCATGTTTTTTTCGCTCATTTCGATAGTTAGAGGACCGCAAACATGATTTCCGACTTGTTAAGATCAGAAATTTTTATTTAGAAAGTGTCTTTTAGTCTTGAGTTTAGCCCTTAAAACATCATTTTAAGCTCTAAAACGTTGCCGTTATTGATTTAGACAAATTTTCTGCGCCCAAATCGCTTCCAGAACGCTTAAAAAGCGATTTTGATGATTCTGAGATCACTTTTTTTCACTTGCAAAGAATGTTTTAGCTTTTTCATTCAACATTTTATTTCGCTCATTTCGACAGTTAGAGCACCGCAAACATGATTTTCGTCTTGGTAAGATCAGAAATTCGATTTAGAAGGTGCTTTTAGTCTTGAGTTTAGCCCTCAAAACATCATTTTAAGCTCTAAAACGATGCTGTTATTGATTTAAACAGTTTTTTGCGCTCAAATCGCTTCAAGAACGCTTAAAACGCGATTTTGATGATTCTGAGATCATTTTTTTTCACTTCCAAAGAAAGTTTTAGGTTTTTTATTCCAACATGTTGTTTCGCTCATTTCGATAGTTAGGGCACCGCAAAAATGATTCCCGACTTGGTAAGATCAAAAATTTCGATTTAGAAGGTGTCTTTTAGTCTTGAGTTTAGCCCTCAAAACATCATTTTAAGCTCTAAAACGTTGCCGTTATTGATTTAGACAGCTTTTTTGCTATCAAATTGCTTCCAAAACGCTTAAAACGCGATTTTGATCATTCTTAGATAACTTTTTTTACTTGCAAAGAAAGTTTTAGGTTTTTCATTCCAGCATGTTTTTTTCGCTCATTTCGATAGTTAGAGGACCGCAAACATGATTTCCGACTTGGTAAGATCAGAAATTTTTATTTAGAAGGTGTCTTTTAGTCTTGAGTTTAGCCCTTAAAACATCATTTTAAGCTCTAATACGTTGCCGTTATTGATTTAGACAGCTTTTTTGCGCTCAAATCGCTTCCAGGACGCTTAAAACGCGATTTTGATGATTCTGAGATCATTTTTTTTCACTTCCAAAGAAAGTTTTAGGTTTTTCATTCCAGCATATTGTTTCGCTCATTTCGATAGTTAGAGCAAAGCAAACATAATTTCCGACTTGGTAAGATGTGAAATTTCGATTTAGAAGGTGTCTTTTAGTCTTGAGTTTAGCCCTCAAAAAACCATTTTAAGCTCTAAAACGATGCCGTTATTGAATTAGACAGCTTTTTTGCTATCAAATTGCTTCCAGAACGCTTAAAACGCGATTTTGATCATTCTGAGATAAGTTTTTTTACTTGCAAAGAAAGTTTTAGGTTTTTCATTCCAGCATGTTTTTTTCGCTCATTTCGATAGTTAGAGGACCGCAAACATGATTTCCGACTTGGTAATATCAGAAATTTTTATTTAGAAGATGTCTTTTAGTCTTGAGTTTAGCCCTCAAAACATCATTTTAAGCTCTAAAACGTTGCCGTTATTGATTTAGACAGCTTTTTTGCCATCAAATTGCTTCCAAAACGCTTAAAACGGGATTTTGATGATTCTGAGATAACTTTTTTTACTTGCAAAGAAAGTTTCAGGTTTTTCATTCCAGCATGTTTTTTTCGCTCATTTCGATAGTTAGAGGACCGCAAACATGATTTCCGACTTGTTAAGATCAGAAATTTTTATTTATAAGGTGTCTTTTAGTCTTGAGTTTACCCCTCAAAACATCATTTTAAGCTCTAAAACGTTGCCGTTATTGATTTAGACAAATTTTCTGCGCCCAAATCGCTTCCAGAACGCTTAAAAAGCGATTTTGATGATTCTGAGATCACTTTTTTCACTTGCAAAGAATGTTTTAGCTTTTTCATTCAACATTTTATTTCGCTCATTTCGACAGTTAGAGCACCGCAAACATGATTTTTGACGTCTTGGTAAGATCAGAAATTCAATTTAGAAGGTGCTTTTAGTCTTGAGTTTAGCCCTAAAAACATAATTTTAAAATCTAAAACGATGCTGTTATTGATTTAAACAGTTTTTTGCGCTCAAATCGCTTCAAGAACGCTTAAAACGCGATTTTGATGATTCTGAGATCATTTTTTTTCACTTGCAAAGAAAGTTTTAGGTTTTTTATTGCAGCACGTTATTTCGCTCATTTCGATAGTTAGAGCACCACAAACATGATTCCCGACTTGGTAAGATCAGAAATTTCGATTTAGAATGTGTCTTTTAGTCTTGAGTTTAGCCCTTAAAACATCATTTTAAGCTCTAATACGTTGCCGTTATTGATTTAGACAGCTTTTTTGCGCTCAAATCGCTTCCAGGACGCTTAAAACGCGATTTTGATGATTCTGAGATCATTTTTTTTCTTTTGTCAAGAAAGTTTTAGGTTTTTCATTCCAGCATATTGTTTCGCTCATTTCGATAGTTAGAGCAAAGCAAACATAATTTCCGACTTGGTAAGATGTGAAATTTCGATTTAGAAGGTGTCTTTTAGTCTTGAGTTTAGCCCTCAAAAAACCATTTTAAGCTCTAAAACGATGCCGTTATTGAATTAGACAGCTTTTTTGCTATCAAATTGCTTCCAGAACGCTTAAAACGCGATTTTGATCATTCTGAGATAACTTTTTTTACTTGCAAAGAAAGTTTTAGGTTTTTCATTCCAGCATGTTTTTTTCGCTCATTTCGATAGTTAGAGGACCGCAAACATGATTTCCGACTTGGTAATATCAGAAATTTTTATTTAGAAGATGTCTTTTAGTCTTGAGTTTAGCCCTCAAAACATCATTTTAAGCTCTAAAACGTTGCCGTTATTGATTTAGACAGCTTTTTTGCCATCAAATTGCTTCCAGAACGCTTAAAACGGGATTTTGATGGTTCTGAGATAACTTTTTTTACTTGCAAAGAAAGTTTCAGGTTTTTCATTCCAGCATGTTTTTTTCGCTCATTTCGATAGTTAGAGGACCGCAAACATGATTTCCGACTTGTTAAGATCAGAAATTTTTATTTATAAGGTGTCTTTTAGTCTTGAGTTTACCCCTCAAAACATCATTTTAAGCTCTAAAACGTTGCCGTTATTGATTTAGACAAATTTTCTGCGCCCAAATCGCTTCCAGAACGCTTAAAAAGCGATTTTGATGATTCTGAGATCACTTTTTTTCACTTGCAAAGAATGTTTTAGCTTTTTCATTCAACATTTTATTTCGCTCATTTCGACAGTTAGAGCACCGCAAACATGATTTTTGACGTCTTGGTAAGATCAGAAATTCAATTTAGATGGTGCTTTTAGTCTTGAGTTTAGCCCTAAAAACATAATTTTAAAATCTAAAACGATGCTGTTATTGATTTAAACAGTTTTTTGCGCTCAAATCGCTTCAAGAACGCTTAAAACGCGATTTTGATGATTCTGAGATCATTTTTTTTCACTTGCAAAGAAAGTTTTAGGTTTTTTATTGCAGCACGTTATTTCGCTCATTTCGATAGTTAGAGCACCACAAACATGATTCCCGACTTGGTAAGATCAGAAATTTCGATTTAGAATGTGTCTTTTAGTTTTGAGTTTAGCCCTCAAAACATCATTTTAAGCTCTAATACGTTGCCGTTATTGATTTAGACAGCTTTTTGGCGCTCAAATCGCTTCCAGAACGCTTAAAAAGCGATTTTGATGATTCTGAGATCATTTTTTTTCACTTGTAAAGAAAGTTTTAGGTTTTACATTCCAGCATGTTGTTTCGCTCATTTCGAAAGTTAGAGCAACGCAAACATAATTTCCGACTTGGTAAGATGTGAAATTTCGATTTAGAAGGTGTCTTTTAGTCTTGAGTTTAGCCCTCAAAAAACCATTTTAAGCTCTAAAACGATGCCGCTATTGATTTAGACAGCTTTTTTGCTATCAAATTGCTTCCAGAACGCTTAAAACGCGATTTTGATGATTCTGAGATAACTTTTTTTTACTTGCAAAGAAAGTTTTAGGTTTTTCATTCCAGCATGTTGTTTCGCTCATTTTGATAAATAGGGCACCGCAAACATGATTCTCGACTTGGTAAGATCAAAAATTTCGATTTAAAAGGTGTCTTTTAGTCTTGAGTTCACCTATCAAAACATCATTTTAAGCTCTAAAACGATGCCGTTATTGATTTAGACAGCTTTTTTGCTATCAAATTACTTCCAGAACGCTTAAAACGCGATTTTTATGATTCTGAGATAACTTTTTTTACTTGCAAAGAAAGTTTTAGGTTTTTCATTCCGATCCAGCATGTTTTTTCGCTCATTTCGATAGTTAGAGGACGGCAAACATGACTCCCGACTTGGCAAGATCAAAAAAATTTATTTAGAAGGTGTCTTTTAGTCTTGAGTTTAGCCCTCAAAACATCATTTTAAGCTCTAAAACGTTGCCGTTATTGATTTAGACAGCTTTTTTGCTATCAAATTGCTTCCAAAACGCTTAAAACGCGATTTTGATCATTCTTAGATAACTTTTTTTACTTGCAAAGAAAGTTTTAGGTTTTTCATTCCAGCATGTTTTTTTCGCTCATTTCGATAGTTAGAGGACCGCAAACATGATTTCCGACTTGGTAAGATCAGAAATTTTTATTTAGAAGGTGTCTTTTAGTCTTGAGTTTAGCCCTCAAAACATCTTTTTAAGCTCTAATACGTTGCCGTTATTGATTTAGACAGCTTTTTTGCGCTCAAATCGCTTCCAGGACGCTTAAAACGCGATTTTGATGATTCTGAGATCATTTTTTTTCACTTGTAAAGAAAGTTTTAGGTTTTTCATTCCAGCATGTTGTTTCGCTCATTTCGATAGTTAGAGCAACGCAAACATAATTTCCGACTTGGTAAGATGTGAAATTTCGATTTAGAAGGTGTCTTTTAGTCTTGAGTTTAGCCCTCAAAAAACCATTTTAAGCTCTAAAACGATGCCGTTATTGATTTAGACAGCTTTTTTGCTATCAAATTGCTTCCAGAACGCTTAAAACGCGATTTTGATCATTCTGAGATAACTTTTTTTAGTTGCAAAGAAAGTTTTAGGTTTTTCATTCCAGCATGTTTTTTTCGCTCATTTCGATAGTTAGAGGACCGCAAACATGATTTCCGACTTGGTAATATCAGAAATTTTTATTTAGAAGATGTCTTTTAGTCTTGAGTTTAGCCCTCAAAACATCATTTTAAGCTCTAAAACGTTGCCGTTATTGATTTAGACAGCTTTTTTGCCATCAAATTGCTTCCAGAACGCTTAAAACGCGATTTTGATCATTCTGAGATAACTTTTTTTACTTGCAAAGAAAGTTTTAGGTTTTTCATTCCAGCATGTTTTTTTCGCTCATTTCGATAGTTAGAGGACCGCAAACATGATTTCCGACTTGGTAAGATCAGAAATTTTTATTTAGAAGGTGTCTTTTAGTCTTGAGTTTAGCCCTCAAAACATCATTTTAAGCTCTAAAACGTTGCCGTTATTGATTTAGACAGCTTTTTTGCCATCAAATTGCTTCCAGAACGCTTAAAAAGCGATTTTGATGATTCTGAGATCACCTTTTTTCACTTGCAAAGAATGTTTTAGCTTTTTCATTCAACATTTTATTTCGCTCATTTCGACAGTTAGAGCACCGCAAACATGATTTTCGTCTTGGTAAGATCAGAAATTCGATTTAGAAGGTGCTTTTAGTCTTGAGTTTAGCCCTCAAAACATCATTTTAAGCTCTAAAACGATGCTGTTATTGATTTAAACAGTTTTTTGCGCTCAAATCGCTTCAAGAACGCTTAAAACGCGATTTTGATGATTCTGAGATCATTTTTTTTCACTTCCAAAGAAAGTTTTAGGTTTTTTATTCCAACATGTTGTTTCGCTCATTTCGATAGTTAGGGCACCGCAAAAATGATTCCCGACTTGGTAAGATCAAAAATTTCGATTTAGAAGGTGTCTTTTAGTGTTGAGTTTAGCCCTCAAAACATCATTTTAAGCTCTAAAACGTTGCCGTTATTGATTTAGACAGCTTTTTTGCTATCAAATTGCTTCCAAAACGCTTAAAACGCAATTTTGATCATTCTTAGATAACTTTTTTTACTTGCAAAGAAAGTTTTAGGTTTTTCATTCCAGCATGTTTTTTTCGCTCATTTCGATAGTTAGAGGACCGCAAACATGATTTCCGACTTGGTAAGATCAGAAATTTTTATTTAGAAGGTGTCTTTTAGTCTTGAGTTTAGCCCTTAAAACATCATTTTAAGCTCTAATACGTTGCCGTTATTGATTTAGACAGCTTTTTTGCGCTCAAATCGCTTCCAGGACGCTTAAAACGCGATTTTGATGATTCTGAGATCATTTTTTTTCACTTGTAAAGAAAGTTTTAGGTTTTTCATTCCATCATATTGTTTCGCTCATTTCGATAGTTAGAGCAAAGCAAACATAATTTCCGACTTGGTAAGATGTGAAATTTCGATTTAGAAGGTGTCTTTTAGTCTTTAGTTTAGCCCTCAAAAAACCATTTTAAGCTCTAAAACGATGCCGTTATTGAATTAGACAGCTTTTTTGCTATCAAATTGCTTCCAGAACGCTTAAAACGCGATTTTGATCATTCTGAGATAACTTTTTTTACTTGCAAAGAAAGTTTTAGGTTTTTCATTCCAGCATGTTTTTTTCGCTCATTTCGATAGTTAGAGGACCGCAAACATGATTTCCGACTTGGTAATATCAGAAATTTTTATTTAGAAGATGTCTTTTAGTCTTGAGTTTAGCCTTCAAAACATCATTTTAAGCTCTAAAACGTTGCCGTTATTGATTTAGACAGCTTTTTTGCCATCAAATTGCTTCCAGAACGCTTAAAACGGGATTTTGATGATTCTGAGATAACTTTTTTTACTTGCAAAGAAAGTTTCAGGTTTTTCATTCCAGCATGTTTTTTTCGCTCATTTCGATAGTTAGAGGACCGCAAACATGATTTCCGACTTGTTAAGATCAGAAATTTTTATTTATAAGGTGTCTTTTAGTCTTGAGTTTACCCCTCAAAACATCATTTTAAGCTCTAAAACGTTGCCGTTATTGATTTAGACAAATTTTCTGCGCCCAAATCGCTTCCAGAATGCTTAAAAAGCGATTTTGATGATTCTGAGATCACTTTTTTTCACTTGCAAAGAATGTTTTAGCTTTTTCATTCAACATTTTATTTCGCTCTTTTCGACAGTTAGAGCACCGCAAACATGATTTTTGACGTCTTGGTAAGATCAGAAATTCAATTTAGAAGGTGCTTTTAGTCTTTAGTTTAGCCCTCAAAACATCATTTTAAAATCTAAAACGATGCTGTTATTGATTTAAACAGTTTTTTGCGCTCAAATCGCTTCAAGAACGCTTAAAACGCGATTTTGATGATTCTGAGATCATTTTTTTTCACTTGCAAAGAAAGTTTTAGGTTTTTTATTGCAGCACGTTATTTCGCTCATTTCGATAGTTAGAGCACCACAAACATGATTCCCGACTTGGTAAGATCAGAAATTTCGATTTAGAATGTGTCTTTTAGTTTTGAGTTTAGCCCTCAAAACATCATTTTAAGCTCTAATACGTTGCCGTTATTGATTTAGACAGCTTTTTTTCTATCATATTGCTTCCAGAACGCTTAAAACGATATTTTGATCATTCTGAGATAACTTTTTTTACTTGCAAAGAAAGTTTTAGGTTTTTCATTCCAGCATGTTTTTTTCGCTCATTTCGATAGTTAGAGGACCGCAAACATGATTTCCGACTTGGTAAGATCAGAAATTTTTATTTAGAAGGTGTCTTTTAGTCTTGAGTTTAGCCCTTAAAACATCATTTTAAGCTCTAATGCGTTGCCGTTATTGATTTAGACAGCTTTTTTGCGCTCAAATCGCTTCCAGGACGCTTAAAACGCGATTTTGATGATTCTGAGATCATTTTTTTTCTTTTGTAAAGAAAGTTTTAGGTTTTTCATTCCAGCATATTGTTTCGCTCATTTCGATAGTTAGAGCAAAGCAAACATAATTTCCGACTTGGTAAGATGTGAAATTTCGATTTAGAAGGTGTCTTTTAGTCTTGAGTTTAGCCCTCAAAAAACCATTTTAAGCTCTAAAACGATGCCGTTATTGAATTAGACAGCTTTTTTGCTATCAAATTGCTTCCAGAACGCTTAAAACGCGATTTTGATCATTCTGAGATAACTTTTTTTACTTGCAAAGAAAGTTTTAGGTTTTTCATTCCAGCATGTTTTTTTCGCTCATTTCGATAGTTAGAGGACCGCAAACATGATTTCCGACTTGGTAATATCAGAAATTTTTATTTAGAAGATGTCTTTTAGTCTTGAGTTTAGCCCTCAAAACATCATTTTAAGCTCTAAAACGTTGCCGTTATTGATTTAGACAGCTTTTTTGCCATCAAATTGCTTCCAGAACGCTTAAAACGGGATTTTGATGATTCTGAGATAACTTTTTTTACTTGCAAAGAAAGTTTCAGGTTTTTCATTCCAGCATGTTTTTTTCGCTCATTTCGATAGTTAGAGGACCGCAAACATGATTTCCGACTTGTTAAGATCAGAAATTTTTATTTATAAGGTGTCTTTTAGTCTTGAGTTTACCCCTCAAAACATCATTTTAAGCTCTAAAACGTTGCCGTTATTGATTTAGACAAATTTTCTGCGCCCAAATCGCTTCCAGAACGCTTAAAAAGCGATTTTGATGATTCTGAGATCACTTTTTTTCACTTGCAAAGAATGTTTTAGCTTTTTCATTCAACATTTTTTTTCGCTCATTTCGACAGTTAGAGCACCGCAATTATGATTTTTGACGTCTTGGTAAGATCAGAAATTCAATTTAGAAGGTGCTTTTAGTCTTGAGTTTAGCCCTAAAAACATAATTTTAAAATCTAAAACGATGCTGTTATTGATTTAAACAGTTTTTTGCGCTCAAATCGCTTCAAGAACGCTTAAAACGCGATTTTGATGATTCTGAGATCATTTTTTTTCACTTGCAAAGAAAGTTTTAGGTTTTTTATAGCAGCACGTTATTTCGCTCATTTCGATAGTTAGAGCACCACAAACATGATTCCCGACTTGGTAAGATCAGAAATTTCGATTTAGAATGTGTCTTTTAGTTTTGAGTTTAGCCCTCAAAACATCATTTTAAGCTCTAATACGTTGCCGTTATTGATTTAGACAGCTTTTTGGCGCTCAAATTGCTTCCAGAACGCTTAAAAAGCGATTTTGATGATTCTGAGATCATTTTTTTTCACTTGTAAAGAAAGTTTTAGGTTTTACTTTCCAGCATGTTGTTTCGCTCATTTCGAAAGTTAGAGCAACGCAAACATAATTTCCGACTTGGTAAGATGTGAAATTTCGATTTAGAAGGTGTCTTTTAGTCTTGAGTTTAGCCCTGAAAAAACCATTTTAAGCTCTAAAACGATGCCGCTATTGATTTAGACAGCTTTTTTGCTATCAAATTGCTTCCAGAACGCTTAAAACGCGATTTTGATGATTCTGAGATAACTTTTTTTTACTTGCAAAGAAAGTTTTAGGTTTTTCATTCCAGCATGTTGTTTCGCTCATTTCGATAAATAGGGCACCGCAAACATGATTCTCGACTTGGTAAGATCGAAAATTTCGATTTAAAAGGTGTCTTTTAGTCTTGAGTTCACCTATCAAAACATCATTTTAAGCTCTAAAACGATGCCGTTATTGATTTAGACAGCTTTTTTGCTATCAAATTACTTCCAGAACGCTTAAAACGCGATTTTTATGATTCTGAGATAACTTTTTTTACTTGCAAAGAAAGTTTTAAGTTTTTCATTCCGATCCAGCATGTTTTTTTCGCTCATTTCGATAGTTAGAGGACGGCAAACATGACTCCCGACTTGGCAAGATCAAAAAAATTTTATTTAGAAGGTGTCTTTTAGTCTTGAGTTTAGCCCTCAAAACATCATTTTAAGCTCTAAAACGTTGCCGTTATTGATTTAGACAGCTTTTTTGCTATCAAATTGCTTCCAAAACGCTTAAAACGCGATTTTGATCATTCTTAGATAACTTTTTTTACTTGCAAAGAAAGTTTTAGGTTTTTCATTCCAGCATGTTTTTTTCGCTCATTTCGATAGTTAGAGGACCGCAAACATGATTTCCGACTTGTTAAGATCAGAAATTTTTATTCAGAAGGTGTCTTTTAGTCTTGAGTTTAGCACGCAAAACATCAATTTAAGCTCTAAAACGATGCCGTTATTGATTTAGACAACTTTTTTGCGCTCAAATCGCTTCCAGAACGCTTAAAACGCGATTTTTATGATTCTGAGATCACTTTTTTTCACTTGCAAAGAATGTTTTAGCTTTTTCATTCAACATTTTATTTCACTCATTTCAACAGTTAGAGCACCGCAAACATGACTTTCGTCTTGGTAAAATCAGAAATTTCGATTTAGAAGGTGCTTTTAGTTTTTAGTTTAGCCCTCAAAACATCATTTTAAGCTCTAAAACGATGCTGTTATTGATTTAAACAGCTTTTTCGCTCAAATCGCTTCCAGAAACCCTAAAACACGATTCTGATGATTCTGAGATCATTTTTTTTTCACTTGCAAAGAAAGTTTTAGGTTTTTTATTCCAGCACAATATTTGGCTCATTTCGATAGTTAGGGCACCGCAAACATGATTCCCGACTTGGTAAGATCAAAAATTTCGATATAGAAGGTGTCTTTTAGTCTTGAGTTTAGCCCTTAAAACATCATTTTAAGCTCTAAAACGTTGCCGTTATTGATTTAGACAGCTTTTTTTCTATCAAATTGCTTCCAGAACGCTTAAAACGATATTTTGATCATTCTGAGATAACTTTTTTTACTTGCAAAGAAAGTTTTAGGTTTTTCATTCCAGCATGTTTTTTTCGCTCATTTCGATAGTTAGAGGACCGCAAACATGATTTCCGACTTGGTAAGATCAGAAATTTTTATTTAGAAGGTGTCTTTTAGTCTGGAGTTTAGCCCTCAAAACATCATTTTAAGCTCTAATACGTTGCCGTTATTGATTTAGACAGCTTTTTTGCGCTCAAATCGCTTCCAGGACGCTTAAAACGCGATTTTGAAGATTCTGAGATCATTTTTTTTCACTTGTAAAGAAAGTTTTAGGTTTTTCATTCCAGCATGTTGTTTCGCTCATTTCGATAGTTAGAGCAACGCAAACATAATTTCCGACTTGGTAAGATGTGAAATTTCGATTTAGAAGGTGTCTTTTAGTCTTGAGTTTAGCCCTCAAAAAACCATTTTAAGCTCTAAAACGATGCCGTTATTGATTTAGACAGCTTTTTTGCTATCAAATTGCTTCCAGAACGCTTAAAACGCGATTTTGATCATTCTGAGATAACTTTTTTTACTTGCAAAGAAAGTTTTAGGTTTTTCATTCCAGCATGTTTTTTTCGCTCATTTCGATAGTTAGAGGACCGCAAACATGATTTCCGACTTGGTAATATCAGAAATTTTTATTTAGAAGATGTCTTTTAGTCTTGAGTTTAGCCCTCAAAACATCATTTTAAGCTCTAAAACGATGCCGTTATTGATTTAGCAGCTTTTTTGCCATCAAATTGCTTCAAGAACGCTTACAAAGCGATTTTTTATGATTCTGAGATCATTTTTTTTCACTTGCAAAGAAAGTTTTAGGTTTTTCATTCCAGCATGTTGTTTCGCTCATTTCGATAAATAGGGCACCGCAAACATGATTCTCGACTTGGTAAGATCAAAAATTTCGATTTAAAAGGTGTCTTTTAGTCTTGAGTTCACCCATCAAAACATCATTTTAAGCTCTAAAACGATGCCGTTATTGATTTAGACAGCTTTTTTGCTATCAAATTACTTCCAGAACGCTTAAAACGCGATTTTTATGATTCTGAGATAACTTTTTTTACTTGCAAAGAAAGTTTTAGGTTTTTCATTCCGATCCAGCATGTTTTTTTCGCTCATTTCGATAGTTAGAGGACGGCAAACATGACTCCCGACTTGGCAAGATCAAATAAATTTTATTTAGAAGGTGTCTTTTAGTCTTGAGTTTAGCCCTCAAAACATCATTTTAAGCTCTAAAACGTTGCCGTTATTGATTTAGACAGCTTTTTTGCTATCAAATTGCTTCCAAAACGCTTAAAACGCGATTTTGATCATTCTTAGATAACTTTTTTTACTTGCAAAGAAAGTTTTAGGTTTTTCATTCCAGCATGTTTTTTTCGCTCATTTCGATAGTTAGAGGACCGCAAACATGATTTCCGACTTGTTAAGATCAGAAATTTTTATTCAGAAGGTGTCTTTTAGTCTTGAGTTTAGCCCGCAAAACATCAATTTAAGCTCTAAAACGATGCCGTTATTGATTTAGACAACTTTTTTGCGCTCAAATCGCTTCCAGAACGCTTAAAACGCGATTTTTATGATTCTGAGATCACTTTTTTTCACTTGCAAAGAATGTTTTAGCTTTTTCATTCAACATTTTATTTCACTCATTTCAACAGTTAGAGCACCGCAAACATGATTTTCGTCTTGGTAAGATCAGAAATTTCGATTTAGCAGGTGCTTTTAGTTTTTAGTTTAGCCCTCAAAACATCATTTTAAGCTCTAAAATGATGCTGTTATTGATTTAAACAGCTTTTTCGCTCAAATCGCTTCCAGAACCCCTAAAACACGATTCTGATGATTCTGAGATCATTTTTTTTTCACTTGCAAAGAAAGTTTTAGGTTTTTTATTCCAGCACAATATTTGGCTCATTTCGATAGTTAGGGCACCACAAACATGATTCCCGACTTGGTAAGATAAAAAATTTCGATATAGAAGGTGTCTTTTAGTCTTGAGTTTAGCCCTCAAAACATCATTTTAAGCTCTAAAACGTTGCCGTTATTGATTTAGACAGCTTTTTTTCTATCAAATTGCTTCCAGAACGCTTAAAACGATATTTTGATCATTCTGAGATAACTTTTTTTACTTGCAAAGAAAGTTTTAGGTTTTTCATTCCAGCATGTTTTTTTCGCTCATTTCGATAGTTAGAGGACCGCAAACATGATTTCCGACTTGGTAAGATCAGAAATTTTTATTTAGAAGGTGTCTTTTAGTCTTGAGTTTAGCCCTCAAAACATCATTTTAAGCTCTAATACGTTGCCGTTATTGATTTAGACAGCTTTTTTGCGCTCAAATCGCTTCCAGGACGCTTAAAACGCGATTTTGATGATTCTGAGATCATTTTTTTTCACTTGTAAAGAAAGTTTTAGGTTTTTCATTCCAGCATGTTGTTTCGCTCATTTCGATAGTTAGAGCAACGCAAACATAATTTCCGACTTGGTAAGATGTGAAATTTCGATTTAGAAGGTGTCTTTTAGTCTTGAGTTTAGCCCTCAAAAAACCATTTTAAGCTCTAAAACGATGCCGTTATTGATTTAGACAGCTTTTTTGCTATCAAATTGCTTCCAGAACGCTTAAAACGCGATTTTGATCATTCTGAGATAACTTTTTTTACTTGCAAAGAAAGTTTTAGGTTTTTCATTCCAGCATGTTTTTTTCGCTCATTTCGATAGTTAGAGGACCGCAAACATGATTTCCGACTTGGTAATATCAGAAATTTTTATTTAGAAGATGTCTTTTAGTCTTGAGTTTAGCCCTCAAAACATCATTTTAAGCTCTAAAACGTTGCCGTTATTGATTTAGACAGCTTTTTTGCCATCAAATTGCTTCCAGAGCGCTTAAAAAGCGATTTTGATGATTCTGAGATCATTTTTTTTCACTTGCAAAGAAAGTTTTAGGTTTTTTATTGCAGCACGTTATTTCGCTCATTTCGACAGTTAGAACACCGCAAACATGATTCCCGACTTGGTAAGATCAGAAATTTTGATTTAGAATGTGTCTTTTAGTTTTGAGTTTAGCCCTCAAAACATCATTTTAAGCTCTAATACGTTGCCGTTATTGATTTAGACAGCTTTTTGGCGCTCAAATCGCTTCCAGAACGCTTAAAAAGCGATTTTGATGATTCTGAGATCATTTTTTTTCACTTGTAAAGAAAGTTTTAGGTTTTACATTCCAGCATGTTGTTTCGCTCATTTCGAAAGTTAGAGCAACGCAAACATAATTTCCGACTTGGTAAGATGTGAAATTTCGATTTAGAAGGTGTCTTTTAGTCTTGAGTTTAGCCCTCAAAAAACCATTTTAAGCTCTAAAACGATGCCGTTATTGATTTAGACAGCTTTTTTGCTATCAAATTGCTTCCAGAACGCTTAAAACGCGATTTTGATGATTCTGAGATAACTTTTTTTTACTTGCAAAGAAAGTTTTAGGTTTTTCATTCCAGCATGTTGTTTCGCTCATTTCGATAAATAGGGCACCGCAAACATGATTCTCGACTTGGTAAGATCAAAAATTTCGATTTAGAAGGTGTCTTTTAGTCTTGAGTTCACTCATCAAAACATCATTTTAAGCTCTAAAACGATGCCGTTATTGATTTAGACAGCTTTTTTGCTATCAAATTGCTTCCAGAACGCTTAAAACGCGATTTTTATGATTCTGAGATAACTTTTTTTACTTGCAAAGAAAGTTTTAGGTTTTTCATTCCGATCCAGCATGTTTTTTTCGCTCATTTCGATAGTTAGAGGACGGCAAACATGATTCCCGACTTGGCAAGATCAAAAAAATTTTATTTAGAAGGTGTCTTTTAGTCTTGAGTTTGGCCCTCAAAACATCATTTTAAGCTCTAATACGTTGCCGTTATTGATTTAGACAGCTTTTTTGCGCTCAAATCGCTTCCAGGACGCTTAAAACGCGATTTTGATGATTCTGAGATCATTTTTTTTCACTTGTAAAGAAAGTTTTAGGTTTTTCATTCCAGCATGTTGTTTCGCTCATTTCGATAGTTAGAGCAACGCAAACATAATTTCCGACTTGGTAAGATGTGAAATTTCGATTTAGAAGGTGTCTTTTAGTCTTGAGTTTAGCCCTCAAAAAACCATTTTAAGCTCTAAAACGATGCCGTTATTGATTTAGACAGCTTTTTTGCTATCAAATTGCTTCCAGAACGCTTAAAACGCGATTTTGATGATTCTGAGATAACTTTTTTTTACTTGCAAAGAAAGTTTTAGGTTTTTCATTCCAGCATGTTGTTTCGCTCATTTCGATAAATAGGGCACCGCAAACATGATTCTCGACTTGGTAAGATCAAAAATTTCGATTTAGAAGGTGTCTTTTAGTCTTGAGTTCACTCATCAAAACATCATTTTAAGCTCTAAAACGATGCCGTTATTGATTTAGACAGCTTTTTTGCTATCAAATTGCTTCCAGAACGCTTAAAACGCGATTTTTATGATTCTGAGATAACTTTTTTTACTTGCAAAGAAAGTTTTAGGTTTTTCATTCCGATCCAGCATGTTTTTTTCGCTCATTTCGATAGTTAGAGGACGGCAAACATGATTCCCGACTTGGCAAGATCAAAAAAATTTTATTTAGAAGGTGTCTTTTAGTCTTGAGTTTGGCCCTCAAAACATCATTTTAAGCTCTAATACGTTGCCGTTATTGATTTAGACAGCTTTTTTGCGCTCAAATCGCTTCCAGGACGCTTAAAACGCGATTTTGATGATTCTGAGATCATTTTTTTTCACTTGTAAAGAAAGTTTTAGGTTTTTCATTCCAGCATGTTGTTTCGCTCATTTCGATAGTTAGAGCAACGCAAACATAATTTCCGACTTGGTAAAATGTGAAATTTCGATTTAGAAGGTGTCTTTTAGTCTTGAGTTTAGCCCTCAAAACATCATTTTAAGCTCTAAAACGTTGCCGTTATTGATTTAGACAGCTTTTTTGCCACCAAATTGCTTCCAAAACGCTTAAAACGGGATTTTGATGATTCTGAGATAACTTTTTTTACTTGCAAAGAAAGTTTCAGGTTTTTCATTCCAGCATGTTTTTTTCGCTCATTTCGATAGTTAGAGGACCGCAAACATGATTTCCGACTTGTTAAGATCAGAAATTTTTATTTATAAGGTGTCTTTTAGTCTTGAGTTTACCCCTCAAAACATCATTTTAAGCTCTAAAACGTTGCCGTTATTGATTTAGACAGCTTTTTTGCGCTCAAATCGCTTCCAGGACGCTTAAAACGCGATTTTGATGATTCTGAGATCATTTTTTTTCACTTGTAAAGAAAGTTTTAGGTTTTTCATTCCAGCATGTTGTTTCGCTCATTTCGATAGTTAGAGCAACGCAAACATAATTTCCGACTTGGTAAAATGTGAAATTTCGATTTAGAAGGTGTCTTTTAGTCTTGAGTTTAGCCCTCAAAACATCATTTTAAGCTCTAAAACGTTGCCGTTATTGATTTAGACAGCTTTTTTGCCACCAAATTGCTTCCAAAACGCTTAAAACGGGATTTTGATGATTCTGAGATAACTTTTTTTACTTGCAAAGAAAGTTTCAGGTTTTTCATTCCAGCATGTTTTTTTCGCTCATTTCGATAGTTAGAGGACCGCAAACATGATTTCCGACTTGTTAAGATCAGAAATTTTTATTTATAAGGTGTCTTTTAGTCTTGAGTTTAGCCCTCAAAACATCATTTTAAGCTCTAATACGTTGCCGTTATTGATTTAGACAGCTTTTTTGCGCTCAAATCGCTTCCAGGACGCTTAAAACGCGATTTTGATGATTCTGAGATCATTTTTTTTCACTTGTAAAGAAAGTTTTAGGTTTTTCATTCCAGCATGTTGTTTCGCTCATTTCGATAGTTAGAGCAACGCAAACATAATTTCCGACTTGGTAAGATGTGAAATTTCGATTTAGAAGGTGTCTTTTAGTCTTGAGTTTAGCCCTCAAAAAACCATTTTAAGCTCTAAAACGATGCCGTTATTGATTTAGACAGCTTTTTTGCTATCAAATTGCTTCCAGAACGCTTAAAACGCGATTTTGATCATTCTGAGATAACTTTTTTTACTTGCAAAGAAAGTTTTAGGTTTTTCATTCCAGCATGTTTTTTTCGCTCATTTCGATAGTTAGAGGACCGCAAACATGATTTCCGACTTGGTAATATCAGAAATTTTTATTTAGAAGATGTCTTTTAGTCTTGAGTTTAGCCCTCAAAACATCATTTTAAGCTCTAAAACGTTGCCGTTATTGATTTAGACAGCTTTTTTGCCATCAAATTGCTTCCAGAGCGCTTAAAAAGCGATTTTGATGATTCTGAGATCATTTTTTTTCACTTGCAAAGAAAGTTTTAGGTTTTTTATTGCAGCACGTTATTTCGCTCATTTCGACAGTTAGAACACCGCAAACATGATTCCCGACTTGGTAAGATCAGAAATTTTGATTTAGAATGTGTCTTTTAGTTTTGAGTTTAGCCCTCAAAACATCATTTTAAGCTCTAATACGTTGCCGTTATTGATTTAGACAGCTTTTTGGCGCTCAAATCGCTTCCAGAACGCTTAAAAAGCGATTTTGATGATTCTGAGATCATTTTTTTTCACTTGTAAAGAAAGTTTTAGGTTTTACATTCCAGCATGTTGTTTCGCTCATTTCGAAAGTTAGAGCAACGCAAACATAATTTCCGACTTGGTAAGATGTGAAATTTCGATTTAGAAGGTGTCTTTTAGTCTTGAGTTTAGCCCTCAAAAAACCATTTTAAGCTCTAAAACGATGCCGTTATTGATTTAGACAGCTTTTTTGCTATCAAATTGCTTCCAGAACGCTTAAAACGCGATTTTGATGATTCTGAGATAACTTTTTTTTACTTGCAAAGAAAGTTTTAGGTTTTTCATTCCAGCATGTTGTTTCGCTCATTTCGATAAATAGGGCACCGCAAACATGATTCTCGACTTGGTAAGATCAAAAATTTCGATTTAGAAGGTGTCTTTTAGTCTTGAGTTCACTCATCAAAACATCATTTTAAGCTCTAAAACGATGCCGTTATTGATTTAGACAGCTTTTTTGCTATCAAATTGCTTCCAGAACGCTTAAAACGCGATTTTTATGATTCTGAGATAACTTTTTTTACTTGCAAAGAAAGTTTTAGGTTTTTCATTCCGATCCAGCATGTTTTTTTCGCTCATTTCGATAGTTAGAGGACGGCAAACATGATTCCCGACTTGGCAAGATCAAAAAAATTTTATTTAGAAGGTGTCTTTTAGTCTTGAGTTTGGCCCTCAAAACATCATTTTAAGCTCTAATACGTTGCCGTTATTGATTTAGACAGCTTTTTTGCGCTCAAATCGCTTCCAGGACGCTTAAAACGCGATTTTGATGATTCTGAGATCATTTTTTTTCACTTGTAAAGAAAGTTTTAGGTTTTTCATTCCAGCATGTTGTTTCGCTCATTTCGATAGTTAGAGCAACGCAAACATAATTTCCGACTTGGTAAGATGTGAAATTTCGATTTAGAAGGTGTCTTTTAGTCTTGAGTTTAGCCCTCAAAAAACCATTTTAAGCTCTAAAACGATGCCGTTATTGATTTAGACAGCTTTTTTGCTATCAAATTGCTTCCAGAACGCTTAAAACGCGATTTTGATGATTCTGAGATAACTTTTTTTTACTTGCAAAGAAAGTTTTAGGTTTTTCATTCCAGCATGTTGTTTCGCTCATTTCGATAAATAGGGCACCGCAAACATGATTCTCGACTTGGTAAGATCAAAAATTTCGATTTAGAAGGTGTCTTTTAGTCTTGAGTTCACTCATCAAAACATCATTTTAAGCTCTAAAACGATGCCGTTATTGATTTAGACAGCTTTTTTGCTATCAAATTGCTTCCAGAACGCTTAAAACGCGATTTTTATGATTCTGAGATAACTTTTTTTACTTGCAAAGAAAGTTTTAGGTTTTTCATTCCGATCCAGCATGTTTTTTTCGCTCATTTCGATAGTTAGAGGACGGCAAACATGATTCCCGACTTGGCAAGATCAAAAAAATTTTATTTAGAAGGTGTCTTTTAGTCTTGAGTTTGGCCCTCAAAACATCATTTTAAGCTCTAATACGTTGCCGTTATTGATTTAGACAGCTTTTTTGCGCTCAAATCGCTTCCAGGACGCTTAAAACGCGATTTTGATGATTCTGAGATCATTTTTTTTCACTTGTAAAGAAAGTTTTAGGTTTTTCATTCCAGCATGTTGTTTCGCTCATTTCGATAGCTAGAGCAACGCAAACATAATTTCCGACTTGGTAAAATGTGAAATTTCGATTTAGAAGGTGTCTTTTAGTCTTGAGTTTAGCCCTCAAAACATCATTTTAAGCTCTAAAACGTTGCCGTTATTCATTTAGACAGCTTTTTTGCCACCAAATTGCTTCCAAAACGCTTAAAACGGGATTTTGATGATTCTGAGATAACTTTTTTTACTTGCAAAGAAAGTTTCAGGTTTTTCATTCCAGCATGTTTTTTTCGCTCATTTCGATAGTTAGAGGACCGCAAACATGATTTCCGACTTGTTAAGATCAGAAATTTTTATTTATAAGGTGTCTTTTAGTCTTGAGTTTACCCCTCAAAACATCATTTTAAGCTCTAAAACGTTGCCGTTATTGATTTAGACAAATTTTCTGCGCCCAAATCGCTTCCAGAACGCTTAAAAAGCGATTTTGATGATTCTGAGATCACTTTTTTCACTTGCAAAGAATGTTTTAGCTTTTTCATTCAACATTTTATTTCGCTCATTTCGACAGTTAGAGCACCGCAAACATGATTTTTGACGTCTTGGTAAGATCAGAAATTCAATTTAGAAGGTGCTTTTAGTCTTGAGTTTAGCCCTAAAAACATAATTTTAAAATCTAAAACGATGCTGTTATTGATTTAAACAGTTTTTTGCGCTCAAATCGCTTCAAGAACGCTTAAAACGCGATTTTGATGATTCTGAGATCATTTTTTTTCACTTGCAAAGAAAGTTTTAGGTTTTTTATTGCAGCACGTTATTTCGCTCATTTCGATAGTTAGAGCACCACAAACATGATTCCCGACTTGGTAAGATCAGAAATTTCGATTTAGAATGTGTCTTTTAGTTTTGAGTTTAGCCCTCAAAACATCATTTTAAGCTCTAATACGTTGCCGTTATTGATTTAGACAGCTTTTTTTCTATCATATTGCTTCCAGAACGCTTAAAACGATATTTTGATCATTCTGAGATAACTTTTTTTACTTGCAAAGAAAGTTTTAGGTTTTTCATTCCAGCATGTTTTTTTCGCTCATTTCGATAGTTAGAGGACCGCAAACATGATTTCCGACTTGGTAAGATCAGAAATTTTTATTTAGAAGGTGTCTTTTAGTCTTGAGTTTAGCCCTTAAAACATCATTTTAAGCTCTAATACGTTGCCGTTATTGATTTAGACAGCTTTTTTGCGCTCAAATCGCTTCCAGGACGCTTAAAACGCGATTTTGATGATTCTGAGATCATTTTTTTTCACTTGTAAAGAAAGTTTTAGGTTTTTCATTCCAGCATATTGTTTCGCTCATTTCGATAGTTAGAGCAAAGCAAACATAATTTCCGACTTGGTAAGATGTGAAATTTCGATTTAGAAGGTGTCTTTTAGTCTTGAGTTTAGCCCTCAAAAAACCATTTTAAGCTCTAAAACGATGCCGTTATTGAATTAGACAGCTTTTTTGCTATCAAATTGCTTCCAGAACGCTTAAAACGGGATTTTGATGATTCTGAGATAACTTTTTTTACTTGCAAAGAAAGTTTCAGGTTTTTCATTCCAGCATGTTTTTTTCGCTCATTTTGATAGTTAGAGGACCGCAAACATGATTTCCGACTTGTTAAGATCAGAAATTTTTATTTATAAGGTGTCTTTTAGTCTTGAGTTTACCCCTCAAAACATCATTTTAAGCTCTAAAACGTTGCCGTTATTGATTTAGACAAATTTTCTGCGCCCAAATCGCTTCCAGAACGCTTAAAAAGCGATTTTGATGATTCTGAGATCACTTTTTTTCACTTGCAAAGAATGTTTTAGCTTTTTCATTCAACATTTTATTTCGCTCATTTCGACAGTTAGAGCACCGCAAACATGATTTTTGACGTCTTGGTAAGATCAGAAATTCAATTTAGAAGGTGCTTTTAGTCTTGAGTTTAGCCCTAAAAACATAATTTTAAAATCTAAAACGATGCTGTTATTGATTTAAACAGTTTTTTGCGCTCAAATCGCTTCAAGAACGCTTAAAACGCGATTTTGATGATTCTGAGATCATTTTTTTTCACTTGCAAAGAAAGTTTTAGGTTTTTTATTGCAGCACGTTATTTCGCTCATTTCGATAGTTAGAGCACCACAAACATGATTCCCGACTTGGTAAGATCAGAAATTTCGATTTAGAATGTGTCTTTTAGTTGTGAGTTTAGCCCTCAAAACATCATTTTAAGCTCTAATACGTTGCCGTTATTGATTTAGACAGCTTTTTGGCGCTCAAATCGCTTCCAGAACGCTTAAAAAGCGATTTTGATGATTCTGAGATCATTTTTTTTCACTTGTAAAGAAAGTTTTAGGTTTTACATTCCAGCATGTTGTTTCGCTCATTTCGAAAGTTAGAGCAACGCAAACATAATTTCCGACTTGGTAAGATGTGAAATTTCGATTTAGAAGGTGTCTTTTAGTCTTGAGTTTAGCCCTCAAAAAACCATTTTAAGCTCTAAAACGATGCCGCTATTGATTTAGACAGCTTTTTTGCTATCAAATGGCTTCCAGAACGCTTAAAACGCGATTTTGATGATTCTGAGATAACTTTTTTTTACTTGCAAAGAAAGTTTTAGGTTTTTCATTCCAGCATGTTGTTTCGCTCATTTCGATAAATAGGGCACCGCAAACATGATTCTCGACTTGGTAAGATCAAAAATTTCGATTTAAAAGGTGTCTTTTAGTCTTGAGTTCACCTATCAAAACATCATTTTAAGCTCTAAAACGATGCCGTTATTGATTTGGACAGCTTTTTTGCTATCAAATTACTTCCAGAACGCTTAAAACGCGATTTTTATGATTCTGAGATAACTTTTTTTACTTGCAAAGAAAGTTTTAGGTTTTTCATTCCGATCCAGCATGTTTTTTTCGCTCATTTCGATAGTTAGAGGACGGCAAACATGACTCCCGACTTGGCAAGATCAAAAAAATTTTATTTAGAAGGTGTCTTTTAGTCTTGAGTTTAGCCCTCAAAACATCATTTTAAGCTCTAAAACGTTGCCGTTATTGATTTAGACAGCTTTTTTGCCATCAAATTGCTTCCAAAACGCTTAAAACGCGATTTTGATCATTCTTAGATAACTTTTTTTACTTGCAAAGAAAGTTTTAGGTTTTTCATTCCAGCATGTTTTTTTCGCTCATTTCGATAGTTAGAGGACCGCAAACATGATTTCCGACTTGGTAATATCAGAAATTTTTATTTAGAAGATGTCTTTTAGTCTTGAGTTTAGCCCTCAAAACATCTTTTTAAGCTCTAATACGTTGCCGTTATTGATTTAGACAGCTTTTTTGCGCTCAAATCGCTTCCAGGACGCTTAAAACGCGATTTTGATGATTCTGAGATCATTTTTTTTCATTTGTAAAGAAAGTTTTAGGTTTTTCTTTCCAGCATGTTGTTTCGCTCATTTCGATAGTTAGAGCAACGCAAACATAATTTCCGACTTGGTAAGATGTGAAATTTCGATTTAGAAGGTGTCTTTTAGTCTTGAGTTTAGCCCTCAAAAAACCACTTTAAGCTCTAAAACGATGCCGTTATTGATTTAGACAGCTTTTTTGCTATCAAATTGCTTCCAGAACGCTTAAAACGCGATTTTGATCATTCTGAGATAACTTTTTTTACTTGCAAAGAAAGTTTTAGGTTTTTCATTCCAGCATGTTTTTTTCGCTCATTTCGATAGTTAGAGGACCGCAAACATGATTTCCGACTTGGTAATATCAGAAATTTTTATTTAGAAGATGTCTTTTAGTCTTGAGTTTAGCCCTCAAAACATCATTTTAAGCTCTAAAACGTTGCCGTTATTGATTTAGACAGCTTTTTTGCCATCAAATTGCTTCCAGAACGCTTAAAACGCGATTTTGATCATTCTGAGATAACTTTTTTTACTTGCAAAGAAAGTTTTAGGTTTTTCATTCCAGCATGTTTTTTTCGCTCATTTCGATAGTTAGAGGACCGCAAACATGATTTCCGACTTGGTAAGATCAGAAATTTTTATTTAGAAGGTGTCTTTTAGTCTTGAGTTTAGCCCTCAAAACATCATTTTAAGCTCTAAAACGTTGCCGTTATTGATTTAGACAGCTTTTTTGCCATCAAATTGCTTCCAGAACGCTTAAAACGCGATTTTGATGATTCTGAGATAACTTTTTTTACTTGCAAAGAAAGTTTTAGGTTTTTCATTCCAGCATGTTTTTTTCGCTCATTTCGATAGTTAGAGGACCGCAAACATGATTTCCGACTTGTTAAGATCAGAAATTTTTATTTAGAAAGTGTCTTTTAGTCTTGAGTTTAGCCCTTAAAACATCATTTTAAGCTCTAAAACGTTGCCGTTATTGATTTAGACAAATTTTCTGCGCCCAAATCGCTTCCAGAACGCTTAAAAAGCGATTTTGATGATTCTGAGATCACTTTTTTTCACTTGCAAAGAATGTTTTAGCTTTTTCATTCAACATTTTATTTCGCTCATTTTGACAGTTAGAGCACCGCAAACATGATTTTCGTCTTGGTAAGATCAGAAATTCGATTTAGAAGGTGCTTTTAGTCTTGAGTTTAGCCCTCAAAACATCATTTTAAGCTCTAAAACGATGCTGTTATTGATTTAAACAGTTTTTTGCGCTCAAATCGCTTCAAGAACGCTTAAAACGCGATTTTGATGATTCTGAGATCATTTTTTTTCACTTCCAAAGAAAGTTTTAGGTTTTTTATTCCAACATGTTGTTTCGCTCATTTCGATAGTTAGGGCACCGCAAAAATGATTCCCGACTTGGTAAGATCAAAAATTTCGATTTAGAAGGTGTCTTTTAGTCTTGAGTTTAGCCCTCAAAACATCATTTTAAGCTCTAAAACGTTGCCGTTATTGATTTAGACAGCTTTTTTGCTATCAAATTGCTTCCAAAACGCTTAAAACGCGATTTTGATGATTCTGAGATCATTTTTTTTCACTTGTAAAGAAAGTTTTAGGTTTTTCATTCCAGCATATTGTTTCGCTCATTTCGATAGTTAGAGCAAAGCAAACATAATTTCCGACTTGGTAAGATGTGAAATTTCGATTTAGAAGGTGTCTTTTAGTCTTTAGTTTAGCCCTCAAAAAACCATTTTAAGCTCTAAAACGATGCCGTTATTGAATTAGACAGCTTTTTTGCTATCAAATTGCTTCCAGAACGCTTAAAACGCGATTTTGATCATTCTGAGATAACTTTTTTTACTTGCAAAGAAAGTTTTAGGTTTTTCATTCCAGCATGTTTTTTTCGCTCATTTCGATAGTTAGAGGACCGCAAACATGATTTCCGACTTGGTAATATCAGAAATTTTTATTTAGAAGATGTCTTTTAGTCTTGAGTTTAGCCCTCAAAACATCATTTTAAGCTCTAAAACGTTGCCGTTATTGATTTAGACAGCTTTTTTGCCATCAAATTGCTTCCAGAACGCTTAAAACGGGATTTTGATGATTCTGAGATAACTTTTTTTACTTGCAAAGAAAGTTTCAGGTTTTTCATTCCAGCATGTTTTTTTCGCTCATTTCGATAGTTAGAGGACCGCAAACATGATTTCCGACTTGTTAAGATCAGAAATTTTTATTTATAAGGTGTCTTTTAGTCTTGAGTTTACCCCTCAAAACATCATTTTAAGCTCTAAAACGTTGCCGTTATTGATTTAGACAAATTTTCTGCGCCCAAATCGCTTCCAGAACGCTTAAAAAGCGATTTTAATGATTCTGAGATCACTTTTTTTCACTTGCAAAGAATGTTTTAGCTTTTTCATTCAACATTTTATTTCGCTCTTTTCGACAGTTAGAGCACCGCAAACATGATTTTTGACGTCTTGGTAAGATCAGAAATTCAATTTAGAAGGTGCTTTTAGTCTTTAGTTTAGCCCTCAAAACATCATTTTAAAATCTAAAACGATGCTGTTATTGATTTAAACAGTTTTTTGCGCTCAAATCGCTTCAAGAACGCTTAAAACGCGATTTTGATGATTCTGAGATCATTTTTTTTCACTTGCAAAGAAAGTTTTAGGTTTTTTATTGCAGCACGTTATTTCGCTCATTTCGATAGTTAGAGCACCACAAACATGATTCCCGACTTGGTAAGATCAGAAATTTCGATTTAGAATGTGTCTTTTAGTTTGGATTTTAGCCCTCAAAACATCATTTTAAGCTCTAATACGTTGCCGTTATTGATTTAGACAGCTTTTTTTCTATCATATTGCTTCCAGAACGCTTAAAACGATATTTTGATCATTCTGAGATAACTTTTTTTACTTGCAAAGAAAGTTTTAGGTTTTTCATTCCAGCATGTTTTTTTCGCTCATTTCGATAGTTAGAGGACCGCAAACATGATTTCCGACTTGGTAAGATCAGAAATTTTTATTTAGAAGGTGTCTTTTAGTCTTGAGTTTAGCCCTTAAAACATCATTTTAAGCTCTAATGCGTTGCCGTTATTGATTTAGACAGCTTTTTTGCGCTCAAATCGCTTCCAGGACGCTTAAAACGCGATTTTGATGATTCTGAGATCATTTTTTTTCTTTTGTAAAGAAAGTTTTAGGTTTTTCATTCCAGCATATTGTTTCGCTCATTTCGATAGTTAGAGCAAAGCAAACATAATTTCCGACTTGGTAAGATGTGAAATTTCGATTTAGAAGGTGTCTTTTAGTCTTGAGTTTAGCCCTCAAAAAACCATTTTAAGCTCTAAAACGATGCCGTTATTGAATTAGACAGCTTTTTTGCTATCAAATTGCTTCCAGAACGCTTAAAACGCGATTTTGATCATTCTGAGATAACTTTTTTTACTTGCAAAGAAAGTTTTAGGTTTTTCATTCCAGCATGTTTTTTTCGCTCATTTCGATAGTTAGAGGACCGCAAACATGATTTCCGACTTGGTAATATCAGAAATTTTTATTTAGAAGATGTCTTTTAGTCTTGAGTTTAGCCCTCAAAACATCATTTTAAGCTCTAAAACGTTGCCGTTATTGATTTAGACAGCTTTTTTGCCATCAAATTGCTTCCAGAACGCTTAAAACGGGATTTTGATGATTCTGAGATAACTTTTTTTACTTGCAAAGAAAGTTTCAGGTTTTTCATTCCAGCATGTTTTTTTCGCTCATTTCGATAGTTAGAGGACCGCAAACATGATTTCCGACTTGTTAAGATCAGAAATTTTTATTTATAAGGTGTCTTTTAGTCTTGAGTTTACCCCTCAAAACATCATTTTAAGCTCTAAAACGTTGCCGTTATTGATTTAGACAAATTTTCTGCGCCCAAATCGCTTCCAGAACGCTTAAAAAGCGATTTTGATGATTCTGAGATCACTTTTTTTCACTTGCAAAGAATGTTTTAGCTTTTTCATTCAACATTTTATTTCGCTCATTTCGACAGTTAGAGCACCGCAATTATGATTTTTGACGTCTTGGTAAGATCAGAAATTCAATTTAGAAGGTGCTTGTAGTCTTGAGTTTAGCCCTAAAAACATAATTTTAAAATCTAAAACGATGCTGTTATTGATTTAAACAGTTTTTTGCGCTCAAATCGCTTCAAGAACGCTTAAAACGCGATTTTGATGATTCTGAGATCATTTTTTTTCACTTGCAAAGAAAGTTTTAGGTTTTTTATTGCAGCACGTTATTTCGCTCATTTCGATAGTTAGAGCACCACAAACATGATTCCCGACTTGGTAAGATCAGAAATTTCGATTTAGAATGTGTCTTTTAGTTTTGAGTTTAGCCCTCAAAACATCATTTTAAGCTCTAATACGTTGCCGTTATTGATTTAGACAGCTTTTTGGCGCTCAAATTGCTTCCAGAACGCTTAAAAAGCGATTTTGATGATTCTGAGATCATTTTTTTTCACTTGTAAAGAAAGTTTTAGGTTTTACATTCCAGCATGTTGTTTCGCTCATTTCGAAAGTTAGAGCAACGCAAACATAATTTCCGACTTGGTAAGATGTGAAATTTCGATTTAGAAGGTGTCTTTTAGTCTTGAGTTTAGCCCTCAAAAAACCATTTTAAGCTTTAAAACGATGCCGCTATTGATTTAGACAGCTTTTTTGCTATCAAATTGCTTCCAGAACGCTTAAAACGCGATTTTGATGATTCTGAGATAACTTTTTTTTACTTGCAAAGAAAGTTTTAGGTTTTTCATTCCAGCATGTTGTTTCGCTCATTTCGATAAATAGGGCACCGCAAACATGATTCTCGACTTGGTAAGATCGAAAATTTCGATTTAAAAGGTGTCTTTTAGTCTTGAGTTCACCTATCAAAACATCATTTTAAGCTCTAAAACGATGCCGTTATTGATTTAGACAGCTTTTTTGCCATCAAATTGCTTCCAGAACGCTTAAAACGGGATTTTGATGATTCTGAGATAACTTTTTTTACTTGCAAAGAAAGTTTCAGGTTTTTCATTCCAGCATGTTTTTTTCGCTCATTTCGATAGTTAGAGGACCGCAAACATGATTTCCGACTTGTTAAGATCAGAAATTTTTATTCAGAAGGTGTCTTTTAGTCTTGAGTTTAGCCCGCAAAACATCAATTTAAGCTCTAAAACGATGCCGTTATTGATTTAGACAACTTTTTTGCGCTCAAATCGCTTCCAGAACGCTTAAAACGATATTTTGATCATTCTGAGATAACTTTTTTTACTTGCAAAGAAAGTTTTAGGTTTTTCATTCCAGCATGTTTTTTTCGCTCATTTCGATAGTTAGAGGACCGCAAACATGATTTCCGACTTGGTAAGATCAGAAATTTTTATTTAGAAGGTGTCTTTTAGTCTTGAGTTTAGCCCTCAAAACATCATTTTAAGCTCTAATACATTGCCGTTATTGATTTAGACAGCTTTTTTGCGCTCAAATCGCTTCCAGGACGCTTAAAACGCGATTTTGATGATTCTGAGATCATTTTTTTCACTTGTAAAGAAAGTTTTAGGTTTTTCATTCCAGCATGTTGTTTCGCTCATTTCGATAGTTAGAGCAACGCAAACATAATTTCCGACTTGGTAAGATGTGAAATTTCGATTTAGAAGGTGTCTTTTAGTCTTGAGTTTAGCCCTCAAAAAACCATTTTAAGCTCTAAAACGATGCCGTTATTGATTTAGACAGCTTTTTTGCTATCAAATTTCTTCCAGAACGCTTAAAACGCGATTTTGATCATTCTGAGATAACTTTTTTTACTTGCAAAGAAAGTTTTAGGTTTTTCATTCCAGCATGTTTTTTTCGCTCATTTCGATAGTTAGAAGACCGCAAACATGATTTCCGACTTGGTAAGATCAGAAATTTTTATTTAGAAGGTGTCTTTTAGTCTTGAGTTTAGCCCTCAAAACATCATTTTAAGCTCTAAAACGTTGCCGTTATTGATTTAGACAGCTTTTTTGCCATCAAATTGCTTCCAGAGCGCTTAAAAAGCGATTTTGATGATTCTGAGATCATTTTTTTTCACTTGCAAAGAAAGTTTTAGGTTTTTTATTGCAGCACGTTATTTCGCTCATTTCGACAGTTAGAACACCGCAAACATGATTCCCGACTTGGTAAGATCAGAAATTTTGATTTAGAATGTGTCTTTTAGTTTTGAGTTTAGCCCTCAAAACATCATTTTAAGCTCTAATACGTTGCCGTTATTGATTTAGACAGCTTTTTGGCGCTCAAATCGCTTCCAGAACGCTTAAAAAGCGATTTTGATGATTCTGAGATCATTTTTTTTCACTTGTAAAGAAAGTTTTAGGTTTTACATTCCAGCATGTTGTTTCGCTCATTTCGAAAGTTAGAGCAACGCAAACATAATTTCCGACTTGGTAAGATGTGAAATTTCGATTTAGAAGGTGTCTTTTAGTCTTGAGTTTAGCCCTCAAAAAACCATTTTAAGCTCTAAAACGATGCCGTTATTGATTTAGACAGCTTTTTTGCTATCAAATTGCTTCCAGAACGCTTAAAACGCGATTTTGATGATTCTGAGATAACTTTTTTTTACTTGCAAAGAAAGTTTTAGGTTTTTCATTCCAGCATGTTGTTTCGCTCATTTCGATAAATAGGGCACCGCAAACATGATTCTCGACTTGGTAAGATCAAAAATTTCGATTTAGAAGGTGTCTTTTAGTCTTGAGTTCACTCATCAAAACATCATTTTAAGCTCTAAAACGATGCCGTTATTGATTTAGACAGCTTTTTTGCTATCAAATTGCTTCCAGAACGCTTAAAACGCGATTTTTATGATTCTGAGATAACTTTTTTTACTTGCAAAGAAAGTTTTAGGTTTTTCATTCCGATCCAGCATGTTTTTTTCGCTCATTTCGATAGTTAGAGGACGGCAAACATGATTCCCGACTTGGCAACATCAAAAAAATTTTATTTAGAAGGTGTCTTTTAGTCTTGAGTTTCGCCCTCAAAACATCATTTTAAGCTCTAATACGTTGCCGTTATTGATTTAGACAGCTTTTTTGCGCTCAAATCGCTTCCAGGACGCTTAAAACGCGATTTTGATGATTCTGAGATCATTTTTTTTCACTTGTAAAGAAAGTTTTAGGTTTTTCATTGCAGCATGTTGTTTCGCTCATTTCGATAGTTAGAGCAACGCAAACATAATTTCCGACTTGGTAAAATGTGAAATTTCGATTTAGAAGGTGTCTTTTAGTCTTGAGTTTAGCCCTCAAAAAACCATTTTGAGCTCTAAAACGATGCCGTTATTGATTTAGACAGCTTTTTTGCTATCAAATTGCTTCCAGAACGCTTAAAACGCGATTTTGATGATTCTGAGATAACTTTTTTTACTTGCAAAGAAAGTTTTAGGTTTTTCATTCCAGCATGTTGTTTCGCTCATTTCGATAGTTAGGGCACCGCAAACATGAATCCCGACTTGGTAAGATCAAAAATTTCGATTTAGAAGGTGTCTTTTAGTCTTGAGTTTAGCCCTCAAAACATCATTTTAAGCTCTAAAACGTTGCCGTTATTGATTTAGACAAATTTTCTGCGCCCAAATCGCTTCCAGAACGCTTAAAAAGCGATTTTGATGATTCTGAGATCACTTTTTTTCACTTGCAAAGAATGTTTTAGCTTTTTCATTCAACATTTTATTTCGCTCATTTCGACAGTTAGAGCACCGCAAACATGATTTTTGACGTCTTGGTAAGATCAGAAATTCGATTTAGAAGGTGCTTTTAGTCTTGAGTTTAGCCCTCAAAACATCATTTTAAACTCTAAAACGATGCTGTTATTGATTTAAACAGTTTTTTGCGCTCAAATCGCTTCAAGAACGCTTAAAACGCGATTTTGATGATTCTGAGATCATTTTTTTTCACTTGCAAAGAAAGTTTTAGGTTTTTTATTGCAGCACGTTATTTCGCTCATTTCGATAGTTAGAGGACCGCAAACATGATTTCCGACTTGGTAAGATCAGAAATTTTTATTTAGAAGGTGTCTTTTAGTCTTGAGTTTAGCCCTCAAAACATCATTTTAAGCTCTAATACGTTGCCGTTATTGATTTAGACAGCTTTTTTGCGCTCAAATCGCTTCCAGGACGCTTAAAACGCGATTTTGATGATTCTGAGATCATTTTTTTTCACTTGTAAAGAAAGTTTTAGGTTTTTCATTCCAGCATGTTGTTTCGCTCATTTCGATAGTTAGAGCAACGCAAACATAATTTCCGACTTGGTAAGATGTGAAATTTCGATTTAGAAGGTGTCTTTTAGTCTTGAGTTTAGCCCTCAAAAAACCATTTTAAGCTCTAAAACGATGCCGTTATTCATTTAGACAGCTTTTTTGCTATCAAATTGCTTCCAGAACGCTTAAAACGCGATTTTGATCATTCTGAGATAACTTTTTTTACTTGCAAAGAAAGTTTTAGGTTTTTCATTCCAGCATGTTTTTTTCGCTCATTTCGATAGCTAGAGGACCGCAAACATGATTTCCGACTTGGTAATATCAGAAATTTTTATTTAGAAGAAGTCTTTTAGTCTTGAGTTTAGCCCTCAAAACATCATTTTAAGCTCTAAAACGTTGCCGTTATTGATTTAGACAGTTTTTTTGCCATCAAATTGCTTCCAGAACGCTTAAAACGCGATTTTGATCATTCTGAGATAACTTTTTTTACTTGCAAAGAAAGTTTTAGGTTTTTCATTCCAGCATGTTTTTTTCGCTCATTTCGATAGTTAGAGGACCGCAAACATGATTTCCGACTTGGTAATATCAGAAATTTTTATTTAGAAGAAGTCTTTTAGTCTTGAGTTTAGCCCTTAAAACATCATTTTAAGCTCTAAAACGTTGCCGTTATTGATTTAGACAAATTTTCTGCGCCCAAATCGCTTCCAGAACGCTTAAAAAGCGATTTTGATGATTCTGAGATCACTTTTTTCACTTGCAAAGAATGTTTTAGCTTTTTCATTCAACATTTTATTTCGCTCATTTCGACAGTTAGAGCACCGCAAACATGATTTTTGACGTCTTGGTAAGATCAGAAATTCGATTTAGAAGGTGCTTTTAGTCTTGAGTTCACCCATAAAAACATCATTTTAAGCTCTAAAACGATGCCGTTATTGATTTAGACAGCTTTTTTGCTATCAAATTGCTTCCAGAACGCTTAAAACGCGATTTTTATGATTCTGAGATAACTTTTTTTACTTGCAAAGAAAGTTTTAGGTTTTTCATTCCAGCATGTTTTTTCGCTCATTTCGATAAATAGGGCACCGCAAACATGATTCTCGACTTGGTAAGATCAAAAATTTCGATTTAGAAGGTGTCTTTTAGTCTTGAGTTCACCCATCAAAACATCATTTTAAGCTCTAAAACGATGCCGTTATTGATTTAGACAGCTTTTTTGCTATCAAATTGCTTCCAGAACGCTTAAAACGCGATTTTGATGATTCTGAGATAACTTTTTTTACTTGCAAAGAAAGTTTTAGGTTTTTCATTCCGATCCAGCATCTTTTTTCGCTCATTTCGATAGTTAGAGGACGGCAAACATGATTCCCGACTTGGCAAGATCAAAAAAATTTTATTTAGAAGGTGTCTTTTAGTCTTGAGTTTAAACCTCAAAACATCATTTTAAGCTCTAAAACGTTGCCGTTATTGATTTAGACAGCTTTTTTGCTATCAAATTGCTTCCAAAACGCTTAAAACGCGATTTTGATCATTCTTAGATAACTTTTTTTACTTGCAAAGAAAGTTTTAGGTTTTTCATTCCAGCATGTTTTTTTCGCTCATTTCGATAGTTAGAGGACCGCAAACATGATTTCCGACTTGTTAAGATCAGAAATTTTTATTTAGAAGGTGTCTTTTAGTCTTGAGTTTAGCCCGCAAAACATCATTTTAAGCTCTAAAACGATGCCGTTATTGATTTAGACAGCTTTTTTGCTATCAAATTGCTTCCAGAACGCTTAAAACGCGATTTTTATGATTCTGAGATCACTTTTTTTCACTTGCAAAGAATGTTTTAGCTTTTTCATTCAACATTTTATTTCACTCATTTCGACAGTTAGAGCACCGCAAACATGATTTTCGTCTTGGTAAGATCAGAAATTTCGATTTAGAAGGTGCTTTTAGTTTTTAGTTTAGCCCTCAAAACATCATTTTAAGCTCTAAAACGATGCTGTTATTGATTTAAACAGCTTTTTCGCTCAAATCGCTTCCAGAACCCCTAAAACACGATTTTGATGATTCTGAGATCATTTTTTTTCACTTGCAAAGAAAGTTTTAGGTTTTTTATTCCAGCACAATATTTCGCTCATTTCGATAGTTAGGGCACCGCAAACATGATTCCCGACTTGGTAAGATCAAAAATTTCGATTTAGAAGGTGTCTTTTAGTCTTGAGTTTAGCCCTCAAAACATCATTTTAAGCTCTAAAACGTTGCCGTTATTGATTTAGACAGCTTTTTTCTATCAAATTGCTTCCAGAACGCTTAAAACGATATTTTGATCATTCTGAGATAACTTTTTTTACTTGCAAAGAAAGTTTTAGGTTTTTCATTCCAGCATGTTTTTTTCGCTCATTTCGATAGTTAGAGGACCGCAAACATGATTTCCGACTTGGTAAGATCAGAAATTTTTATTTAGAAGGTGTCTTTTAGTCTTGAGATTAGCCCTCAAAACATCATTTTAAGCTCTAATACGTTCCGTTATTGATTTAGACAGCTTTTTTGCGCTCAAATCGCTTCCAGCACGCTTAAAACGCGATTTTGATGATTCTGAGATCATTTTTTTTCACTTGTAAAGAAAGTTTTAGGTTTTTCATTCCAGCATGTTGTTTCGCTCATTTCGATAGTTAGAGCAAAGCAAACATAATTTCCGACTTGGTAAGATGTGAAATTTCGATTTAGAAGGTGTCTTTTAGTCTGGAGTTTAGCCCTCAAAAAACCATTTTAAGCTTTAAAACGATGCCGTTATTGATTTAGACAGCTTTTTTGCTATCAAATTGCTTCCAGAACGCTTAAAACGCGATTTTGATCATTCTGAGATAACTTTTTTTTCTTGCAAAGAAAGTTTTAGGTTTTTCATTCCAGCATGTTTTTTTCGCTCATTTCGATAGTTAGAGGACCGCAAACATGATTTCCGACTTGGTAATATCAGAAATTTTTATTTAGAAGATGTCTTTTAGTCTTGAGTTTAGCCCTCAAAACATCATTTTAAGCTCTAAAACGTTGCCGTTATTGATTTAGACAGCTTTTTTGCCATCAAATTGCTTCCAGAACGCTTAAAACGCGATTTTGATGATTCTGAGATAACTTTTTTTACTTGCAAAGAAAGTTTTAGGTTTTTCATTCCAGCATGTTTTTTTCGCTCATTTCGATAGTTAGAGGACCGCAAACATGATTTCCGACTTGTTAAGATCAGAAATTTTTATTTATAAGGTGTCTTTTAGTCTTGAGCTTAGCCCTCAAAACATCATTTTAAGCTCTAAAACGTTGCCGTTATTGATTTAGACAAATTTTCTGCGCCCAAATCGCTTCCAGAACGCTTAAAAAGCGATTTTGATGATTCTGAGATCACTTTTTTTCACTTGCAAAGAATGTTTTAGCTTTTTCATTCAACATTTTATTTCGCTCATTTCGACAGTTAGAGCACCGCAAACATGATTTTTGACGTCTTGGTAAGATCACAAATTCGATTTAGAAGGTGCTTTTAGTCTTGAGTTTAGCCCTCAAAACATCATTTTAAACTCTAAAACGATGCTGTTATTGATTTAAACAGTTTTTTGCGCTCAAATCGCTTCAAGAACGCTTAAAACGCGATTTTGAAGATTCTGAGATCATTTTTTTTCACTTGCAAAGAAAGTTTTAGGTTTTTTATTGCAGCACGTTATTTCGCTCATTTCGATAGTTAGAGCAACGCAAACATAATTTCCGACTTGGTAAGATGTGAAATTTCGATTTAGAATGTGTCTTTTAGTTTAGCCCTCAAAACATCATTTTAAGCTCTAATACGTTGCCGTTATTGATTTAGACAGCTTTTTGGCGCTCAAATCGCTTCCAGAACGCTTAAAAAGCGATTTTGATGATTCTGAGATCATTTTTTTTCGCTTGTAAAGAAAGTTTTAGGTTTTACATTCCAGCATGTTGTTTCGCTCATTTCGAAAGTTAGAGCAACGCAAACATAATTTCCGACTTGGTAAGATGTGAAATTTCGATTTAGAAGGTGTCTTTTAGTCTTGAGTTTAGCCCTCAAAAAACCATTTTAAGCTCTAAAACCATGCCGTTATTGATTTAGACAGCTTTTTTGCTATCAAATTGCTTCCAGAACGCTTAAAACGCGATTTTGATGATTCTGAGATAACTTTTTTTTACTTGCAAAGAAAGTTTTAGGTTTTTCATTCCAGCATGTTGTTTCGCTCATTTCGATAAATAGGGCACCGCAAACATGATTCTCGACTTGGTAAGATCAAAAATTTCGATTTAGAAGGTGTCTTTTAGTCTTGAGTTCACCCATCAAAACATCATTTTAAGCTCTAAAACGATGCCGTTATTTATTTAGACAGCTTTTTTGCTATCAAATTACTTCCAGAACGCTTAAAACGCGATTTTTATGATTCTGAGATAACTTTTTTTACTTGCAAAGAAAGTTTTAGGTTTTTCATTCCGATCCAGCATGTTTTTTTCGCTCATTTCGATAGTTAGAGGACGGCAAACATGATTCCCGACTTGGCAAGATCAAAAAAATTTTATTTAGAAGGTGTCTTTTAGTTTTGAGTTTAGCCCTCAAAACATCATTTTAAGCTCTAAAACGTTGCCGTTATTGATTTAGACAGCTTTTTTGCTATCAAATTGCTTCCAAAACGCTTAAAAGGCGATTTTGATCATTCTTAGATAACTTTTTTTACTTGCCAAGAAAGTTTTAGGTTTTTCATTCCAGCATGTTTTTTTCGCTCATTTCGATAGCTAGAGGACCGCAAACATGATTTCCGACTTGTTAAGATCAGAAATTTTTATTAAGAAGGTGTCTTTTAGTCTTGAGTTTAGCCCGCAAAACATCATTTTAAGCTCTAAAACGATGCCGTTATTGATTTAGACAACTTTTTTGCGCTCAAATCGCTTTCAGAACGCTTAAAACGCGATTTTTATGATTCTGAGATCACTTTTTTTCACTTGCAAAGAATGTTTTAGCTTTTTCATTCAACATTTTATTTCACTCATTTCGACAGTTAGAGCACTTCAAACATGATTTTCGTCTTGGTAAGATCAGAAATTTCGATTTAGAAGGTGCTTTTAGTTTTTAGTTTAGCCCTCAAAACATCATTTTAAGCTCTAAAACGATGCTGTTATTGATTTAAACAGTTTTTTGCGCTCAAATCGCTTCAAGAACGCTTAAAACGCGATTTTTATGATTCTGAGATCATTTTTTTTCACTTGCAAAGAAAGTTATAGGTTTTTTATTCCAACATGTTGTTTCGCTCATTTCGATAGTTAGGGCACCGCAAAAATGATTCCCGACTTGGTAAGATCAGAAATTTCGATTTAGAAGGTGTCTTTTAGTCTTGAGTTTAGCCCTCAAAACATCATTTTAAGCTATAAAACGTTGCCGTTATTGATTTAGACAGCTTTTTTGCTATCAAATTGCTTCCAAAACGCTTAAAACGCGATTTTCATCATTCTTAGATAACTTTTTTTACTTGCAAAGAAAGTTTTAGGTTTTTCATTCCAGCATGTTTTTTTCGCTCATTTCGATAGTTAGAGGACCGCAAACATGATTTCTGACTTGTTAAGATCAGAAATTTTTATTTATAAGGTGTCTTTTAGTCTTGAGTTTAGCCCTTAAAACATCATTTTAACCTCTAAAACGTTGCCGTTATTGATTTAGACAAACTTTTTGCGCTCAAATCGCTTCCAGAACGCTTAAAACGCGATTTTTATGATTCTGAGATCACTTTTTTTCACTTGCAAAGAATGTTTTAGCTTTTTCATTCAACATTTTATTTCACTCATTTCGACAGTTAGAGCACCGCAAACATGATTTTCGTCTTGGTAAGATCAGAAATTTCGATTTAGAAGGTGCTTTTAGTTTTTAGTTTAGCCCTCAAAACATCATTTTAAGCTCTAAAACGATGCTGTTATTGATTTAAACAGCTTTTTCGCTCAAATCGCTTCCAGAACCCCTAAAACACGATTTTGATGATTCTGAGATCATTTTTTTTCACTTGCAAAGAAAGTTTTAGGTTTTTTATTCCAGCACAATATTTCGCTCATTTCGATAGTTAGGGCACCGCAAACATGATTCCCGACTTGGTGAGATCAAAAATTTCGATTTAGAAGGTGTCTTTTAGTCTTGAGTTTAGCCCTCAAAACATCAATTTAAGCTCTAAAACGTTGCCGTTATTCATTTAGACAGCTTTTTTTCTATCAAATTGCTTCCAGAACGCTTAAAACGATATTTTGATCATTCTGAGATAACTTTTTTTACTTGCAAAGAAAGTTTTAGGTTTTTCATTCCAGCATGTTTTTTTTGCTCATTTCGATAGTTAGAGCACCGCAAAAATGATTTCCGACTTGGTAAGATCAGAAATTTTTATTTAGAAGGTGTCTTTTAGTCTTGAGTTTAGCCCTCAAAACATCATTTTAAGCTCTAATACGTTGCCGTTATTGATTTAGACAGCTTTTTTGCGCTCAAATCGCTTCCAGGACACTTAAAACGCGATTTTGATGATTCTGAGATCATTTTTTTTAACTTGTAAAGAAAGTTTTAGGTTTTTCATTCCAGCATGTTGTTTCGCTCATTTCGATAGTTAGAGCACCGCAAACATGATTTCCGACTTGGTAAGATCAGAAATTTTTATTTAGAAGGTGTCTTTTAGTCTTGAGTTTAGCCCTCAAAACATCATTTTAAGCTCTAATACGTTGCCGTTATTGATTTAGACAGCTTTTTTGCGCTCAAATCGCTTCCAGGACACTTAAAACGCGATTTTGATGATTCTGAGCTCATTTTTTTTAACTTGTAAAGAAAGTTTTAGGTTTTTCATTCCAGCATGTTGTTTCGCTCATTTCGATAGTTAGAGCAACGCAAACATAATTTCCGACTTGGTAAGATGTGAAATTTCGATTTAGAAGGTGTCTTTTAGTCTTGAGTTTAGCCCTCAAAACATCATTTTAAGCTCTAATACGTTGCCGTTATTGATTTAGACAGCTTTTTTGCGCTCAAATCGCTTCCAGGACGCTTAAAACGCGATTTTGATGATTCTGAGCTCATTTTTTTTAACTTGTAAAGAAAGTTTTAGGTTTTTCATTCCAGCATGTTGTTTCGCTCATTTCGATAGTTAGAGCAACGCAAACATAATTTCCGACTTGGTAAGATGTGAAATTTCGATTTAGAAGGTGTCTTTTAGTCTTGAGTTTAGCCCTCAAAAAACCATTTTAAGCTCTAAAACGATGCCGTTATTGATTTAGACAGCTTTTTTGCTATCAAATTGCTTCCAGAACGCTTAAAACGCGATTTTGATCATTCTGAGATAACTTTTTTTACTTGCAAAGAAAGTTTTAGGTTTTTCATTCCAGCATGGTTTTTTCGCTCATTTCGATAGTTAGAGGACTGCAAACATGATTTCCGACTTGGTAAGATCAGAAATTTTTATTTAGAAGGTGTCTTTTAGTGTTGAGTTTAGCCCTCAAAACATCATTTTAAGCTCTAAAACGTTGCCGTTATTGATTTAGACAGCTTTTTTGCCATCAAATTGCTTCCAGAACGCTTAAAACGCGATTTTGATGATTCTGAGATAACTTTTTTTACTTGCAAAGAAAGTTTTAGGTTTTTCATTCCAGCATGTTTTTTTTCGCTCATTTCGATAGTTAGAGGACCGCAAACATGATTTCCGACTTGTTAAGATCAGAAATTTTTATTTATAAGGTGTCTTTTAGTCTTGAGTTTAGCCCGCAAAACATCATTTTAAGCTCTAAAACGTTGCCGTTATTGATTTAGACAGCTTTTTTGCCATCAAATTGCTTCCAGAACGCTTAAAACGCGATTTTGATGATTCTGAGATAACTTTTTTTACTTGCAAAGAAAGTTTTAGGTTTTTCATTCCAGCATGTTTTTTTTCGCTCATTTCGATAGTTAGAGGACCGCAAACATGATTTCCGACTTGTTAAGATCAGAAATTTTTATTTATAAGGTGTCTTTTAGTCTTGAGTTTAGCCCTTAAAACATCATTTTAACCTCTAAAACGTTGCCGTTATTGATTTAGACAAACTTTTTGCGCTCAAATCGCTTCCAGAACGCTTAAAACGCGATTTTTATGATTCTGAGATCACTTTTTTTCACTTGCAAAGAATGTTTTAGCTTTTTCATTCAACATTTTATTTCACTCATTTCGACAGTTAGAGCACCGCAAACATGATTTTCGTCTTGGTAAGATCAGAAATTTCGATTTAGAAGGTGCTTTTAGTTTTTAGTTTAGCCCTCAAAACATCATTTTAAGCTCTAAAACGATGCTGTTATTGATTTAAACAGCTTTTTCGCTCAAATCGCTTCCAGAACCCCTAAAACACGATTTTGATGATTCTGAGATCATTTTTTTTCACTTGCAAAGAAAGTTTTAGGTTTTTTATTCCAGCACAATATTTCGCTCATTTCGATAGTTAGGGCACCGCAAACATGATTCCCGACTTGGTGAGATCAAAAATTTCGATTTAGAAGGTGTCTTTTAGTCTTGAGTTTAGCCCTCAAAACATCAATTTAAGCTCTAAAACGTTGCCGTTATTCATTTAGACAGCTTTTTTTCTATCAAATTGCTTCCAGAACGCTTAAAACGATATTTTGATCATTCTGAGATAACTTTTTTTACTTGCAAAGAAAGTTTTAGGTTTTTCATTCCAGCATGTTTTTTTTGCTCATTTCGATAGTTAGAGCACCGCAAACATGATTTCCGACTTGGTAAGATCAGAAATTTTTATTTAGAAGGTGTCTTTTAGTCTTGAGTTTAGCCCTCAAAACATCATTTTAAGCTCTAATACGTTGCCGTTATTGATTTAGACAGCTTTTTTGCGCTCAAATCGCTTCCAGGACACTTAAAACGCGATTTTGATGATTCTGAGATCATTTTTTTTAACTTGTAAAGAAAATTTTAGGTTTTTCATTCCAGCATGTTGTTTCGCTCATTTCGATAGTTAGAGCACCGCAAACATGATTTCCGACTTGGTAAGATCAGAAATTTTTATTTAGAAGGTGTCTTTTAGTCTTGAGTTTAGCCCTCAAAACATCATTTTAAGCTCTAATACGTTGCCGTTATTGATTTAGACAGCTTTTTTGCGCTCAAATCGCTTCCAGGACGCTTAAAACGCGATTTTGATGATTCTGAGCTCATTTTTTTTAACTTGTAAAGAAAGTTTTAGGTTTTTCATTCCAGCATGTTGTTTCGCTCATTTCGATAGTTAGAGCAACGCAAACATAATTTCCGACTTGGTAAGATGTGAAATTTCGATTTAGAAGGTGTCTTTTAGTCTTGAGTTTAGCCCTCAAAAAACCATTTTAAGCTCTAAAACGATGCCGTTATTGATTTAGACAGCTTTTTTGCTATCAAATTGCTTCCAGAACGCTTAAAACGCGATTTTGATCATTCTGAGATAACTTTTTTTACTTGCAAAGAAAGTTTTAGGTTTTTCATTCCAGCATGGTTTTTTCGCTCATTTCGATAGTTAGAGGACCGCAAACATGATTTCCGACTTGGTAAGATCAGAAATTTTTATTTAGAAGGTGTCTTTTAGTGTTGAGTTTAGCCCTCAAAACATCATTTTAAGCTCTAAAACGTTGCCGTTATTGATTTAGACAGCTTTTTTGCCATCAAATTGCTTCCAGAACGCTTAAAACGCGATTTTGATGATTCTGAGATAACTTTTTTTACTTGCAAAGAAAGTTTTAGGTTTTTCATTCCAGCATGTTTTTTTTCGCTCATTTCGATAGTTAGAGGACCGCAAACATGATTTCCGACTTGTTAAGATCAGAAATTTTTATTTATAAGGTGTCTTTTAGTTTTGAGTTTGGCCCTTAAAACATCATTTTAAGCTCTAAAACGTTGCCGTTATTGATTTAGACAAATTTTCTGCGCCCAAATCGCTTCCAGAACGCTTAAAAAGCGATTTTGACGATTCTGAGATCACTTTTTTTCACTTGCAAAGAATGTTTTAGCTTTTTCATTCAACATTTTATTTCGCTCATTTCGACAGTTAGAGCACCGCAAACATGATTTTTGAAGTCTTGGTAAGATCAGAAATTCGATTTAGAAGGTTCTTTTAGTCTTGAGTTTAGCCCTCAAAACATCATTTTAAGCTCTAAAACGATGCTGTTATTGATTTAAACAGTTTTTTGCGCTCAAATCGCTTCAAGAACGCTTAAAACGCGATTTTGATGATTCTGAGATCATTTTTTTTCACTTGCAAAGAAAGTTTTAGGTTTTTTATTGCAGCACGTTATTTCGCTCAATTCGACAGTTAGAGCACCGCAAACATGATTTTCGTCTTTCTAGGATCAGAAATTTCGATTTAGAAGGTGCTTTTAGTCTTGAGTTTAGCCCTCAAAAATTCATTTTAAGCTCTAAAACGATGCCGTTATTGATTTAGACAGCTTTTTTGCATTCAAATTGCTTGCAGAACGCCTAAAACGCGATTTTCATGATTCTGAGATCATTTTTTTTCACTTGCAAACAAAGTTTTAGGTTTTTTATTGCAGCACGTTATTTCGCTCATTTCGATAGTTAGAGCACCGCAAACATGATTCCCGACTTGGTAAGATCAGAAATTTCGATTTAGAATGTGTCTTTTAGTGTTGAGTTTAGCCCTCAAAACATCATTTTAAGCTCTAATACGTTGCCGTTAGTGATTTAGACAGCTTTTTGGCGCTCAAATCGCTTCCAGAACGCTTAAAAAGCGATTTTGATGATTCTGAGATCATTTTTTTTCACTTGTAAAGAAAGTTTTAGGTTTTTTATTCCGACATGTTGTTTCGCACATTTCGATAGTTAAGGCACCGCAAAAATGATTCCCGACTTGGTAAGATCAAAAATTCCGATTTAGAAGGTGTCTTTTAGTCTTGAGTTTAGCCCTCAAAACATCATTTTAAGCTCTAAAACGTTCCCGTTATTGATTTAGACAGCTTTTTTGCTATCAAATTGCTTCCAGAACGCTTAAAACGCGATTTTGATCATTCTGAGATAACTTTTTTTTTTTGCAAAGAAAGTTTTAGGTTTTTCATTCCAGCATCTTTTTTTCGCTCATTTCGATAGTTAGAGGACCGCAAACATGATTTCCGACTTGGTAAGATCAGAAATTTTTATTTAGAAGGTGTCTTTTAGTCTTGAGTTTAGCCCTCAAAACATCATTTTAAGCTCTAAAACGTTGCCGCTATTGATTTAGACAGCTTTTTTGCTATCAAATTGCTTCCAGAACGCTTAAAACGCGATTTTGATGATTCTGAGATAACTTTTTTTACTTGCAAAGAAAGTTTTAGGTTTTTCGTTCCAGCATGTTTTTTTCGCTCATTTCGATAGTTAGAGGACCGCAAACATGATTTCCGACTTGTTAAGATCAGAAATTTTTGTTTAGAAGGTGTCTTTTAGTCTTGAGTTTAGCCCTTAAAACATCATTTTAAGCTCTAAAACGTTGCCGTTATTGATTTAGACAGCTTTTTTGCTATCAAATTGCTTCCAAAACGCTTAAAACGCGATTTTGATCATTCTTAGATAACTTTTTTTACTTGCAAAGAAAGTTTTAGGTTTTTCATTCCAGCATGTTTTTTTCGCTCATTTCGATAGTTAGAGGACCGCAAACATCATTTCCAACTTGGTAAGATCAGAAATTTTTATATAGAAGGTGTCTTTTAGTCTTGAGTTTAGCCCTCAAAACATCATTTTAAGCTCTAAAACGTTGCCGCTATTGATTTAGACAGCTTTTTTGCTATCAAATTGCTTCCAGAACGCTTAAAACGCGATTTTGATCATTCTGAGATAACTTTTTTTACTTGCAAAGAAAGTTTTAGGTTTTTCATTCCAGCATGTTTTTTTCGCTCATTTCGATAGTTAGAGGACCGCAAACATGATTTCCGACTTGGTAAGATCAGAAATTTTTATTTAGAAGGTGTCTTTTAGTCTTGAGTTTAGCCCTCAAAACATCATTTTAAGCTCTAAAACGTTGCCGTTATTGATTTAGACAGCTTTTTTGCCATCAAGTTGCTTCCAGAACGCTTAAAACGCGATTTTGATGATTCTGAGATAACTTTTTTTACTTGCAAAGAAAGTTTTAGGTTTTTCATTCCAGCATGTTTTTTTCGCTCATTTCGATAGTTAGAGGACCGCAAACATGATTTCCGACTTGTTAAGATCAGAAATTTTTATTTATAAGGTGTCTTTTAGTCTTGAGTTTAGCGCTCAAAACATCATTTTAAGCTCTAAAACGATGCTGTTATTGATTTAAACAGTTTTTTGCGCTCAAATCGCTTCAAGAACGCTTAAAACGCGATTTTGATGATTCTGAGATCATTTTTTTTCACTTGTAAAGAAAGTCTTAGGTTTTACATTCCAGCATGTTGTTTCGCTCATTTCGAAAGTTAGAGCAACGCAAACATAATTTCCGACTTGGTAAGATGTGAAATTTCGATTTAGAAGGTGTCTTTTAGTCTTGAGTTTAGCCCTCAAAAAACCATTTTAAGCTCTAAAACGATGCCGTTATTGATTTAGACAGCTTTTTTGCTATCAAATTGCTTCCAGAACGCTTAAAACGCGATTTTGATGATTCTGAGATAACTTTTTTTTACTTGCAAAGAAAGTTTTAGGTTTTTCATTCCAGCATGTTTTTTCGCTAATTTCGATAAATAGGGCACCGCAAACATGATTCTCGACTTGGTAAGATCAAAAATTTCGATTTAGAAGGTGTCTTTTAGTCTTGAGTTTACCCATCAAAACATCATTTTAAGCTCTAAAACGATGCCGTTATTGATTTAGACAGCTTTTTTGCTATCAAATTGCTTCCAGAACGCTTAAAACGCGATTTTTATGATTCTCAGATAACTTTTTTTACTTGCAAAGAAAGTTTTAGGTTTTTCATTCCGATCCAGCATGTTTTTTTCGCTCATTTCGATGGTTAGAGGACGGCAAACATGATTCCCGACTTGGCAAGATCAAAAAAATTTTATTTAGAAGGTGTCTTTTAGTCTTGAGTTTAGCCTTCAAAACATCATTTTAAGCTCTAATACGTTGCCGTTATTGATTTAGACAGCTTTTTTGCGCTCAAATCGCTTCCAGAACGATTAAAACGCGATTTTTATGATTCTGAGATAACTTTTTTTACTTGCAAAGAAAGTTTTAGGTTTTTCATTCCGATCCAGCATGTTTTTTTCGCTCATTTCGATAGTTAGAGGACGGCAAACATGATTCCCGACTTGGCAAGATCAAAAAAGTTTTATTTAGAAGGTGTCTTTTAGTCTTGAGTTTAGCCCTCAAAACATCATTTTAAGCTCTAATACGTTGCCGTTATTGATTTATACAGCTTTTTTGCGCTCAAATCGCTTCCAGGACGCTTAAAACGCGATTTTGATGATTCTGAGATCATTTTTTTTCACTTGTAAAGAAAGTTTTAGGTTTTTCATTCCAGCATGTTGTTTCGCTCATTTCGATAGTTAGAGCAACGCAAACATAATTTCCGACTTGGTAAGATGTGAAATTTCGATTTAGAAAGTGTCTTTTAGTCTTGAGTTTAGCCCTCAAAAAACCATTTTAAGCTCTAAAACGATGCCGTTATTGATTTAGACAGCTTTTTTGCTATCAAATTGCTTCCAGAACGCTTAAAACGCGATTTTGATCATTCTGAGATAACTTTTTTTACTTGCAAAGAAAGATTTAGGTTTTTCATTCCAGCATGTATTTTCGCTCATTTCTATAGTTAGGGCACTGCAAACATGATTCCCGACTTGGTAAGATCAAAAATTTCGATTTAGAAGGTGTCTTTTAGTCTTGAGTTTAGCCCTAAAAACATCATTTTAAGCTCTAAAACGTTCCTGTTATTGATTTAGACAGCTTTTTTGCTATCAATTTCTTCCAGACGCTTAAAACGCGATTTTGATCATTCTGAGATAACTTTTTTTACTTGCAAAGAAAGTTTTAGGTTTTTCATTCCAGCATGTTTTTTTCGCTCATTTCGATAGTTAGAGGACCGCAAACATGATTTCCGACTTGGTAAGATCAGAAATTTTTATTTAGAAGGTGTCTTTTAGTCTTGAGTTTAGCCCTCAAAACATCATTTTAAGCTCTAAAACGTTGCCGTTATTGATTTAGACAGCTTTTTTGCCATCAAATTGCTTCCAGAACGCTTAAAACGCGATTTTGATGATTCTGAGATAACTTTTTTTACTTGCAAAGAAAGTTTTAGATTTTTCGTTCCAGCATGTTTTTTTCGCTCATTTCGATAGTTAGAGGACCGCAAACATGATTTCCGACTTGTTAAGATCAGAAATTTTTTTTTAGAAAGTGTCTTTTAGTCTTGAGTTTAACCCTTAAAACATCATTTTAAGCTCTAAAACGTTGCCGTTATTGATTTAGACAAATTTTCTGCGCCCAAATCGCTTCCAGAACGCTTAAAAAGCGATTTTGATGATTCTGAGATCACTTTTTTTCACTTGCAAAGAATGTTTTAGCTTTTTCATTCAACATTTTATTTCGCTCATTTCGACAGTTAGAGCACCGCAAACATGATTTTCGTCTTGGTAAGATCAGAAATTCGAATTAGAAGGTGCTTTTAGTCTTGAGTTTAGCCCTCAAAACATCATTTTAAGCTCTAAAACGATGCTGTTATTGATTTAAAAAGTTTTTTGCGCTCAAATCGCTTCAAGAACGCTTAAAACGCGATTTTGATGATTCTGAGATCATTTTTTTTCACTTGCAAAGAAAGTTTTAGGTTTTTTATTCCAACATGTTGTTTCGCTCATTTCGATAGTTAAGGCACCGCAAAAATGATTCCCGACTTTGTAAGATCAAAAATTTCGATTTAGAAGGTGTCTTTTAGTCTTGAGTTTACCCATCAAAACATCATTTTAAGCTCTAAAACGATGCCGTTATTGATTTAGACAGCTTTTTTGCTATCAAATTGCTTCCAGAACGCTTAAAACGCGATTTTTATGATTCTGAGATAACTTTTTTTACTTGCAAAGAAAGTTTTAGGTTTTTCATTCCGATCCAGCATGTTTTTTTCGCTCATTTCGATAGTTAGAGGACGGCAAACATGATTCCCGACTTGGCAAGATCAAAAAAATTTTATTTAGAAGGTGTCTTTTAGTCTTGAGTTTAGCCTTCAAAACATCATTTTAAGCTCTAATACGTTGCCGTTATTGATTTAGACAGCTTTTTTGCGCTCAAATCGCTTCCAGAACGATTAAAACGCGATTTTTATGATTCTGAGATAACTTTTTTTACTTGCAAAGAAAGTTTTAGGTTTTTCATTCCGATTCAGCATGTTTTTTTCGCTCATTTCGATAGTTAGAGGACGGCAAACATGATTCCCGACTTGGCAAGATCAAAAAAATTTTATTTAGAAGGTGCTCAGGCAAGTTAATGCTTGGCTCCGCTTCAATTGAAGTGTCTTAAATCACACGCGCGAAACACGCGCGAAACTAGAATTACACGCGCTTGAACTGAAGGACAACTACCAAGATGGTTTCAACAAAGGCAAGGCTGAAATATGTGAATATACTTTCGAAATGCGAGCAAAATATCCGCACATTTTGTTCTTTTAATCAAAGGTGAGTGTCTTTTTTATTTTTGCAGATGATATTTATCTTGATATCTATTGGATGTATGACTGTGTGAGCGCAAAGGTGAAAAATAAAGAAAACGAAACAATACTGGCCGCAAACCATCACATAATGGCTTGCCCCAGCACCCTATTGACAAATATATTTAAAAGTCAAAATTATACAAATACAGTAGTAACATATGCATATATACAAATATTTACATAAATGGTCAAGTTAAGCATACGTTTGTTTTATCCAATAAATACAAATATTCCACCATAATATAGGTCCAGATGCAGTTGATTATAAATTATTAAACTATATGGCAATATGACATTGCTTTCACTGAAGACCTTAAACTTGTCATGATTATCTGTTGACTACTTGACTTATAGTTATTGTCGTTAAATTGATAGTTGATATGCATTGATATGCTTAAATATATTGTACACCTTAAGCTGTTTGACAAATATCAATTTTCACTATTCACAGTATGATACTGGTTTAATTTATCATTAAATGTTTAATAATAGCTACTATCTATACTGCAAAACAGTTTCCACTGATTGCCGAAAGACTCTAGGCCTTGACAACCTGCTGACTAAAGACTCGAAGTCTTGACAACATTAGTTTCCACAATTCACAGTATAATACTAAGTTTAATTTATCATTAAATGTTTAATAATGGCTACTATCTATACTGCAAAACAGTTTCCACTGATTGCCAAAAGACTTTAGGCCTTGACAACCTGCTGACTAAAGACTCGAAGTCTTGACAACATTAGTTTCCACTATTCACAGTGTAATACCAGTTTAATTTATTAAATGTTTAATAATAGCTACTATCTATACTGCAAAACAGTTTCCACTGATTGCCGAAAGACTCTAGGCCTTGACAACCTGCTGACTAAAGACTCGAAGTCTTGACAACATTAGTTTCCACAATTCACAGTATAATACTAAATTTAGTTTATCATTAAATGTTTAATAATAGCTACTATCTATACTGCAAAACAGTTTCCACTGATTGCCGAAAGACTCTAGGCCTTGACAACCTGCTGACTAAAGACTCGAAGTCTTGACAACATTAGTTTCCACTATTCACAGTGTAATACCAGTTTAATTTATTAAATGTTTAATAATAGCTACTATCTATACTGCAAAACAGTTTCCACTGATTGCCTAAAGACTCTAGGCCTTGACAACCTGCTGACTAAAGACTCGAAGTCTTGACAACATTAGTTTCCACAATTCACAGTATAATCTAAGTTTAATTTATCATTAAATGTTTAATAATAGCTATTATCTATATTGCAAAACAGTTTCCACTGATTGCCAAAAGACTCTAGGCCTTGACAACCTGCTGACTAAAGACTCGAAGTCTTGACAACATTAGTTTCCACTATTCACAGTGTAATACCAGTTTAATTTCTAACTTGTTAAATGTTTAATATTAGATAACTATGAATACTGCTAAACAGTTTTCACTGGCTGCCAAAAAACTCTAGGTCTTGACAACCTGCTGACTATAAGACTCAAAGCCTTGACAACATTAGTTTTCTCTATTTACAGCATAAAATTGTTTCAAGGTGGCAACTTAACTTTGTAATATGTAACCCATTATGAAGAAAAACCCTCAATGACACTAGATGTGTATATGCTACTAAAGAAGATTGATTTATATTATTTCCTATGTTCTAATTATATATGCATGCATTTCTTTCTAATTGTTTCTTTCACTGATTTCTTGCAGCAGTGTAACCAAGGTGGGAAGAGTTGGTCGAACATGTTGGTTGGTATCCTTGCACTGTTTTCCTACTAAATACATTGGTTTGCTTCCAAGGGTTTTGCCGATTGTGGAAATAATGATACCAAGAGAAAATACATCACTTGATGGGCTAACTGGTTTTCCTCTTAACACTTCAGGGGCTATATAGTGATAAAATTTTGTGTATCTCCTTGCAGTTGGTTTGGTAGTTAAGCAAACTTTTCCAAAGTCAATAACAAACCCTGTTTTCTTCGATACCAAGACATTGTTCGTTTTAAGATCACAGTGCAAATAACCTTTGGAATGCATATGTGTGACAGCTTTTACAATGTCGACACAAACAGAGATCCATTCACATATAAGCAGTGGTGATCCTTGTGGACTACTTTCTTGAAGCAGTTGATGAACTGTTGATGATTTGTTATCTTCACCAATGAACTCCATAATTAAGGAATATGGCTGACATGCTACCTGGACACCTAACAATTGTGGAATATTTGGGTGTGTTAGTATATTCATACACTTAGCTTCATTAATAACAGCTTTTAAATCTGATGTTGGAAGCTGCTTTTCTAAAACCACAAGATTAAAACGCTTGTACAACTTTAAGGTACATTCTCCAAATGTACCACAGCCAATATGTATATCCTTATTTAGCAGGACCAATTCATCAGGACATATGTGATTTACACTGGAAACTGGATTTACACATTTTTCATTTTCAGAGATCGAAATCTGTAAATATGTAGATTTGTAACATTAGTGTTAATATATCTGGTAATTCTAGTATCGTATTGGTTGAATGGATTATAAATTATTTTATAGTTATGCATCCTGTTACATTACTTGTGTTCCTGCTAATTTAATGTTTTTGTTGGAGAGGGGGTTGGTGTTACACTTTGTGTCTCTGAACTAATAATAGGGACACAAAGAATACATTATATTTAGCTACAATATCATTCAGGTGGAAACCAAGCATTAGGGGAAGGGAGTCCTATATAAATGGAATTGTCCAATGTACAATGCACAATTACCTGCCTAATATGTGTTTGCCTGTGTAATTGACCTTTTAACAATTTTGCTTCCTGAGTGGTTTTACGCCATTTCTCTGCGTATTTCTCAGTGAGTGCCTTTTGTTTACGAACGCTCACCGCTATCTTTTCTGCCAGAGCTTCGGACGCGGCCTGATGCTTCATTATAGCGCGCTGTTGACGCCGACGTTTCTTACGATTATTTCTCATTCTCCGCTTTTTCTGTGTGAAGACCAAACCACAATCATAATTCTTCTCCATGCCAGTAACGATGGCGTATAGTCTATTTTTACCAGTACGTACTAACTATATATCTATCATTTACCGTAAATATTTGAATCCAAATTGAGAGTAAGACCGCGCGAACAATGTAAATTTCCCGCTAAACACAAATTCTCCTTGTGAATGATGGGAGTAGTATTGGAATTTAAGCAATTTTATGTATGAGCCAATAAGATTAACCGTATAGGAAAATCCATTAGTTCTCATCCTTCAAAGGTCTTAGGTTATTTAAAAAGCCGTTGCTAAGCAACGAAATGCTTATTTCGAATGCGTAATGAAACGTGCAGTATATTATTTTTCGTATTATCGATTATTCAGTTCGTTTGTATTCTTTTATGTTTTGGTGGCTCTGAAAAGAGCCGTTTTGTATATTTCTCTTCTCTTGGACTTGCCTCAAATCGAGCATAATCATGGGTGAATTTCATGGATGCTGGATCATGATCGAAGAGACTTTTCCTTTCGCCATTCGTTTGCCAACGTTTTACAGTATTTCAATCTGTCTAGCAACAATTTCGCCGAAGGATCCGCTAACATATCTTTTGTTGTTGAAACCTCACCCGTTTTGGCTAATTGTTGCTGTTCCCACGACTTCAGCTGATGCCTCACTTCCCTCTCCGCGCGTGATATCCTCGTTTCCATCACAGCCGACAGATAGGAATACTGCTGACGATAAAAGTGATGTCCTGGAAAGTCTTTTACTCGCTTTCTCGCCTTATCGAATTGTTTCACCTCGTCTGTTGCCCCAAGGATACGTACCAGCGCTTGACCGTGTTTGGTTACGCAGACATCATAATTTTGAGAGTTGCTGGTGCACGTTTCGGGGGATACTTCTGTTAAAGCAAAACCAGAATTTAGTTTGTTTTGTATGTCTACAAATAGGCAACAGTTGGCAAGCCAATTATGCTTGGGCACTGACGGTATGTACTAACCCTTAAAGTAGTGGTTTGCTAATTTTTTATACATACAGCATACATTAATGGGCAAAAGTGCTAGTATTGTACTTTGTGCCTTTGATATTGTGTTACTGTATGTCTTTACCTGTATTTTTGACATTTGTTGCATCCTTTACAGCCAGGCATTCTTCAGGGGCACATTGCTCTTTATTAGCATTTGTATCACTATCTTGATCGTCTGAAGCATCATTGTCAAATGAAACATCACTGTCACCCAATATTCCATCTTGTTCATCACCATCTGCATTATCATCTGAACTAACAATGTCAGTGACCTTTTCGTCATTGTTATCATTTGGTGTTGCGTCAGCACAAGGCAGTGCATCACAGTTGACTTTATCATGTGGCATGAGACAATTGTTTGGTGTGTTTGCAATGTGATGAACTACCATGTTTCCATTTCTATCTTCAATTTGTAATCGCAGAATTGGAAGATCAGTCTTTTGCTCCAAACATTTTAGCCAGCATTCTTTTAAGTAAGATTCCTCTGACTTAAATGAACTGGATCTAAAATGGTGAAGCGAAGGACCAGTTTCCATTGATTCAGGATTTCCTTTTGCATCAAGAAAATAAATGTTGCCATTTTCATTTTTATTCCACCAAAACCCTTTACCAACCAAAAGAAAATCACTTATTCTTTCCAGGTGTGCTTGCCAAGATGAAGGATGATTCACCAACATATCTTTTGGTATTACTGTGTTGGGAAAGCTTGGCAATGAAGATGCTAACTTTGATACATGGGCTTGTTGCTTCTCTACAGAAGAGGCATGATGTTGGTTTGTGGAAAAATCTTTCTCAGCTTGGAGGCGAACTAGGATATTGGACACGACATGGTCTGGATGGAATGAAGACGTAGTGCGGGTAATGTTTGTGATAGCATTGAATATTCTTTCTTGTTCTTCAGTATTAGCAGATCGGCCACTAATAAGGCGGTTTTGAATTGGTGCATGTGATGTGATGTTATGAAAGTATGTCCCATATAACTTACGCACGCTTAATTTTTTCAACTGAAACCCAATAACCATCCGACACAGCATTGCATGATACCAAGTCAGGTTATGAAATCGAAGAATTGATCTTGGCGTTCGTTGAACTTCTGAATTGTATGCTATCTCTTGAATTTCTACAAGAGTGTCAAGTAATAATTGGGCCTTTGAGTTTATCTTTCCTCTGATTTGATTTGAAATCAAAATCAGAGCACATCGATAATCAAAGGCTCGCTTTGTTTCTTTTGCCGCCATGCAGAATTCAATTAGTGCGTTCAATTCAGAAGCTTCATCTTTAGAGAGGTGTGATGGGAGTTCAGTTAGAACATTCTCAATATGATGGCTGATGTCATGAAGTGGTTCAAAACCCAATACCTCATAATCACCACAGTTAATCTCATCAAGTGGAAGATCAGGATTTTGGTATAGTAAAGCTGGGACTCGTTGAACTCCATGCAATTCTTCTTTGAGTAAATTCTGCAGTTCCTCTTTCCTATTGCCCTCGTATATACCCCTAGCAGATAACTCCCTGATTAATTCATCCTTTGTTAGGTCTTGGAAAGGTTTATTTGCCTTTTGAAGGGATTTTTTCTTTCCATATGGACCTTTCAACACAAGGGCTTGCCTATCTGCTAGTGATATATGTGAGCAATGAAAAGAGTAATCCATCTCATAAACACGGTTAGCACTTGCCCCACAGATTGCGCAGTAGTAGTTCCCTCCTTTCTGTTGACCACACTCATATTGTCTAGCAGGGGTATCGCCATGGAAGAATCTCATCTTGTCATTCACTTCAATTCCAGACTTACAGGTCAATGGCTCTGACAGATCTTGCAAACATTCTAACCGGGTTTCAACATAACATAATTGTTCCTTATCAGATGACGAAGACCTTGCAACTATGTAGACACTGGGTGTTTCCACTATTGCTTGGATGTTCATCTTCCTTCCAGTCAACTGCTCATATTCTGCATCAGTATAAAAACAAGCAGGATCATACAAACAGGCTACCATAAAGACAAGGTGAGAATGATTTGCCACTGTCGATAAATCATGCCAGATCATTAGATGTCGTGTTCTTTCCATATTTTGTAGGCGTGTCCTCATTACTTCATCATCCTCATCAACCTTCACTTCGTTTAACTTTTGCAACCTTTTTACCACATCTTCACCAGATATTTCTTCCAGACTGCCATCTGCATTTGCCCTCATATAATCTTTTAACTCTTCTAGCTTCTGCTCCCTGATTTCACGCAGAGGACATTTGCGGCCTTCAACTGTGAAGTGTGTCTTCATAATGGAGCCATTGTTGTCAAATGCAAACTTTTCATACTACATAAAGAAATAACAATTACTGGTATAAGAAATAGCAACCACAGGTTAGAAATTACATTAAAGATACCCTTTATCACACAGTAGTTTGAATAATTCCTGGGAAAAAAAGGAACTTAATTATAGTTTTTAATGAGCTAATATGCCTTTGTTAGCTATTTAAATTGGTGTGATGATGTATACATATGATTTATGTGACCACCAAATAATGTGGGGTCCTGGACAGTGGTAAATTATTTTTATAATATTATGAACTTTGTAGAAAGCTCATTTGTATCCTTATTGAAGTAATTACTTTACTATTCTGCAGATTGAACTATATTCATTGTTGTTAATAAATATGTCTAGTAATTATGTGGCATAATTGGGCTAAACGTACTTGTCTTGGTATAATAAGCTCCCCAACATTATATTCCCCTGAAAGTATCTTCTGATTTAACTTCTTTTTCAAATTTTCATTTGTCACTGGACATGGTACAGTAATCTCCCCGCCTGCACTTCGTTTTATCTTTTTTCTTAGACGACTACCTTCATCTTCTTAGAGGCCCCTCTTTTTAAATTTTGTAACGTCCACACCTTGGGACTTGAGGTACTCCTGAACGATTTGTCCGCCTTTTTTTGCCAGTTCTCCATTCTTGTTTTTCACTTGATACTGCCGTGCTAGTGCTGACCAATTGATTACAGTACCATCAGCATAGCTATTCACTTCCTCCAACAGAGCCTGTTTGTCCCATTGCATGTTTTCAAAATTTCCAATTGGACTCCTCTTTTCATTTTCAGCTTTTTGTGATGTCTCGCATCGACGTTTTGCCTCCTCGTAGCTTTCAAAGCACATATATGGCCAATCTTTCTCTCTGTCTTGCTGCAAGGGACTGTCTATTTCCATAACACCTAGATGATAAAAGTGTTGACATTCGTTTATTAAAGGTTGAACAATGGAATTACGGCTTTGATAATTATTCTAGTGATAATTGTTATACCTATAATCAAGATGATAGCGTCTTAACTTATTAAACTTGATATTTATATGGTCATTAGCGAATGCATTTTATATTATGTCGCTTACCTGACAACATCTGTTTTAGCCCACTCAGCTTCTGTTGCTTGTTTCGATTTTTTGTAAAGGCGTCTTCTTATCTTCCTCTTTTCACCTTTTGTCTTCTTCTCCTCAATATCTAGCTCTGAGACCTGAACCAATGCAGCAGATAAAGGCATGTTACAGGTACTTTCGAAGGAAGGGTTGATTCGGTGGTATATTGCCCGGGCAGTCTCTACAGCACTGCGTTTGCTACAAACTTTTGATAAGCTCCCACGCACGGGTGTACTTGAATCAACAACAGACAGTAATGGTGCGACGTCTGAACGTGTAAGAGGAGCAAATCGTATTGACTGAACTGGAAATAGGGCTTGCACAGCGACAAAATGATCTTGACATGCCTGGCAGTTTTGAAACGTGTGCTTCACTTGCTCAGCTGCAGGTAAACGTTTCCAACTTTTGGTGTTAAACGTTGCTGTATACTGGTTTCGTTCATGTATTTTACGGCTCCATCCTGAAATTTTTTTCCGCAAGTCGGGGAGGATTTTACGGAATCCTTTTAAATCGATCGCAAAGTTTTCCTTGCAGGATGCAAAGACAGCAACAAAGCGGTTAAACCGCTCAGTAATTTGGCAAGATTGCTTGAGCTTCGTGCGCGTATCGCTATCGCCAAATTTCCATTCATCATCGACTTTTTTCGATATTTCCCACGCAATACCTCTGGCAAAGCCACAGGTCGTTGGATGAATAAAGCTTAGTACCATTATTAAGTATCAAAGTCACTTCGTAAATATATTTGTCAATCCTGCGCTGATTTCGCATGTGTTCTCTTAGTTAACAGATTTGAATGTTTTGCGCCTAAATTTCAATTATGCGGATTTACGTCATGGTTAATGACAAGCGATAGATAAGATTTACAGGACATTTTGGCATTATATTTTTAAAAATCGTCTCTTGAACTTGTATGAATGATCGTGTATTTTGCCTAACACGTCTGCGAACATTTTATTTCTATTGGCTTTATTTTGTTGAATTTGGTTTGTTATTCAATACACACAAGAGTCTTGTGAATCTAAAAAGTATAATTTAAAGGATTTGGCATTATTTGTGTAAACGACAGTCCAAATATGCTGTATTTCAGTTTGTAGTTTTATGTATATTCGGTCCACCATATTGATTTTACATTCTTTTGGACGCTATTGTCATGACAACTTACGATTTTTACACTTATCCGCAGAATTTTGCATATGGAATTGACGGGCTCGCTAACAAAATGGAGATTATCGTTTTATTAACACACGCACAAAACACGATCGACTTGCGGACACACAAAACAAGGTTAATATACGTCTTTTATACGCAGATTCTGTTTAGTGGAATGCTAACTTTGATCCTACAATTAGAATTGTAAGGTTTTGAGTCTAGAAAGGTTTTCTTAGTTTGATTTCTATCGACTTTGCAAGAATTATTCTCATATTAATGGCAATATTTTCTAACCAGAGATATAATCTTCAAGTTTCTAATTGTCAGGTTGTAGTTCAGTGTCTAAAGGTGTCGTGATGTAGTTATTGTAGCAATTGACGTATGGTTAGTGTGTCCGCCAGTCGTGTTTTTATTTACTTCCTGTCTTTATGGTTGATATATCGTCACGTGATTGGTTTCCATGGAAACCAATTGTAAAAAAATAAGCGCCAGTTGATTATCTAGACATCTGCCAAAAATAAAGAATAGAGGATGCATTCTTAATTTTTTGTGGATTTTTGTATATTTTTAGTATTTTCTCGCTCCTTGCAAATTTGGAGCCATGCATTAATACACCTGAGTGTCTTTTAGTCTTGAGTTTAGCCCTCAAAACATCATTTTAAGCTCTAATACCTTGCCGTTATTGATTTATACAGCTTTTTTGCGCTCAAATCGCTTCCAGGACGCTTAAAACGCGATTTTGATGATTCTGAGATCATTTTTTTTCACTTGTAAAGAAAGTTTTAGGTTTTTCATTCCAGCATGTTGTTTCGCTCATTTCGATAGTTAGAGCAACGCAAACATAATTTCCGACTTGGTAAGATGTGAAATTTCGATTTAGAAAGTGTCTTTTAGTCTTGAGTTTAGCCTTCAAAACATCATTTTAAGCTCTAATACGTTGCCGTTATTGATTTAGACAGCTTTTTTGCGCTCAAATCGCTTCCAGAACGATTAAAACGCGATTTTTATGATTCTGAGATAACTTTTTTTACTTGCAAAGAAAGTTTTAGGTTTTTCATTCCGATCCAGCATGTTTTTTTCGCTCATTTCGATAGTTAGAGGACGGCAAACATGATTCCCGACTTGGCAAGATCAAAAAAATTCTATTTAGAAGGTGTCTTTTAGTCTTGAGTTTAGCCCTCAAAACATCATTTTAAGCTCTAATACGTTGCCGTTATTGATTTATACAGCTTTTTTGCGCTCAAATCGCTTCCAGGACGCTTAAAACGCGACTTTGATGATTCTGAGATCATTTTTTTTCACTTGTAAAGAAAGTTTTAGGTTTTTCATTCGAGCATGTTGTTTCGCTCATTTCGATAGTTAGAGCAACGCAAACATAATTTCCGACTTGGTAAGATGTGAAATTTCGATTTAGAAAGTGTCTTTTAGTCTTGAGTTTAGCCCTCAAAAAACCATTTTAAGCTCTAAAACGATGCCGTTATTGATTTAGACAGCTTTTTTGCTATCAAATTGCTTCCAGAACGCTTAAAACGCGATTTTGATGATTCTGAGATAACTTTTTTTACTTGCAAAGAAAGTTTTAGGTTTTTCATTCCAGCATGTTGTTTCGCTCATTTCGATAGTTAGGGCACCGCAAACATGATTCCCGACTTGGTAAGATCAAAAATTTCGATTTAGAAGGTGTCTTTTAGTCTTGAGTTTAGCCCTAAAAACATCATTTTAAGCTCTAAAACGTTCCTGTTATTGATTTAGACAGCTTTTTTGCTATCAAATTGCTTCCAGACGCTTAAAACGCGATTTTGATCATTCTGAGATAACTTTTTTTACTTGCAAAGAAAGTTTTAGGTTTTTCATTCCAGCATGTTTTTTCGCTCATTTCGATAGTTAGAGGACCGCAAACATGATTTCCGACTTGGTAAGATCAGAAATTTTTATTTAGAAGGTGTCTTTTAGTCTTGAGTTTAGCCCTCAAAACATCATTTTAAGCTCTAAAACGTTGCCGTTATTGATTTAGACAGCTTTTTTGCCATCAAATTGCTTCCAGAACGCTTAAAACGCGATTTTGATGATTCTGAGATAACTTTTTTTACTTGCAAAGAAAGTTTTAGGTTTTTCGTTCAACATTTTATTTCACTCATTTCGACAGTTAGAGCACCGCAAACATGATTTCCGACTTGGTAAGATCAGAAATTTCGATTTAGAAGGTGCTTTTAGTCTTGAGTTTAGCCCTCAAAACATAATTTTAAGCTCTAAAACGATGCTGTTATTGATTTAAACAGCTTTTTCGCTCAAATCGCTTCCAGAACCCCTAAAACGCGATTTTGATGATTCTGAGATCATTTTTTTTCACTTGCAAAGAAGGTTTTAGGTTTTTTATTCCAGCACGTTATTTCACTCATTTCGATAGTTAGAGGACCGCAAACATGATTCCCGACTTGGTAAGATCAGAAATTTCGATTTAGAAGGTCTCTTTTAGTCTTGAGTTTAGCCCGCAAAACATCATTTTAAGGTCTAAAACGTTGCCATTATTGATTTAGACAGCTTTTTTGCGCTCAAATCGCTCCCAGAACGCTTAAAACGCGATTTTGATGATTCTGAGATCATTTTTTTCACTTGTAAAGAAAGTTTTAGGTTTTTCATTCCAGCATGTTGTTTCGCTCATTTCGATAGTTAGAGGACCGCAAACATGATTTCCGACTTGGTAAGATGTGAAATTTCGATTTAGAAGGTGTCCTTTAGCCTTGAGTTTAGCCTTCAAAACATCATTTTAAGCTCTAAAACGTTGCCGTTATTGATTTAGACAACTTCTTTGCGCTCAAATCGCTTCCAGAACGCTTAAAAAGAGATTTTGAAGAATCTGAGATCACTTTTTTTCACTTGCAAAGAATCTTTTAGCTTCTTCATTCAATATTTTATTTCGCTCAATTCGACAGTTAGAGCACCGCAAAGATGATTTTCGTCTTGCTAAGATCAGAAATTTCGATTTAGAAGGTGCTTTTAGTCTTGAGTTTAGCCCTCAAAAATTCATTTTAAGCTCTAAAACGATGCCGTTATTGATTTAAGCAGCTTTTTTGCGCTCAAATCGCTTCCAGAACGCTTAAAACGCGATTTTGATGATTCTGAGATCATTATTTTTTTCACTTGCAAAGAAAGTTTTAGGTTTTTCATTCCAGCATGCTGTTTCGCTCATTTCGATAGAGCACCGTAAACATGATTTCCGACTTGGTAAGATGTGAAATTTCGATTTAGAAGATGTCCTTTAGCCTTCAGTTTAGCTTTCAAAACATAATTTTAAGCTCTAAAACGATGCCGTTATTGATTTAGACAGCTTTTTTGCTATCAAATTCTTCCAGAACGCTTAAAACGCGATTTTGATGATTCTGAGATCATTTTTTTTCTTTTGCAAAGAATGTTTTTGCTTTTTCATTCAACATTTAATTTCGCTCATTTCAACAGTTAGAGCACCGCAAACATGATTTTCGTCTAGGTAAGATCAGAAATTTCGATTTAGAAGGTGGTTTTAGTCTTGAGTTTAGCCCTAAAAACATCATTTTAAGCTCTAAAACGATACCGTTATTGATTTAAACCGTTTTTTCGCTCAAATCGCTTCCAGAACGCTTAAAACGCGATTTTGATGATTCTGAGATCATTTTTTTCACTTGCAAAGAAAGTTTTAGGTTTTTTATACCAGCACGTTATTTCGCTCATTTCGATAGTTACAGCACCGCAAACATGATTCCCGACTTGGTAAGATCAGAAATTTCGATGTAGAAGGTGTCTTTTAGTCTTGAGTTTAGCCCTCAAAACATCATTTTAAGCTCTAAAACGATGCCGTTGTTTATTTAGGCAGCTTTTTTGCTATCAAATTGCTTCCAGAACGCTTAAAACGCGATTTTTATGATTCTGAGATAACTTTTTTTACTTGCAAAGAAAGTTTTAGGTTTTTCATACCAGCATGTTGTTTCGCTCATTTCGATAAATAGGGCACCGCAAACATGATTCTCGACTTGGTAAGATCAAAAATTTCGATTTAGAATGTGTCTTTTAGTCTTGAGTTACCCATCAAAACATCATTTTAAGCTCTAAAACGATGCCGTTATTGATTTAGACAGCTTTTTTGCTATCAAATTGCTTCCAGAACGCTTAAAACGCGATTTTTATGATCCTGAGATAACTTTTTTTACTTGCAAAGAAAGTTTTAGGTTTTTCATTCCGATCCAGCATGTTTTTTTCGCTCATTTCGATAGTTAGAGGACGGCAAACATGATTCCCGACTTGGCAAGATCAAAAAATTTTATTTAGAAGGTGTGTTTTAGTCTTGAGTTTAGCCCTCAAAACATCATTTTAAGCTCTAAAACGATGCCATTATTTATTTAGACCGCTTTTTTGCTATCAAATTGCTTCCAGAACGCTTAAAACGCGATTTTGATGATTCTGAGAAAACTTTTTTTACTTGCAAAGAAAGTTTTAGGTTTTTCATTCCAGCATGTTTTTTTTGCTCATTTCGATAGTTAGAAGACCGCAAACATGATTTCCGACTTGGTAAGATCAGAAATTTTTATTTAGAAGGTGTCTTTTAGTCTTGAGTTTAGCCCTAAAAACATCATTTTAAGCTCTAACACGTTGCCGTTATTGATTTAGACAGCTTTTTTGCGCTCAAATCGCTTCCAGGACGCTTAAAACGCGATTTTTATGATTCTGAGATCATTTTTTTTCACTTGTAAAGAAAGTTTTAGGTTTTTCATTCCAGCATGTTGTTTTGCTCATTTCGATAGTTAGAGCAACGCAAACATAAATTCCGACTTGGTAAGATGTAAAATTTCGATTTAGAAGGTGTCTTTTAGTCTTGAGTTTAGCCCTCAAAAAACCATTTTAAGCTCTAAAACGATGCCGTTATTGATTTAGACAGCTTTTTTGCTATCAAATTGCTTCCAGAACGCTTAAAACGCGATTTTGATCATTCTGAGATAACTTTTTTTACTTGCAAAGAAAGTTTTAGGCTTTTCATTCCAGCATGTTTTTTTCGCTCATTTCGATAGTTAGAGAACCGCAAACATGATTTCCGACTTGGTAAGATCAGAAATTTTTATTTAGAAGGTGTCTTTTAGTCTTGAGTTTAGCCCTCAAAACATCATTTTAAGCTCTAAAACGTTGCCGTTATTGATTTAGACAGCTTTTTTGCCATCAAATTGCTTCCAGAACGCTTAAAACGCGATTTTGATGATTCTGAGATAACTTTTTTTACTTGCAAAGAAAGTTTTAGGTTTTTCATTCCAGCATGTTTTTTTCGCTCATTTCGATAGTTAGAGGACCGCAAACATGACTTCCGACTTGTTAAGATCAGAAATTTTTATTTATAAGGTGTCTTTTAGTCTTGAGTTTAGCCCATAAAACATCATTTTAAGCTCTAAAACGTTGCCGTTATTGATTTAGACAAATTTTCTGCGCCCAAATCGCTTCCAGAACGCTTAAAAAGCGATTTTGATGATTCTGAGATCACTTTTTTTCACTTGCAAAGAATGTTTTAGCTTTTTCATTCAACATTTTATTTCGCTCATTTCGACAGTTAGAGCACCGCAAACATGATTTTTGACGTCTTGGTAAGATCAGAAAGTCGATTTAGATGGTGCTTTTAGTCTTGAGTTTAGCCCTCAAAACATCATTTTAAGCTCTAAAACGATGCTGTTATTGATTTAAACAGTTTTTTGCGCTCAAATCGCTTCAAGAACGCTTAAAACGCGATTTTGATGATTCTGAGATCATTTTTTTTCACTTGCAAAGAAAGTTTTAGGTTTTTTATTGCAGCACGTTATTTCGCTCATTTCGATAGTTAGAGCACCGCAAACATGATTCCCGACTTGGTAAGATCAGAAATTTCGATTTAGAATGTGTCTTTTAGTTTTGAGTTTAGCCCTCAAAACATCATTTTAAGCTCTAATACGTTGCCGTTATTGATTTAGACAGCGTTTTGGCGCTCAAATCGCTTCCAGAACGCTTAAAACGCGATTTTGATGATTCTGAGATAACTTTTTTTTACTTGCAAAGAAAGTTTTAGGTTTTTCATACCAGCATGTTGTTTCGCTCATTTCGATAAATAGGGCACCGCAAACATGATTCTCGACTTGGTAAGATCAAAAATTTCGATTTAGAATGTGTCTTTTAGTCTTGAGTTACCCATCAAAACATCATTTTAAGCTCTAAAACGATGCCGTTATTGATTTAGACAGCTTTTTTGCTATCAAATTGCTTCCAGAACGCTTAAAACGCGATTTTTATGATCCTGAGATAACTTTTTTTACTTGCAAAGAAAGTTTTAGGTTTTTCATTCCGATCCAGCATGTTTTTTTCGCTCATTTCGATAGTTAGAGGACGGCAAACATGATTCCCGACTTGGCAAGATCAAAAAATTTTATTTAGAAGGTGTGTTTTAGTCTTGAGTTTAGCCCTCAAAACATCATTTTAAGCTCTAAAACGATGCCATTATTTATTTAGACCGCTTTTTTGCTATCAAATTGCTTCCAGAACGCTTAAAACGCGATTTTGATGATTCTGAGATAACTTTTTTTACTTGCAAAGAAAGTTTTAGGTTTTTCATTCCAGCATGTTTTTTTCGCTCATTTCGATAGTTAGAGGACGGCAAACATGATTTCCGACTTGGCAAGATCAAAAAAATTTTATTTAGAAGGTGTCTTTTAGTCTTGAGTTTAGCCCTCAAAACATCATTTTAAGCTCTAATACGTTGCCGTTATTGATTTAGACAGCTTTTTTGCGCTCAAATCGCTTCCAGAACGATTAAAACGCGATTTTTATGATTCTGAGATAACTTTTTTTACTTGCAAAGAAAGTTTTTGGTTTTTCATTCCGATCCAGCATGTTTTTTTCGCTCATTTCGATAGTTAGAGGACGGCAAACATGATTCCCGACTTGGCAAGATCAAAAAAATTTTATTTAGAAGGTGTCTTTTAGTCTTGAGTTTAGCCCTCAAAACATCATTTTAAGCTCTAATACGTTTCCGTTATTGATTTATACAGCTTTTTTGCGCTCAAATCGCTTCCAGGACGCTTAAAACGCGATTTTGATGATTCTGAGATCATTTTTTTTCACTTGTAAAGAAAGTTTTAGGTTTTTCATTCCAGCATGTTGTTTCGCTCATTTCGATAGTTAGAGCAACGCAAACATAATTTCCGACTTGTTAAGATGTGAAATTTCGATTTAGAAGGTGTCTTTTAGTCTTGAGTTTAGCCCTCAAAACATCAATTTAAGCTCTAAAACGTTGCCGTTATTGATTTAGACAGCTTTTTTTCTATCAAATTGCTTCCAGAACGCTTAAAACGATATTTTGATCATTCTGAGATAACTTTTTTTACTTGCAAAGAAAGTTTTAGGTTTTTCATTCCAGCATGTTTTTTTCGCTCATTTCGATAGTTAGAGGACCGCAAACATGATTTCCGACTTGGTAAGATCAGAAATTTTTATTTAGAAGGTGTCTTTTAGTCTTGAGTTTAGCCCTAAAAACATCATTTTAAGCTCTAACACGTTGCCGTTATTGATTTAGACAGCTTTTTTGCGCTCAAATCGCTTCCAGGACGCTTAAAACGCGATTTTTATGATTCTGAGATCATTTTTTTTCACTTGTAAAGAAAGTTTTAGGTTTTTCATTCCAGCATGTTGTTTCGCTCATTTCGATAGTTAGAGCAACGCAAACATAAATTCCGACTTGGTAAGATGTGAAATTTCGATTTAGAAGGTCTCTTTTAGTCTTGAGTTTAGCCCTCAAAAAACCATTTTAAGCTCTAAAACCATGCCGTTATTGATTTAGACAGCTTTTTTGCTATGAAATTGCTTCCAGAACGCTTAAAACGCGATTTTGATCATTCTGAGATAACTTTTTTTATTTGCAAATAAAGTTTTAGGTTTTTCATTCCAGCATGTTTTTTTCGCTCATTTCGATAGTTAGAGGACGGCAAACATGATTTCCGACTTGGTAAGATCAGAAATTTTTATTTAGAAGGTGTCTTTTAGTCTTGAGTTTAGCCCTCAAAACATCATTTTAAGCTCTAAAACGTTGCCGTTATTGATTTAGACAGCTTTTTTGCCATCAAATTGCTTCCAGAACGCTTAAAACGCGATTTTGATGATTCTGAGATAACTTTTTTTACTTGCAAAGAAAGTTCTAGGTTTTTCATTCCAGCATGTTTTTTTCGCTCATTTCGATAGTTAGAGGACCGCAAACATGACTTCCGACTTGTTAAGATCAGAAATTTTTATTTATAAGGTGTCTTTTAGTCTTGAGTTTAGCCCTTAAAACATCATTTTAAGCTCTAAAACGTTGCCGTTATTGATTTAGACAAATTTTCTGCGCCCAAATCGCTTCCAGAACGCTTAAAAAGCGATTTTGATGATTCTGAGATCACTTTTTTTCACTTGCAAAGAATGTTTTAGCTTTTTCATTCAACATTTTATTTCGCTCATTTCGACAGTTAGAGCACCGCAAACATGATTTTTGACGTCTTGGTAAGATCAGAAATTCGATTTAGAAGGTGCTTTTAGTCTTGAGTTTAGCCCTCAAAACATCATTTTAAGCTCTAAAACGATGCTGTTATTGATTTAAACAGTTTTTTGCGCTCAAATCGCTTCAAGAACGCTTAAAACGCGATTTTGATGATCCTGAGATCATTTTTTTTCACTTGCAAAGAAAGTTTTAGGTTTTTTATTGCAGCACGTTATTTCGCTCATTTCGATAGTTAGAGCACCGCAAACATGATTCCCGACTTGGTAAGATCAGAAATTTCGATTTAGAATGTGTCTTTTAGTTTTGAGTTTAGTCCTCAAAACATCATTTTAAGCTCTAATACGTTGCCGTTATTGATTTAGACAGCTTTTTGGCGCTCAAATCGCTTCCAGAACGCTTAAAACGCGATTTTGATGATTCTGAGATAACTTTTTTTTACTTGCAAAGAAAGTTTTAGGTTTTTCATTCCAGCATGTTGTTTCGCTCATTTCGATAAATAGGGCACCGCAAACATGATTCTCGACTTGGCAAGATCAAAAAATTTTATTTAGAAGGTGTGTTTTAGTCTTGAGTTTAGCCCTCAAAACATCATTTTAAGCTCTAAAACGTTGCTGTTATTGATTTAGACAGCTTTTTTGCCATCAAATTGCTTCCAGAACGCTTAAAACGCGATTTTGATGATTCTGAGATAACTTTTTTTACTTGCAAAGAAAGTTCTAGGTTTTTCATTCCAGCATGTTTTTTTCGCTCATTTCGATAGTTAGAGGACCGCAAACATGACTTCCGACTTGTTAAGATCAGAAATTTTTATTTATAAGGTGTCTTTTAGTCTTGAGTTTAGCCCTTAAAACATCAGTTTAAGCTCTAAAACGTTGCCGTTATTGATTTAGACAAATTTTCTGCGCCCAAATCGCTTCCAGAACGCTTAAAAAGCGATTTTGATGATTCTGAGATCACTTTTTTTCACTTGCAAAGAATGTTTTAGCTTTTTCATTCAACATTTTATTTCGCTCATTTCGACAGTTAGAGCACCGCAAACATGATTTTTGACGTCTTGGTAAGATCAGAAATTCGATTTAGAAGGTGCTTTTAGTCTTGAGTTTAGCCCTCAAAACATCATTTTAAGCTCTAAAACGATGCTGTTATTGATTTAAACAGTTTTTTGCGCTCAAATCGCTTCAAGAACGCTTAAAACGCGATTTTGATGATTCTGAGATCATTTTTTTTCACTTGCAAAGAAAGTTTTAGGTTTTTTATTGCAGCACGTTATTTCGCTCATTTCGATAGTTAGAGCACCGCAAACATGATTCCCGACTTGGTAAGATCAGAAATTTCGATTTAGAATGTGTCTTTTAGTTTTGAGTTTAGTCCTCAAAACATCATTTTAAGCTCTAATACGTTGCCGTTATTAATTTAGACAGCTTTTTGGCGCTCAAATCGCTTCCAGAACGCTTAAAACGCGATTTTGATGATTCTGAGATAACTTTTTTTTACTTGCAAAGAAAGTTTTAGGTTTTTCATTCCAGCATGTTGTTTCGCTCATTTCGATAAATAGGGCACCGCAAACATGATTCTCGACTTGGCAAGATCAAAAAATTTTATTTAGAAGGTGTGTTTTAGTCTTGAGTTTAGCCCTCAAAACATCATTTTAAGCTCTAAAACGATGCCATTATTTATTTAGACAGCTTTTTTGCTATCAAATTGCTTCCAGAACGCTTAAAACGCGATTTTGATGATTCTGAGATAACTTTTTTTACTTGCAAAGAAAGTTTTAGGTTTTTCATTCCAGCATGTTTTTTTCGCTCATTTCGATAGTTAGAGGACGGCAAACATGATTTCCGACTTGGCAAGATCAAAAAAATTTTATTTAGAAGGTGTCTTTTAGTCTTGAGTTTAGCCCTCAAAACATCATTTTAAGCTCTAATACGTTGCCGTTATTGATTTAGACAGCTTTTTTGCGCTCAAATCGCTTCCAGAACGATTAAAACGCGATTTTTATGATTCTGAGACAACTTTTTTTACTTGCAAAGAAAGTTTTAGGTTTTTCATTCCGATCCAGCATGTTTTTTTCGCTCATTTCGATAGTTAGAGGACGGCAAACATGATTCCCGACTTGGCAAGATCAAAAAAAATCTTATTTAGAAGGTGTCTTTTAGTCTTGAGTTTAGCCCTCAAAACATCATTTTAAGCTCTAATACGTTGCCGTTATTGATTTATACAGCTTTTTTGCGCTCAAATCGCTTCCAGGACGCTTAAAACGCGATTTTGATGATTCTGAGATCATTTTTTTTCACTTGTAATGAAAGTTTTAGGTTTTTCATTCCAGCATGTTGTTTCGCTCATTTCGATAGTTAGAGCAACGCAAACATAATTTCCGACTTGGTAAGATGTGAAATTTTATGTAGAAGGTGTCTTTTAGTCTTGAGTTTAGCCCTCAAAAAACCATTTTAAGCTCTAAAACGATGCCGTTATTGATTTAGACAGCTTTTTTGCTATTAAATTGCTTCCAGAACGCTTAAAACGCGATGTTGATGATTCTGAGATAACTTTTTTTCACTTGCAAAGAAAGTTTTAGGTTTTTTATTCCAACATGTTGTTTCGCTCATTTCGATAGTTAGGGCACCGCAAAAATGATTCCCGACTTGGTAAAATCAGAAATTTCGATTTAGAAGGTGTCTTTTAGTCTTAAGTTTAGCCCTCAAAAAATCATTTTAAGCTCTAATACGTTGCCGTTATTGATTTAGACAGCTTTTTTGCTATCAAATTGCTTCCAAAACGCTTAAAACGCGATTTTGATCATTCTTAGATAACTTTTTTTACTTGCAAAGAAAGTTTTAGGTTTTTCATTCCAGCATGTTTTTTTCGCTCATTTCGATAGTTAGAGGACCGCAAACATGATTTCCGACTTGGTAAGATCAGAAATTTTTATTTAGAAGGTGTCTTTTAGTCTTGAGTTTAGCCCTCAAAACATCATTTTAAGCTCTAATACGTTGCCGTTATTGATTTAGACAGCTTTTTTGCGCTCAAATCGCTTCCAGGACGCTTAAAACGCGATTTTGATGATTCTGAGATCATTTTTTTTCACTTGTAAAGAAAGTTTTATGTTTTTCATTCCAGCATGTTGTTTCGCTCATTTCAATAGTTAGAGCAACGCAAACATAATTTCCGACTTGGTAAGATGTGAAATTTCGCTTTAGAAGGTGTCTTTTAGTGTTGAGTTTAGCCCTCAAAAAACCATTTTAAGCTCTAAAACGTTGCCGTTATTGATTTAGACAGCTTTTTTGCTATCAAATTGCTTCGAGAACGCTTAAAACGCGATTTTGATCATTCTGAGATAACTTTTTTTACTTGCAAAGAAAGTTTTAGGTTTTTCATTCCAGCATGTTTTTTTCGCTCATTTCGATAGTTAGAGGACCGCAAACATGATTTCCGACTTGTTAAGATCAGAAATTTTTATTTATAAGGTGTCTTTTAGTCTTGAGTTTAGCCCTTAAAACATCATTTTAAGCTCTAAAACGTTGCCGTTATTGATTTAGACAATATTTCTGCGCCCAAATCGCTTCCAGAACGCTTAAAAAGCGATTTTGATGATTCTGAGATCACTTTTTTTCACTTGCAAAGAATGTTTTAGCTTTTTCATTCAACATTTTATTTCGCTCCTTTCGACAGTTAGAGCACCGCAAACATGATTTCCGACTTGGTAAGATCAGAAATTTTTATTTAGAAGGTGTCTTTTAGTCTTGAGTTTAGCCCTCAAAACATCATTTTAAGCTCTAATACGTTGCCGTTATTGATTTAGACAGCTTTTTTGCGCTCAAATCGCTTCCAGGACGCTTAAAACGCGATTTTGATGATTCTGAGATCATTTTTTTTCACTTGTAAAGAAAGTTTTAGGTTTTTCATTCCAGCATGTTGTTTCGCTCATTTCGATAGTTAGAGCAACGCAAACATAATTTCCGACTTGGTAAGATGTGAAATTTCGATTTAGAAGGTGTCTTTTAGTCTTGAGTTTAGCCCTCAAAAAACCATTTTAAGCTCTAAAACGTTGCCGTTATTGATTTAGACAGCTTTTTTGCTATCAAATTTCTTCCAGAACGCTTAAAACGCGATTTTGATCATTCTGAGATAACTTTTTTTACTTGCAAAGAAAGTTTTAGGTTTTTCATTCCAGCATGTTTTTTTCGCTCATTTCGATAGTTAGAGGACCGCAAACATGATTTCCGACTTGTTAAGATCAGAAATTTTTATTTATAAGGTGTCTTTTAGTCTTGAGTTTAGCCCTTAAAACATCATTTTAAGCTCTAAAACGTTGCCGTTATTGATTTAGACAATATTTCTGCGCCCAAATCGCTTCCAGAACGCTTAAAAAGCGATTTTGATGAGTCTGAGATCACTTTTTTTCACTTGCAAAGAATGTTTTAGCTTTTTCATTCAACATTTTATTTCGATCATTTCGACAGTTAGAGCACCGCAAACATGATTTTTGACGTCTTGGTAAGATCAGAAATTCGATTTAGAAGGTGCTTTTAGTCTTGAGTTTAGCCCTCAAAACATCATTTTAAGCTCTAAAACGTTGCCGTTATTGATTTAGACAGCTTTTTTGCCATCAAATTGCTTCCAGAACGCTTAAAACGCGATTTTGATGATTCTGAGATAACTTTTTTTACTTGCAAAGAAAGTTTTAGGTTTTTCATTCCAGCATGTTTTTTTCGCTGATTTCGATAGTTAGAGGACCGCAAACATGATTTCCGACTTGTTAAGATCAGAAATTTTTATTTATAAGGTGTCTTTTAGTCTTGAGTTTAGCCCTTAAAACATCAATTTAAGCTCTAAAACGTTGCCGTTATTGATTTAGACAAATTTTCTGCGCCCAAATCGCTTCCAGAACGCTTAAAAAGCGATTTTGATGATTCTGAGATCACTTTTTTTCACTTGCAAAGAATGTTTTAGCTTTTTCATTCAACATTTTATTTCGCTCATTTCGACAGTTAGAGCACCGCAAACATGATTTTTGACGTCTTGGTAAGATCAGAAATTCGATTTAGAAGGTGCTTTTAGTCTTGAGTTTAGCCCTCAAAACATCATTTTAAGCTCTAAAACGATGCTGTTATTGATTTAAACAGTTTTTTGCGCTCAAATCGCTTCAAGAACGCTTAAAACGCGATTTTGATGATTCTGAGATCATTTTTTTTCACTTGCAAAGAAAGTTTTAGGTTTTTTATTGCAGCACGTTATTTCGCTCATTTCGATAGTTAGAGCACCGCAAACATGATTCCCGACTTGGTAAGATCAGAAATTTCGATTTAGAATGTGTCTTTTAGTTTTGAGTTTAGCCCTCAAAACATCATTTTAAGCTCTAATACGATGCCGTTATTGATTTAGACAGCTTTTTGGCGCTCAAATCGCTTCCAGAACGCTTAAAAAGCGATTTTGATGATTCTGAAATCATTTTTTTTCACTTGTAAAGAAAGTTTTAGGTTTTACATTCCAGCATGTTGTTTCGCTCATTTCGAAAGTTAGAGCAACGCAAACATAATTTCCGACTTGGTAAGATGTGAAATTTCGATTTAGAAGGTGTCTTTTAGTCTTGAGTTTCCCTCAAAAAACCATTTTAAGCTCTAAAACGATGCCGTTATTGATTTAGACAGCTTTTTTTCTATCAAATTGCTTCCAGAACGCTTAAAACGCTATTTTGATGATTCTGAGATAACTTTTTTTTACTTGCCAAGAAAGTTTTAGGTTTTTCATTCCAGCATGTTGTTTCGCTCATTTCGATAAATAGGGCACCGCAAACATGATTCTCGACTTGGTAAGATCAAAAATTTCGATTTAGAAGGTGTCTTTTAGTCTTGAGTTTACCCATCAAAACATCATTTTAAGCTCTAAAACGATGCCGTTATTGATTTAGACAGCTTTTTTGCCATCAAATTGCTTCCAGAACGCTTAAAACGCGATTTTTATGATTCTGAGATAACTTTTTTTACTTGCAAAGAAAGTTTTAGGTTTTTCATTCCAGCATGTTTTTTTCGCTCATTTCGATAGTTAGAGGACCGCAAACATGATTTCCGACTTGGTAAGATCAGATATTTTTATTTAGAAGGTGTCTTTTAGTCTTGAGTTTAGCCCTCAAAACATCATTTTAAGCTCTAAAACGTTGCCGTTATTGATTTAGACAGCTTTTTTGCTATCAAATTGCTTCCCGAACGCTTAAAACGCGATTTTGATGATTCTGAGATAAATTTTTTTACTTGCAAAGAAAGTTTTAGGTTTTTCATTCCAGCATGTTGTTTCGCTCATTTCGATAAATAGGGCACCGCAAACATGATTCTCGACTTGGTAAGATCAAAAATTTCGATTTAGAAGGTGTCTTTTAGTCTTGAGTTTGCCCATCAAAACATCATTTTAAGCTCTAAAACGATGCCGTTATTGATTTAGACAGCTTTTTTGCTATCAAATTTCTTCCAGAACGCTTAAAACGCGATTTTTATGATTCTGAGATAACTTTTTTTACTTGCAAAGAAAGTTTTAGGTTTTTCATTAAGATCCAGCATGTTTTTTTCGCTCATTTCGATAGTTAGAGGACGGCAAACATGATTCCCGACTTGGCAAGATCAAAAAAATTTTATTTAGAAGGTGTCTTTTAGTCTTGAGTTTAGCCTTCAAAACATCATTTTAAGCTCTAAAACGTTGCCGTATTTGATTTAGACAGCTTTTTTGCCATCAAATTGCTTCCAGAACGGTTAAAACGCGATTTTGATGATTCTGAGATAACTTTTTTTACTTGCAAAGAAAGTTTTAGGTTTTTTATTGCAGCACGTTATTTCGCTCATTTCGATAGTTAGAGCACCGCAAACATGATTCCCGACTTGGTAAGATCAGAAATTTCGATTTAGAATGTGTCTTTTAGTTTTGAGTTTAGCCCTCAAAACATCATTTTAAGCTCTAATACGATGCCGTTATTGATTTAGACAGCTTTTTGGCGCTCAAATCGCTTCCAGAACGCTTAAAAAGCGATTTTGATGATTCTGAGATCATTTTTTTTCACTTGTAAAGAAAGTTTTAGGTTTTACATTCCAGCATGTTGTTTCGCTCATTTCGAAAGTTAGAGCAACGCAAACATAATTTCCGACTTGGTAAGATGTGAAATTTCGATTTAGAAGGTGTCTTTTAGTCTTGAGTTTTGCCCTCAAAAAACCATTTTAAGCTCTAAAACGATGCCGTTATTGATTTAGACAGCTTTTTTGCTATCAAATTGCTTCCAGAACGCTTAAAACGCTATTTTGATGATTCTGAGATAACTTTTTTTTACTTGCCAAGAAAGTTTTAGGTTTTTCATTCCAGCATGTTGTTTCGCTCATTTCGATAAATAGGGCACCGCAAACATGATTCTCGACTTGGTAAGATCAAAAATTTCGATTTAGAAGGTGTCTTTTAGTCTTGAGTTTACCCATCAAAACATCATTTTAAGCTCTAAAACGATGCCGTTATTGATTTAGACAGCTTTTTTGCCATCAAATTGCTTCCAGAACGCTTAAAACGCGATTTTTATGATTCTGAGATAACTTTTTTTACTTGCAAAGAAAGTTTTAGGTTTTTCATTCCAGCATGTTTTTTTCGCTTATTTCGATAGTTAGAGGACCGCAAACATGATTTCCGACTTGGTAAGATCAGATATTTTTATTTAGAAGGTGTCTTTTAGTCTTGAGTTTAGCCCTCAAAACATCATTTTAAGCTCTAAAACGTTGCCGTTATTGATTTAGACAGCTTTTTTGCTATCAAATTGCTTCCCGAACGCTTAAAACGCGATTTTGATGATTCTGAGATAAATTTTTTTACTTGCAAAGAAAGTTTTAGGTTTTTCATTCCAGCATGTTGTTTCGCTCATTTCGATAAATAGGGCACCGCAAACATGATTCTCGACTTGGTAAGATCAAAAATTTCGATTTAGAAGGTGTCTTTTAGTCTTGAGTTTGCCCATCAAAACATCATTTTAAGCTCTAAAACGATGCCGTTATTGATTTAGACAGCTTTTTTGCTATCAAATTTCTTCCAGAACGCTTAAAACGCGATTTTTATGATTCTGAGATAACTTTTTTTACTTGCAAAGAAAGTTTTAGGTTTTTCATTAAGATCCAGCATGTTTTTTTCGCTCATTTCGATAGTTAGAGGACGGCAAACATGATTCCCGACTTGGCAAGATCAAAAAAATTTTATTTAGAAGGTGTCTTTTAGTCTTGAGTTTAGCCTTCAAAACATCATTTTAAGCTCTAAAACGTTGCCGTATTTGATTTAGACAGCTTTTTTGCCATCAAATTGCTTCCAGAACGGTTAAAACGCGATTTTGATGATTCTGAGATAACTTTTTTTACTTGCAAAGAAAGTTTTAGGTTTTTTATTGCAGCACGTTATTTCGCTCATTTCGATAGTTAGAGCACCGCAAACATGATTCCCGACTTGGTAAGATCAGAAATTTCGATTTAGAATGTGTCTTTTAGTTTTGAGTTTAGCCCTCAAAACATCATTTTAAGCTCTAATACGATGCCGTTATTGATTTAGACAGCTTTTTGGCGCTCAAATCGCTTCCAGAACGCTTAAAAAGCGATTTTGATGATTCTGAGATCATTTTTTTTCACTTGTAAAGAAAGTTTTAGGTTTTACATTCCAGCATGTTGTTTCGCTCATTTCGAAAGTTAGAGCAACGCAAACATAATTTCCGACTTGGTAAGATGTGAAATTTCGATTTAGAAGGTGTCTTTTAGTCTGGAGTTTTGCCCTCAAAAAACCATTTTAAGCTCTAAAACGATGCCGTTATTGATTTAGACAGCTTTTTTGCTATCAAATTGCTTCCAGAACGCTTAAAACGCTATTTTGATGATTCTGAGATAACTTTTTTTTTACTTGCCAAGAAAGTTTTAGGTTTTTCATTCCAGCATGTTGTTTCGCTCATTTCGATAAATAGGGCACCGCAAACATGATTCTCGACTTGGTAAGATCAAAAATTTCGATTTAGAAGGTGTCTTTTAGTCTTGAGTTTAGCCTTCAAAACATCATTTTAAGCTCTAAAACGTTGCCGTATTTGATTTAGACAGCTTTTTTGCCATCAAATTGCTTCCAGAACGGTTAAAACGCGATTTTGATGATTCTGAGATAACTTTTTTTACTTGCAAAGAAAGTTTTAGGTTTTTCATTCCAGCATGTTTTTTTCGCTCATTTCGATAGTTAGAGGACCGCAAACATGATTTCCGACTTGTTAAGATCAGAAATTTTTATTTATAAGGTGTCTTTTAGTCTTGAGTTTAGCCCTTAAAACATCATTTTAAGCTCTAAAACGTTGCCGTTATTGATTTAGACAAATTTTCTGCGCCCAAATCGCTTCCAGAACGCCTAAAAAGCGATTTTGATGATTCTGAGATCACTTTTTTTCACTTGCAAAGAATGTTTTAGCTTTTTCATTCAACATTTTATTTCGCTCATTTCGACAGTTAGAGTACCGCAAACATAATTTTTGACGTCTTGGTAAGATCAGAAATTCGATTTAGAAGGTGCTTTTAGTCTTGAGTTTAGCCCTCAAAACATCATTTTAAGCTCTAAAACGATGCTGTTATTGATTTAAACAGTTTTTTGCGCTCAAATCGCTTCAAGAACGCTTAAAACGCGATTTTGATGATTTTGAGATCATTTTTTTTCACTTGCAAAGAAAGTTTTAGGTTTTTTATTGCAGCACGTTATTTCGCTCATTTCGATAGTTAGAGCACCGCAAACATGATTCCCGACTTGGTAAGATCAGAAATTCCGATTTAGAATGTGTCTTTTAGTTTTGAGTTTAGCCCTCAAAACATCATTTTAAGCTCTAATACGTTGCCGTTATTGATTTAGACAGCTTTTTGGCGCTCAAATCGCTTCCAGAACGCTTAAAAGCGATTTTGATGATTCTGAGATCATTTTTTTTCACTTGTAAAGAAAGTTTTAGGTTTTTCATTCCAGCATGTTGTTTCGCTCATTTCGATAAATAGGGCACCGCAAACATGATTCTCGACTTGGTAAGATCAAAAATTTCGATTTAGAAGGTGTCTTTTAGTCTTGAGTTTACCCATCAAAACATCATTTTAAGCTCTAAAACGATGCCGTTATTGATTTAGACAGCTTTTTTGCTATCAAATTGCTTCCAGAACGCTTAAAACGCGATTTTTATGATTCTGAGATAACTTTTTTTACTTGCAAAGAAAGTTTTAGGTTTTTCATTCCGATCCAGCATGTTTTTTCGCTCATTTCGATAGTTAGAGGACGGCAAACATGATTCCCGACTTGGCAAGATCAAAAAAATTTTATTTAGAAGGTGTCTTTTAGTCTTGAGTTTAGCCCTCAAAACATCATTTTAAGCTCTAATACGTTGCCGTTATTGATTTAGACACCTTTTTTGCGCTCAAATCGCTTCCAGGACGCTTAAAACGCGATTTTGATGATTCTGAGATCATTTTTTTTCACTTGTAAAGAAAGTTTTAGGTTTTTCATTCCAGCATGTTGTTTCGCTCATTTCGATAGTTAGAGCAACGCAAACATAATTTCCGACTTGGTAAGATGTGAAATTTCGATTTAGAAGGTGTCTTTTAGTCTTGAGTTTAGCCCTCAAAAAACCATTTTAAGCTCTAAAACGATGCCGTTATTGATTTAGACAGCTTTTTTGCGCTCAAATCGCTTCCAGGACGCTTAAAACGCGATTTTGATGATTCTGAGATCATTTTTTTTCACTTGTAAAGAAAGTTTTAGGTTTTTCATTCCAGCATGTTGTTTCGCTCATTTCGATAGTTAGAGCAACGCAAACATGATTTCCGACTTGGTAAGATCAGAAATTTTTATTTAGAAGGTGTCTTTTAGTCTCGAGTTTAGCCCTCAAAACATCATTTTAAGCTCTAAAACGTTGCCGTTATTGATTTAGACAGCTTTTTTGCCATCAAATTGCTTCCAGAACGCTTAAAACGCGATTTTGATGATTCTGAGATAACTTTTTTTACTTGCAAAGAAAGTTTTATGTTTTTCATTCCAGCATGTTTTTTTCGCTCATTTCGATAGTTAGAGGACCGCAAACATGATTTCCGACTTGTTAAGATCAGAAATTTTTATTTATAAGGTGTCTTTTAGTCTTGAGTTTAGCCCTTAAAACATCATTTTAAGCTCTAAAACGTTGCCGTTATTGATTTAGACAAATTTTCTGCGCCCAAATCGCTTCCAGAACGCTTAAAAAGCGATTTTGATGATTCTGAGATCACTTTTTTTCACTTGCAAAGATTGTTTTAGCTTTTTCATTCAACATTTTATTTCGCTCATTTCGACAGTTAGAGCACCGCAAACATGATTTTTGACGTCTTGGTAAGACCAGAAATTCGATTTAGAAGGTGCTTTTAGTCTTAAGTTTAGCCCTCAAAACATCATTTTAAGCTCTAAAACGATGCCGTTATTGATTTAGACAACTTTTTTGCTATCAAATTGCTTCCAGAACGGTTAAAACGCGATTTTTATGATTCTGAGATAACTTTTTTTACTTGCAAAGAAAGTTTTAGGTTTTTCATTCCGATCCAGCATGTTTTTTTCGCTCATTTCGATAGTTAGAGGACGGCAAACATGATTCGCGACTTGGCAAGATCAAAAAAATTTTCTTTAGAAGGTGTCTTTTAGTCTTGAGTTTAGCCCTCAAAACATCATTTTAAGCTCTAATACGTTGCCGTTATTGATTTAGACAGCTTTTTTGCGCTCAAATCGCTTCCAGGACGCTTAAAACGCGATTTTGATGATTCTGAGATCATTTTTTTTCACTTGTAAAGAAAGTTTTAGGTTTTTCATTCCAGCATGTTGTTTCGCTCATTTCGATAGTTAGAGCAACGCAAACATAATTTCCGACTTGGTAAGATGTGAAATTTCGATTTGGAAGGTGTCTTTTAGTCTTGAGTTTAGCCCTCAAAAAACCATTTTAAGCTCTAAAACGATGCCGTTATTGATTTAGACAGCTTTTTTGCTTTCAAATTGCTTCCAGAACGCTTAAAACGCGATTTTGATGATTCTGAGATAACTTTTTTTACTTGCAAAGAAAGTTTTAGGTTTTTCATTCCAGCATGTTGTTTCGCTCATTTCGATAGTTAGGGCACCGCAAACATGATTCCCGACTTGGTAAGATCAAAAATTTCGATTTAGAAGGTGTCTTTTAGTCTTGAGTTTAGCCCTAAAAACATCATTTTAAGCTCTAAAACGTTCCCGTTATTGATTTAGACAGCTTTTTTGCTATCAAATTGCTTCGAGAACGCTTAAAACGCGATTTTTATCATTCTGAGATAACTTTTTTTACTTGCAAAGAAAGTTTTAGGTTTTTCATTCCAGCATGTTTTTTTCGCTCATTTCGATAGTTAGAGGACCGCAAACATGATTTCCGACTTGGTAAGATCAAAAATTTTTATTTAGAAGGTGTCTTTTAGTCTATAGTTTAGCCCTCAAAACATCATTTTAAGCTCTAAAACGTTGCCGTTATTTATTTAGACAGCTTTTTTGCCATCAAATTGCTTCCAGAACAATAAAAAACGCGATTTTGATTATTCTGAGACAACTTTTTTTACTTGCAAAGAAAGTTTTAGGTTTTTCATTCCAACATGCTGTTTCGCTCATTTCGATAGAGCACTGCAAACATGATTTCCGACTTGGTAAGATGTTAAATTTCGATTTAGAAGGTGTCCTTTACCCTTGAGTTTAGCCTTCAAAACATCATTTTAAGCTCTAAAACGTTGCCGTTATTCATTTAGACAACTTTTTTGCGCTCAAATTGCTTCCAGAACGCTTAAAAAGCGATTTTGATATTCTGAGATCATTTTTTTTCACTTGCAAAGAATGTTTTAGCTTTTTCATGCAACATTTTATTTCGCTCATTTCGACAGTAAGAGCACCGCCAACATGATTTTCGTCTTGGTAAGATCAGAAATTTCGATTTAGAAGGTGCTTTTAGTCTTGAGTTTAGCCCTCAAAACATCATTTTAAGCTCTAAAACGATGCCGTTATTGATTTAGACAGCTTTTTTGCTATCAAATCGCTTCCAGAACGCTTAAAACGCGATTTTTATGATTCTGAGATAATTTTTTTTACTTGCAAAGAAAGTTTTAGGTTTTTCATTCCGATCCAGCATGTTTTTTTCGCTCATTTCGATAGTTAGAGGACGGCAAACATGATTCCCGACTTGGCAAGATCAAAAAAATTTTATTTAGAAGGTGTCTTTTAGTCTTGAGTTTAGCCCTCAAAACATCATTTTAAGCTCTAATACGTTGCCGTTATTGATTTAGACAGCTTTTTTGCGCTCAAATCGCTTCCAGGACGCTTAAAACGCGATTTTGATGATTCTGAGATCATTTTTTTTCACTTGTAAAGAAAGTTTTAGGTTTTTCATTCCAGCATGTTGTTTCGCTCATTTCGATAGAGCAACGCAAACATAATTTCCGACTTGGTAAGATGTGAAATTTCGATTTAGAAGGTGTCTTTTAGTCTTGAGTTTAGCCCTCAAAAAACCATTTTAAGCTCTAAAACGATGCCGTTATTGATTTAGACAGCTTTTTTGCTTTCAAATTGCTTCCAGAACGCTTAAAACGCGATTTTGATGATTCTGAGATAACTTTTTTTACTTGCAAAGAAAGTTTTAGGTTTTTCATTCCAGCATGTTGTTTCGCTCATTTCGATAGTTAGGGCACCGCAAACATGATTCCCGACTTGGTAAGATCAAAAATTTTTATTTAGAAGGTGTCTTTTAGTCTTGAGTTTAGCCCTCAAAACATCATTTTAAGCTCTAAAACGTTGCCGTTATTGATTTAGACAGCTTTTTTGCCATCAAATTGCTTCCAGAACAATTAAAACGCGATTTTGATGATTCTGAGATAACTTTTTTTACTTTCAAAGAAAGTTTTAGGTTTTTCATTCCAGCATGCTGTTTCGCTCATTTCGATAGAGCACCGCAAACATGATTTCCGACTTGGTAAGATGTAAAATTTCGATTTAGAAGGTGTCCTTTACCCTTGAGTTTAGCCTTGAAAACATCATTTTAAGCTCTAAAACGTTGCCGTTATTGATTTAGACAACTTTTTTGCGCTCAAATTGCTTCCAGAACTCTTAAAAAGCGATTTTGATATTCTGAGATCATTTTTTTTCACTTGCAAAGAATGTTTTAGCTTTTTCATGCAACATTTTATTTCACTCATTTCGACAGTTAGAGCACCGCCAACATGATTTTCGTCTTGGTAAGATCAGAAATTTCGATTTAGAAGGTGCTTTTAGTCTTGAGTTTAGCCCTCAAAACATCATTTTAAGCTCTAAAACGATGCCGTTATTGATTTAAACAGCTTTTTTGCGCTCAAATCGCTTCCAGAACGCTTAAAACGCAATTTTGATGATTCTGGGATCATTTTTTTTCACTTGCAAAGAAAGTTTTAGGTTTTTTATTCCAGCACGTTACTTCGCTCATTTCGATAGTTAGAGCACCGCAAACATGATTCCCGACTTGGTAAGATCAGAAATTTCGATTTAGAAGGTGTCTTTTAGTCTTGAGTTTAGCCCTCAAAACATCATTTTAAGCTCTAAAACGATGCCATTATTTATTTAGACAGCTTTTTTGCTATCAAATCGCTTCCAGAACGCTTAAAACGCGATTTTGATGATTCTGAGATAACTTTTTTTACTTGCAAAGAAAGTTTTAGGTTTTTCATTCCAATCCAGCATGTTTTTTTCGCTCATTTCGATAGTTAGAGGACGGCAAACATGATTCCCGACTTGGCAAGATCAAAAAAAATTTTATTTAGAAGGTGTGTTTTAGTCTTGAGTTTAGCTCTCAAAACATCATTTTAAGCTCTAATACGTTGCCGTTATTGATTTATACAGCTTTTTTGCGCTCAAATCGCTTCCAGAACGCTTAAAACGCAATTTTTATGATTCTGAGATAACTTTTTTTACTTGCAAAGAAAGTTTTAGGTTTTTCATTCCGATCCAGCATGTTTTTGTCGCTCATTTCGATAGTTAGAGGACGGCAAACATGATTCCCGACTTGGCAAGATCAAAAAAATTTTATTTAGAAGGTGTCTTTTAGTCTTGAGTTTAGCCCTCAAAACATCATTTTAAGCTCTAATACGTTGCCGTCATTGATTTATACAGCTTTTTTGCGCTCAAATAACTTCCAGGACGCTTAAAACGCGATTTTGATGATTCTGAGATCATTTTTTTTCACTTGTAAAGAAAGTTTTAGGTTTTTCATTCCAGCATGTTGTTTCACTCATTTCGATAGTTAGAGCAACGCAAACATAATTTCCGACTTGGTAAGATGTGAAATTTCGATTTGGAAGGTGTCTTTTAGTCTTGAGTTTAGCCCTCAAAAAACCATTTTAAGCTCTAAAACGATGCCGTTATTGATTTAGACAGCTTTTTTGCTTTCAAATTGCTTCCAGAACGCTTAAAACGCGATTTTGATGATTCTGAGATAACTTTTTTTACTTGCAAAGAAAGTTTTAGGTTTTTCATTCCAGCATGTTGTTTCGCTCATTTCGATAGTTAGGGCACCGCAAACATGATTCCCGACTTGGTAAGATCAAAAGTTTCGATTTAGAAGGTGTCTTTTAGTCTTGAGTTTAGCCCTAAAAACATCATTTTAAGCTCTAAAACGTTCCCGTTATTGATTTAGACAGCTTTTTTGCTATCAAATTGCTTCCAGAACAATTAAAACGCGATTTTGATTATTCTGAGATAACTTTTTTACTTGCAAAGAAAGTTTTAGGTTTTTCATTCCAACATGCTGTTTCGCTCATTTCGATAGAGCACCGCAAACATGATTTCCGACTTGGTAAGATGTTAAATTTCGATTTAGAAGGTGTCCTTTACCCTTGAGTTTAGCCTTCAAAACATCATTTTAAGCTCTAAAACGTTGCCGTTATTCATTTAGACAACTTTTTTGCGCTCAAATTGCTTCCAGAACGCTTAAAAAGCGATTTTGATATTCTGAGATCATTTTTTTTCACTTGCAAAGAATGTTTTAGCTTTTTCATGCAACATTTTATTTCGCTCATTTCGACAGTAAGAGCACCGCCAACATGATTTTCGTCTTGGTAAGATCAGAAATTTCGATTTAGAAGGTGCTTTTAGTCTTGAGTTTAGCCCTCAAAACATCATTTTAAGCTTTAAAACGATGCCGTTATTGATTTAGACAGCTTTTTTGCTATCAAATTGCTTCCAGAACGCTTAAAACGCGATTTTTATGTTTCTGAGATAATTTTTTTTACTTGCAAAGAAAGTTTTAGGTTTTTCATTCCGATCCAGCATGTTTTTTTCGCTCATTTCGATAGTTAGAGGACGGCAAACATGATTCCCGACTTGGCAAGATCAAAAAAATTTTATTTAGAAGGTGTCTTTTAGTCTTGAGTTTAGCCCTCAAAACATCATTTTAAGCTCTAATACGTTGCCGTTATTTATTTAGACAGCTTTTTTGCGCTCAAATCGCTTCCAGGACGCTTAAAACGCGATTTTGATGATTCTGAGATCATTTTTTTTCACTTGTAAAGAAAGTTTTAGGTTTTTCATTCCAGCATGTTGTTTCGCTCATTTCGATAGAGCAACGCAAACATAATTTCCGACTTGGTAAGATGTGAAATTTCGATTTAGAAGGTGTCTTTTAGTCTTGAGTTTAGCCCTCAAAAAACCATTTTAAGCTCTAAAACGATGCCGTTATTGATTTAGACAGCTTTTTTGCTATCAAATTGCTTCCAGAACGCTTAAAACGCGATTTTGATGATTCTGAGATAACTTTTTTTACTTGCAAAGAAAGTTTTAGGTTTTTCATTCCAGCATGTTGTTTCGCTCATTTCGATAGTTAGGGCACCGCAAACATGATTCCCGACTTGGTAAGATCAAAAATTTTTATTTAGAAGGTGTCTTTTAGTCTTGAGTTTAGCCCTCAAAACATCATTTTAAGCTCTAAAACGTTGCCGTTATTGATTTAGACAGCTTTTTTGCCATCAAATTGCTTCCAGAACAATTAAAACGCGATTTTGATGATTCTGAGATAACTTTTTTTACTTTCAAAGAAAGTTTTAGGTTTTTCATTCCAGCATGCTGTTTCGCTCATTTCGATAGAGCACCGCAAACATGATTTCCGACTTGGTAAGATGTAAAATTTCGATTTAGAAGGTGTCCTTTACCCTTGAGTTTAGCCTTGAAAACATCATTTTAAGCTCTAAAACGTTGCCGTTATTGATTTAGACAACTTTTTTGCGCTCAAATTGCTTCCAGAACTCTTAAAAAGCGATTTTGATATTCTGAGATCATTTTTTTTCACTTGCAAAGAATGTTTTAGCTTTTTCATGCAACATTTTATTTCACTCATTTCGACAGTTAGAGCACCGCCAACATGATTTTCGTCTTGGTAAGATCAGAAATTTCGATTTAGAAGGTGCTTTTAGTCTTGAGTTTAGCCCTCAAAACATCATTTTAAGCTCTAAAACGATGCGGTTATTGATTTAAACAGCTTTTTTGCGCTCAAATCGCTTCCAGAACGCTTAAAACGCAATTTTGATGATTCTGGGATCATTTTTTTTCACTTGCAAAGAAAGTTTTAGGTTTTTTATTCCAGCACGTTACTTCGCTCATTTCGATAGTTAGAGCACCGCAAACATGATTCCCGACTTGGTAAGATCAGAAGTTTCGATTTAGAAGGTGTCTTTTAGTCTTGAGTTTAGCCCTCAAAACATCATTTTAAGCTCTAAAACGATGCCATTATTTATTTAGACAGCTTTTTTGCTATCAAATCGCTTCCAGAACGCTTAAAACGCGATTTTGATGATTCTGAGATAACTTTTTTTACTTGCAAAGAAAGTTTTAGGTTTTTCATTCCAATCCAGCATGTTTTTTTCGCTAATTTCGATAGTTAGAGGACGGCAAACATGATTCCCGACTTGGCAAGATAAAAAAAAATTTTATTTAGAAGGTGTCTTTTAGTCTTGAGTTTAGCTCTCAAAACATCATTTTAAGCTCTAATACGTTGCCGTTATTGATTTATACAGCTTTTTTGCGCTCAAATCGCTTCCAGAACGCTTAAAACGCGATTTTTATGATTCTGAGATAACTTTTTTTACTTGCAAAGAAAGTTTTAGGTTTTTCATTCCGATCCAGCATGTTTTTGTCGCTCATTTCGATAGTTAGAGGACGGCAAACATGATTCCCGACTTGGCAAGATCAAAAAAATTTTATTTAGAAGGTGTCTTTTAGTCTTGAGTTTAGCCCTCAAAACATCATTTTAAGCTCTAATACGTTGCCGTCATTGATTTATACAGCTTTTTTGCGCTCAAATAACTTCCAGGACGCTTAAAACGCGATTTTGATGATTCTGAGATCATTTTTTTTCACTTGTAAAGAAAGTTTTAGGTTTTTCATTCCAGCATGTTGTTTCACTCATTTCGATAGTTAGAGCAACGCAAACATAATTTCCGACTTGGTAAGATGTGAAATTTCGATTTGGAAGGTGTCTTTTAGTCTTGAGTTTAGCCCTCAAAAAACCATTTTAAGCTCTAAAACGATGCCGTTATTGATTTAGACAGCTTTTTTGCTTTCAAATTGCTTCCAGAACGCTTAAAACGCGATTTTGATGATTCTGAGATAACTTTTTTTACTTGCAAACAAAGTTTTAGGTTTTTCATTCCAGCATGTTTTTTTCGCTCATTTCGATAGTTAGAGGACCGCAAACATGATTTCCGACTTGGTAAGATCAGAAATTTTTATTTAGAAGGTGTCTTTTAGTCTTGAGTTTAGCCCTCAAAACATCATTTTAAGCTCTAATACGTTGCCGTTATTGATTTAGACAGCTTTTTGGCGCTCAAATCGCTTCCAGAACGCTTAAAACGCGATTTTGATGATTCTGAGATAACTTTTTTTTAATTGCAAAGAAAGTTTTAGGTTTTTCATTCCAGCATGTTGTTTCGCTCATTTCGATAAATAGGGCACCGCAAACATGATTCTGGACTTGGCAAGATCAAAAAATTTTATTTAGAAGGTGTGTTTTAGTCTTGAGTTTAGCCCTCAAAACATCATTTTAAGCTCTAAAACGATGCCATTATTTATTTAGACAGCTTTTTTGCTATCAAATTGCTTCCAGAACGCTTAAAACGCGATTTTGATGATTCTGAGATAACTTTTTTTACTTGCAAACAAAGTTTTAGGTTTTTCATTCCAGCATGTTTTTTTCGCTCATTTCGATAGTTAGAGGACCGCAAACATGATTTCCGACTTGGTAAGATCAGAAATTTTTATTTAGAAGGTGTCTTTTAGTCTTGAGTTTAGCCCTCAAAACATCATTTTAAGCTCTAATACGTTGCCGTTATTGATTTAGACAGCTTTTTGGCGCTCAAATCGCTTCCAGAACGCTTAAAACGCGATTTTGATGATTCTGAGATAACTTTTTTTTAATTGCAAAGAAAGTTTTAGGTTTTTCATTCCAGCATGTTGTTTCGCTCATTTCGATAAATAGGGCACCGCAAACATGATTCTGGACTTGGCAAGATCAAAAAATTTTATTTAGAAGGTGTGTTTTAGTCTTGAGTTTAGCCCTCAAAACATCATTTTAAGCTCTAAAACGATGCCATTATTTATTTAGACAGCTTTTTTGCTATCAAATTGCTTCCAGAACGCTTAAAACGCGATTTTGATGATTCTGAGATAACTTTTTTTACTTGCAAAGAAACTTTTAGGTTTTTCATTTCAGCATGTTTTTTTCGCTCATTTCGATAGTAAGAGGACGGCAAACATGATTTCCGACTTGGCAAGATCAAAAAAATTTTATTTAGAAGGTGTCTTTTAGTCTTGAGTTTAGCCCTCAAAACATCATTTTAAGCTCTAATATGTTGCCGTTATTGATTTAGACAGCTTTTTTGCGCTCAAATCGCTTCCAGAACGATTAAAACGCGATTTTTATGATTCTGAGACAACTTTTTTTACTTGCAAAGAAAGTTTTAGGTTTTTCATTCCGATCCAGCATGTTTTTTTCGCTCATTTCGATAGTTAGAGGACGGCAAACATGATTCCCGACTTGGCAAGATCAAAAAAATCTTATTTAGAAGGTGTCTTTTAGTCTTGAGTTTAGCCCTCAAAACATCATTTTAAGCTCTAATACGTTGCCGTTATTGATTTATACAGCTTTTTTGCGCTCAAATCGCTTCCAGGACGCTTAAAACGCGATTTTGATGATTCTGAGATCATTTTTTTTCACTTGTAATGAAAGTTTAAGGTTTTTCATTCCAGCATGTTGTTTCGCTCATTTCGATAGTTAGAGCAACGCAAACATTATTTCCGACTTGGTAAGATGTGAAATTTCGATGTAGAAGGTGTCTTTTAGTCTTGAGTTTAGCCCTCAAAAAACCATTTTAAGCTCTAAAACGATGCCGTTATTGATTTAGACAGCTTTTTTGCTATCAAATTGCTTCCAGAACGCTTAAAACGCGATTTTGATGATTCTGAGATAACTTTTTTTCACTTGCAAAGAAAGTTTTAGGTTTTTTATTCCAACATGTTGTTTCGCTCATTTCGATAGTTAGGGCACCGCAAAAATGATTCCCGACTTGGTAAAATCAGAAATTTCGATTTAGAAGGTGTCTTTTAGTCTTAAGTTTAGCCCTCAAAAAATCATTTTAAGCTCTAATACGTTGCCGTTATTGATTTAGACAGCTTTTTTGCTATCAAATTGCTTCCAAAACGCTTAAAACGCGATTTTGATCATTCTTAGATAACTTTTTTTACTTGCAAAGAAAGTTTTAGGTTTTTCATTCCAGCATGTTTTTTTCGCTCATTTCGATAGTTAGAGGACTGCAAACATGATTTCCGACTTGGTAAGATCAGAAATTTTTATTTAGAAGGTGTCTTTTAGTCTTGAGTTTAGCCCTCAAAACATCATTTTAAGCTCTAAAACGATGCCGTTATTGATTTAGACACCTTTTTTGCGCTCAAATCGCTTCCAGAACGCTTAAAACGCGATTTTTATGATTCTGAGATCACTTTTTTTCACTTGCAAAGAATGTTTTAGCTTTTTCATTCAACATTTTATTTCACTCATTTCGAAAGTTAGAGCACCGCAAACATGATTTTCGTCTTGGTAAGATCAGAAATTTCGATTTAGAAGGTGCTTTTAGTTTTTAGTTTAGCCCTCAAAACATCATTTTAAGCTCTAAAACGATGCTGTTATTGATTTAAACAGCTTTTTCGCTCAAATCGCTTCCAGAACCCCTAAAACACGATTTTGATGATTCTGAGATTATTTTTTTTCACTTGCAAAGAAAGTTTTAGGTTTTTTATTCCAGCACAATATTTCGCTCATTTCGATAGTTAGGGCACCGCAAACATGATTTCCGACTTGGTAAGATCAAAAATTTCGATTTAGAAGGTGTCTTTTAGTCTTGAGTTTAGCCCTCAAAACATCATTTTAAGCTCTAAAACGTTGCCGTTATTGATTTAGACAGCTTTTTTTCTATCAAATTGCTTCCAGAACGCTTAAAACGATATTTTGATCATTCTGAGATAACCTTTTTTAGTTGCAAAGAAAGTTTTAGGTTTTTCATTCCAGCATGTTTTTTTCGCTCATTTCGATAGTTAGAGGACCGCAAACATGATTTCCGACTTGGTAAGATTAGAAATTTTTATTTAGAAGGTGTCTTTTAGTCTTGAGTTTAGCCCTCAAAACATCATTTTAAGCTCTAATACGTTGCAGTTATTGATTTAGACAGCTTTTTTGCGCTCAAATCGCTTCCAGGACGCTTAAAACGCGATCTTGATGATTCTGAGATCATTTTTTTTCACTTGTAAAGAAAGTTTTATGTTTTTCATTCCAGCATGTTGTTTCGCTCATTTCGATAGTTAGAGCAACGCAAACATAATTTCCGACTTGGTAAGATGTGAAATTTCGCTTTAGAAGGTGTCTTTTAGTGTTGAGTTTAGCCCTCAAAAAACCATTTTAAGCTCTAAAACGTTGCCGTTATTGATTTAGACAGCTTTTTTGCTATCAAATTGCTTCCAGAACGCTTAAAACGCGATTTTGATCATTCTGAGATAACTTTTTTTACTTGCAAAGAAAGTTTTAGGTTTTTCATTCCAGCATGTTTTTTTCGCTCATTTCGATAGTTAGAGGACCGCAAACATGATTTCCGACTTGTTAAGATCAGAAATTTTTATTTATAAGGTGTCTTTTAGTCTTGAGTTTAGCCCTTAAAACATCATTTTAAGCTCTAAAACGTTGCCGTTATTGATTTAGACAATATTTCTGCGCCCAAATCGCTTCCAGAACGCTTAAAAAGCGATTTTGATGATTCTGAGATCACTTTTTTTCACTTGCAAAGAATGTTTTAGCTTTTTCATTCAACATTTTATTTCGCTCCTTTCGACAGTTAGAGCACCGCAAACATGATTTCCGACTTGGTAAGATCAGAAATTTTTATTTAGAAGGTGTCTTTTAGTCTTGAGTTTAGCCCTCAAAACATCATTTTAAGCTCTAATACGTTGCCGTTATTGATTTAGACAGCTTTTTTGCGCTCAAATCGCTTCCAGGACGCTTAAAACGCGATTTTGATGATTCTGAGATCATTTTTTTTCACTTGTAAAGAAAGTTTTAGGTTTTTCATTCCAGCATGTTGTTTCGCTCATTTCGATAGTTAGAGCAACGCAAACATAATTTCCGACTTGGTAAGATGTGAAATTTCGATTTAGAAGGTGTCTTTTAGTCTTGAGTTTAGCCCTCAAAAAACCATTTTAAGCTCTAAAACGTTGCCGTTATTGATTTAGACAGCTTTTTTGCTATCAAATTGCTTCCAGAACGCTTAAAACGCGATTTTGATCATTCTGAGATAACTTTTTTTACTTGCAAAGAAAGTTTTAGGTTTTTCATTCCAGCATGTTTTTTTCGCTCATTTCGATAGTTAGAGGACCGCAAACATGATTTCCGACTTGTTAAGATCAGAAATTTTTATTTATAAGGTGTCTTTTAGTCTTGAGTTTAGCCCTTAAAACATCATTTTAAGCTCTAAAACGTTGCCGTTATTGATTTAGACAATATTTCTGCGCCCAAATCGCTTCCAGAACGCTTAAAAAGCGATTTTGATGAGTCTGAGATCACTTTTTTTCACTTGCAAAGAATGTTTTAGCTTTTTCATTCAACATTTTATTTCGATCATTTCGACAGTTAGAGCACCGCAAACATGATTTTTGACGTCTTGGTAAGATCAGAAATTCGATTTAGAAGGTGCTTTTAGTCTTGAGTTTAGCCCTCAAAACATCATTTTAAGCTCTAAAACGTTGCCGTTATTGATTTAGACAGCTTTTTTGCCATCAAATTGCTTCCAGAACGCTTAAAACGCGATTTTGATGATTCTGAGATAACTTTTTTTACTTGCAAAGAAAGTTTTAGGTTTTTCATTCCAGCATGTTTTTTTCGCTGATTTCGATAGTTAGAGGACCGCAAACATGATTTCCGACTTGTTAAGATCAGAAATTTTTATTTATAAGGTGTCTTTTAGTCTTGAGTTTAGCCCTTAAAACATCAATTTAAGCTCTAAAACGTTGCCGTTATTGATTTAGACAAATTTTCTGCGCCCAAATCGCTTCCAGAACGCTTAAAAAGCGATTTTGATGATTCTGAGATCACTTTTTTTCACTTGCAAAGAATGTTTTAGCTTTTTCATTCAACGTTTTATTTCGCTCATTTCGACAGTTAGAGCACCGCAAACATGATTTTTGACGTCTTGGTAAGATCAGAAATTCGATTTAGAAGGTGCTTTTAGTCTTAAGTTTAGCCCTCAAAACATCATTTTAAGCTCTAAAACGATGCTGTTATTGATTTAAACAGTTTTTTGCGCTCAAATCGCTTCAAAAACGCTTAAAACGCGATTTTGATGATTCTGAGATCTTTTTTTTTCACTTGCAAAGAAAGTTTTAGGTTTTTTATTGCAGCACGTTATTTCGCTCATTTCGATAGTTAGAGCACCGCGAACATGATTCCCGACTTGGTAAGATCAGAAATTTCGATTTAGAATGTGTCTTTTAGTTTTGAGTTTAGCCCTCAAAACATCATTTTAAGCTCTAATACGATGCCGTTATTGATTTAGACAGCTTTTTTGCGCTCAAATCGCTTCCAGGACGCTTAAAACGCGATTTTTATGATTCTGAGATCTTTTTTTTTCACTTGTAAAGAAAGTTTTAGGTTTTTCATTCCAGCATGTTGTTTTGCTCATTTCGATAGTTAGAGCAACGCAAACATAATTTCCGACTTGGTAAGATGTGAAATTTCGATTTAGAAGGTGTCTTTTAGTCTTGAGTTTAGCCCTCAAAAAACCATTTTAAGCTCTAAAACGATGCCGTTATTGATTTAGACAGCTTTTTTGCTATCAAATTGCTTCCAGAACGCTTAAAACGCGATTTTGATCATTCTGAGATAACTTTTTTTACTTGCAAAGAAAGTTTTAGGTTTTTCATTCCAGCATGTTTTTTTCGCTCATTTCGATAGTTAGAGAACCGCAAACATGATTTCCGACTTGGTAAGATCAGAAATTTTTATTTAGAAGGTGTCTTTTAGTCTTGAGTTTAGCCCTCAAAACATCATTTTAAGCTCTAAAACGTTGCCGTTATTGATTTAGACAGCTTTTTTGCCATCAAATTGCTTCCAGAACGCTTAAAACGCGATTTTGATGATTCTGAGATAACTTTTTTTACTTGCAAAGAAAGTTTTAGGTTTTTCATTCCAGCATGTTTTTTTCGCTCATTTCGATAGTTAGAGGACCGCAAACATGACTTCCGACTTGTTAAGATCAGAAATTTTTATTTATAAGGTGTCTTTTAGTCTTGAGTTTAGCCCATAAAACATCATTTTAAGCTCTAAAACGTTGCCGTTATTGATTTAGACAAATTTTCTGCGCCCAAATCGCTTCCAGAACGCTTAAAAAGCGATTTTGATGATTCTGAGATCACTTTTTTTCACTTGCAAAGAATGTTTTAGCTTTTTCATTCAACATTTTATTTCGCTCATTTCGACAGTTAGAGCACCGCAAACATGATTTTTGACGTCTTGGTAAGATCAGAAAGTCGATTTAGATGGTGCTTTTAGTCTTGAGTTTAGCCCTCAAAACATCATTTTAAGCTCTAAAACGATGCTGTTATTGATTTAAACAGTTTTTTGCGCTCAAATCGCTTCAAGAACGCTTAAAACGCGATTTTGATGATTCTGAGATCATTTTTTTTCACTTGCAAAGAAAGTTTTAGGTTTTTTATTGCAGCACGTTATTTCGCTCATTTCGATAGTTAGAGCACCGCAAACATGATTCCCGACTTGGTAAGATCAGAAATTTCGATTTAGAATGTGTCTTTTAGTTTTGAGTTTAGCCCTCAAAACATCATTTTAAGCTCTAATACGTTGCCGTTATTGATTTAGACAGCGTTTTGGCGCTCAAATCGCTTCCAGAACGCTTAAAACGCGATTTTGATGATTCTGAGATAACTTTTTTTTACTTGCAAAGAAAGTTTTAGGTATTTCATACCAGCATGTTGTTTCGCTCATTTCGATAAATAGGGCACCGCAAACATGATTCTCGACTTGGTAAGATCAAAAATTTCGATTTAGAATGTGTCTTTTAGTCTTGAGTTACCCATCAAAACATCATTTTAAGCTCTAAAACGATGCCGTTATTGATTTAGACAGCTTTTTTGCTATCAAATTGCTTCCAGAACGCTTAAAACGCGATTTTTATGATCCTGAGATAACTTTTTTTACTTGCAAAGAAAGTTTTAGGTTTTTCATTCCGATCCAGCATGTTTTTTTCGCTCATTTCGATAGTTAGAGGACGGCAAACATGATTCCCGACTTGGCAAGATCAAAAAATTTTATTTAGAAGGTGTGTTTTAGTCTTGAGTTTAGCCCTCAAAACATCATTTTAAGCTCTAAAACGATGCCATTATTTATTTAGACCGCTTTTTTGCTATCAAATTGCTTCCAGAACGCTTAAAACGCGATTTTGATGATTCTGAGATAACTTTTTTTACTTGCAAAGAAAGTTTTAGGTTTTTCATTCCAGCATGTTTTTTTCGCTCATTTCGATAGTTAGAGGACGGCAAACATGATTTCCGACTTGGCAAGATCAAAAAAATTTTATTTAGAAGGTGTCTTTTAGTCTTGAGTTTAGCCCTCAAAACATCATTTTAAGCTCTAATACGTTTCCGTTATTGATTTATACAGCTTTTTTGCGCTCAAATCGCTTCCAGGACGCTTAAAACGCGATTTTGATGATTCTGAGATCATTTTTTTTCACTTGTAAAGAAAGTTTTAGGTTTTTCATTCCAGCATGTTGTTTCGCTCATTTCGATAGTTAGAGCAACGCAAACATAATTTCCGACTTGTTAAGATGTGAAATTTCGATTTAGAAGGTGTCTTTTAGTCTTGAGTTTAGCCCTCAAAACATCAATTTAAGCTCTAAAACGTTGCCGTTATTGATTTAGACAGCTTTTTTTCTATCAAATTGCTTCCAGAACGCTTAAAACGATATTTTGATCATTCTGAGATAACTTTTTTTACTTGCAAAGAAAGTTTTAGGTTTTTCATTCCAGCATGTTTTTTTCGCTCATTTCGATAGTTAGAGGACCGCAAACATGATTTCCGACTTGGTAAGATCAGAAATTTTTATTTAGAAGGTGTCTTTTAGTCTTGAGTTTAGCCCTAAAAACATCATTTTAAGCTCTAACACGTTGCCGTTATTGATTTAGACAGCTTTTTTGCGCTCAAATCGCTTCCAGGACGCTTAAAACGCGATTTTTATGATTCTGAGATCATTTTTTTTCACTTGTAAAGAAAGTTTTAGGTTTTTCATTCCAGCATGTTGTTTCGCTCATTTCGATAGTTAGAGCAACGCAAACATAAATTCCGACTTGGTAAGATGTGAAATTTCGATTTAGAAGGTCTCTTTTAGTCTTGAGTTTAGCCCTCAAAAAACCATTTTAAGCTCTAAAACGATGCCGTTATTGATTTAGACAGCTTTTTTGCTATGAAATTGCTTCCAGAACGCTTAAAACGCGATTTTGATCATTCTGAGATAACTTTTTTTATTTGCAAATAAAGTTTTAGGTTTTTCATTCCAGCATGTTTTTTTCGCTCATTTCGATAGTTAGAGGACGGCAAACATGATTTCCGACTTGGTAAGATCAGAAATTTTTATTTAGAAGGTGTCTTTTAGTCTTGAGTTTAGCCCTCAAAACATCATTTTAAGCTCTAAAACGTTGCCGTTATTGATTTAGACAGCTTTTTTGCCATCAAATTGCTTCCAGAACGCTTAAAACGCGATTTTGATGATTCTGAGATAACTTTTTTTACTTGCAAAGAAAGTTCTAGGTTTTTCATTCCAGCATGTTTTTTTCGCTCATTTCGATAGTTAGAGGACCGCAAACATGACTTCCGACTTGTTAAGATCAGAAATTTTTATTTATAAGGTGTCTTTTAGTCTTGAGTTTAGCCCTTAAAACATCATTTTAAGCTCTAAAACGTTGCCGTTATTGATTTAGACAAATTTTCTGCGCCCAAATCGCTTCCAGAACGCTTAAAAAGCGATTTTGATGATTCTGAGATCACTTTTTTTCACTTGCAAAGAATGTTTTAGCTTTTTCATTCAACATTTTATTTCGCTCATTTCGACAGTTAGAGCACCGCAAACATGATTTTTGACGTCTTGGTAAGATCAGAAATTCGATTTAGAAGGTGCTTTTAGTCTTGAGTTTAGCCCTCAAAACATCATTTTAAGCTCTAAAACGATGCTGTTATTGATTTAAACAGTTTTTTGCGCTCAAATCGCTTCAAGAACGCTTAAAACGCGATTTTGATGATTCTGAGATCATTTTTTTTCACTTGCAAAGAAAGTTTTAGGTTTTTTATTGCAGCACGTTATTTCGCTCATTTCGATAGTTAGAGCACCGCAAACATGATTCCCGACTTGGTAAGATCAGAAATTTCGATTTAGAATGTGTCTTTTAGTTTTGAGTTTAGTCCTCAAAACATCATTTTAAGCTCTAATACGTTGCCGTTATTGATTTAGACAGCTTTTTGGCGCTCAAATCGCTTCCAGAACGCTTAAAACGCGATTTTGATGATTCTGAGATAACTTTTTTTTACTTGCAAAGAAAGTTTTAGGTTTTTCATTCCAGCATGTTGTTTCGCTCATTTCGATAAATAGGGCACCGCAAACATGATTCTCGACTTGGCAAGATCAAAAAATTTTATTTAGAAGGTGTGTTTTAGTCTTGAGTTTAGCCCTCAAAACATCATTTTAAGCTCTAAAACGTTGCCGTTATTGATTTAGACAGCTTTTTTGCCATCAAATTGCTTCCAGAACGCTTAAAACGCGATTTTGATGATTCTGAGATAACTTTTTTTACTTGCAAAGAAAGTTCTAGGTTTTTCATTCCAGCATGTTTTTTTCGCTCATTTCGATAGTTAGAGGACCGCAAACATGACTTCCGACTTGTTAAGATCAGAAATTTTTATTTATAAGGTGTCTTTTAGTCTTGAGTTTAGCCCTTAAAACATCATTTTAAGCTCTAAAACGTTGCCGTTATTGATTTAGACAAATTTTCTGCGCCCAAATCGCTTCCAGAACGCTTAAAAAGCGATTTTGATGATTCTGAGATCACTTTTTTTCACTTGCAAAGAATGTTTTAGCTTTTTCATTCAACATTTTATTTCGCTCATTTCGACAGTTAGAGCACCGCAAACATGATTTTTGACGTCTTGGTAAGATCAGAAATTCGATTTAGAAGGTGCTTTTAGTCTTGAGTTTAGCCCTCAAAACATCATTTTAAGCTCTAAAACGATGCTGTTATTGATTTAAACAGTTTTTTGCGCTCAAATCGCTTCAAGAACGCTTAAAACGCGATTTTGATGATTCTGAGATCATTTTTTTTCACTTGCAAAGAAAGTTTTAGGTTTTTTATTGCAGCACGTTATTTCGCTCATTTCGATAGTTAGAGCACCGCAAACATGATTCCCGACTTGGTAAGATCAGAAATTTCGATTTAGAATGTGTCTTTTAGTTTTGAGTTTAGTCCTCAAAACATCATTTTAAGCTCTAATACGTTGCCGTTATTGATTTAGACAGCTTTTTGGCGCTCAAATCGCTTCCAGAACGCTTAAAACGCGATTTTGATGATTCTGAGATAACTTTTTTTTACTTGCAAAGAAAGTTTTAGGTTTTTCATTCCAGCATGTTGTTTCGCTCATTTCGATAAATAGGGCACCGCAAACATGATTCTCGACTTGGCAAGATCAAAAAATTTTATTTAGAAGGTGTGTTTTAGTCTTGAGTTTAGCCCTCAAAACATCATTTTAAGCTCTAAAACGATGCCATTATTTATTTAGACAGCTTTTTTGCTATCAAATTGCTTCCAGAACGCTTAAAACGCGATTTTGATGATTCTGAGATAACTTTTTTTACTTGCAAAGAAAGTTTTAGGTTTTTCATTCCAGCATGTTTTTTTCGCTCATTTCGATAGTTAGAGGACGGCAAACATGATTTCCGACTTGGCAAGATCAAAAAAATTTTATTTAGAAGGTGTCTTTTAGTCTTGAGTTTAGCCCTCAAAACATCATTTTAAGCTCTAATACGTTGCCGTTATTGATTTAGACAGCTTTTTTGCGCTCAAATCGCTTCCAGAACGATTAAAACGCGATTTTTATGATTCTGAGACAACTTTTTTTACTTGCAAAGAAAGTTTTAGGTTTTTCATTCCGATCCAGCATGTTTTTTTCGCTCATTTCGATAGTTAGAGGACGGCAAACATGATTCCCGACTTGGCAAGATCAAAAAAATCTTATTTAGAAGGTGTCTTTTAGTCTTGAGTTTAGCCCTCAAAACATCATTTTAAGCTCTAATACGTTGCCGTTATTGATTTATACAGCTTTTTTGCGCTCAAATCGCTTCCAGGACGCTTAAAACGCGATTTTGATGATTCTGAGATCATTTTTTTTCACTTGTAATGAAAGTTTTAGGTTTTTCATTCCAGCATGTTGTTTCGCTCATTTCGATAGTTAGAGCAACGCAAACATAATTTCCGACTTGGTAAGATGTGAAATTTTATGTAGAAGGTGTTTTTTAGTCTGGAGTTTAGCCCTCAAAAAACCATTTTAAGCTCTAAAACGATGCCGTTATTGATTTAGACAGCTTTTTTGCTATTAAATTGCTTCCAGAACGCTTAAAACGCGATTTTGATGATTCTGAGATAACTTTTTTTCACTTGCAAAGAAAGTTTTAGGTTTTTTATTCCAACATGTTGTTTCGCTCATTTCGATAGTTAGGGCACCGCAAAAATGATTCCCGACTTGGTAAAATCAGAAATTTCGATTTAGAAGGTGTCTTTTAGTCTTAAGTTTAGCCCTCAAAAAATCATTTTAAGCTCTAATACGTTGCCGTTATTGATTTAGACAGCTTTTTTGCTATCAAATTGCTTCCAAAACGCTTAAAACGCGATTTTGATCATTCTTAGATAACTTTTTTTACTTGCAAAGAAAGTTTTAGGTTTTTCATTCCAGCATGTTTTTTTCGCTCATTTCGATAGTTAGAGGACCGCAAACATGATTTCCGACTTGGTAAGATCAGAAATTTTTATTTAGAAGGTGTCTTTTAGTCTTGAGTTTAGCCCTCAAAACATCATTTTAAGCTCTAATACGTTGCCGTTATTGATTTAGACAGCTTCTTGGCGCTCAAATCGCTTCCAGGACGCTTAAAACGCGATTTTGATGATTCTGAGATCATTTTTTTTCACTTGTAAAGAAAGTTTTATGTTTTTCATTCCAGCATGTTGTTTCGCTCATTTCAATAGTTAGAGCAACGCAAACATAATTTCCGACTTGGTAAGATGTGAAATTTCGCTTTAGAAGGTGTCTTTTAGTGTTGAGTTTAGCCCTCAAAAAACCATTTTAAGCTCTAAAACGTTGCCGTTATTGATTTAGACAGCTTTTTTGCTATCAAATTGCTTCGAGAACGCTTAAAACGCGATTTTGATCATTCTGAGATAACTTTTTTTACTTGCAAAGAAAGTTTTAGGTTTTTCATTCCAGCATGTTTTTTTCGCTCATTTCGATAGTTAGAGGACCGCAAACATGATTTCCGACTTGTTAAGATCAGAAATTTTTATTTATAAGGTGTCTTTTAGTCTTGAGTTTAGCCCTTAAAACATCATTTTAAGCTCTAAAACGTTGCCGTTATTGATTTAGACAATATTTCTGCGCCCAAATCGCTTCCAGAACGCTTAAAAAGCGATTTTGATGATTCTGAGATCACTTTTTTTCACTTGCAAAGAATGTTTTAGCTTTTTCATTCAACATTTTATTTCGCTCCTTTCGACAGTTAGAGCACCACAAACATGATTTCCGACTTGGTAAGATCAGAAATTTTTATTTAGAAGGTGTCTTTTAGTCTTGAGTTTAGCCCTCAAAACATCATTTTAAGCTCTAATACGTTGCCGTTATTGATTTAGACAGCTTTTTTGCGCTCAAATCGCTTCCAGGACGCTTAAAACGCGATTTTGATGATTCTGAGATCATTTTTTTTCACTTGTAAAGAAAGTTTTAGGTTTTTCATTCCAGCATGTTGTTTCGCTCATTTCGATAGTTAGAGCAACGCAAACATAATTTCCGACTTGGTAAGATGTGAAATTTCGATTTAGAAGGTGTGTTTTAGTCTTGAGTTTAGCCCTCAAAAAACCATTTTAAGCTCTAAAACGTTGCCGTTATTGATTTAGACAGCTTTTTTGCTATCAAATTTCTTCCAGAACGCTTAAAACGCGATTTTGATCATTCTGAGATAACTTTTTTTACTTGCAAAGAAAGTTTTAGGTTTTTCATTCCAGCATGTTTTTTTCGCTCATTTCGATAGTTTGAGGACCGCAAACATGATTTCCGACTTGTTAAGATCAGAAATTTTTATTTATAAGGTGTCTTTTAGTCTTGAGTTTAGCCCTTAAAACATCATTTTAAGCTCTAAAACGTTGCCGTTATTGATTTAGACAATATTTCTGCGCCCAAATCGCTTCCAGAACGCTTAAAAAGCGATTTTGATGAGTCTGAGATCACTTTTTTTCACTTGCAAAGAATGTTTTAGCTTTTTCATTCAACATTTTATTTCGATCATTTCGACAGTTAGAGCACCGCAAACATGATTTTTGACGTCTTGGTAAGATCAGAAATTCGATTTAGAAGGTGCTTTTAGTCTTGAGTTTAGCCCTCAAAACATCATTTTAAGCTCTAAAACGTTGCCGTTATTGATTTAGACAGCTTTTTTGCCATCAAATTGCTTCCAGAACGCTTAAAACGCGATTTTGATGATTCTGAGATAACTTTTTTTACTTGCAAAGAAAGTTTTAGGTTTTTCATTCCAGCATGTTTTTTTCGCTGATTTCGATAGTTAGAGGACCGCAAACATGATTTCCGACTTGTTAAGATCAGAAATTTTTATTTATAAGGTGTCTTTTAGTCTTGAGTTTAGCCCTTAAAACATCAATTTAAGCTCTAAAACGTTGCCGTTATTGATTTAGACAAATTTTCTGCGCCCAAATCGCTTCCAGAACGCTTAAAAAGCGATTTTGATGATTCTGAGATCACTTTTTTTCACTTGCAAAGAATGTTTTAGCTTTTTCATTCAACATTTTATTTCGCTCATTTCGACAGTTAGAGCACCGCAAACATGATTTTTGAAGTCTTGGTAAGATCAGAAATTCGATTTAGAAGGTGCTTTTAGTCTTAAGTTTAGCCCTCAAAACATCATTTTAAGCTCTAAAACGATGCTGTTATTGATTTAAACAGTTTTTTGCGCTCAAATCGCTTCAAGAACGCTTAAAACGCGATTTTGATGATTCTGAGATCATTTTTTTTCACTTGCAAAGAAAGTTTTAGGTTTTTTATTGCAGCACGTTATTTCGCTCATTTCGATAGTTTGTATTTGTAAAAACGACATGTCCGTCTCTGCTGAGAGATCGTGCAATGGAATGTCGTATTTCAGGGTGTGCACCGGCACGCAAACTACCAGGGAGACGATCCCTGACCCCGACTAAATGTGGACACCGGCTATTTATTTTCCTTTCGGCGACGCGGCGCTGGTCCACATTTAGCGCTAACATAAACGGACAAAGGGACATATTGACGAACAATCCTAAACGTATAAATTGACGAAGGGACATATTGACAATCCTAAACATATAAAGACAAATGGGACATATTGACGAACAATCCTAAACATATACGGGAACCCCTACCGATTAACAATTAATTAGAATAATTATCTAACTAATAATAAAATAATGGACGATGCGACACGCTAAGGTCGCATCGGGAATTAATTAAAAGGACGACACTTAGAAGGAGAATACAAGTTCCTCACCCTCCAAGTGCCCCAAAGAACCACGGGCAAGCCACTCTCGCTCAAACGCGCGTATTTGAGCAGGGCTCTTGCACCGTTTAAATAATAATTGTAAAATAAATTTTAATTTAGCTATTACTTTGTTCAAGCATTCGCTAATTATCGTCGTCTTCTGACGAAATCGGAAGTCACAACGAGCAACCCAGATGGTATGTTTAACAACCAACAGCATGTAGATGATGATTGTTGGAATTGCTCGACGTCGTGCCCCCGAAAAACCAAACAACAACTCCTCAACGGTAAACCGACCTGCGGTTGGATTGATGGTATTTAAGTTGAAGTATACCCATGCAACCAGGATGCGAGCCAGCTCGCATTCGAAGAACAGGTGCTCGAGAGTCTCGTCGTCAGCACGACAGAGACAAAGACTCTCGATGTGGCGCATGCCGAAGCTATGCGCAAGACGAGCACCTGTGTATAGCACGCCGTGTGCTATCTGCCAGTTGAGATCGATCACTTTACGGTCAAGATCGCAAATATGCAACTGACTCCAGGTTTGAGACCAGTGCAACTGACCGTAAATTGGCAGATATTTCTGGATGCAGTGAGGCTCTTTGCTGTTACGAGCCTGCAAGAGGGCATACACATTCCGTGAGGAGATTTGCTCCAAACTAAGAGGAACATCAGAAGACGCATCTAAACTGAGCACATCGCCATTGGCTACTCCACCACCCAAGGTCCGCCATACCTTATGGATGGTTTTGTAGAATGCAGGAAGTTTTTTAATCTGCTGGCGATACTGCTCAGATAGTAGCGCATTGCGTGGCTGCATGTCGAATGCCGACATGTAAAAATATGTAAAGAAGGCTTTCCATTTGCCCTCGGAAGGGGCAAAGAAGCGCTTCAGCCACTGCAATGCGAACGAGTCAGCCTTGTCCCTGAAATCGATAACCCCAAAACCACCTTGGGCTTTGGGAAGGCTGACCGTTTTTCGTGCCACAAGATCTCGCTTGCCCGACCAAAAGAAATTCCAGACCGCCCTGCTGATACGTCTCCCGGCCCAGCACGGCACCGGAAAGACGTGGCATAAATGCCAAACCTGGGACAAAGCCAGGTTGTTGATGATAACTGTCTTTCCTTGGAAAGACAGTTGGCGGCCTGCCCAAGCAGAAAGTCGCGTTTCCAAATTACTAACTGCCGGTTCCCATGTTGGCGTGCTGTAATCGCCAACGCTGAAGGTCGCTCCGAGCAGCGGGAGTTGTTTAACCCACTGCAACCCATAAGGGGTATCTTGGCGATCCTTCCACGAACCGGCCCACATTCCTTTCGACTTTCCGCGATTTAGTCGGGCACCTGAGGCACGTTCGAATTTATCGTAGACGTTGAACGTCTCCTCTATAGATGAATCATTAGTCACGGCTACGGTCGTATCGTCAGCGTAGCCGGAGCATTTGCATGGGTCCATCGAGTGCGGGATGGTAACGCCGGTGATTCTCGGTGACTTACGAATACACTCGGCGAGCACCTCGATGGAGAGCACATACAAGAGAGGAGACAAAGGACATCCCTGTCGAACACCCCGCGAGGGGCGAAAGAAAGAAGATGTCCAGCCGTTGATGACGACGGCAGATTCAACGTCCGTATAGAATAGTTTGACCCAGTTCATAAAATCTGGGCCAAAATTAAATGTTTCGAGTACTCGATGCAGGAAACCCCAATCAACACGATCGAATGCCTTCTCTTGATCTAAAGAGAGAAGGGCCAGGGGGAGGTTTTCCCGTTCGACGTACTCGAGGAGATCTCTGATTGTAAATAGATTCTCGCTAATGGACCTGCCACGCACGCCGCACGTTTGGTCAGGTCCAATAATGCTTCCCATGACACCGAGAAGTCGTCCAGATATAGCCCTAGTGGCGATCTTATAATCCACGTTTAAGAGACTAATCGGACGCCAGTTCTTGGTGTCCAATTTATCGTTCTTCTTATAAAGAACGATAATCAAACCCCTGCGCTGTGAGGTGGAAAGTTGGCCGGTCTCGAAAGCAACGTTGAGAACACGGACCAAGTCGGCGCCAAGGGTTTGCCAGAATGTGGTGTAAAATTCCATTGGGAAGCCATCCGAACCTGGGGTTTTACCCTTAGGCATACCCTTGAGAGCTTCAAAACACTCATCAAGGGTAAGGTTGCCTTCGCAGCTTGCTCTCTCGGTCGTACTCAGACGACGATGGAGTTGAGAGAGCATTTCGTCTTGCGCAACAGGATCGCAATCCTGTGCCGTGAACAGGTTCGAATAATACGAGCGCCACACACCCAGGATCTCAAATGGGTCGTGACGTACGAGTCCAGTCTCGGGATCGCGTATAGAGTGCATCGTCTGTTGGGCTTTATGATGTGTTTCGAGATTTAGGAAGAAGGAAGACGAAGTCTCTCCTTCTTCGGCCCACTGGCAACGAGCGCGCACCCGTGCCCCTCGTGCCTCATGCAGAGCGATGCCTCGCAATTCCTGCTGGACTTCACATAATTTGCCAAATGCGGTTCGATCCCCCCGGTCGAACGCTCGTTTTAATTGATGCATTTGGCGTGTGAGAGAGGTTTTCCTGCTGCGTTGGTCGGCAGCTTTGGAACGAGAATACGATCGTGTAACCTCTCTCAAATAGAATTTACCCTGGTCCCACCAGTCCATAATTGAGGCAAAATCCTCATGATGTTCGAGGGACTGCCAATGGGACCAGAACGAGCTCACCAGGCTGACGTACTCGGGATCTTTCAGGAGGGATGTATTGAATTTCCACACTCCTGGGCCCGAGTCTATCTTTGGTAATAGATGGAATTTTACCAAAAGATATTGATGGTCTGTGAGGAATGACGGATGGTATTCGCATTCCTCAATCGAGTCAGCCATAACCGTTGGAGCCCACACCATGTCGATTCGCGACGCACGATCACCCGATCCGTGCGTCCACGAATACGCTATGCGTCCTGGATGTAATTGACGCCATAGCGCGTAAGTTTGTGTATAAGACATGAGTGACTCCAAAGCAGTAACACTCTCACGCTTGTGATCAAAACGATTGGGTGCGTGAGAGGGATCTCTCATTCGATCCACTTCTGGATGGAGAACGGAGTTAAAATCGCCCCCGATAAAGACGGGGCGCGATAGATCAATTAAGTCTGTCAGCGATGTAAAATAGCGATTACGCTCCGGGTTCGTGTTCGGAGCGTATAACGAAACAAAACTTAATTGATTCTCCCCAAAGTCTATAAAGACTTGTATAAAGCGGCCATTTTCATCTTTGATAATCCTAGAGATCTTGTAGGTATCCTTTACTAGGATGGCGACGCCTGCACTCTTTGATGTAAATGAAGAGGAGGCGACGCGATAGCCGCTGTTGGCGAACCACTTCCTGGCCGATTCGTGCGAAGGGGTGTGCGTCTCCTGTAGACACACGACATCAGCCTTCATACACTTTAACCAGTCGACCAGGGCGGTTCGCTTAGTGTGGTCGTTAAGACCGTTGATGTTGACTGAAATCAAATTCATCGTTTGATTCCAGTGTTAAGGGGAGAAACTCCGGTGAGAGTGGGAGCTCGGGACTGGACAATTCCGTTAGGAGTGCCCGGTTAATTTCGTCGATGGTGGTGGGCTCGCGAGCGGATTCGATGGCGTCATCAGGTGCGCCACACACCAATCGATCGAACAACCCCTGCGACGAGGCAGGGGAAGGCAAAAAATCAGTTGACGAAGCAACCGAGCCTGGCGGCGACTCGTCTCCGTCAACTGAAGGTCTATAAAAGACCGGCGTGTTGATTTGCACGGGAGAGGAGATCGGCGTTACCTCCCCCCCCGGCGGCGATATTGGGACCACTAACGGGTCGTAAATCAACGAGGGATCTGGGCCGATTTGACCGGGCTCCAAGATCCCTATCTCAACTCCAACTAGGGGAGGGGTACCTCGCGGGTCAGACGCGACCTCCGAGGCCCAAGATACCTCCCCTTCGTCTCTGACTTGGATGAGGATTTCTTCCTCCTCTTGCATTAACGCCCCGAAGGGCGTTGCCATGGGGTCGAGCGTGACCTCTGGCTCTGGCGCTGTTGCTGGGGTTGCCAGTGTCCCATCCAATGGGACTAATGACATATCCTCAGCTGTTTGTTGTTGTTGTTGTTGAAGTGCTACCTTCGATGTAGCACTTGGCGCCTCTAATGCGGGCAGCGATGGCGTTTGCCCGAAGGAAGAAATTGGCGTTGTTTGCCAATACTCGATAGCAAGGGGGTCGATAACCGACGACCCCGAAAGACAACAGTCGAGTTCCTCATCTTTTGGAGGAGTGATGGAGTTGAGACGGCGTCGTTTGTTGTTACGCAACACGGCAAGGGGAATATCGTCCCTATCGATTTCTGCCTGTGTTGCAGTGACCTTTGTCCTGCCTCCCGTCGGCTTTGTCCACGTCGATGTTGTGATCGTGGAGCTCGATCGAGAGGTGGTTGTTGTTACTATGGCTGGTGTTGTTGCCTGAGAAGGGCCACTTCGACGCCTACGCACCCGTAGCGTGGTTACCGTGCGCACGGCGGTGCGCACTTGGCCAGATTTCGCAGCAGCGGCCTGTTGTTCGGCCGTGATGATACTGGCCGCGAAATCTGCCTCCGTAATTCCCTCTGACTCGCCAGCCGATGTTGCTGGCATGTTAAATTGCGATCTTAGTGCTTTCAGTTGTTGGGTCAGAGGGGGTGAAGTCGAGTGAGACTGAACTCTCAATGGACTGTCAGCCTCACTCTTTAACTGGATGGATTTCGTGGCACCATCCAGTTTGGTCTTCGGATCAGCGTGATCCGAAGATCTCTCATCATCCATTGACTGGATGGATGGTGAGTCTCTAATTTCTCCCGGCTCTAATTCGTCGTCCGATCGTGGTGGAACGTTAAACATCTTGCGTAAAGTGGCAAGATGTTGAGCCGGGGGTGATGTTGTTTGTATGGAAGTCTCCTGTGAAGGCTGAGTATCCATCAACTCAGCCACGGCGTTGGGGGATCGAGCGACCTCGTCTACAATTACGTCATCGGTAGCACTCGATCGACCCTTGGACAATGACTGGCCTTTGGCACGGCCAGCCTTCGATTTAGTTGGGAGAGATTTACTAGCAGGGGATGGCTCTGTCTCCGAGGATTTTAGCACAACTCCCTGCTTTTTATTTAATTTGTTTCTTAGATCAGTCTCCCCCAACGGAGACTTCTTTTTAATTTGTGTTGTCTGGACGGTGCGCTTGGCACCGTCCAGTTTTATCGTGAGATCGTCGTGACCTAAGGCTGGCTTGGTGTTATTTGCCTTATTTTTGCTCTTATTGTTGTTATTTTGAGCTTTATCCTTTCCCGTCGTTTTGGGGAGGTTTTGTTGTTGCTGTTGTTGTTGCAATTTCCTCCCCTGTCGTGAGTTTGGGCAGTCCTTGCTCGCATGTCCCACCTCTTGACATACGAAGCATTGCGTGGGCTGCCCACGGTAATTAAATACGACGGGAAATCCCCCAATATTAATTGTGCGTGGGATGGCCTTGGTCACGACCATTGACACCCTACGCGTGCCAGATCGCACGGTGGGAAAACCCTTGATTGTTAAATGTTGGACGCCAATAACGCGTCCGTAGGGTGCCAATGCCTCATACAAATAGTTGTCCTGCATATGAAGGGGAGCCTTCTCAACGAAGACCGACTTGACCTCCTCATATGCAGGCAATGGCGTTAAATGCACGCCTCTAAAACTAATACCGTTGATCTCGGCGGCGTGCCGGTCCGATGAGTGTTTATATTGAACGTGATATTTAATGGGAGACAAGGCCTGCACGGCAGAAACCTTGCGCTCCCCAACGGCATGTATTAATTCCTTTCTCAGCTGCGGAATTTTGCTGTTCCTAACCAAACGCGAAGGAATATGAACCACCGAAGTGGTTTGATTCCAACGCTGGAAATCCGCAGCTGTAAATTTTTTATTTGTGCTAGCAGTCGTGTTGTTATTGCTGCTAGCATTTGCATAGGATTTACTATGTAAATTCAGGCTCGTAGCCATGGTGATTCTAAACGATTTCAATAAAAATATATACAATAAAGACCGTAGAGTCGCACACGAAAGGCTCTATTCCAAATAGAGTCCTTTAAATAAACAAGAAAATGACTCTAGGTCTTAACTAAACACAATTTCGTCTAAAACCTACCTACTATTAAAGGACTCTTACGCTGGCACGTACTCCAAGCGCAAGAACTGATCTTAATAATGTCCTTTAACAGAATACAGCAAGGATCGATGCTATGACCCTTACTGTGACCACGTAGAGTACTTCAATTATATGAAGCACGCCAAAGACGCGCTCAAAACCCGAAGTAAAAAGATAAGAAGTCCAAGAACCCCGACAATGAAGCGTCAAAGAAGCCTGAAAAAGTTCACCCGGTGGCCTTTGAGTCTCCTCGACTCGACGGGCCCAACCACGGAAGAAACTAGTAACCACTACCTAATACGTGTCCACAATACTCTATGGTGCGTTAATTATGTATGGAGGTGCCCAGTTAAGCCGGTACACCGGAAGACAAGGTAGGCTAACCCTACCGCCGATCTCCGAAGAGACCGACAAAGAAAAGAAGTATGGGAATTTGCTGGCAGCCGTACCAACTGAGGCTAACCCTCAGCCCGACTGTCCCCAGCGGAAGTAAACTACGAGAAGGTGTAAGAAAAGGGAATGTCCGCACCAAGCACCTAGGGGGCACGGCTAGTTGTATTCCTTGTACCCGGAGTTAGGGCGACCACTGGTTAACGATGCCGTTATTGATTTAGACAACTTTTTTGCGCTCAAATCGCTTCCAGGACGCTTAAAACGCGATTTTGATGATTCTGAGATCATTTTTTTTCACTTGTAAAGAAAGTTTTAGGTTTTTCATTCCAGCATGTTGTTTCACTCATTTCGATAGTTAGAGCAACGCAAACATAATTTCCGACTTGGTAAGATGTGAAATTTCGATTTGGAAGGTGTCTTTTAGTCTTGAGTTTTGCCCTCAAAAAACCATTTTAAGCTCTAAAACGATGCCGTTATTGATTTAGACAGCTTTTTTGCTATCAAATTGCTTCCAGAACGCTTAAAACGCGATTTTGATGATTCTGAGATAACTTTTTTTTACTTGCTAAGAAAGTTTTAGGTTTTTCATTCCAGCATGTTGTTTCGCTCATTTCGATAAATAGGGCACCGCAAACATGATTCTCGACTTGGTAAGATCAAAAATTTCGATTTAGAAGGTGTCTTTTAGTCTTGAGTTTTTCCATCAAAACATCATTTTAAGCTCTAAAACGATGCCGTTATTGATTTAGACAGCTTTTTTGCCATCAAATTGCTTCCAGAACGCTTAAAACGCGATTTTTATGATTCTGAGATAACTTTTTTTACTTGCAAAGAAAGTTTTAGGTTTTTCATTCCGATCCAGCATGTTTTTTTCGCTCATTTCGATAGTTAGAGGTCGGCAAACATGATTCCCGACTTGGCAAGATCAAAAAAATTTTATTTAGAAGGTGTCTTTTAGTCTTGAGTTTAGCCCTCAAAACATCATTGTAAGCTCTAATACGTTGCCGTTATATCTTTAGACAGCTTTTTTGCGCTCAAATCGCTTCCAGGACGCTTAAAACGCGATTTTGATGATTCTGAGATCATTTTTTCTCACTTGTAAAGAAAGTTTTAGGTTTTTCATTCCAGCATGTTGTTTCGCTCATTTCGATAGTTAGAGCAACGCAAACATAATTTCCGACTTGGTAAGATGTGAAATTTCGATTTAGAAGGTGTCTTTTAGTCTTGAGTTTAGCCCTCAAAAAACCATTTTAAGCTCTAAAACGATGCCGTTATTGATTTAGACAGCTTTTTTGCTATCAAATTTCTTCCAGAACGCTTAAAACGCGATTTTGATCATTCTGAGATAACTTTTTTTACTTGCAAAGAAAGTTTTAGGTTTTTCATTATAGCATGTTTTTTTCGCTCATTTCGATAGTTAGAGGACCGCAAACATGATTTCCGACTTGGTAAGATCAGATATTTTTATTTAGAAGGTGTCTTTTAGTCTTGAGTTTAGCCCTCAAAACATCATTTTAAGCTCTAAAACGATGCCGTTATTGATTTAGACAGCTTTTTTGCTATCAAATTGCTTCCAGAACGCTTAAAACGCGATTTTGATGATTCTGAGATAAATTTTTTTACTTGCAAAGAAAGTTTTAGGTTTTTCATTCCAGCATGTTGTTTCGCTCATTTCGATAAATAGGGCACCGCAAACATGAGTCTCGACTTGGTAAGATCAAAAATTTCGATTTAGAAGGTGTCTTTTAGTCTTGAGTTTGCCCATCAAAACATCATTTTAAGCTCTAAAACGATGCCGTTATTGATTTAGACAGCTTTTTTGCTATCAAATTTCTTCCAGAACGCTTAAAACGCGATTTTTATGATTCTGAGATAACTTTTTTTACTTGCAAAGAAAGTTTTAGGTTTTTCATTAAGATCCAGCATGTTTTTTTCGCTCATTTCGATAGTCAGAGGACGGCAAACATGATTCCCGACTTGGCAAGATCAAAAAAATTTTATTTAGAAGGTGTCTTTTAGTCTTGAGTTTAGCCTTCAAAACATCATTTTAAGCTCTAAAACGTTGCCGTATTTGATTTAGACAGCTTTTTTGCCATCAAATTGCTTCCAGAACGGTTAAAACGCGATTTTGATGATTCTGAGATAACTTTTTTTACTTGCAAAGAAAGTTTTAGGTTTTTCATTCCAGCATGTTTTTTTCGCTCATTTCGATAGTTAGAGGACCGCAAACATGATTTCCGACTTGTTAAGATCAGAAATTTTTATTTATAAGGTGTCTTTTAGTCTTGAGTTTAGCCCTTAAAACATCATTTTAAGCTCTAAAACGTTGCCGTTATTGATTTAGACAAATTTTCTGCGCCCAAATCGCTTCCAGAACGCCTAAAAAGCGATTTTGATGATTCTGAGATCACTTTTTTTCACTTGCAAAGAATGTTTTAGCTTTTTCATTCAACATTTTATTTCGCTCATTTCGACAGTTAGAGTACCGCAAACATAATTTTTGACGTCTTGGTAAGATCAGAAATTCGATTTAGAAGGTGCTTTTAGTCTTGAGTTTAGCCCTCAAAACATCATTTTAAGCTCTAAAACGATGCTGTTATTGATTTAAACAGTTTTTTGCGCTCAAATCGCTTCAAGAACGCTTAAAACGCGATTTTGATGATTCTGAGATCATTTTTTTTCACTTGCAAAGAAAGTTTTAAATTTTTTATTGCAGCACGTTATTTCGCTCATTTCGATAGTTAGAGCACCGCAAACATGATTCCCGACTTGGTAAGATCAGAAATTCCGATTTAGAATGTGTCTTTTAGTTTTGAGTTTAGCCCTCAAAACATCGTTTTAAGCTCTAATACGTTGCCGTTATTGATTTAGACAGCTTTTTGGCGCTCAAATCGCTTCCAGAACGCTTAAAAGCGATTTTGATGATTCTGAGATCATTTTTTTTCACTTGTAAAGAAAGTTTTAGGTTTTTCATTCCAGCATGTTGTTTCGCTCATTTCGATAAATAGGGCACCGCAAACATGATTCTCGACTTGGTAAGATCAAAAATTTCGATTTAGAAGGTGTCTTTTAGTCTGGAGTTTACCCATCAAAACATCATTTTAAGCTCTAAAACGATGCCGTTATTGATTTAGACAGCTTTTTTGCTATCAAATTGCTTCCAGAACGCTTAAAACGCGATTTTTATGATTCTGAGATAACTTTTTTTACTTGCAAAGAAAGTTTTAGGTTTTTCATTCCGATCCAGCATGTTTTTTCGCTCATTTCGATAGTTAGAGGACGGCAAACATGATTCCCGACTTGGCAAGATCAAAAAAATTTTGTTTAGAAGGTGTCTTTTAGTCTTGAGTTTAGCCCTCAAAACATCATTTTAAGCTCTAATACGTTGCCGTTATTGATTTAGACAGCTTTTTTGCGCTCAAATCGCTTCCAGGACGCTTAAAACGCGATTTTGATGATTCTGAGATCATTTTTTTTCACTTGTAAAGAAAGTTTTAGGTTTTTCATTCCAGCATGTTGTTTCGCTCATTTCGATAGTTAGAGCAACGCAAACATAATTTCCGACTTGGTAAGATGTGAAATTTCGATTTAGAAGGTGTCTTTTAGTCTTGAGTTTAGCCCTCAAAAAACCATTTTAAGCTCTAAAACGATGCCGTTATTGATTTAGACAGCTTTTTTGCGCTCAAATCGCTTCCAGGACGCTTAAAACGCGATTTTGATGATTCTGAGATCATTTTTTTTCACTTGTAAAGAAAGTTTTAGGTTTTTCATTCCAGCATGTTGTTTCGCTCATTTCGATAGTTAGAGCAACGCAAACATAATTTCCGACTTGGTAAGATGTGAAATTTCGATTTAGAAGGTGTCTTTTAGTCTTGAGTTTAGCCCTCAAAAAACCATTTTAAGCTCTAAAACGATGCCGTTATTGATTTAGACAGCTTTTTTGCGCTCAAATCGCTTCCAGGACGCTTAAAACGCGATTTTGATGATTCTGAGATCATTTTTTTTCACTTGTAAAGAAAGTTTTAGGTTTTTCATTCCAGCATGTTGTTTCGCTCATTTCGATAAATAGGGCACCGCAAACATGATTCTCGACTTGGTAAGATCAAAAATTTCGATTTAGAAGGTGTCTTTTAGTCTGGAGTTTACCCATCAAAACATCATTTTAAGCTCTAAAACGATGCCGTTATTGATTTAGACAGCTTTTTTGCTATCAAATTGCTTCCAGAACGCTTAAAACGCGATTTTTATGATTCTGAGATAACTTTTTTTACTTGCAAAGAAAGTTTTAGGTTTTTCATTCCGATCCAGCATGTTTTTTCGCTCATTTCGATAGTTAGAGGACGGCAAACATGATTCCCGACTTGGCAAGATCAAAAAAATTTTATTTAGAAGGTGTCTTTTAGTCTTGAGTTTAGCCCTCAAAACATCATTTTAAGCTCTAATACGTTGCCGTTATTGATTTAGACAGCTTTTTTGCGCTCAAATCGCTTCCAGGACGCTTAAAACGCGATTTTGATGATTCTGAGATCATTTTTTTTCACTTGTAAAGAAAGTTTTAGGTTTTTCATTCCAGCATGTTGTTTCGCTCATTTCGATAGTTAGAGCAACGCAAACATAATTTCCGACTTGGTAAGATGTGAAATTTCGATTTAGAAGGTGTCTTTTAGTCTTGAGTTTAGCCCTCAAAAAACCATTTTAAGCTCTAAAACGATGCCGTTATTGATTTAGACAGCTTTTTTGCGCTCAAATCGCTTCCAGGACGCTTAAAACGCGATTTTGATGATTCTGAGATCATTTTTTTTCACTTGTAAAGAAAGTTTTAGGTTTTTCATTCCAGCATGTTTTTTCGCTCATTTCGATAGTTAGAGCAACGCAAACATGATTTCCGACTTGTTAAGATCAGAAATTTTTATTTAGAAGGTGTCTTTTAGTCTCGAGTTTAGCCCTCAAAACATCATTTTAAGCTCTAAAACGTTGCCGTTATTGATTTAGACAGCTTTTTTGCCATCAAATTGCTTCCAGAACGCTTAAAACGCGATTTTGATGATTCTGAGATAACTTTTTTTACTTGCAAAGAAAGTTTTATGTTTTTCATTCCAGCATGTTTTTTTCGCTCATTTCGATAGTTAGAGGACCGCAAACATGATTTCCGACTTGTTAAGATCAGAAATTTTTATTTATAAAGTGTCTTTTAGTCTTGAGTTTAGCCCTTAAAACATCATTTTAAGCTCTAAAACGTTGCCGTTATTGATTTAGACAAATTTTCTGCGCCCAAATCGCTTCCAGAACGCTTAAAAAGCGATTTTGATGATTCTGAGATCACTTTTTTTCACTTGCAAAGATGGTTTTAGCTTTTTCATTCAACATTTTATTTCGCTCATTTCGACAGTTAGAGCACCGCAAACATGATTTTTGACGTCTTGGTAAGACCAGAAATTCGATTTAGAAGGTGCTTTTAGTCTTAAGTTTAGCCCTCAAAACATCATTTTAAGCTCTAAAACGATGCCGTTATTGATTTAGACAACTTTTTTGCTATCAAATTGCTTCCAGAACGGTTAAAACGCGATTTTTATGATTCTGAGATAACTTTTTTTACTTGCAAAGAAAGTTTTAGGTTTTTCATTCCGATCCAGCATGTTTTTTTCGCTCATTTCGATAGTTAGAGGACGGCAAACATGATTCGCGACTTGGCAAGATCAAAAAAATTTTCTTTAGAAGGTGTCTTTTAGTCTTGAGTTTAGCCCTCAAAACATCATTTTAAGCTCTAATACGTTGCCGTTATTGATTTAGACAGCTTTTTTGCGCTCAAATCGCTTCCAGGACGCTTAAAACGCGATTTTTATGATTCTGAGATCATTTTTTTTCACTTGTAAAGAAAGTTTTAGGTTTTTCATTCCAGCATGTTGTTTCGCTCATTTCGATAGTTAGAGCAACGCAAACATCATTTCCGACTTGGTAAGATGTGAAATTTCGATTTGGAAGGTGTCTTTTAGTCTTGAGTTTAGCCCTCAAAAAACCATTTTAAGCTCTAAAACGATGCCGTTATTGATTTAGACAGCTTTTTTGCTTTCAAATTGCTTCCAGAACGCTTAAAACGCGATTTTGATGATTCTGAGATAACTTTTTTTACTTGCAAAGAAAGTTTTAGGTTTTTCATTCCAGCATGTTGTTTCGCTCATTTCGATAGTTAGGGCACCGCAAACATGATTCCCGACTTGGTAAGATCAAAAATTTCGATTTAGAAGGTGTCTTTTAGTCTTGAGTTTAGCCCTAAAAACATCATTTTAAGCTCTAAAACGTTCCCGTTATTGATTTAGACAGCTTTTTTGCTATCAAATTGCTTCCAGAACGCTTAAAACGCGATTTTTATCATTCTGAGATAACTTTTTTTACTTGCAAAGAAAGTTTTAGGTTTTTCATTCCAGCATGTTTTTTTCGCTCATTTCGATAGTTAGAGGACCGCAAACATGATTTCCGACTTGGTAAGATCAAAAATTTTTATTTAGAAGGTGTCTTTTAGTCTATAGTTTAGCCCTCAAAACATCATTTTAAGCTCTAAAACGTTGCCGTTATTTATTTAGACAGCTTTTTTGCCATCAAATTGCTTCCAGAACAATAAAAAACGCGATTTTGATTATTCTGAGACGACTTTTTTTACTTGCAAAGAAAGTTTTAGGTTTTTCATTCCAACATGCTGTTTCGCTCATTTCGATAGAGCACCGCAAACATGATTTCCGACTTGGTAAGATGTTAAATTTCGATTTAGAAGGTGTCCTTTACCCTTGAGTTTAGCCTTCAAAACATCATTTTAAGCTCTAAAACGTTGCCGTTATTCATTTAGACAACTTTTTTGCGCTCAAATTGCTTCCAGAACGCTTAAAAAGCGATTTTGATATTCTGACATCATTTTTTTTCACTTGCAAAGAATGTTTTAGCTTTTTCATGCAACATTTTATTTCGCTCATTTCGACAGTAAGAGCACCGCCAACATGATTTTCGTCTTGGTAAGATCAGAAATTTCGATTTAGAAGGTGCTTTTAGTCTTGAGTTTAGCCCTCAAAACATCATTTTAAGCTCTAAAACGATGCCGTTATTGATTTAGACAGCTTTTTTGCTATCAAATCGCTTCCAGAACGCTTAAAACGCGATTTTTATGATTCTGAGATAATTTTTTTTACTTGCAAAGAAAGTTTTAGTTTTTTCATTCCGATCCAGCATGTTTTTTTCGCTCATTTCGATAGTTAGAGGACGGCAAACATGATTCCCGACTTGGCAAGATCAAAAAAATTTTATTTAGAAGGTGTCTTTTAGTCTTGAGTTTAGCCCTCAAAACATCATTTTAAGCTCTAATACGTTGCCGTTATTGATTTAGACAGCTTTTTTGCGCTCAAATTGCTTCCAGGACGCTTAAAACGCGATTTTGATGATTCTGAGATCATTTTTTTTCACTTGTAAAGAAAGTTTTAGGTTTTTCATTCCAGCATGTTGTTTCGCTCATTTCGATAGAGCAACGCAAACATAATTTCCGACTTGGTAAGATGTGAAATTTCGATTTAGAAGGTGTCTTTTAGTCTTGAGTTTAGCCCTCAAAAAACCATTTTAAGCTCTAAAACGATGCCGTTATTGATTTAGACAGCTTTTTTGCTATCAAATTGCTTCCAGAACGCTTAAAACGCGATTTTGATGATTCTGAGATAACTTTTTTTACTTGCAAAGAAAGTTTTAGGTTTTTCATTCCAGCATGTTGTTTCGCTCATTTCGATAGTTAGGGCACCGCAAACATGATTCCCGACTTGGTAAGATCAAAAATTTTTATTTAGAAGGTGTCTTTTAGTCTTGAGTTTAGCCCTCAAAACATCATTTTAAGCTCTAAAACGTTGCCGTTATTGATTTAGACAGCTTTTTTGCCATCAAATTGCTTCCAGAACAATTAAAACGCGATTTTGATGATTCTGAGATAACTTTTTTTACTTTCAAAGAAAGTTTTAGGTTTTTCATTCCAGCATGCTGTTTCGCTCATTTCGATAGAGCACCGCAAACATGATTTCCGACTTGGTAAGATGTAAAATTTCGATTTAGAAGGTGTCTTTTAGTCTTGAGTTTAGCCTTGAAAACATCATTTTAAGCTCTAAAACGTTGCCGTTATTGATTTAGACAGCTTTTTTGCGCTCAAATCGCTTCCAGGACGCTTAAAACGCGATTTTGATGATTCTGAGATCATTTTTTTTCACTTGTAAAGAAAGTTTTAGGTTTTTCATTCCAGCATGTTGTTTCGCTCATTTCGATAGTTAGAGCAACGCAAACATAATTTCCGACTTGGTAAGATGTGAAATTTCGATTTAGAAGGTGTCTTTTAGTCTTGAGTTTAGCCCTCAAAAAACCATTTTAAGCTCTAAAACGATGCCGTTATTGATTTAGACAGCTTTTTTGCTATCAAATCGCTTCCAGAACGCTTAAAACGCGATTTTGATCATTCTGAGATAACTCTTTTTACTTGCAAAGAAAGTTTTAGGTTTTTCATTCCAGCATGTTTTTTTCGCTCATTTCGATAGTTAGTGGACCGCAAACATGATTTCCGACTTGGTAAGATCAGAAATTTTTATTTACAATGTGTCTTTTAGTTTTGAGTTTAGCCCTCAAAACATCATTTTAAGCTCTAATACGTTGCCGTTATTGATTTAGACAGCTTTTTGGCGCTCAAATCGCTTCCAGAACGCTTAAAAAGCGATTTTGATGATTCTGAGATCATTTTTTTCCACTTGTAAAGAAAGTTTTATGTTTTACATTCCAGCATGTTGTTTCGCTCATTTCGAAAGTTAGAGCAACGCAAACATAATTTCCGACTTGGTAAGATGTGAAATTTCGATTTAGAAGGTGTCTTTTAGTCTAGAGTTTAGCCCTCAAAAAACTATTTTAAGTTCTAAAACGATGCCGTTATTGATTTAGACAGCTTTTTTGCTATCAAATTGTTTCCAGAACGCTTAAAACGCGATTTTGATGATTCTGAGATAACTTTTTTTACTTGCAAAGAAAGTTTTAGGTTTTTCATTCCAGCATGTTGTTTCGCTCATTTCGATAAATAGGGCACCGCAAACATGATTCTCGACTTGGTAAGATCAAAAATTTCGATTTAGAAGGTGTCTTTTAGTCTTGAGTTTACCAATCAAAACATCATTTTAAGCTCTAAAACGATGCCGTTATTGATTTAGACAGCTTTTTCTCTATCAAATTGTTTCCAGAACGCTTAAAACGATATTTTGATCATTCTGAGATAACTTTTTTTACTTGCAAAGAAAGTTTTAGGTTTTTCATTCCAGCATGTTTTTTTCGCTCATTTCGATAGTTAGAGGACCGCAAACATGATTTCCGACTTGGTAAGATCAGAAATTTTTATTTAGAAGGTGTCTTTTAGTCTTGAGTTTTGCCCTCAAAACATCATTTTAAGCTCTAATACGTTGCCGTTATTGATTTAGACAGCTTTTTTGCGCTCAAATCGCTTCCAGGACGCTTAAAACGCGATTTTGATGATTCTGAGATCATTTTTTTTCACTTGTAAAGAAAGTTTTAGGTTTTTCATTCCAGCATGTTGTTTCGCTCATTTCGATAGTTAGAGCAACGCAAACATAATTTCCGACTTGGTAAGATGTGAAATTTCGATTTAGAAGGTGTCTTTTAGTCTTGAGTTTAGCCCTCAAAAAACCATTTTAAGCTCTAAAACGATGCCGTTATTGATTTAGACAGCTTTTTTGCTATCAAATCGCTTCCAGAACGCTTAAAACGCGATTTTGATCATTCTGAGATAACTCTTTTTACTTGCAAAGAAAGTTTTAGGTTTTTCATTCCAGCATGTTTTTTTCGCTCATTTCGATAGTTAGTGGACCGCAAACATGATTTCCGACTTGGTAAGATCAGAAATTTTTATTTAGAATGTGTCTTTTAGTTTTGAGTTTAGCCCTCAAAACATCATTTTAAGCTCTAATACGTTGCCGTTATTGATTTAGACAGCTTTTTGGCGCTCAAATCGCTTCCAGAACGCTTAAAAAGCGATTTTGATGATTCTGAGATCATTTTTTTTCACTTGTAAAGAAAGTTTTATGTTTTACATTCCAGCATGTTGTTTCGCTCATTTCGAAAGTTAGAGCAACGCAAACATAATTTCCGACTTGGTAAGATGTGAAATTTCGATTTAGAAGGTGTCTTTTAGTCTAGAGTTTAGCCCTCAAAAAACCATTTTAAGCTCTAAAACGATGCCGTTATTGATTTAGACAGTTTTTTGCTATCAAATTGCTTCCAGAACGCTTAAAACGCGATTTTGATGATTCTGAGATAACTTTTTTTACTTGCAAAGAAAGTTTTAGGTTTTTCATTCCAGCATGTTGTTTCGCTCATTTCGATAAATAGGGCACCGCAAACATGATTCTCGACTTGGTAAGATCAAAAATTTCGATTTAGAAGGTGTCTTTTAGTCTTGAGTTTACCCATCAAAACATCATTTTAAGCTCTAAAACGATGCCGTTATTGATTTAGACAGCTTTTTCTCTATCAAATTGCTTCCAGAACGCTTAAAACGATATTTTGATCATTCTGAGATAATTTTTTTTACTTGCAAAGAAAGTTTTAGGTTTTTCATTCCAGCATGTTTTTTTCGCTCATTTCGATAGTTAGAGGACCGCAACATGATTTCCGACTTGGTAAGATCAGAAATTTTTATTTAGAAGGTGTCTTTTAGTCTTGAGTTTTGCCCTCAAAACATCATTTTAAGCTCTAATACGTTGCCGTTATTGATTTAGACAGCTTTTTTGCGCTCAAATCGCTTCCAGGACGCTTAAAACGCGATTTTGATGATTCTGAGATCATTTTTTTTCACTTGTAAAGAAAGTTTTAGGTTTTTCATTCCAGCATGTTGTTTCGCTCATTTCGATAGTTAGAGCAACGCAAACATAATTTCCGACTTGGTAAGATGTGAAATTTCGATTTAGAAGGTGTCTTTTAGTCCTGAGTTTAGCCCTCAAAAAACCATTTTAAGCTCTAAAACGATGCCGTTATTGATTTAGACAGCTTTTTTGCTATCAAATCGCTTCCAGAACGCTTAAAACGCGATTTTGATCATTCTGAGATAACTCTTTTTACTTGCAAAGATAGTTTTAGGTTTTTCATTCCAGCATGTTTTTTTCGCTCATTTCGATAGTTAGTGGACCGCAAACATGATTTCCGACTTGGTAAGATCAGAAATTTTTATTTAGAATGTGTCTTTTAGTTTTGAGTTTAGCCCTCAAAACATCATTTTAAGCTCTAATACGTTGCCGTTATTGATTTAGACAGCTTTTTGGCGCTCAAATCGCTTCCAGAACGCTTAAAAAGCGATTTTGATGATTCTGAGATCATTTTTTTCCACTTGTAAAGAAAGTTTTATGTTTTACATTCCAGCATGTTGTTTCGCTCATTTCGAAAGTTAGAGCAACGCAAACATAATTTCCGACTTGGTAAGATGTGAAATTTCGATTTAGAAGGTGTCTTTTAGTCTAGAGTTTAGCCCTCAAAAAACCATTTTAAGCTCTAAAACGATGCCGTTATTGATTTAGACAGCTTTTTTGCTATCAAATTGCTTCCAGAACGCTTAAAACGCGATTTTGATGATTCTGAGATAACTTTTTTTACTTGCAAAGAAAGTTTTAGGTTTTTCATTCCAGCATGTTGTTTCGCTCATTTCGATAAATAGGGCACCGCAAACATGATTCTCGACTTGGTAAGATCAAAAATTTCGATTTAGAAGGTGTCTTTTAGTCTTGAGTTTACCCATCAAAACATCATTTTAAGCTCTAAAACGATGCCGTTATTGATTTAGACAGCTTTTTCTCTATCAAATTGCTTCCAGAACGCTTAAAACGATATTTTGATCATTCTGAGATAACTTTTTTTACTTGCAAAGAAAGTTTTAGGTTTTTCATTCCAGCATGTTTTTTTCGCTCATTTCGATAGTTAGAGGACCGCAAACATGATTTCCGACTTGGTAAGATCAGAAATTTTTATTTAGAAGGTGTCTTTTAGTCTTGAGTTTTGCCCTCAAAACATCATTTTAAGCTCTAATACGTTGCCGTTATTGATTTAGACAGCTTTTTTGCGCTCAAATCGCTTCCAGGACGCTTAAAACGCGATTTTGATGATTCTGAGATCATTTTTTTTCACTTATAAAGAAAGTTTTAGGTTTTTCATTCCAGCATGTTGTTTCGCTCATTTCGATAGTTAGAGCAACGCAAACATAATTTCCGACTTGGTAAGATGTGAAATTTCGATTTAGAAGGTGTCTTTTAGTCTTGAGTTTAGCCCTCAAAAAACCATTTTAAGCTCTAAAACGATGCCGTTATTGATTTAGACAGCTTTTTTGCTATCAAATCGCTTCCAGAACGCTTAAAACGCGATTTTGATCATTCTGAGATAACTCTTTTTACTTGCAAAGAAAGTTTTAGGTTTTCCATTCCAGCATGTTTTTTTCGCTCATTTCGATAGTTAGAGGACCGCAAACATGATTTCCGACTTGGTAAGATCAGAAATTTTTATTTAGAATGTGTCTTTTAGTTTTGAGTTTAGCCCTCAAAACTTCATTTTAAGCTCTAATACGTTGCCGTTATTGATTTAGACAGCTTTTTGGCGCTCAAATCGCTTCCAGAACGCTTAAAAAGCGATTTTGATGATTCTGAGATCATTTTTTTTCACTTGTAAAGAAAGTTTTAGGTTTTACATTCCAGCATGTTGTTTCGCTCATTTCGAAAGTTAGAGCAACGCAAACATAATTTCCGACTTGGTAAGATGTGAAATTTCGATTTAGAAGGTGTCTTTTAGTCTAGAGTTTAGCCCTCAAAAAACCATTTTAAGCTCTAAAACGATGCCGTTATTGATTTAGACAGCTTTTTTGCTATCAAATTGCTTCCAGAACGCTTAAAACGCGATTTTGATGATTCTGAGATAACTTTTTTTTACTTGCAAAGAAAGTTTTAGGTTTTTCATTCCAGCATGTTGTTTCGCTCATTTCGATAAATAGGGCACCGCAAACATGATTCTCGACTTGGTAAGATCAAAAATTTCGATTTAGAAGGTGTCTTTTAGTCTTGAGTTTACCCATCAAAACATCATATTAAGCTCTAAAACGATGCCGTTATTGATTTAGACAGCTTTTTTGCTATCAAATTGCTTCCAGAACGCTTAAAACGCGATTTTTATGATTCTGAGATAACTTTTTTTACTTGCAAAGAAAGTTTTAGGTTTTTCATTCCGATCCAGCATGTTTTTTCGCTCATTTCGATAGTTAGAGGACGGCAAACATGATTCCCGACTTGGCAAGATCAAAAAAATTTTATTTAGAAGGTGTCTTTTAGTCTTGAGTTTAGCCCTCAAAACATCATTTTAAGCTCTAATACGTTGCCGTTATTGATTTAGACAGCTTTTTTGCGCTCAAATCGCTTCCAGGACGCTTAAAACGCGATTTTGATGATTCTGAGATCATTTTTTTTCACTTGTAAAGAAAGTTTTAGGTTTTTCATTCCAGCATGTTGTTTCGCTCATTTCGATAGTTAGAGCAACGCAAACATAATTTCCGACTTGGTAAGATGTGAAATTTCGATTTAGAAGGTGTCTTTTAGTCTTGAGTTTAGCCCTCAAAAAACCATTTTAAGCTCTAAAACGATGCCGTTATTGATTTAGACAGCTTTTTTGCGCTCAAATCGCTTCCAGGACGCTTAAAACGCGATTTTGATGATTCTGAGATCATTTTTTTTCACTTGTAAAGAAAGTTTTAGGTTTTTCATTCCAGCATGTTGTTTCGCTCATTTCGATAAATAGGGCACCGCAAACATGATTCTCGACTTGGTAAGATCAAAAATTTCGATTTAGAAGGTGTCTTTTAGTCTGGAGTTTACCCATCAAAACATCATTTTAAGCTCTAAAACGATGCCGTTATTGATTTAGACAGCTTTTTTGCTATCAAATTGCTTCCAGAACGCTTAAAACGCGATTTTTATGATTCTGAGATAACTTTTTTTACTTGCAAAGAAAGTTTTAGGTTTTTCATTCCGATCCAGCATGTTTTTTCGCTCATTTCGATAGTTAGAGGACGGCAAACATGATTCCCGACTTGGCAAGATCAAAAAAATTTTATTTAGAAGGTGTCTTTTAGTCTTGAGTTTAGCCCTCAAAACATCATTTTAAGCTCTAATACGTTGCCGTTATTGATTTAGACAGCTTTTTTGCGCTCAAATCGCTTCCAGGACGCTTAAAACGCGATTTTGATGATTCTGAGATCATTTTTTTTCACTTGTAAAGAAAGTTTTAGGTTTTTCATTCCAGCATGTTGTTTCGCTCATTTCGATAGTTAGAGCAACGCAAACATAATTTCCGACTTGGTAAGATGTGAAATTTCGATTTAGAAGGTGTCTTTTAGTCTTGAGTTTAGCCCTCAAAAAACCATTTTAAGCTCTAAAACGATGCCGTTATTGATTTAGACAGCTTTTTTGCGCTCAAATCGCTTCCAGGACGCTTAAAACGCGATTTTGATGATTCTGAGATCATTTTTTTTCACTTGTAAAGAAAGTTTTAGGTTTTTCATTCCAGCATGTTTTTTCGCTCATTTCGATAGTTAGAGCAACGCAAACATGATTTCCGACTTGTTAAGATCAGAAATTTTTATTTAGAAGGTGTCTTTTAGTCTCGTGTTTAGCCCTCAAAACATCATTTTAAGCTCTAAAACGTTGCCGTTATTGATTTAGACAGCTTTTTTGCCATCAAATTGCTTCCAGAACGCTTAAAACACGATTTTGATGATTCTGAGATAACTTTTTTTACTTGCAAAGAAAGTTTTATGTTTTTCATTCCAGCATGTTTTTTTCGCTCATTTCGATAGTTAGAGGACCGCAAACATGATTTCCGACTTGTTAAGATCAGAAATTTTTATTTATAAAGTGTCTTTTAGTCTTGAGTTTAGCCCTTAAAACATCATTTTAAGCTCTAAAACGTTGCCGTTATTGATTTAGACAAATTTTCTGCGCCCAAATCGCTTCCAGAACGCTTAAAAAGCGATTTTGATGATTCTGAGATCACTTTTTTTCACTTGCAAAGATGGTTTTAGCTTTTTCATTCAACATTTTATTTCGCTCATTTCGACAGTTAGAGCACCGCAAACATGATTTTTGACGTCTTGGTAAGACCAGAAATTCGATTTAGAAGGTGCTTTTAGTCTTAAGTTTAGCCCTCAAAACATCATTTTAAGCTCTAAAACGATGCCGTTATTGATTTAGACAACTTTTTTGCTATCAAATTGCTTCCAGAACGGTTAAAACGCGATTTTTATGATTCTGAGATAACTTTTTTTACTTGCAAAGAAAGTTTTAGGTTTTTCATTCCGATCCAGCATGTTTTTTTCGCTCATTT